>CM053567.1:22572795-22819528 GCA_028646485.1 Cryptoprocta ferox
GTCTAAAACATCTCCATGGTAGACATATATTCCATTGGGAATATATGGAGATGGAGAGGGGAGGAGTTACTACACCTTGGCTGTACAGAGATCGGTAGAGTTGGAAATCATTGCATCAAATAGTTAATGTCCATTTACCAAAGAGGAAACATTCCTATCCCTTCAAGGCGTTATTATGAAGCACCCGTATTGTTTTATCATATTGTTCAACCAATGTTTGGGATGTTAAAATAACTGCTTAGTATAAGAGAAAGAAATAGAATTCTGGTAGTACCCAAACAAATGCAGTATAGTTTTATATATTAAGTTTGACTATATTTCTATTTTTTATTTGATTTCTTTATTTTATACATGTTTCCCAGGATAGTCCACTGGTCTTACAGTCTGACAGGAATGTAACAGTGAATGCGAGAAATCACATGGGGCAGTTAACTGGACAGCTGACAGTAGGTGAGTGCTTCGGGGTAAAGATTGCTCATACCATCTTATTCCATTTAAAACTTTGTGATTGTTTAAATTGGGGAAAACAAAGGTATATTATTTCTCTAATATAAACTAGACATCCTTTTGTAGCCCAATTACCTTGCACATGATTTGATA
Organism: Cryptoprocta ferox; assembly: GCA_028646485.1. Taxonomy (NCBI): domain Eukaryota; kingdom Metazoa; phylum Chordata; class Mammalia; order Carnivora; family Eupleridae; genus Cryptoprocta; species Cryptoprocta ferox. The sequence continues at coordinate 22,573,396 of CM053567.1, forward strand.
TTTCATAATTTACTAATAGTTTCCTCTATTTGCTAGTTCTTACTCTTGTCAATGTATTACTATGAGACAATTACATATATTTTGTTCTTACTCTTAGGCTATGAAATGCTCCATTTTTCTAACAAATATATCCCTAGTGTGTGTTAATTTATAGTAAACAGATTAAAACATGTGAGATATAACGTCATGTGGTCTATGTATCCTTTATTTTAGGTACATCATTTCCTAATAAATATTATCTACTAGTAATAATTAAAAATGACATACTATTTAAATATAACAAATCTTAGTACTTATCAATGAATTATAAATTTGGTATTGTGATTATCTATATTTTAAAGTTTATATGCTTTAGAAGTTATAAATATAAGTTAATGATAAATATTATTAATATTTACTCATATTGTAAAGAAATTAGAGATTCAGATTACATGGCATTATTATTTGACTTTATTATAAGAAAAATGGCCAATAAAAAGTCAGTTCTAGTTATGTAAAATAATAAGATTTGATTTATGTATAAATACTAACATATCTTTAGAATACTGTATTTTTCTGTGGGGAAATTACCTAATATTGATAATATATGTGTATATAAAATTATATTATAAATAGTAAATTACAGGGTTGAGGAATGAGTTATCCTTATCTTAATGAGAAATTAATGAATACCTTAATACAAATGCATGTTTACAATATTTCTTTTTAATTTACACAAGAACATGGCATTTGAAATGTGAGATTTACAAACATGAATTTGATTGTCTACTTCCTTTGTAGGTATATGAAATACTTTTTGAAATGCTATTTGCCTTAATGAAGCCAAAAATGAAATTTGTATTTTAACACTATTGTTAAACACATGTTTAACATGTATTTCCATGTATAAATACATGGAAACACATGTATTTCCAATAATATATAATTGCACTTTATTTATAATAATTAAATTTTATTTTACGCATTTTTCACATCATTAAAGTTGGTCACTTGTCATCAGTTGAATATTGGAGGATAGAAATAAAAGGAGAATAAAATGAAAAGTTGAATAAGAAATAATATTAATGGGCCACCTTAGTTTTGTTTGTACTTTTTTTTTCAGTAGTCTCCCTTATTTAAATTTCAGTTGCAAGCAATCATTTTTAGGAAACTCCAGAGGGCTGCTATGTGGTCCTGTGTTGTAAGCATGGAATGAAGGTCCATAACGCCATGTCTACAACATTATCTCAGTAAAACATTAATGCTAATTAGATATGAAATAATTGGAATGTAATTGTTCTGAATATTTACTTTTAAAATCTGCTTAAAGTCACAACCTTATGCTTCATATAAAGTCTCATATCTCATTATAATTCCCTTTGTTTAATGCTCAGTAAATTTTAGAGAATAAATGAACTCCTAGGAGCTGCAAGCCTTTATTGTCAGAATCATTTACTCGTCTTTGATATTTTCATTTCAATTCATCAAAAATCAAAAGCATAACCAAATTATATAGAAACCTTAATTAGATTCTGCGATTTCTCATTTTTCTGTCTTCATTAATTCTTCAAAGCTTAGAGCCATGGCTGCCTTAGATAAGTCTTACTATATGGTAATAATAAGACAGAGTGTCATTTGCAAGAAATTAAACCAAGTGATATTAACATTTAGTACTAGTTTGCTTTTCGTAATTCACATTTTGACGATTAAACACCACATAAAATAACAACAACTAAGGGCAGCTTCTGCAGTAGAGTTGACTTTTTGGTTTCTTCTGAGGTCTGAGATGCTTGCCTTCCTTCATTGCCCAAGGGGACCTACAAGAGAGCCAGTCAGGCAGTGAGAGAATTGAGGAGAAAGCTGCCAGAACAGAGGCATCACTTCTGGTTCTGTGCCTCTTCTAGCCCCTGCTAATCAGCTTTACACTTAACAATCACATTTGATTTATTTATGATAAGAGAAAATATGCTTGATAAGAAAAATTAGGCATCAGGATTCTGTAAAGAGAGCATTTTTCTTTGATTTGTTTTCTTAAGATTTTCAATCAATTTCTGCCAATAGTAAAATCCATATGATGAAACTTTAAATTGAATTTTTATTTAAAATTTTTAATGTTTACTTATTTATTTTGAGAGAGAGAGAGAGAGAGAGCACAAGCAGGGGAGGGGCAGAGAGAGGGAGAAACAGAATCCCAAGTAGGCTCCACACCATCAGCACAAAGTCCCACACATGGCTCAAACTCGGGAACCACAAGATCATGACCTGAGCCAAGATCAAGAGGTGGACACTTAACCAACTGTGCCACCCAGGCTCTCCTAAACTACATTTTTTAAAAAACACCATGAGTTTGAAATGAAATGGAATGAAATGAAATGCAATGGAATGAAATGAAATGAAATACTGTAAGTTTATAAAGAGATAAAAAATGTACATATGTACAAAATTACATAAAAAGTTAGCCTATTCTTTATCCATATGGAAGCTATTTGTCTCCTGTATAATTATTAATTAATCCACACTGACTGGGGCGTTTGGGTGGCTCAGTCAGTTGAGCGTCCAACTCTTGATTTCGGTTCAGGTCATGATTTCCTGCTTTGTGGGTTTGAGCCCCGCGTCGGACTCTGCACGGACAGTACAGTGCCTGCTTGGGATTCTCTCTCTCCCTCTCTCTCTGCTCCTCCCCATCCGCGCTTTCTTTCTTTCTTTCTTTCTTTCTCAAAATAAATAAATAAGCATTGAAAAAAAAAACACCCACATTGACCTTCCTGGGTGTGAAGATATAAAGAGAAATGTTACTAATGGCATGATCCAACTATGTTTAGAGAGAAACACATGAGCTTTTTATGGAAACTCGGCTTTTTTCTCACATACACTGAACAAAAGGTACACATTGTTTAACAGAAGGAAAACTGGATGATATAGTGTCCACTACTTTTTGCATCTCTATTATCAAAAGAGGCATGGGCCTGCTAATACCGTGGTATGGTGGTTTAAAAAATGCACAGAACGGGACCATAAAGGCCGTTAGATAAAATAATTGTGGGAGCAAGAAATAGAACATGTTTACGGGTTCAACTTAATTCAGGGATAAAAGTCTAGACTCCCCTGCAAGACATGATATATATGTCTATTAATTATCCCTTATGATATATGCCTTCCCCTGGTTTTTGGCCAGAGGAAGTGAGAGCCCAAAATTTACTTGTTTGTGGCTGGATCTTTTCATTTCAGAAGTGAAGTGAATTGATGATAAAATGGATATCGTTTAGTAAAAACTGAAGACCCTAACCAAGATGCTTAACTGTGTCAATATCCCTTACCCACTTCAGTATATTTCCAGCATCCAAGACAGACAGGCAGGCAGGCAGGCAGGCCAGCAGGCAGGCAGATAAGACACACACATACACACACACACACACACACACACACACACACACAGCACTCAGGCTTCCCCACAGAATTGGCATAAGGAGATTACTGGGAAATAGGGCCAGCACAAGATTTAAAGAAACATTTCAAGTCCACCACTACACCCAGAAAAATTGATTGAGACATCAGCATCTTATTCAATGCCATACGCTACAAGATAATTTCAGTCTGGAAGCTTTTTCAAAAATATTTCAGTCACCTATCATGGCAAAATAACCCTTCAATAATGCAAGCGGTAAATAAAATCACATAATTTCTAAAATTAATCACATCATTTAATCACATAATTTTATTTTAATTATTTTAATGTTTTAAATGTTTATTTTTGAGAGAGAGAGACAGAGACAGAGACAGAGACAGACAGAGAGAGACAGAGATAGAGACAGAGTGTGAGAAGGGGAGAGATAGAGAGAGAGGGAGACACAGAATGTGAAGCAAACTCCAGGCTCTGAGCTGTCAGCACAGAGCCTGATGTGGGGCTCGAACTCATGAACCTCAAGATCGTGACCTGAGCTGAAGTCAGATGCCTACCCAACTGAGCCACCCAGGCGCCCCATAATCACATAATTTTAATAGTTACTATGTTACTATTAGGAATTTATTATACAATCATGTTTATTAGATTGTTCAAACCATGAGCATTTTTTAATGTTCCACAAATTTACGTTAATCCACATACCCAAAGATTTCACAATACCTGTCATAAAACATGCTGGCTAGAAAGGCAATTTGATTATGGCAAATTATTAAGAGATGTTATAGAAAACCAAAAAAAAAAAAGTCAGAACATAAGTTCAATGAAAAGTATTTTTAAAACCTAGGAATATATGGCTTTTCACTAATAATAGTACTATGAGCATAATCATGTGATTTATATATCAAAATGTTCTAGCAAAGTATTCTCACCTAGAAACCATAATTTACTCAGAAACTAGTTTTAGAAAGGAGTTATATTTTAATAGGTAAAAGCCTGGATTCTGGAGCCGACTAAGTCCCAGATCTGTCCCTTCCCAACACTGTGACCCTGGACATCCTCCTTACCCTGGACATCCTCCTTACTCCAGGTTTCTGTGGGGATAATAAGAGTATCCATCTCATATGGCAAATGTGAGCATTAAATACATGAATATCTGTGAAGTACCTAGGATGCTTCCTGGAGCATAGAATGCATTATCTATATGTTAGTAATTGTTATTTTTTATTAGATCTGTATGTAAATAATTCTGTACAATTGGCCAAGCTTTGTGGTTTTACTTTTCTTCTCTATGAAATGAATATTATGCTAGATTGTCTCTGTGATTCTTTCCTGAAAGTTAAACTATTTTTACCTTCCTGAAAATTAAACTATTTTTACCTTTAGGAGAGGAAATTAGTTAATGAATCCTCTGGTCCCTTAAATTCCCCGCTCTTCATTACTCCTGGCAAAAGGACAATCTGGTTGGACTTTTTGACATCTTAGCCACAAATTATAAATACATATATTTCATTTAAAATCAAGAATGTAGGTAAGCACAGCTAAATCAGCATCGTTGTTCTTACTTTTTTACCAAATTTTGGCCTATAAAAATATTTTTAATGATGTTTAATCCACAAAATAATCCAATAAGTCCAATCAGTTCATTTTTGTCAATACTAAACATCAGCATGTTTTGTCCCTAAATGAATGGAGAAAAATGTAAATGAGGGTTTTATAATTAATATTTAATGACCCCTAAAGTGACATGGAATCTTGCGTTAAAGCAATTACTGTGAACACCTGGGAATTGCTTAATTGACTACAGATGGTGTAGGACATATAAAAAGTAGAAGGTTACAGATTATTCTCACGTACCAAATTTATGTTTTTTGTCATTGACTCATTTTTTTAACTTAAAGAATGCTGTAATAGTCTGGGATGACTTAATAAGGATGAATATTTATGTAAAATAGGCCATGCAAATCTTGAAGAATAGATCAGCCAAACACATAGGTTTAATATTGCCAAACATTTTAAATGATTAAACGCATTGATGATGTTTAAGTGTTTATTGTTAATATTAATTAATTAATTAAACTAATATTAATCATTTTGAGAATTTAGTACATGGAAGCAGATGACTATGACATTAGAAAGATGGCATTCTTAAAATTAAGAACCTTCATTTATTTATTTTGATGTTTATTTATTTTTGAGACAGAGAGAAACAGAGCATGAATGGGGGAGGGGCAGAGACAGAGGGAGACACAGAATCTGAAGCAGGCTCCAGGCTCTGAGCTGTCAGCACGGAGCCCGACGCGGGGCTCGAACCCACAAACCGTGAAATCATGACCTGAGCCGAAGTCGGACGCTCAACCGACTGAGCCACCCAGGTGCTCCAAAATTAAGAACCTTTGAACTGTGTAACTCAGGTGCACCAAGAATTACAGTGTCTGAAGGAAAGATAATAATGTGCATGTTTTGGAAAGTTGTATCACAGGAACATTCATGTCATTGTTTGAACATCCTGAATCATTACACCACTTCTGTAGTGTGACTGTTTGTTACTAACTCAAAAATGAAAAAATGCATTGTCTCCAATACTCCATTAAATTCTCAAGTATTTGTACAGTTAGATGTGTGGAATCAAGGAATACTAAGAATTTTTCTTCCTGGGGGACCTAGTTTGGCTAGACATTTTCAACCCATCCTGGCTTCTGTTCTTCTCCTTTCAGGTACCCCAGGTCCTAGTCTGGGACCAACCACTACAGTCCCATGAAGCCAGCTCCTCCTGACAGTGTCATGTGTCTGTGTCATGGTTCTAAAGACCATCCCCACAGGGTGTTGGCCCCTACCTCTCAAAAACATGGGTAGCTAATCTGCTAAAATCCTCAGTGTGTACCAATGCTCTGATTGATCGGAAAACATCTTTGAGCTTTCTTCCCTTCTAGGCAAAATACATGGTTCAAACTAAGGTATTTGGTAATAATGCCTATAGTTGTCAAAGAAATACATCTAATCTTGAGGATTTCAGAATGAGAGGAATAAGACAAAGTGAGAAATGGTGGTCCTATTAAGATATTTTGTAAATGTGGCATACTGCTCCGTTGTAACCCTGCCTGGGCCAGTCCATCTCCTTATGTGATGATAAAAGGAGATAATATAGATTTTTTCAGTAAATATAAGCCAAGAATTCAGTTAGTATTTCTAACTGTATAATACAGGGAAAAGCAGTAAAGAGATGAATGAGCATTTTATTAATTCTATTATTACATAAAGCTATTCAAAATATGCTACAACTATAGCTCATTGTTTAGATTTTAATATTAAGATTTTAAGAAAATAAAAATGACCTCTTACAGAGTTTGTGAAGGATAAAATTAGAATAAAGTAAACAAATATAAAAAGAGTGTTTTCTGACTTCATATTTTATGTAGGTAATTAGAATTATAGCTATATGACTTATCTGAAATTAATGACTCTAACCAATCTTTGTTTTTAATGAAGTTCCCTTTGTGGAATCTCAGAGTTATAGGCTCATTTGAGTTTCATATATAATTGACTTATTGAACATGCAGTCTTGTGTTGGTCTTAACAAGAAACTTGTCTTTAGAAATTTGGTTAATGGGGCATACTGTTCACAAATGTAAGGTTATGGGACTAATTATCAAAAAACATCTGGTAGTAGGAAGTTAAACAAAATTTAGGGGTTCACATATACACAGAAGATCATTTACTTGAGTATCAGGAGCCCTAGATGAGGTCTTAGCCAAGCCCAGATAACTATAGAATAATACTAATTGCCTGGTCACAGAATAAAGGAGATATATCATGGAGGGTCATTACATGTGATGGTCTAGGTCTGTTAACTACATTAGCTTTTTTCTTTTGTTTCACTTAGGATTATGTGCCTAATATTACATGTAGTTTTGGAGAAATTACAAGTCAGATAATGCATAAAGAGAAAAAGAAAGCATGGTGGGAATAGAAAAATGAGTATAGGAAGAGGGGAAAATGAAGAGCAATTCTTCTGTTTCCAAGTATTTATTGGACTCCTGACAACATACTCCTCATAATGAGGAAAGAGTATTATCCAAGTCTCTTAAGACTACTTTAAGATCACTATCAATTCCTTAATCACCATCCTCTGGTTAAAGTGTATATTCAGCTCAGTCCACTTGCAACCTTTTCCCGTAATATTCTCTTTAGATATCTTGTCATATTTTGCCTAAAATTAAGAATATCTAACTCTACACATTCCCTCCATGTATGTATTGATCCAATTTTTGGCATGGTTGGTTTTAAATCTTCCATTCTGAGGTCACATATCTGACGCTTTGTATTTTAAATGCTCACGAACACCTCAGTCTAACATATTTTGATACTCCATCCTCCCTTACACCTTTCCAAAATAATTAAAGAATGTTAACTCATAATATTTGGAACCCATCTTCCCTCCTGTCATAACATTTAGAAAAAAAATCTCATTTTTAATCTTACATTGCTTTCTCCAACCTTTATCATTTTATAAGGATTACAGAAAATAATTCATCACCAGTCATGTGTTTTGGGGGTGGGTGAGACAAACCAGATGGTTCTAAAAGAATTAGCTTTCTTTCTCCATACTGTCTTCCTAAGTCCTCAAGACTGGATCTCCTTATTGCCAATATCTGAAGATTCATTTCTTACCCATTGTGAACCACGTTTAAATGAATCAGCAAGTTTATCAACAATCTAGGCCACATTGGAAAATTGTGGGTAAATATGTGTAGAGAATAAAGCTTTCAATATTACATAATAAGATATTAATCATACATATTTTCACATTAAAAGCTCTGAGAACTCATAAACCATAATAATTACAATAACTATAAGATAACAAGTGCAGACAGTAGCAAATGCTAAAATGGATGTAGAGGTACTGGAACCCTGGAACACTGCTGGGAATGCAAAAATATAGAGCTACTCTGAAAAAGTTCACCTGTTTCCTGTATGGGTGTACCTTGGAAATATTGTAGATTTGGTTCCAGACTACTTCAATTAAGTGAGTATTGCAGTAAACCAAGTCAAACTAATGTTCTGGTTTCCCAGTACGTATTAAAGTTATGTTTATTTTGTAGTTTGTTAAGTTTGCAATAGCATGTCTTAAGAAAATACTGCACACACGTTAATTTAAAAAGGACTTCATTGTTAAAAACTATAAACCATCATCTGAGCTTTCAGTAAGTCATAATCTTTTTGCTGGTGGAGGGTCTTGCCTTGATGTTGATGGCTGCTGACTGTTCAGTGTGGTGATTGCTAAAGGTGAAGGTGGCCGTGGCAATTTCTTAACATAAGACAACAATGAAGTTTGCCTCATCCTTTTATGAAGGATTTCTCTGTAGCAGGTGATGCTGTTTGATAGCATCTTACCCACAGTAGAACTTTGATAGTTGGAGTCAATCTTCACAAACCATGCTGCTGCTTTATCAGTGAAGTTTATGTAATCTATATCCTTTGTTGTCCTTTCAACAATATTCACAGCCTCTTTACCAGGAGTACATTCTATCTCAAGAAAGTGTCCATAAGAAGCAGTCCCTCGTATGTTCAAGTTTGATCATGAGATTGTAGGAATTCATTCCCATCTTTAAGCTCCACTTCTAATTCTGCTTCTCTTGCTGTTTCCACCACATCTGCGGTTCCTTCCTCCATGGCAGTCTGGAACTTCTCAAAGTCATCCATGAGGTTTGGAATCCACTTCTTCCAAACTCTTGTTCATGTTGATATTTTGACCTCATGAATCATGAATGTTCTTAATAGTGTCTAGACTAGAGAATCCTTTCCAGAAGATGTTCCATTTACTTTTCCCACATCCATCAGAAGAATTACCCTGTATGGTAGTTACAACCTTACAAAATGTATTTATTAAATAATGAGATTTAAAGTTGAGTGAGTCCTTAAGCCCTGGGCTGCAGAATGGATGTTGTGTTAGCAGGAATGAAAACAACATTCATCTCATTGTCCATTTCCATCAGAACTCTTGGACTATGAGGTGCATTGTCAATAAGCATGATGTTTTGAAATAAATATTTATTTCTAAGTAGTAGGTCTCAACAGTGGGCATAAAATATATTCAGTAAACTATATTGTAAACAGATGTGCTATGACTCAGGCTTTGTTGTTCCATTCATAGAGCCCAGACAGAGTAGATTATAATTATTGGCATAATTTTTAAGGGCTGTGATATTTTCAGAATGGTAAATGAACATTGGCTTCCACTTAAAGTCACCAGTTTCATTAGCCCCTAACAGGAGAATCAGCCTGTCCTTTGAAGCTTTGAAACCAGGTGTTGACTTCTCTCTACTTCTCTCTAGATATGAACGTCCAAGATGGTGCCTTCTTCCAATAGAAAACCCTTTAATCTATGTTGAAAATCTGTTGTTGAATGTAGCCACCTTCATGAATTATCTTAGTTAGGCCATCTGGTCAACTTGCTGCAGCTTCTACATCAATACTTGCTGCTCCCCCTAGCACTTTCGTGTTATAGAAATGACTTCTTTTTTAAACTTCATGAACCAACCTCTGCTGGCTTCCAAGTTTCTTCTGCAGCTTCTTCACCCCTCTCAGCCTCCATAGAATGGAAGAGAGTTAGGGCCTAGTTCTGGATTAGGTTTTGGCTTAAGGGATATTGTGGCTGGTTTGATCTTCTGTCCAGACCACTAAAACTTTCTCCATATCAGCAAGAAGGCTGTTTTGCTTTCTTATCATCCATGTATTTACTGAAGTAGCACTTTGAACTTCTTTCAAGAACTTTACCCTTGTAATCATAGCCTGGCTAGCTGGTGCAAGAGGGCTAGCTTTCAGCCTCGCTTGGCTTTCAACATGCCTTCCTCACTAAGCTTAATCATTTCTACCTTTTGATTTTAAAGTGAGAGATGTGCAACTTTTCCTTTCACTGTAACACTCAGAGGCCATTGTAAGTTATTAATTGGCCCAATTTCACTATTGCTCTGTCTCAGAGAATAGAAAGGCTTGAGAAAAAAGAAAAAGATGGAAGAATGGCCCCTCAGTGGAACAGTCAGAACATACACATTTATTAAGTTTGTCTTAATGGACATGACTTGTGGAACCCCAGAACAATTACAATAGATCCCTGATCGCAGATCATCAAAGATCCATGACCACAGATTACCATAAAATGTATATAATAATTAAAAATTTTGAAATATTGTGACAATTATCAAAATGTTACAGAGACACAAAGTGAGCAAATGCTGTTTGAAAAATGGCACCAATATGCTTGCAATTGAAGCAGAGTTGCCACAATTCTACAAGTTGTAAAAACCACAATACCTGCAAAATATAATAAAGTGAAGCACAATAAAATGATGTATGTCTGTCAAGTTAGCAAGATCACACAAATATTGTAAAATTACTTTAGGAAACTTTTGATGAGGCATTTGGCAAATGTTTAACTACATTTCTTTCTCAGATATCAGAAAAAGTTTAGTAAGTGATCATTTGCTGCCAAGATACTTACTAACTCTATTGAAATAAAAGTGAGTTTAGATTAGTCTCATTTCATTTTCAGTCTTAAGATTATTAGAATTATTTGCAAAAAAAATATTCTAGCTAGCACCATCATCACTAAAGCTTGCCCCATCTCTTTTTATGTCATTTATGTTCTTTAGCTAAGTTGTATGATATACTCTTTAATTCATCAAACATAAGTAGATAATTCCCAAATTTCCCCCTTTAACATTTCCTGGCTTCTCCTTCAAGCCCAAGAAACTAACAAACTAATTGCTTTTTTGGCTGCTTACCTGAAAACCATACTGATCTCAAACTCAACATAAATTTACCACTGGATACTTTCAAAAGACTAACAAATAATATATATCTCTTTAGCTTTTAGTTTGAAAAAATGGTGGTAGTTAAGTTTCCTGTCAACGCTAATACTGCATATTTGTAGAGGTTTTTTTTTTTTTTAATTTAATGCAGCGTCCCTTTAAAATTTGGTTCCTGTTTATTTTCTCACTCATACTAAACTGATTATTTGGAAGAGTCCATAACTATTTTGTCAGTGCAACACTAAATAGTTCACCTATGCTTTTGAATAACCCCCTCAAAGCTCAATGAAAATAGAAATTATCTATGGTGTTTGTCAAAACCACGTTGATAACAAAAGGAACAAGATGAGTGCAAACAATGTGAAACTACTGACAATTAAACATACTCTATTGAATAAAATTTATGACCCTTAAGAGTAAGGAATTTCCAAGGAAAATGTGTTTCAAAGGAAGAGATGCTGTAAGGCTGATTTAGTGTCAAATAGAAGTTCACGAGGGCATTGTCTGAGCATAGAAAATTAACACCAAATGCGCCTCTTCAAAATAAACCAAAGGATTTTCTTTCCGTGCAGAATATTTAATGGATTGAGGAAAATGTTGGTAGGGTCACGATAAGTAATAAGAATAAATCATTTTGAAAGAGAATCTCAAAAGTGTTTCAAAGAAAGAATATTATGTGACATTACAAATAACTTACTGATGACTACGAGCATAAATGGGCTTTCTGGCCTCTTTCCATCCTGTCTATATCATGCCTCTTTCCCCCCACTGGTCATTTTGTAATTTTTATAATAACATTATAAAACCTTTTCTGTGTCAGAGCCTCAATAGATTTAAATTTAGATGTTTTCTTTCTTTCTGTGTAGCAAACATAGCCAGAGGAACCAAAACAAATATTTGAATGTAACTGAGCTTTCACATATAATTATATTTGAAGAAGCACAAAGCTACATAACATATACTATACATGGACCCTCAGTTGGGGCACCAAGCCAAGAAAGACACAGTTAGAAAGTTAAATCCTTTTCCAGCTCACTGTTCCTGCATCTCTCTAGCCTTCAGAGCAAGAGATATTCCCTCTGAACCTGCTACCAGGTATAAACCCACCAGAGTCCCTAGTGCTATCTTATCTGCTGACAAAAATACTAGAACTTACCGAAGTATTACCATTGATTTTGTTCTATCATGGTATTTTCATCCCCTAATAAATCTAGTCATGAATATATTAGAGTAACAAGTAATGATCTACTTTGTCAGGAGTAATAGTTTGCATGTGGAAGAACTAGGCTTAAACTTGACAGGCTAGTTAGGTTCACATTGTATCATTTTCATCGTAAATCCAAAAACTTGGGATATTATTTGTAATGAAGAGTCAGTTTAAAAGTTTGAGCTCAATGTGGTACAGTAATATTAAAGGCATGTTTTGTGATGCGTATTTGAAATAAAGGGATGAATGACAATGTGTCTAGAGGATGAAGGTGTATATATATACGTATTTTTTAATGTTTATTTTTCTGAGAGAGAGTGTGTGTGTGCAAGCAGGGAAGGGGCAGAGAGGGGGGGACAGGATCTGAAGCGGGTTCCACGCTGATAACGGAACCCGTTGTGGGACTCAAATTCACAAAAATACAAGATCATGACATGAGCCAAAGTCAGACACTCAACCGATTGAGCCACCCAGGTGCCCTGAAAGTATATTTTTCAACGTGTGTTTTAGTTTGGGTCCCCTGGAAACAGAATTGGTCAACAGGGTGCAGAAAGTGTATAGGAGAGGGCTTTTGGGAGAACACACGTAAGAGGATGAGGAAGGTGGGAACAAGAACTGGTGAGGGGATGAAGCTGACCCTTAATGTCCTATAAATGAGGCCACCTCAGCTGATCCTGTGAGGAAGATCTAGGAACCCCACTGCTGCCAGGAGTTAAACCTTACTTCAAAGTGTCCTGGGAAGCAGAAAAGCATCAGAGTGAGGACCATGGGCCCTGGGTTCAGACTACATGAATTTAAATTGCATGCTGTCATTTACCAGCCGTGTGATTTGGACAAGTTACTTAACCTCTCTGTGCCTGAGTTTCCCAACTGTAAAATGGGCAAAATGATAATACTTGCCTTGTAGGGTTACTTTGATAATTGAGTCGATGTTAAGTAAACTTTTTAGCACGTGGTAAAGATTAGAGCAGTGCTAGTTGCTATCATTTTTAGTGGTAGGAGAAGTGGTTTCTTAGTGGGAGAAGAGGCAGAAGATAATCTGTACTCAGAATTACCCTAATTTATATTGCATGGCCTGGATGATCACTCAAGGTAACATTTAATTCTAGCATCTTAAGTTTATTAAGTGTTATCACTTGATTTATTGGTGTAGGCAGGTGCTTCTATGTGTCATGACATTCATGAGATTGCTGCTGGGCAATAAGCACAATTAAATTACCCATAGCATCTGGCCCTTTAACCGGTCGCTGACAGGACATTAAGGTTTTATATTGGTTCCCTCTTAGTGTTCTGACATCCCAACAGTTCATTAAGTTCGGTAAAAAATATACTATTCTTGATGTGAATGTTTTAGATAAACATAAAAATAGTGAGTTTCATGCCTTTTATTAAGTGCATTATTTTACATTGATATTTATTAAATGTCTACATTAAAAAACAATCTGAACTCTATCATGTGCATTTTTTTAATTAAAGTTATCAGTTCTCCCCAGAGTTAACTTAGAAATGTAAAGCAATTCAAATGAATATACTAATGGATATCTTACAAGCTGGAGAAATATTTCAAAAACTATTATTGAAATGAAAAGCCAAAAGAATTTATATGTATATATTATATATATATAATCGATATATTTTATATATATAATACATATATATATCTAATCTTATAAGCACAATAATTAACACAGTTTGGGGTTAGATAGATCAAGAGCAGTAGAATGGGATATAAATCCAAGAAAGACACATGTATCTACAATAATTCAATATAAGATAGATATCATTTCTATTCAATGAAAGTATGAGAGGGAGACTACTTGTCTCATCTGAACTTCTGAAAAAGTCTTTCAGTAGCTGGCATCAGTACTCTCAGTGTCTTGGAGGATTCTTGTTGTTGGCATACATTTTCTCCAGGCTGTTCTGGTTTTAAGCCCCACTCCCACTTCTGGTTGGAATCCACACTAGACACACTAACTGTGGAACTATATCTACATAGTTGTCATAAGAATGTAATCGATCGATGTGTGTAAAGCATATTACCTACTACGTAGAAAGCCATCTGTGTTAGCCATTGCTGTTATTATTTTTATTTCAGTGAATTAGTTCAGTAGTTTTATTTATTTAACAAGTATTTATTGGGTGCTACCATGTATCAGGGACTGTGCTGGGAATGAAGATACAACGGTGAGCAAATACAACATTAGTTGCCTCTAGTGGGAACTGTAGATGTTAATCAATCATAAAAATCACATCTAAATGTGACAAGTACAAAGAAAGCATTTAGTGATACATAGTCTTCTAAAAAATTTTTTTTATGTTTTTTATTTCTTTTTGAGAGACAGTTTCTTTCTTTCTGCCTTTATTTTACTATCTTTGGCTGGATATTGGTATCAGGGAAATACTAAGCTGATAGAATGAGTTGGGAAGAACTCTATCCTTTTTTAAATTTTTTGAAGATTGTATAGGAATCATCCAGGCCAGAATATTTCTTTTTAAGGAACTTTTAAATTTCATCTAGCATTATGGGACTATTCAGGTTATCTATTTCATCTTGCTTTGCTTTTGGTAGTGTGTGGATTTTGAAAAGTTGTTGTTTTTTTTCTAAGTGTTCAAATTTATGAGATTAGATGTGTTCATTGTGTTATCTTATTACCATTTTAATGACTGCAGCATCTGTAGTGATATTCCCCTTTAATTTCTGGCATTGGTGATTTGTGCTTTCTCTCTTTTTCTATCTTTTTCAGTTTTGAGAGTGTATTTAAGAGTGTTGTTTCATTTTTTTCCTCAAAGAAGGAGCTTTGGAATTCACCGGTTTTCCATGTTGCTTCCCTGCTTTCAGTTTTGTGGATTTCTGTTCTTTGTTGTTTCGTTCTTTCTTCTTGTTTTGGAATTATTTTGCTATTTTTTCCTAGTTTCCTTAGATAAGAACTTAGATTATAATATCAGCACTTTCCTTTTTTCTATAGTTAGTTTGTGGTACAGGAAGCTTTCCTACGAACCCCATTTTAGTGCTGATGTTTTCTTTTATTTTTATGTATTCTATGTTTATTTCCATTCAGTTCTGTATATATATTTTTTTAATTTTCTGACATTTCTTTGACCCAATATTAATTGACAAATGTGTTGATTTTTAAGTATTTGAAAATATTCCTGCTGTCTTTCTATTATTGATTTCTAGCTTGGTTCCATTATAAACTGAAAACACACTCCATATCATTTAAATACTTTAAATGTGTTCATATTGATTTTAGGACCTAGGATATGGTGAAGGAGCACACACTTTTGGTAGAGGTTCCCTGGGCACTTGAAAATAATGTGTGTTGCCATTTTGCTTGGTAAAGTGTTCTGTATATGCCAGTTAGATCCCATTTGACAGTGTTCTTCAGTTGTTCTACATCTTGCTAATTTTCTGTCCTGCAGTTCTGTCAGTTGCAGAGAGCGTGGTGTTACAGTCATGTTCTATAATTTGTGGATTTAACTATTTTCTCCCTCAACTCTAGCAGTTTTTGATTCATATATTTTAAAGAGCTGTTGTTTGGTACAAACATGCGTGTGATCTCTGTATCTTCACAGTGGAGGGTTCCTTTTATCATTATGAAATGTCTCTTTAGTGCCTGCCCAACGGTGTTACAGTTTGCACTCTGGAGTTTGAAATATCTCTTCTTGGACCAATAATAGTCTTTACTCTGAAGTCTTATCTGATACTCATATGGACATGACTGTTGTTTAGTTTTATTCTTCCTATCATGATATATAGTTTCCATCCTTTTGCTTTCCATTTACATATGGTGTTATACTTGAAATTATTTACTTGGGGACAGCATATAGTTGGATCTTCTATTAAATCCATTCTGCCAATCTCTATTTTTAAATTTAAAAACCAGTCTCTATTTACAGAATTATTGGAAAAATAGTACAGAGAGTTCCTATATATGGCATTAGTATGGTACATTTGTTACAAATAATGAACCAGTATAGATACATTATCTCTAGCTAAAAATCATATTTTTCAAGCTTATTTAATTTTTTTTTTGAGAGAGACAGAGACAGCACAAGTCAGGGAGGGGTTAAGGGGGAGGGACGGAGAGAGAGAGAATCCCAAGCAGGCTCCATGCTGCCAGCACAGAGCCTGACATGGGGCTTCATCTCTTGAAACCAGGAGGTCATGACCTGAGCTAAAGCCAAGAGTCGGATGCTTAATCAACTGAACCATCCAGGTGCCCCTAAAAAACATATTTTATTCAAATTCAATAGGGATGTTTTTCCTTAATGCTCTTTTTCTGCTCCAGGATTCCATCAGAGATACCACATAACAATTAGTAGTCATGTCTTTATAGGCTCCTCTTGGTCATGATAGTTTTCTCAGATTTCCTTGCTTTTGATGATCTTGACAGTTTTGTGGAGTACTGTTCTGCTGTGTTGTGGAGTGTCCTTTATTTTGGGTTCGCCTGACATATTTCTCATGATCACACTGGGGTAATGTGTTGTGGGGGAAGAAGGGCCATTATCATCACACCATATCAAGGGAACACATACAATCAGCATGACTTAAACACTGTTGATAATAATTTTACTCACCTGGTTGAGATGATGTTTGTCAGGTTTTTCCATGATAACGTTATTCTTTTCCTTTCTTTTTATTCATTTACCTATAATAGTATGGGAAAATGAATATTATATTTTTATTCTTTGAGTTATGATCCAATATTACTATTTTTTTATTATTATTAGCTTTTTGGTCAGATAGTTACAGCTTCAGCCATTGGGATTATCTTTTAGTTGGCTTCTGTATCCTGTATCTTTTGACCTATTCCCATAACTGTGATTTCATTTTGTGTATGCATGTGTGTTTTGGTTTTGGTTTGTTTGGTTTGGTTGTTTGAGTGCTTTCTGATTTTCAGTGACTACGAGATGCTCCAGGCTCATCTATTTTCTGCCTTAGTCCTAGAATCAGACATTTTTCCAAGAAGTCATTATTCTTTTAAGCAGGGAAGTATTTGGTGGTATATGCTGTACATTTATCTATAAATACGTCTACATGTAAACATCTTTATATTGAATTAAAAATGAGTTCATTCCGGGGCGCCTGGGTGGTTCAGTTGGTTGAGCGTCTGGTTTTGGCTCAGGTCATGATCTCACAGTTCGTGAGTTCGAGCCCCGTGTCAGGCTCT
Organism: Cryptoprocta ferox; assembly: GCA_028646485.1. Taxonomy (NCBI): domain Eukaryota; kingdom Metazoa; phylum Chordata; class Mammalia; order Carnivora; family Eupleridae; genus Cryptoprocta; species Cryptoprocta ferox. The sequence continues at coordinate 22,590,964 of CM053567.1, forward strand.
GTGCTGACAGCTAGCTCAGAGCCTGAACCTGTCTTTGGATTCTGTGTCTCCCTCTCTCTCTGACCTTCCCCTGCTCACACTGTCTCTCTCTCTCTCTCTCTCAAAAATAAATAAAACATTAAAAAAAATTTTTAAATGAGTTCATTCTGATGTATCCCACTCTAGTTTTTAGCCTTATGAATTACTTTAGCCTCCTTGTCTTGTTAATCTGTAATATATCATACCAACACTGAGAGACCTAGTTTCCCCTATCTGCCCTTCATTTATTAACCATTCAACTCCAGCATGTATGTGTAGTGGTTTCAGAATTGTTAATCTGTACTCCCAAAGGAAAATACTTTATCACTACAATAATGTGCAATGTGTACACCCATTTCCTTTTGTCTTATAGGCTCCATTCATTTCCAGTTACATGGGTCACCCTTCCCCCCAATCCACTTTACAGAGGCCATTCCATACATTTGTAGTACTTTTGGGTTCTTTTTTCACATTAGGTGTTCAATCCTAGAATCCCCTGTTCTTCTAAACATTTTTTTTTTAATTTTCATACATGAAGTTACTCTTTTTGTCATAAGTCCCATGGGGTTTGATACATACTTAATTTCTTGTATTCACCATTATAGCATCATACAAAATATTTTCCCAGCCCTAAGAAATCCCTTGTAGTTTTCCTATTCTATGCTCCCAACAAACACACATTGAACCCTTGGCAACCACTTATCTATTTAATGGGTCTATAGATTCGCTTCTTTCCAGAATACGTAACAACACACATTATATAGCCTTTCAGATTGGACTCTTCACTTAACAATACGCATTTAAGAGTCAGCTTGTCTTCATTGTTTGACAGTCATGTCTTTCTATCACTGAATAATATGCCATTGTAAGGATGTACCAGTCTCTGTCTTTCAATTTTAATTAGCTACAGATGCATTAGGTTTTAAGTCTAACATATCATTACTTACTTTCTGTTTATTGCCTCTGTTCCTTGTTCCTTTCTTTTTCTCTTCTCTTACCTTCTTACGGGCTACTTGATCATTTTTTATGATCCCCTCTTGATTTATTTATGGTGTTTTTGAGTGTATTATTCTATAAGGTTATTTTACTGATTACATTAGATATCACCATGTACAAACATAACTTTTTTCAGGCTCTACTGGTATCAGTATTTTTCCCACTTAACATAAAATATTGAAATCTTGCTTTCATTTAGGTCTTGTTACCCTCTCTACTTCTTACATCTTATTATCTTCAGTATTTTATACACATACAGTGTGCACTATATCAAATTATCAAATAATTATTTCAACCATCAAGTATGATTTAAGAAGCTCAGGAAGAGAAGAAAATCTGTTGGTTTTGTTTTGCATCCATCTCAACCTATTGATAGCAATGGTATCAGACAGGAATGTCTGGGGGCACTTACCGGGGCCGATACTACTTACGGCAGCCCCCAAAGACATTTCTAAACCAGAGCCGATTTTGTGGGTGGAGTGGCCCCTTATTATGATTGCAAGATGCATGTTAACATCAACCATCAGGGAACATTGAAGAAACAAAGTTTATTATTCACAAGTGTTAGAGGATACCCAGCATACCCAGGGTCACACAGTGAGGTCATGGAAAGGGAGAAATAAGATCATGCAAGTGGTCAGTTATCGAGGTCTCCCAGGATTACTTATTTATTTATTTATTTATTTATAGCCAGGGCTTTATAAAAAGGGAACTTCATGGGTAGGACAGCCTGGCTCTTTACATAGTTGTATAGCTTGCAATACATTTTCTCAAGATGCACATCCTTGAAATGGATGTCTTTCCATCAAAACCTTAATGTTAGGTACTTATATATTTCTCCATTCTGCTGTTTTTCTTTCCTTTCTTTTTTTATTTAAAAAAGTTAACATTTATTTATTTTTGAGAGAGAGAGAGCACGAGTCGGGGAGGGGCAGAGAGAGATGGAAACACAGAATCTGAAGCAGGCTCCAAGCTCTAAGCTGTCAGCACAGAGCCCGACACAGGGTTCAAACCCAGGAACCACAAGATCATGACCTGAGCTTAAGTCAGACCTTAACCACCTGAGCCACCCAGGCACCCCTCCTTTCTGAAGTTCCAAGCCACCTTCTTATAGCCTAGATGCTTAGAAAAGTTTCTATACTTTTTGTTGAGGCTAGATCTACTGGTAGCAAAGTCTCTTAGTTTTCTGGTATTGTTTTTTGTTGTTGTTGTTGTTGGTTTGTTTTTGTTTTGTTTTGCTTTGCTTTTTGGTTTTTTATTTTTGTCTGAGAGTATATTTATTTCCCCTTCACTCCTAAAATATAGTTTTACCAGATACAGAATTTGAGGCTGACAGTTATTTTGCTTCAGCACTTGAAAAGTGTTATGCCTCTTTCTTCTGTTCTCCATGGTTTCAGATAAGAAATCACTGTCACAAACACTGGTTCCCCTAAAGGTAGTATCCCTTCCCCCTGCTTGCTTATGAGTTTTGTCATTGTTGTTATCGTTTGTTTTTAGTTTTCAAAAATTTAATTATCATATGCCTCATATACATATTTGCTTTTATTCTGTTTTAGCTTCTTTAATTTGTAGCTTATTTCCTTCCCCAGATTTGGGAGTATTTCATCCATTATTCATTTAAATGCTTTTTAAGTCCCTCATTGTTTCTACTCTCCTCTAGTACTCTGATCATACAAATGGTAGATCTATTGTTATTGTCCCACAATCCCTGAGAATCTGTTTACCACTTTTGGCCTATTTTTTTTCTGTTGTTCTAATTAAGTAATTTTGTTGACCCATCCTCAAGTTCATTGATTATGTCTTCTGTCATCTCCACTCCACCCAGCCTACCCAGCAAGTTTTTCTTTTTTAATTTTCATTAACATAGTTTTTAGTTCTATAATTTCCATTTGGTTCTTTATAATAACTTGTATTTCTCTGCCTCAATTTTCTATTTTTATTTGTTTCAGGAGAATTTGTAATTGCTTGTTGAAGCAGTTTTATTATTACTGCTTCAAAATCCTTGTCCCTTAGTTCGGACATACAGTTCATCTCGTTACTGGCTTCAGTTGATTGTCTTTTCTCATTTGAGTTGTAGCTTCCCTGATTCTTGGTATGATGAATAATTTCCAAATGCATCCTGGACATTATATATGCTACCTTAAAAGACCCTTGCTTTCACTTAAATCTTCTATTTTAATAAGCAGCAACCTTGTTTAGGTTTCATGTGTAAGTTCTGACCTACTTTGAGGGATATAGTTCAAATAACAATGTGGTTTGCTGAGCTCTTGCAATGTTTTTCTGGCCTGCTTCTTTCTTTTTTCTTCTCTCTCTTGGTTTTGCTTAATCTCCTGCTTGATCTGTACTGGTGTCACCTGAGGGGGCAGAAACACTTTTCTGGGTAACTCAGGGTACACAGATAAGGGGTTGGAGATGCCAGGCACTCAGGACAAAGAGTGGTTCCCTTGGCCTGTGTTTTAGCTGCCTATTTATCTCAGGCTCTTCCTGCAGTCTCTGCTGTTCCTACTAGGAAAAGGAAGAGCTTGTGAGGGCCACCTTCTGCTTCTAAGGGAAAGATCAAGAAATGCCAGTTCTGGGTTGTCTTCTGTTGGTTAGGGAAGGGCCGGGTGGTGATGCAGGGCCTTGGGTCAACTGCTGCTGCAGGATGAAGGACTTGGGAGACTTGTCTATTACAAAGTAAACAGAACTCTGAACATTACAGAAATGATGGATATGAGGAGCAGCTACTATACTCGGACAGAGCTAGATGACCCCAAAGAGAACTTACCACTCGCGTGCTCCAGGACTGACACCCAGAACTTGATGGAGGGCTCACTGGATGGCAGAGAAGTCATTGTGGTGACACTTCAGTGGTAATTTTGGACATTTCCTTCTTGATCGTGTGGGAAAAGTACCCTTTAGGATAGGTGTTAGAGAATTTTGTTAACAAGGAGATATCTCACCGGAGGCCCTTTGCTATGAAATTATTTGTGGAGTGGCAGAGGGGTGTTAGGGAAGCTGCTGGCCACTGGGTGCTGGAGAAGTCTGGTGCTGGGGAAACTGAATGTATTGGGACTCTTGTATGAAAAAGACACCCTTGCTGCAGGAACTGGACACTGCAGTAACTGCACACCAGAGAACATTGAGAGCAAGCATACTAGACCAGGAGGCAAAACCTATTTTACTGCAGCCATATTGCTCTAGTATCCTCTACTAACAAAATATAACATCATGCCAGCTGGCAAACAAAGATTATGCAAAGAGTCCTGATACATTTTCACAGAACAGACAAAAAGAGTGAATTTAAAGCTGAGAAACAGTAAGTGTATAATTGGCACACTCCTTTGGTGAAACAAGAACATCCCAATGATGTTTTGGCGTTGTGTTGATAGTATAATTAAGTTTGGTTTCTCTTAGTTCAAACTCAGTGAGTCTTTCCGAATCCAATCAGGAATGATGTTGAACTGGATTGAAAAATACTGAATAGAGGAAAAGCAGTTAATGATTATTTCAGTAATCCAAGCCTACAGTGTAATGCAGTTACCTAACTTGTGGCATTAAAAAAAAAAAAAAAAGAACAATGCCTACCACATAGTAACCACAAAGTAATATCTTTAAAATAGATGTGAAATGGAAAAAAAAAAAACCAAGAAAGTATAAATTGCATATTTTTTAAATGATCCACACAGAAAACTAATAAGGGTCATTCCAAGACTTGAGCCTGATGGCTTGGGAAATCAGTGATGATGTTTTCAAAACTTGTTAATGATAGCAAGAAATTATTTCAAACATCAGGAGCATTGTGAAGGTTTTATAATGAGTTTGAGGATATAGTAGTTAATCAAGTGGAAAGAAATAAATGAGAAATATATTTATTCAGAAAAAATTAATATTTTCTTTCATAACTAATTCATAAGATAAATGAGATAATTATATTTTTCTTAATTATACAAGTTATACTATTTAAATGAAAATATAAATTCAGAATGTATGATAGTGACATAACTCATCCCAGCTCTCATTTACCCACTGCTGATATATTAGTAAATATCCACATTATTTTTCTCTATAAATACATACCATATAAATATAAAAATAGGTGTATGTAACAAAATGGGATTGTATTAAGTGTACATTTGCTAACAAGGATATTATGAAAATGTCCTGTATCATTAAATATTCCTTAAAAATATGATTTAAAATGTTCCATTATTTGATTGTTCCATAATTATCAAGCACTTCCCATATCATGAGAGATATACTGCTCCTAAACTGTCTTATTATAGTTAATGCTATGATTAACATTGTACATAATACTTGGTATGAATACAGGATTGTTTCCTTGGAACAAATTTCTACTCAATTATTGAGTCAAGTTTAAAATAATTTTTATGGAGGAAACAAGTAGTAATATAAATTATTATGTAATTAAATGTTGCCAGCTGCCCTTTATAAATGTAATAACAATTTTCATAGCAACAAACAATGAGTAAAAGCATTGGATTCCGTTATTCTTGCTAAGACTGAATTTGATTCTTAAAAACAAGGAAACATCACTTTGACAATATGATGGAAATGGTATCTCAATTTTCTTTACATTTTTACGTTGCTAATGTAGTTAAAACTTTTTGACATAAACTTTTTATTTGTTTGGTTTTATGGTTTGTTTTTTCATCCCTCCATACTTGGTTTAGATATTTTTCCATTATAGATATTGAGAGTAATTCCACCTTGATTCAAAGTCTTAAATTACTACCCTGTAAAGGTCTTACAGTTCTACATTTTTACTTAATATCAATGCAATTATTGTTTTAAAATAAGTGGTATAAACATTTTGAAATGTTATTTAATCATGCTAGTTCTATGTTATATTTAAATTATCTGTCCTCCATTGGGGCACCTAAGTGGCTGTCAGTTAAGCTTCTGACTTGATGTCGGCTTAGGTCGTGATCTCAGGATTTTGTGAGTTCAATGCTTTGCATTGAGCTCTGAGCACTAACCATGCTAAGTCTGTTTGGGATTCTCTCTTTCCTTCTCTCTCTCTACCAGTCCTCCACTCAGGTGCTCTCCATCTTTCTCAAAATTAATAAATAAACTTAAAAAATTAAGAAAAAATAAATTTTCTCTCCTCCATTAAAACCAGCATGGAACTTGATAGTCTGAATCTTTCAGTGGAGGGGATCTGTTGAATGGCTGATGTCCATCATAGTGGAATTCAGTAGCAGGTTTATTTTCTGTTAAATTAAACATGGTTTGTTGGAAGTACTTGAAATATGAGTATTTAAGACTGTAGTAAGTGAAAGTTGATTAGCTTTAATCAGTTTCATATTCTCTCCATAGGAAGTAAATATTAACAGTCCATCTTACTATGTATGTAGAGAGTGCAGAATTTTCTGCCTTATTAAGGGAAAGAAAACTTTCTGAGATGTGTAGTACTCTGCTTATCACAACCACAAGTCAATTTACACTCACAGCATCCACATCATCAAACCTACCCAAAATTGCATATCAAGTGCTTGTTTGGTCAAAAGAGAACTAGTCTCTGCCCTCCAGGAGTTGTTTGTTGTTGTTGTTGTTTATTAGTTTTTGTTTGTTTATTTGTTTATCTAAAGCAGATGGTTGTAATGAGTAGAATGAATTTAAACTTTCCTTGAAATATTTAAACATAAGCAACTAATCATTTTTTTGTCATGCCATATTATTGATTATACACCTTCTCTGTAATAATAGAACACCACCACATAACTAGAAGATCAAATTGAGTATTTCAAATATAGCCATGATACTTTAACATAATACGTCACAAAGAAACACTATAAAATAAATAGAAACCTTAAATATAGAAAATTAGTCCAATGTTGACTAGACTAGGTTAGAAAAATTTAAACCAAAAGCCTTCTAGTGAAGAAAGGTGATGAGTGAGTATTTATTTCTGAATTCTTACATTATATTTCTTTTTTTATTTTTTTGTGATAGTTTACTTTTTTCTTTTATAGTTTATTGTCAAGTTGGTTTCCATATAACACCCAGTGCTCATCCCAACAAGTGCCCTCCTCCATGCCCATCACCCCCCTTCCCCTCTCCCCCACCTCCATCAGCCCTCAGTTTGTTCTCAGTATTCAAGAGTCTCTCATGGTTTGCCTCCCTCCCTCTCCCCAACTGTTTTTCCCCTTCCCCTCCCCCATAGTCCTCTGCTAAGTTTCTCCTGTTCCACTTATAAGTGAAAACATATGGTATCTGTCCTTCTCTGCCTGACTTATTTCGCTTAGCATGACACCCTCGAGTTCCATCCACGTTGCCACGAATGGCCAGATGTCATTCTTTCTCATTGCCGTGTAGTATTCCATTGTCTGAATTCTTACATTATATCTTACATTATATTTCTTACATTGTATTTGCAGTATGATTGATGAGGCTAAAATGAGTGCAATGAGTCCTAATGCCATTCTGTAATAGCAGCATAATTTTAAAGACAACTAAAGAACTGATGATTTATTTCTAATTTAGCTCAGCAAAACTTAACAAATCATCATATTTATATTAAATGATTAGTTAAATACTAAGTGGCTAATTTAGCCAATACATTTACAAAAAGACAGACTACCAGTCTAAACAAAAAAGAAAAACAGCATATGTTACAAATTATTATTTGTAAAGCAACTACCGTCACTCTCCACCCTTTCTTAGAAGGTGATTGTCTCCATTACAGGCAATTTTGTTGTTGATATTTGAAAATATAGCATTAAATTAGTCAGTTATGCCGCTTGTATTTAACTGTCTGCTCAATTTAAATACTGCCCTAGAGCAATGTCAGAAAGTGACATGTGAATGACTGACAGAAAGTGACATGTGAATGACTGAACTTCAGGGTGACTTGTCTACATGGCACATGCCATCGCGGACAATGTGCTTGCTGTGGTGTGGACTGAAGACCATTGGGGCTGCCCCCAGATATTCTAGTGCTCTCTAAGAGTCTCAGATTCAACACAGTCCTAGGAAACCCAGCCAAACTGTCTGCAGTGACAGAATTAGGGCTGGAGAAAGATTATTTGTTTACAGAGATAAAATGCCACTACCATTCCCAAAATCAGGTAATTAAGAGTAAAATTTGTCTCAGTTATAGTAGGATACAAAAGGGAGCAAACCAGAATTGACAGCTTATTATATGAAATGTATCATATAAAAATGAGCAGAGTGGATCCTAGTAAAAGTTGTATCAGGAACTTAGAGGCAACGTATTATAAGTTATATCACAAACTTTAAAACCATGTTTTCAGATCTGGGAGGAAACTCTCTCTAATAAAACAAGAACAGAGCCAGCTTCCTCTGCTTCACACATCTCTTCATTTTCAGCTTAGATTTCATCTTTGCACATGTTACGATTTTCTAACTTTCCTAATGTTTTAAATTTAACTTTTAAATGAATTATTTTGTGTTTATACTCTATGTTAATGTATATTTATTACTATTTATGTATTTTTTATTCAGCAAGAGGTGAAGGTATTAAATAAGTGGCTGGTTGTATGACATAGATATTGCTCAAAACAAATGTTATTTTAACAATATAAGGTTTTATGTTGTGAACCGTAGTTTCTGAATTCTCTTATACTGTAATATAAAGCTTAAAGATTAGATAATGCTTGGGTATACCACTGGAATAAAGATATTATTATTTAGCCCAAATTAAAAAGATTTAATATTTTCTAATATTAAAGTCACCTTATGTAATTAGGAATATAAACAGATTATTTGTACATAAAAATACAATTTTTGTTATGTTAAATTATAAAAAAATGTTTAATCAGATAATGCTATAATGGAGAGAGCATTAAACCTGGTAGAAGTGAGTTTTGACACCAACTATGCAATTTGTTTAGTTAAAGAAATCTGATTATTTTTCATAACTTATCTAAACCTAAAATTATTATAGTGTAAAATAGAGAATACTGTTGAGTCATTATTAGGAAGATTGGTTGGTTCACTATTTAGTAAGTGTCTTGCTAAAGTCCAAATACTATATGATACAGTTTATATTATCTCAGTGCATTTAAACAGGATAATTGATTTCCAAACCTCAAATTAAAATAGCATAAAATTATTATGCCATTCCATTCTATTAAGCTATTGGCTATAACTGAGCCTTAAAATTGGTTCTGTGCTACCTGAAACTCAGATTAAAAACAAAACAAATCTGCAAACAAAGAAAAATGCATATATTTGATTATATAATTCTCATGGACAGATTAAAAGAAATCGTATTTGCTCATATAGGGAGAGAGTGTTGTCCTCAGGCCCTGAACTGTGAACATTATATGACATACTGGACAATGTTTGAACCATGATTTTCAGGGTAAAATGCTGAAACATTAATTGAACATTTTTTATATAACCTCTGCCTGAAAGTCAAAGAATAGTGTTACATTTTAACTCTAAAAAGCATTTTATCAGGGTGCTAGGAAAATATGATCCAGGTACATTGTTTTCTGAAGTTTCGAAAATACATAAAAGAAAAGGAAAAAAATTGAAAACATCAGCTAATGACTTGTTAGCATATTGAGGGGTGTCTATTTCAATTGATGTTTGAGTGACTCTTTGACAAATGTCATTTTGTAGTCTGTGTATAGAGTGATTCTCTTAAAATTTATTTTTTGGGATACTACTTTTGTACATGTTGATTAAAGGCTAATGCATGTGATTTTGCAAATGGATGTTTTTGATTTAGAACCCAGATAGGCAAGTAGGAAAAAAAAATCACATTCTTAAGTTAACTTCTGCAAAGCAGGTCAATACTGTTTTGAAAGACTTGGAAAGAACTCAGATTCACCCACGGTACACCTGGGCTTCTCAAATAACCTGTCTTTCAAATAAAGGAGTAGACAGAATATAGAATTCCATGGTCTGAGTAATACTGGCATTTGGTGTAAAATGGAGACATGGGTGTTAGCCAAAAATATCTGTTTAGGATGAAATAAGAAGTGTCTGAAAAACAAACCATCTTCTAGTAACAGAAATGAAAGAAAGAAGAAAAAGAAACAGTTATCTTTGTCTCTTTCTTACCATAACATATCTTTCCACGCCATGCCTTGCTGTGGCAAAGGTCTAAAAGTTTGGCAAAGAAGGACAGAAGCCAGTTCCAGAGACTGGATTGTATTCTCCATCAAAATGGGAATGCCTGCAGTTTCTACTGTGCACCAGACTCTCTGTTCTTCATATATTCTCAACTCTTATTCTTTCTACTTGGAATACTCTCCTTCCGACTCTTTTCCTAGGTAACTCTTACAGAACCTTTCCATTTTACTCTCATATGATATCTGTCTCTCTGGCACCTGCTGTGTGCATCAATAATGCCCTCTCATTCATCCTCTGATAGTATTCATTGCATTTTGCTGTAATTACCTGATTCTTTCTTATAACATTCACTAGGCTATACTGTCTTTAATGGCAAGAACAATGTTTCATTTGGCATTATTTTCCTGGTGCTTACCTCCAGTAACCTCCAGTGACCTCTATACCTCTTCACCTCTTCATTTGCATGGTAACAACTTGTACCTTGTCATCACTGAAAATATTCAAGCTTTGACATATTAAAGTCAGGTATCTAGTTTTCTGATTGAGATACATTATCCCAATATAGCTCCCAAAAAAGTATGCCAAAGATAAAATTGAGGATACCCAATTGATTCTGGGAAAATAAGAATTTATATGTATGTGAGTGGGAGAGAGTTTAATAAGGTCATGTGAATCTTGTAAATTATTTGTATAGGAATCAAGATTTGTATTAAGTATAAAATATCAAAATATTTCTAAGTTAACCAAAGTAAGTGGCTAGTTCACTTTTAGCTCCAAAAAAATATTAGTTTCTAAACGTAGATAAGAAGGGACCTTCAACTCTCTTCAGGTGTTATAGCATCTATCAATTTGTTTTGGATTGAGTAGCATCTATTTAATACATCTTTGCTGACTGAACTTTAGTTAAGCCAAATAGGCATAAATATATCATTACAAGTGTTAAGACTTCAAATAAATGCATTTTTCTTCTATTTTAAAATGTGTCAGGGGACATCATTAAAACATTGGGTAGTGCACTCAATAACTTCAAGTTCTAGGAAAGAGGAGGATGAGTTTATATACCCAAAAAAGAAATTCAGTATAACTCCTATACTAGATTAATGCTATGAAATTACCAAGGGGTCTTTAAACCTTTAATAAAATATATTGGAAGGAGATAAAATAGAAAATCCTTAATCAAATATTTTCATTTATTTTCACATCAACATGGCTTCAGAATAAAACTTATTACATCGATCTGTCTTTCATCAATGTTGGGTATTAAAAGATTCTCCTAGTATGGATTTTTCTTTCCGTTATGAAACCAAATAAAAACTGGCCAGAGTTGATAATTATCTACAGCTGTTGTAACAAATTATCACAAACTTAGTGTTTGAAACCAACACAAAGTTATTATTATGCAGTTCTAGGGCTCAGAAATCCAAAATGGGTTTCTGTTGTCTACAATCAAGGTGTTGGCCAACTCTACGGGGGGAATCCCTTTTCCTGGATTTTCCATTTCCTAATGGTTGCCCTTATTCCTTGGCTCAAGACCCCCTTCCATTCTCAAGCCAGCAGAGGCCTGCTTAGTCTTTTTTGACTTGTCTTCTGCCTTCCTCTTCAAAGTCCAAGGAACCTTCTGATTACATTGGGATCATCTAGGGTAGTCTTACTATTTTAAAGTCAGATGGCTAACAATCTTAATTCCATCTACAACCTTTTTTATTGTTGCCATATTAGCAGAATTATGCCTGATTTTTGAAGATCAGGATGAGGGCATCTTTGGAGTGGCATTATTCTGACTATAGTAGTTGGGGGTCAATAAAATAAGTTACACATATTTTGATTTTTAGAAAAAAATATTATTCTTGTTTTCAAAAGACAGACCTAACAATTTCTTTTAACAAGCTCTCATTAGTCATGCTTTTGATAACTTTAAGATCCTCATTTTCCATAAACACATTTCTTAAATAGATGAGATGGTGAGAAAAATCTCTTGAGTGTTTTCAATTTTCATAAATGAAAACAATAAGGAATGTGCAATTTACAACTTGTAAATTGTAGGAATAAAACAAATATACTTGGATGAAAGCCTAAGAAATTTGTCATGATTACAAAAACATTAGTTTTGAGCTAGTGCATTGAGAAGAAGGTTTAGGTTTCAAACTAGTTTTATTCACTGGAAAAAAATGTTTAAAGAGTAATATATAAAAAACACATCTAAATAAAATTATGAAAAGGAGAACTTTAGCTCATATAAGGGGATTATGTAGTTATGATAAATTACAGGTCCAGTCATCAAAGTTATGTTCAATCCCATCTCTGCTCATGCACTTACAAACAGATGGTACTTAACCCTGATTTCCACTCTGAAAATTTGGTAGGTGACATTGCTTTTAAAATGTTCTTAATTAGAACTGCAAGCTGGTAAATTTTAAGGGTCTGACCATCCCTTAGTTTATGCAAATTTAGAAGCATAAAAATGTGTGACAGAGGCTGAGAAAGTAACAGAAGAAAAAAAAATATATATATATATTGATAGCAGCCACTTATTGAGAATCTACTAGGCAAAGGCAGTGTGCTAGAAAATGTATTTTCCAATTCTTAAAAACAAAAACAAAAACAGAAACCAAACTTGAATTTCCAGTTTCCAAGCCAACAGTTAAGATGCCTAGGATTTCATCACTCCATTCTAACAACAAGCAAAATGCTGAACAAACTGAAAAAGCAATGACTCTTCTTAAATCTGTAGGAGAAAGGAAGTTACAGGACAAATCCCTATACCCCAGATCAGAAACCAACAAGCAATTACAGGGAATAACAATGTAATGGGTTTCTCCATGAGCTAAGACTTTTGTAGGAACCATTGCTGGGGCTGAGGAATTGGAACTGGAAGGTGCACAGCTCCTTTACATTGCCAAGGAGTATCCCATTATGTGGACGTACCACAGTGGGTTTATTCACTCAGCAGTTGTGGGACATTTAGATCTTTCCCAGTTTTTAAGTGATTGTGAATATTAAGCTACCACAGCATATACCTACAGATTTTTATGTGAACATAAGTTTTCCTTTGAAATGGGCAAATACCTAGGAGATGGATAGCAGTGTCCTACCATTAAGTGGAGGACTAACTTTACAAGGACATTTCAAAACAGTTTTCCAAAGTGGTGGTACCAGTTTGCATTTCTATCTGCCTCTATGACCATTTCCACTTGCCCCATAGCCATGCCAGTCCTGTTTTGTTTTGGAATTCTAGCCATTCTAATGTGTAAGCAATGATTTTAATTTGCATTTCCCTAATGACTAATGGTATTGAGTTTCTTTTCATGTGCTTATTTTCCATTTGCATATCTTCTTTGATGAAATGTCTGTTTAAATGTTTTGCACGTTGTATTTGTGTGGGTATTTTTTTTCTAATTATTAAATCTTGAGGGTCCTTTATACATTTTGAATGGAAGTTTGTTATCAGATATGTGTTTCAGATATATTTTCTTCTGGTCTGTGGCTTGTCTTCTGATTCCTTAACAGTGTATTTTAAAGAGCACATGCTTTAATTTTGATGAACTTGAATTCATCCATTTTCTAAATGGATCATACTTTGAATGTCATATGTAAAAATATCATTGATTAACTCAAGGTCACAAAGATCTTCTATATTCTATTTAAAAAGCTTATAATTTATAATTCATTTTGAGCTAATTTTCCAATATGTTTTGTGCTAGGGACAAAGGTGGTTCTTGTTTTTAATCAAAGTCCAGATGTTCTAGCACCATTTGTTAAAAGGACTATCTGTCCTTCTTTAAATTGCATTGGAATTTGTGCCAAAAAATCATTGATTTTATATATGCAGATCTATTCCCGGGCTCTCTATTTAGTTCCATTAATCTATGGTTCTACCCTTTCATAAATGCCAAACTATCACGATGCTTATAGTAATCTATGTTTCCTTAGAGTAATCTATATTAGTTCTTTTAGTGAGTTGTCCAACATTTTCTTTATAAAAATAGTTTTGACTATTTAGAGGATTTGATTTCCCATGGAAATTTAGAATTCACTTAGCAATGTCTATACTCTTTCTGGGATTTTTCTTTGGAATAAAATTCCCAATTCTCTCATTAGGGAGACTTAATATGCAAATAATATTGAGTCTTTTGAAACATGAATACAGTGCATCTTATCAATTAGTAGGTCTTTGATTGTCTTCTTTGCTGATTCAAAACTTTCAGCGTACAGAACATGTCTGTGTTCAGTTAGATTTAAACCTAAGCAAGTAATGAATTTTGGTGCTATTATAAATAGGATTGCATTTAATTTAAATTTCTAATAATTTCTTGCCTAGTGTTAAGATGTACAATAAATTCTTTTTATGCTGACCTGCAAACTTGCTAAAATCACATTAGTTTTAGTAGCTTTATTTAAATGTTCTCCGGATTTCCTATGTAAAGAATCATGTCATCTACAAATTAATTACATTCATTTCTTCCTTTCTAGAGTGCATGCTATTTATTTCTTTTTTGTTTGTTTTTATTGTTCTGCTGTGGACTTCTGTAGTGGTGAAAGGGAAGAGACATCCTTTGTTTAGGCTTTGAATATCTTCTTACCTTTAAGATTTTTATAAATACCCTTCATCAGGCGAGGAAGTTTCTTTCCATTGCCGGTTTCCTAAGAGTTTTTATAATAAATGGAACTTGAATTTTGCAAATCCTTTTTCTGTAGCTGAGATGACCATATGGTTTTTCCTATTTACCCTGGCATAAAATCTTCAAATATACTGATTGATTTTCAGATGCAGAACACTGATCTCAAAGTATTTATCCTGAAGTAAACAACATTAGTTATCCCTTCTATAAGTATTGCTTAATTTGATTTGCTCATACATGTGGTTACATAATACATTAAAGATTTACAATATTTTTTATTCAAGAAGGATATTAGTCTATAGTTTTTCTTTTTCTTTTCTTCCTGTAATATCTATTTTGCATTAGTATCAGAGTAATACCAGACTCATGAGAAGTTAGGAAGTATTCCCTCTATTTCTGTTTTCAGGAATAGTTAGTCTAGAAATGGTATTTCTTACCTAAATGTGTAATAGAATTGGCCATTTTGCAAGTAAAGCCATCTGGACCTTAAGTTTTCTTTAGGAAAACTTTATTAACAGCTTCATTGATATTTAATTTACATAACATGAAATACATTCATTTTATTTTTTTATTTTTTATATTTTGTCTATTTTTGAGAGAGAGAGAGAGAGAGCGCGCTTGCAAATGGGGGAGGGGCAGAGAGAGAGAGAGAGAGAGAGAGAGAGAGAGAAAGAATTCCAAGCGGGCTCTGGGCTGACAGCTCAGAGCCCAATGTGGGACTCAAACCCACAAACTGCGAGATCATGAGCTGAGCTAAAACCCAGTCAGACGCTTAATGGACTGAGCCACCCAGGCACCCCTAAATTCATTTTAAATGCATACTACAGTGGTTCTAGTAAATTTACAGAGAGGTGTAACCATGAGCATAATCCATTTTTAAATCATTTCTATTACCTCTAGAATAGGTACCTATTACCTGTTTGTAGTCATTTCCATTTTATTATATGCCTCCCCAGCCAACCAATAATTTATTTTCTCTATATATAAATAGGCCTTTTCTGGATATTTAATATAAAGGAATCAGATCATATATGGTCTTTGTGGCTGGCTTCTTTCATGCAGTGTAATGTTTTTGAGGTTCACCCACATTGTAGTATGTATCAAAGTGGTCTATTGTTTTTATTTCTGAATATATTCCATTGCATATGACTTTAACACATTTTGTTTGTTAATTCATCAGTTCATAGATATATGGGTCATTTTCAATTCAGAGCTATTAAAACTAATTCTGCTATGAACGTCCATGTACAAATCTTTGTGTGTCCTTTTGTTCTCATTTTTCTTGGGTGGATATATAGGAAGGGAATTGCTGAGTCACATGGTGAACTTGTGTTTATTTAAAATGCTACTAAATTGTTTTTCAAAGTGGTTGAAATATTTTGCGTTTCAAGTGTCTCCATAAATTTGCTAATACTTCTTATTGTCTCTCTTTAGGGACAGTAATTCTAATGGATATGAAGTGGTTATCTACTGTGTTTTAACTTGCATTTTCTGATTAATATTTAGCATCTTTTTGTAGACTTGTTAGACATTCTTTGTTTCTTTTTTTTTTGGTGAAATGTCTATTTATATATGTTGTCCATGTTTAAATTGGGTCATTTATCTTCTAATTGACTTGTTAGAATTCTACAGGAAAGTTTTTAAACATAAATTAATGTCTCTAATAAATACAAGGACATGCAATTTATCTCTTTCTCCTTGAGTGAACTTTGGTAGTGTGTGTCTTTCAAGAACTATGCCCATTTCATCTAAGTTTTCAAATTTATAGGCATAAAGTCATTTATAATGTATGTTTATTAATTTTTTATATCTTTTGAATATGTTGTGATGTCACATTACTCATTAGAGTAGTCCCCCCTTAGTCATGGGGATATGTTCCAAGGCCCTCAGTGTATTCTGAAATGACAGGTACTACTGAGCACTACATAAATTGTTTTCTCCTATCCCTACATACCTTGGATAAAGTTTAATTTATAAATTAGGCATAGTAAGAGATTAACAACAATAACTAATAATAAAATAGAACAACTATAGTAATATACTTTAATAAAAGTTATGTAGATGTGCTCTCCCTCATATGTGTCCTGTGGTCCTGCACTCACCCATCATCTTGTGATGATGTGAGATGATAGAACGCCTAAGTGATGAGATGACGTGAAGTGAGTGTTGTAGGCATTGTGATGTAATGCTAGGCCATGGGTGACCTGAGGATGTGACAGAAGGATCATCTGCTTCCAGACCACAATTGATCAGGGGTATCTGTAACCACAGAAAGCTGAAACTGCAGACAAGGGAGGACTGCTGTACTGATACTCGTAATTTGTGTTTTCTCGCTTTTTTCCTCTTTGGATGTTTATCAGTTTTGTTGAGCTTCTCAAACAATAGAATTTGGTTTCATTAACATTCTCTATTGTTTTTCTCTTTCCATCTCATTTATTTCTGCTTTGATTTTTGTTTTTCCCTATTGCTACTTTAGATTTAATTTCCCTTCCTTTTATCTAGTTTTTCTGAGGTGAAAACTGAAGTCATTGATTTTAGGATTTTCTACATTTTTTATATAGATGCTTAGTGCTATCAGTTTACACTTTAGGACAACTTTGGTTGTACTTAATAACTTAAGTACACTTAAAAACAATTTTGGTGTTATCCAAAAAACCCATAGGGGTGTCTGGATGGCTTAGTCAGTTAAGTATCCGACCCTTGACTTCTGCTCAGGTTATGATCTCATGGTTCCTGAGTTCAAGCACTATGTGGGGCTCAGCACTGACAGCGCGGAGCCTGCTTGGGACTCTGTCTCTCCCTCTCTCTCTGCCCCTCCCCCACTCTTTCACTGGCATATGCACTTTGCCCCTTTCTCTCAAAACAAATAAATAAATTTAAAGACACATATATTTTGCTGACATTTTTATTTATTTCAAAATACTTTTTACTTTCTGTTTTCATTTCATTTTTGATGGATTATACAGAAGTGTATTATTGAGTCCCCAAATATTTGGGGATTTTTTGGATCTCTCCATAAATTTTATTTCTTATTTAATGACATTGCTATAATAATATAATTTGTAATACTTGAAACTTTTTTAAGTTTATTTATTTATTTTTGAGAGAGAGCGAAAGAGAGAGAGAGAGAGAGAGAGTGCACAGAGCAGAGAGAGAGGGAGAGAATCCCAGCCAGGCTCTACGCTGTCAGTGGAGAGGCTGATGTGAAGTTCAAATCCACGAACTTTGAGACCATGAGCTGAGTTGAAAGCAAGAGCAGGCTGCTTAACCAACTGAGTCACCCAGGTGCTCCAACTTAAAACTTGAAAAAAAGGCCTAAATTTTGTCCTCTCTTGGAAAATGTTACATGTGTACTTGAAAAAATAGTATATTCTGTTTTGTTCGAGTAACATTTTTGTTATAAATGGCAAGCACGGTTTGATTGTATTGCTCAAATGTATTATACCCTTGTTGATTTTTGTCGACTCCTTATATTTATTATTGCAAAATGGGGCTTAAAATCTCTGTAATTTTGAGTTGGTTCATTTAAAAAAATTTTAATGTTTATTTTATTTTTAAGACATAGAAGACAGAGTGTGAGCAGGGGAGGAGCACAAAGAGAGGGAGACATAGAATCTGAAGCAGGCTCCAGGCTCTGAGCTGTGAGCACAGAGCCCAACGTGGGGGTGAACTCACGAACCATGAGATCATCACTTGAACTGAAGTCGGATGCTTAACTGACTAAGCCACCCAAGCACCCCAAATGTTTATTTATTTGTGAGAGGGAGAAGACAGAGTGTGAGTGGGGGAGGGCAGAGAGAGAGGGAGACAAAGAATCTGAAGCAGGCTCCAGGCTCTGAGCTGACAGCCCGGAGCCTGATGCAGGGCTCCTACTTATGAACTGCAGATCATGATGTGAACCAAAGTCCAGCGCTTAATCCGCTGAGCCACCCAGGCTCCCCAAAACCAATCTTTAAATTATTTACTGGCTACTTAGTAATCAACTGTATTCCTCTATAATATTTGTTAAACCATTCTCCTAACATTGATTTGGATTGTTTCTGCTTTTTTGGTAGGGTAGGCAATATTAGAACTTTAGCTACATATCAAAATGTTTCTTTATGAATGATATTGCACCAATGAATTTCATTGCAATTTTTTTCTAGAATAGAGTTTTGCCAAGAAATTAATTTCTCATTAGCATTTGAATGAGTTGTATGCTACAAATATTTTTCAGCAAAGGACAAAAATAATCACCCTGAATCGATGTGTGACTCTTCATTAATTTGTGTTAGTTCCATTCATTTATGAATCATTATTAATTTGTATAAATTTTAGTGTAGAGACGAATAAAAATGGAATTTCAAACAACTCTGAAATGTCTTTATTCCCAGAAACATTTTCTTACAGCAATAATCCCTTAAAGTGACTTTTTTTGTTCCAGACAGTTCCCCAATCCATCTCATACTTGCACACACACACAGAGTAACACACACACATTCCCTTAACCTATCTACTTGAGATCGTGAAGATTATTTCCCAAAGGAAAAGAAATGATAGACCTATTAATGAGGGAAAAATCAGTTCTTTGATATTCCACAGTAAGTCTTATTTTTGAGTCTGAGATTTTTAAATGAGAAATAAATTATTAAGATAGAGTGAAGAAAATAGACATTATAGGGGATTCTAATCCCTGGAGCCCTATCAAGCTGGTGATTATTATTTGACTATTTTGAAACAAAATATCTTTTCCCTGGTTTGTGCTTATTTTTAATTATTAAATATATATGTAGCTCTTTTGTAGCTAAGAGTATCAGTCAAATCAGCAAACTTAATTTTTAAAATAACTAATTTGAGGTTTAGAAATGTACGGTAAAAACTGTTGGGTTGCAATCCCATTAATATTTCATGAAAATGCAATTATGACTATCTTACGTTTAATTTTTCAACTTCACAGTTCAATTTCTGAAGATATTTTGTGTTCATGTTTGTACAACTGTGAGCACTTTCCTCTCCTCTTGATTCCTCACATTTGAATCTGCCCTCCGTCAAGACAAAATCTATAAGATGTTAGAACAGATGTGTCTTCTCTTTTTAAACACCTAGTGGTGGAATTGCTGGGTAATATGGTAATCCTATTTTTAATTAAAAAAAATTTTAATGCTTATTTATTTTTGAAAGAGAGAAAGTGAGAGAGAGAGAGAGAGAGAGAGAGAGAGAGAGAGCAAGTAGGGGAGGGGCAGAGAAAGAGGGAGACACAGCATCTGAAGCAGGCTCCAGGCTCTGAGCTGTCAGCACAGAGCCCGATGTGGGGCTGAAACTCACGAACCATGAAATCATGACCTGAGCTGAGGCTGGATGCTTAACTGACTGAGCCACCCAGGAGCCCCGAGGTGGTTTCAGTTCTATAAAATTTTCTTTGTGTATATCCTCCATAGCTCTTCATTTTAAGTGTATAAACATTTAGAATTTGTTTTGTCCCTTAGAAAACCTCATGACGTCTTTATCAATATGAAATGGCTTTTTTTTTTAAATCTCTAGTAGTATGCTTGGCATGAAAATTGGGTTTACTATTATCGAATGAGTCACTTCTGTTTTAATTGGATTAGAGTTAGCATAACATATCTTTTTCCATCTTTTTTACTTTTAACTTGTGTCTTTTTACTCAAAGTTGATTCCTTGTAGGTGGAATATAGCTGGGCCTTGTTTTTGGTCCAATCTACCAGTCTTTACCTTTGACCACAGTGTTTACATTATTTCCATTCAATAGATATGGTTAGGTTTAGGTCTATCATCTTGCTGTTTGTTTTCTACTTGTCCCTTTCTTTGTTTTCTCCTTATTCCTTTTCTGTCTTCTTTTGGATTAGTTGAGATTTTGTATGATGCCGTTTGGTCTCCTTATTGGCTTTTATTTTTCTGATGCTTTAGTGCTTATAATGTACATATTTCATTTCTCACAGTCTACCTTCAAGTGATAACATAGCACTTCAGTAAGACCTTACAAGAATATACTTTTCATCCTCCCAGTTTTTAGAGGACTATAGTCATACATTTTATATACTCAAATTACACATTTCACAATCCATCATTAATATTTTTGTTTAAATGTTAATTATGTTTTAAATGGTTGAAATAATAAGAAAAGCATATTTATCTAAATAGTTACCAGTACCCTTTTTTTCTCTGTGTAGATCCATATTTCCATCAGATATCATTTACCTTTCCCTAAGAATTCCATCTAATATTTCCTTTAGCAGATTGCTGGTAATAAATTATGCAAGTTTTTATATCTGTAATTACCTTTTTTTCCTTTTATCTCTGAAAACTATTTTCACTCGGTATAGAGTTTTAGGTTGTCCTATTTGGGGGTGCGGGGAGTGTTACTCCAAAGATGTCACTCTCCTATTTTATCCATTGTGTATTTGTAATAGGAATCTTCTGCCTTCCTTATCATTATTATTCTGTATGTAATATCTTCTATCTATGATAACTTTTGTAATTTTCATTGTAGCACATGTTTTGGGCAATTGGAATGTTTTTATTTCCTATGGTTTTCTTAATATTTTTGTGTTTAGGATTTGTTGTTGCAAATTTCTTGTTCATTATTCCTTCAAATATTTCATCTATTCTCAGTCCCCTTCTGTTCTCCTTTAAGAAAAGTATGAAGTATGAGCCCACATGAAGTTGTTTAAAACATCACTGATGTTCTCTTCATTAAAAACATTCCATTTTATCATGTATCGCATTCATGAAAGTATATATTTTCTGCAATCTCTAACCTACTGCTAATCCCATTTCGTGTATTTTTCATTTCATTGTGGATAGATTTCATCACTAGAGGTTTGAGTTTAGTCTTTTTTATCCACATCTTTAACTTTTGAGGATACAGCATACAGTTATAATAATCATTTTATCATCCATTTCTGCTAATTTAAACATTTTTGTCAATTCTGAGTCACTTCTGATTTGTATTATTGTCTTCATTATGGGCCATGTTCTTCTCCTTTTTATGGCTCATAATCCTATACTATTTAATGTGAGGCATGGTACATTTTACTTTCCTTGGTGCTGTGTACTTTTTTATTTCTCTAAATAATCTCAAACTGTATTCTGGAGGCAATGAATTAAAAATGGATTCACCCTTCAGGGTCCTGCATTTGAGGTTTCTTTGACAGATCCATGGCTTTGCTAAGTCTGTAGCTAATCATTCTGCATTATGAATGTGATTCAAGATTTTCCTGAGTCCTCTATGAGACCCCCATTAATGATGATATTTGTGCTCATTTTTTTCAAATCTGGCAAGTACTATTCCCAGCCCTGTGTACATGCTGGACACTATTTCTCTATTTATTTTCCTGACCTAGGACAGCTTTCTCACACACTTGGAATAGTACATAATCTGCTAAGATTATTTGAAGGAGATCCTCTGAAGATCTCTAGAGTTCTCTTCTCTCTGCATCTCTGTTCTCGCTGGCACTCTGTCCTGAAAACTCTACCTGTTGGTCTCCCTGGAGTCTCGGCTCCTTCTCCCCAACTCAGGAAGCCTCTGGGTTCCACTTGGATTCTCCCTCTCTTCACCATTGCATGGCAATCCCTTAAAGTAGTAACTTGCAGGGGCCCCTCGGTGGCTCAGTCGGTTGACCATCCGACTGCAGCTCAGG
This sequence comes from Cryptoprocta ferox, assembly GCA_028646485.1. Classification (NCBI taxonomy): domain Eukaryota; kingdom Metazoa; phylum Chordata; class Mammalia; order Carnivora; family Eupleridae; genus Cryptoprocta; species Cryptoprocta ferox. Next base: position 22,613,285 of record CM053567.1, read on the forward strand.
TCATGGTCTTGCAGTTCCTGGGTTGGAGCCCTGCATCAGGCTCTCTGCTGTCCATGCAGAGCCTGCTTTAGCTCCTCTGTCCACCCCCCTGCATCTCCCCTGCTTGCGTTCTCTCTCTCTCTCTCTCTCTCTCTCTCTCTCTCTCAAAAATAAACATTAAAAAAAAAAGAGCAACCAGCAGTATGTATGATCCCATCTCGTTTGTCTTTTTCTCTTAGGTGTTACTGTTCTTCATTCCCTACATCAGAGTGTCTTGAAACCATAGTTTTATGTATGTTGTCCTTTTGTTGTTATTTCAGATAAGAGGGTAAATCTGATTTCAGACAGTCCATCTTTTCAGAAGCAGAAACATTTTTTTTCTCATTTTGTTTATTTTTCTATCATTACAGGCTATGTCAACATCCTTCCTAAACCTTAGAGCTTAAAACAGAACTGAACACTCAAGTAAAGTGTAACCAAAATGTGTGATGCACTTACCCTCTGCTATTTATATGACACTCTTTTTCATACAAACTATGATTACACTAAACTTCTAATAGCAATTTCACTGTGTTGACTAAGTTTTATATATCTTCACCAACAAGGTTAATCTTACTCTGGTAGTATTTTTAATTCAAATCAACCACCAGCCATCAAAGAATACCTGTAATAACATACAATAATCCAGACAGATAAAGTTTAATCAACCTAGAGTTTAACAAGTCATTTTTCTTGCTCATCAGCATTGTGTTTCTAGTTATACAGTCTAAGATAATATTTACTACTTAAACCCTTACCACTTGAACCCATCTGACATGGTTGTCTAATCAACAAAACACTTTCTCCCATAAATGTTAACAATTCTTCCCCCTCACATTCTGTTCTTGTGTAGGTTTTCAAAGGATGTCTCTTTATTCCCATGTAAAATATCTTTTGTTCAATGTTTTTAAAAACTTAGTGTCCCATCATGCCAACCTGTCAAGATCCTTTAGAATTCCCATTCTGTTATTCTGCTTTTAGTGTCGTGTGAAACTTTAATTAACATGGCATCACTGTATTCCTCAAAATGATTAATAAAATATGTTCAGATAGGAGTTTTCTCACTAAACCACAAGCAGTTACAACTTATCAGAATAACTGTAAGCAAATATAAAATAACACATGTTGAATCAAACAAAAGCTAGGCAAGTTCGGGTGCCTGATTTATTATATCCTCTCACTTATCTAGATTGTCATGAATTGAAAGGTAATTTAAAAGTTGAGTACAATTGTCACATGAAAAGCAATGGACAAACATTGTAAAAATGTGCCTTTGTTTAAGAAAGAGAGATATGAGGGGCTCCTAGGTGACTCAGTTAAGGTTAAGGATTAGACTTCATCTCAGGTCATGATCTCACAGCTAATGAGTTCGAGCCCTTGGCCGGACTCAGAGCCTGAAGCCTGCTTCAGATGATGTCTCCCTCTCTCTCTGCCCCTTACTCTGTCTCTCTCTCCTTGAAAAATAAATAAACCTTAAATTTTTTTTTTAAAAAGGAAAAGAGACATAAAGGGCACCTGGGTAGCTCAGTAGGTTAAGGGTCTGACTTCCACTCATGTTGTGATCTCATGGTTTGTGGATTTGGCCCTGTGTCAGGCTCTGTGCTGACGGCTCAGAGCCTAGAGTCAGCTTAGGATTCTGTGTCTCCCTCTCTCTCTGCCCTTCCCCACAGGTACACACACTCTCTCTCTCTCAAAAGTAAATAAACATAAAAATAAAAGAAAAAGATATAATTATCTGTGTTGTGTTTGCTAAAAATAAAAAAGTTCACAAGGAACAGCAAAAATTGTTGCATTTAAAGGAAATGTCAGAAAAGGATTTATAGGGCAGGGATAGAAATGAGACTCATCCAGTATAACTTATGCTTTTAACTTTTGTATTATATAAATGCAATACCTTGTCAAAGTAAAGATTTTCACAGCCTATCGGATATTGTCTTCTATTAAGAGATCTTTGAAAAGAAATATCACTTCTGCCAATGTAACCACAATAACATATCCAAAAGTATATATGTAACTATAGGGTGCTTGGGTGGCTCAGTTGGTTAAGCATCCGACTTCAGCTCAGGTCATGATCTTGCAGTTTGTGAGTTCAAGCCCTGCATCAGGCTCTGGGCTGACAGTTTGGAGCCTGGAGCCTGTTTAGGATTCTGTGTCTCCCTCTCTCTCTCTGCCCCTGCCTACTCACCCTCTGTATCTGTCTCCTTCAAAAATAAATAAACATTAAAAAAATTAAAAAAGGAATAAACTATTTTAAAAAGTATGTATGTAACTGTAGCAATTTTAAAATGATATTATCACTCCTTTCAGTATTTGTAGCCATACACACCCATCATATATAATTTTTAGTATGTGAGTATAGTGTCTTACGGAATATACCACTGATTCTTTTGTATTCTATTAAATCCTTTTTGGTTTCTCTCCCGGATAATTTAATTTGAAATGAAAATTGTATTCTAAATTCACATCTATACTCCATGAAGCCTACATACCATTCTTTTCTACAGTAGTTCATATCTTAATAGCTAAATATATGTTGGAAAGACATTAAGATAATATTGAGAAACTAATGTACTGACATCAATTTCATGCTTATCTGAATAGTGAAGATGAGACTTGGAAGAAAAGAAATACAGAATCAGGTGAAATAACTAATAGTATTAAACATAGGCTTACACGGAGTTTGGGAATAAAAGCTCAAACATCATATGCAATATATTTGTAATTATTGTACTGGTAATTTTTTTTAATGAATGCTTGATGGTCACAAAACACTTGAATATCTCAATGTGATATTACTTTTCCAAAATATACATATTATGGAAAGAAATAGGAGGTTAGTGATATAAAATAGTGTTTAACAATGCGCAAATTATATATTGTTAAGAAAGAAATTCTGACTGAATAATAATATTTAGTGGTAATTATCAAGCAGACCACTAAGCAATAGATAAAAGTCTTTTTCCATATTGGCATTTATTTTTCTTTAAATGCATTATACTAAATGACAACACAATAATTTCCTAAATGAAAACATAGTAAAATTATTTATTTTCTGTCTTTACAGTGAAGTATTACTCAACTAGAAATTTTGGAAGAAATATTTGTACTAAATCAGTATGTTTCTAGCAAGTATTCTCTTTTATATGTCATTTGTTTGGAAAAGTCACTGATTACGTAGCATTTCTGTAGGTCATAGAAATTTGTGTTAATAAAACAATGTGTTTATACAAAGTGTGACTCAAACCTAAGGGTTTTTCTTCTTCTGATAATCTTCCTTTAGTTAATTTATAGGCAAAGGGATCTATGCTATTTTAGATAAAATAACAAGACTACAATTAAGGCAAGGAATCCTACGTGATATGGAATCCAGCTGTTACTAGCAAAAGAACCATAAGAAAAATGTGTATAAATGTTGACTATAGGGTTTTTGGAACTGTGAGGAATGATTAAGATTAATTTCTGGGGCGCCTGGGTGGCTCAGTCGGTTGAGCATCCGACTTCAGCTCAGGTCATGATCTTGCAGTTCGTGGGTTCGAGCCCCGTGTCAGGTTCTGTGCTAACAGCTCAGAGCCTGGAGCCTGTTTCTGATTCTTCTGTCTCCCTCTCTCTCTGCCCCTACTCAGCCCGTGCTCTGTCTTTCTCTATCTCAAAAATAAACTATAAAAAATTTTTTTAAAAAAGATTAATTTCTGAGGTAAAAACACTTGTGTGATGTTGTAGATAGCATTAATGGTTCTCTCCCTATGACAGATCTTCCCTTTCTCTTTTAATAACCATCTCAGGTGTTAGTTGGGCATGTGATTACTCAACTGAAGACTGCAGGCTTTTACTGCAGCTAGGTGTACCTGAGTTCTAGCCAATCAGATGTAAGTGGAGGTGATATGTACAATTTCAGATGTAAGTGTCTTTCAAGAAAATGGGTACACCAGAAACTCATAAAACACTGCATGTCAACTAACTGTAATGAAAATAGAAACTTAAAAAAAGAAAGAAATGGGTCTGCCCCTTTTTTTTTGCCTTTCCTCTCTCTGGAATGAGACACATAAAAGTAACCTGGGCACCTGTGTTGGTCTCCAAAATGGAAGCTGTCGTTTGAAAGTCATAGATGCCCTCATGTTTTCATTGTAACCACAGAGCACATACAAGACATACACTGGAAAGAGAAGCAGCCTAGCAAGTAATCTGATATACACTAATATCTAGAAGGAACTTTTTGGAAATATACTTCCAGCTCGTAGATGTCTTCATTTAAACCTGCGATTAATAAGTGATAATAAAAGAATTTGCCATCTGATTTTTTCAAGTGTTATTATGATAGTCCAGTTCATTTCATCATCAAATTATTTATATCCTCTGGGAACCAAACAGCTGGTTTCAGGGAAAGATAGGTGATGATATTGTTTTGAAGGAAAATTAGACAAGTATTTAAAGTGTTACTTTTTTCTTTCATATTTAGCTGGATAATTGCTTTTAATCAGAAAACACCTTAGAATTTTAAAAAAATATTAATCACTCATGAAGGACAATATGTGGAAAATAATTAGAAATTTCAGTTGGATGAGACCAATGTAGGAAGTTCCTTTTTATGACTCTGTAAACACACACACTGGTTTAAATACCTATTCTGAAAGGGGAGATGGTCCATGAAGAGATAACATGGCCATGCTTAAATCTAAGAAACAAATAGATAATCAGGAAATAAGAAACTTAGAAATCCATTTTGAGAATTACTTTTAATAAATTCAAGTACTGTCTGCTGAAACACAGTGAAGTGTCTATAATATCAGAAGTTTCCTCAAACATTTAATTAAATATATGACTTCATCAGGTCCTCACCCCAAATATTACCAATATATGCAAACATTAGCTTGGGGAGAGGCATCTTAACTCTTGACATTTCTTCTTGAAAGTTTTTTTCTAAATTTCAGGGTATCAAAAAAACTTCAGGAGACTAGAGAAAGTAAGGGTGCTATTAGAAAGATTAATGTAGGGAAAAGATAGATCTAAGACAAATAGCATTTATTTTATTTATCTGAAAATCCTGTTACCTTTTTGAAACAATTAATTAAGCAGTCATTTTACAAGCTAGAAGATAGTTGTGGGTTAGACAGGTGCTTTTCTGAGAGAAATATTTAATTGAAATGTCATGCATTAATTTAAGGGCTCAATCTTAATTCAGTAACTCTGCTTTTTCTGATTCCATGTGGAAAGAAATCTATTATTTCTTTACCTTCTTCTTTGGGTTTCTGTATCAGGAAGGCACTGGAAGAAAAAAAATGGTACAGGGAAAAGAGGATTTAAGAATGCCTCTTAGCCCTGTCTACACTTTTGTTCTTTTTAAATACTCCTTCTCACTGCACATTTTCTCATAGACATTAAAAGTAATTATATTAATTCATGAATAAAATTTTACAGTTTATATAAATGTACCAACCCCCTCCCCACACACACACACATTTAATATTCAAGCACTGGAAATGTTAGGTAACAAAATTAGAGCATTCCTTCTAAAAATAGGACAATTTCAAAGGTATATAAAGAGCATTCTATAGACTCCTAAAATTAGTAGAAAACTTGCAATTCAATAAGTTGTCTTTTTTGTTTGTGGAAGCAGCATATCTTTTAATTTTGGGTTTTTTTTTTTCCTTTGGAGTGCACAGTTGTTTATCAAACTAGACTTAAGATAGCTCCCAAACAAATGTAAGCATATACTAGCTGAATAATCATTGTCCAAATATTTGTAAGGAACTTGAAATATTCATATCAACTTGATATATTCATATCAATATGTATGTCACAAGTATATATTAAGTATTTCATATATTATCAGTTAGGGCAAGTCACATAGAATATTTACATAGAAAGTGAGGAAAGAACTGAAATAGACCTTGAAAGAAGCCAAAAAGTTAAAGGTGCCATCTTATTGTAAAAGATAATTTGAAAATATATATATATAAGTAGAATATGAGGCATTTATTTAGATGATAAAGGAACTAGATGTTAGTTCTTGACATGTTTATTGAGGTGAAAATTAAATGAGGTTTTAAATCAATAATCAAATTTTTGTGCACGAAATATTTCTTGAACACCTCTAATAGGTGAGAAACTGCATAATATAATTACTTAAGCTTCAGGGATAAACCAGATAGATATAAATCCCTAAACTAATGTAGCTTATATTACAGTGAGGTGTTCAGAAAATAAACAAGCAACCAAAAATTATAAGAAGAAAAATAAAGTAGGTTCAAGTGGAAGAAAATGATGGTAGGAATAGGATTGCTTCACAAAAAAATGGTGGGATAAACCTTCCAATTATGTGAAGGGTGTGTGAGTTTCTGTAGACAAAACAGAGAAGGTATAGAGGGAATGGTGACCCGTTAGGGAATGGTCTAAGATGAGCAATATATTTGAAGGAATAACTCTTTAGAAAACCAAATACAGTCATGAGCAAAACACACCAAAATCTGGCTACAGATCATGGCAGACAGAAGAGAGAAAAAGTATAAAAACCTGTGTGTTTAATAAAATCAGTGTGTTTAAGAAATGGCAAAAGAACAACTGCAATGAAAGCAGATGCTAAAAGTCCTGAGAGTTGAAAACATGGGGTGCATTGTGAATATCATGCGGAGCTCCTGAAAGGATTAGAGTAGATGAGTCACGTGGTCTGATTTTCATTTTGAAAATGTGACTTTGGCTTATATGTGGAGAATATACATTGGGAGGCAGGGCAACAAGAGCACAAGTAGAGGCATGAATAAGAATGCTTCTCCCTTGTTTCAGAGAAGTCAGCTCTTAATCTTACGGGGTTTCCTAGAAACTGAGGAGCCATTTTTCTCTTGCTGTTTTCAAGGTTTCCAGCTGTTTTTGGCTTTCCTCTCCGGTACTACAATGTGCCTGTAGGAGGATCTTTCTGTATGTCTCCTCTTTGGAGTTCATTATGCTTCCTGGATATATAGGTTATTATTTTTCAATACATTTTTAGGAAGTTTTCAGGCATTATTTCCTAAGGTATATTTTCTGTCCTTTTCTCTTATTCATCTACTTCTAGAATTCCTATTACACATATGTTTAGTGATATCCCCTATTTCTCCCTGAAGTTCTGTTCGTTTATCCTCATTCTTTTTCTCCTATGTTCTCAGATTTTATAACTTATTTATCTTTAAAATTATGAATTCTTTCTTCTATTAGTTCCAATCTACTCGGGAGTGAATTTTTCATTCAATTATTTTACTTCTTAGCTTCAGAATTTTTATTGGCTTCTTTTATAAACAGTTTAAATGTGGATTTAAAGGTAAATATTAGTGCACATGTTATAAATTTTGGATTTACATACACTTTAGTTAAAGTATATCATCAGGGATGAGAACCTATAGGTGAATGGATATAAATAGTGAAGGATTTTTCTCAATTCTTTTATTTTTTCTTTGCCCTGGAGACATTTCGCAAATAATATACTTAAGGGTCATTAGTCTGACCGCTGGTGCATGTAAATATTTGGAGAATAGAAATAAAAGGGAAAAGAGTAGATAGGGACTTGAAAAAATATGACTAGTGAATTAGAAGAAAATCCAAGAAAGTGGTTTTCTGTATCTCTGATACTGATCTAGGACAGTTTCCTTTTTCTTGAAAATAGTCCTTTGCAATTTTCTTTTCTTATTTTTTTTTAAATCTTTATTTATTTTTGAGAGAGGCATGAGCCTGACATGGGGCTAGAACCCATGACCCATGAGTTCATGATCTGAGCTGAAGTGGTCGCTCAGCCGACTGAGCCACCCAGGCGCCCCTACAATTTTCTTAAAATGAACTTGTTGGTGATTAGTTCTCTCAGTTTTTGTTAGTCTGAAAATATCTTCTGGCCTTCAATCATGGATGATAATTTTGCTAGACTTAAAATCCTAGGTTGGCATTTTTATTTTTGTTATATTTTTCTTATTTCCCCCATTACACTGAAAATATATTTTACATGTTGAATTATGTCTCCCCCCCAAACAAAATTTCATATACGAAGTCCTAACGCCTAGTGTAAGAATGTGATCTTATTTAAAGATAGGGTCTTATTTAGAGGCAAGTCTAAGAATTACATGTAATCATAAAAATATGCATCAGCTATAACAGATCAGTAATAATGCACAATTACCTAATAATATTATAATTTAAAATGATCATATTATAATAAAAACTGTATTTTATGCTAAGGTATCTTAAACTGTTTATCTTGAAGTTTATTCTTGTTTAGTGCTCCATTGATTTATAACACTAAAAACATATTCCCACTAAATGAAATCCAGAGACAATCTACCTAATGTTAAGAGGAATATGGAACATTTTTAATGTAAAAACTAAGTATCACTAAGCACACCTCAAATATTCTTACTAAAAAGTGTTAGTAGGTAATATGCGAAGGTGGTTACTTTTTCACATCATTTTCAAGAATACATTTCTCTGGAATGGTTTCTGTGTAAGGTCTCTTACATTAGAAAAAATTTAAAAAGTACTGTTAAGGTGACTTTCACTATGATATTTAGGTGATAAATTAATTGTCAAAGTTGGATTTTTAAAAAAATGTTTATTTGTTTATTTTTGAGAGAGAGGGATTATGCATAAGTGGGGGAGAGGCACAGAGAGAGAGAGAGAGAGAGAGAGAATCCCAAGCAGCCTCTGTGCTGTCAGTGCAGAGCCCAGTGGCTGGGCTTGATCTCACTACCCATGAAATCATTACCTGAGCTGAAATCGAGTCAGATGCTTAACTGACTGAGCCACCTGGCCAAAAGTCATCCAACTTTTGGAAATAAGAAAGAGTAATCTTGAAATTTGGTATGTAATTTATACTTAATTGGTACCAGAAGACTGCATTATTAGTCTGCAAAATTATACAATCGCAACTAAACAAGTTATATTGTATGTAATTTAGAGGCAATTTGCATAAAAATATTATCAGAAAACTGCACCAACTCATGTTCATACTTGTGTTGGTGTCTAACATGGATACACATATTAATTATTATTTGAAAGAAAATGCACGTTAGAAAGGAAAAGAAATAAAATTATTAAGCACTTACATGAAACTGATAGTTGTGTCAAAATGTAGTGGAAGACCAGGTTGAGCTGACAAGGAAGAAGGAAAAATGCTGAGAAGTTACTTGTTCTTATGAAACATATGTTAAAAATTAAAAATAATACACCACAATGGGAAAAATTTTAGTTGAGTATTATCAAGAAATGAGTTTTCAACTGTCATGTGCTACCAGAACTTCCATAAATTATATTGCATCATTTTAGGCATTATTAATGTCTGCTGAAAATTTAGGCAATGAGAGATTACCAGAGGACATTAGGAATTTGTTTCCTCCTTTCTCTCATATAAAAACAACTTAGCAAAAATGTAGTTGTAAACAGTCTCTTCTCATTACTTAAGTATTCACTGATTCTACTTTTATATAATAATTCTATCAGATAGTATTTTTCACTGCATGTGACATGCATTTTTGTTTCAATTTTATTCCTTTATAAATTAAAAGAACATGAATGATCATGATATATAAAAAAAATTAGAGAATATTTCACTCACCAACTTTGTGCCATCCATAGTTTCGAAATGCTGTAATTTTATGTCTGCATATTATAAAAAAAAAAACCCAGAATATTTTATGCATACGCTGTTTGGTCCTCTTAAACAAAATAACAAGTCAAGGATGTATGCTTTCACTTGTCTTAGACAACATAGTCAACAAAAGTGGGATAAAGAGACATATTTTACCTGATCCTCTCCAAATTCATAGAGGCCAGGCTCAGGAGAAAATATCATAGTAATTTATGAAATGGCTGGTTAGGTAGTCATTCAAGTACAATGATAATGATTAAATTAATTAACATTATTATTATATTATTATGAATCACCAAAAAGAGGGAAGAATACAAGCATAAAAGATAATATTTACGCCATTAAGCTAGTGTTGAAATTGTCTAAGTAGAAATTTAGTTTTCTCAATGCAAAGGCTATAAGAGAATTTGCCCCAGTATATTGTGGTGTCCATTCCCACAGCATCATTTTAGGAAGTCCTGGAGCATATTTTTCCCTTTTAATTAAACTCTAGTGATTTATTTATTGTGGTGTGTGGTGGGGGGGCAGTGTTTGATAAAGGTGGAAGGTCTCTAACTTCTATTTAATAAAGATAAGCATGACAGAGAGAGAGAGAGAGAGAAAGATACATGGAACCTTGAAGAAAATAGAGAAAGAGTAAGTACGATGCAAAAAGAAAATTCAGAGTTTAAGAACTCCTCAGCCTGCGTAGAGTGGATGAGTAATTTGTTGATTCATATAATAGGCAAGCCCAGAGCTAAACTAGTTTGTCTCTGACCGGATCCAGCCTTTAAGCAGTAGTTTCAGGCATGTCTCTCTGTCCTTCTCATTCCCCTTCTTACCTTCCTCCTGCCCCCAACCCATTTTCACTGATTGGCTGAATTCTCAGGCTGACTTTTTCCACATAGGGATATAGCTAGACTTAAAAGCTGAAGTTTATATCATGCTCAGTGTCTGTGATCTGAATAAAAGAATGCACCTCTTTTTGAAAATGTAAAGCAAAAATCAGAAGAGCGTTTGAGTCATGTGCTTGTGTATGAATTAACTGCTTTGGTTGAAGAGAACTGAACAACTTCTAGACAGAGAGTCAGCCCCACACATGCCCCCAACAACTGATTGTGGGGAGCATATTGTCAGTAAAGGACACTGAGGATCAGTGGCATAAAAAAGATGGTCCCTCCAACAGTAATCCAGGAATTATGCATTGAAACCATGTGGCATACCTTTTAGGAACTCAGATTGGCAAAAACTACAAAGTCTGATAACCCTGAGAATTGACAGTGAGGCGGAGCTATAGGAACTCTCCTATTCTAATGGTAGGAATGTTAATCGATACAGCAGCTTGGAAAGTAACTTTTTATTATCTAGTAAACTTTTTATTATCTAGTAAAAAAAAACTTTTTATTATCTAGTAAAATTCTCTATGATCCAGCCATTTCACACCTACACATAAGCTCTGGAATTCCTTGAGAATAGGAGACTTGTAGGAAAATTGTTATGGCATCCTTGTTACTGATTCGAATATTCTAGAAACCTATAAGATCACCAGTGGAAAATGCATCCCTAATTGGGATATCCATATAATAGATGATAGCAGTGAAGGTGAATAAACCAGATCCACGTGTATCAAAAGAGATGAATCTCACAAGCCTAATACTGGGTGAAAACACCTAGTCACTGAAAAATAGAAGTAATATAAAGCTGTGGGTTTGTGTATGTATTTGTGTACGTGTGTGTGTATTGTGAAACATGCAAAGCTGAGAAAGATGTTTTAAGGATACATACGTAAGTAGTAAAGTTACAAAATGAGAGTGATAAAAACTCATTTCAGAATAATGCTGACCTGCAGAGCTCCCGTAGGATGAAGGGGCATGTGACTAAGAAAAGACTATGCTAAAGGCTTCACTTCACTAGCTATTTCTTCAGGCACATGGTGGGTAACATTATGTACACACTTTTTATATGTATGAGTTTTTCATAACTTTCTAAAAAAGGAAGATGGAGAATAATAGTATGAGGTCGTAGCCATGGTACAGATGGGTGAGGGAGTGATAAACAAGGCATAAAAATACAGGGGGTGGAAAGTAGTAGAATTCACTTCAGTTTAAAAACAAACATTTCTCTTAAAGTTTTAATTTGAATTCCAGATAGTTAACATACAGTGTAATATTCATTTCTGGTGTACAATATAGTGATTCAGCCCTTCCATACAGCATGTGGTGCTCACCACGCCAGTGCATTCCTTAATCCCCATGACCTATTTCACCCGTCCCCCCACCTACCTCCCCTCTGGTAACCACCAGTTTATACTCTATAGTTAAGAGTCTGTTTCTTGGTTTGCCTTCTCTTTCTCTCTCTCTCTCTCTTCCTGTTTGCTCATTTGTTTTTTAAAAAAACAAACTTTTATTGAGGAATTACTGTATACAAGGCACTGGTCTAGACACAGGATAGTAGGAAGCCCCAGGTAGGAATACAAGGGTGAATGCAACCTCAGGGTTCATATAAGTACCTTATTTGCTAAAGAAACAATGGTTATTCCAATTCTGAAACAGAAATCAGTTCCTGTGGTAGGGGGCTAGGTTGCAGGGGCGCAGGGAGAGGGGTGGTGTACTAATCTCTGACGGGATCCAAGGTAGATTGCAATTGCCAAAGGCCCTAGAGCCCTTGATCCAAGATAAGCCTCCCAGCCTGGCCCCTCTGACCTTTCCCTCATTCTGCTTCTTCTTCTTCCCCCACGTACACTCAGAGTACACTTTCCAAATTCGAGTTTTTAATAACATAGACATGCATTGTGTAAAAAACAATATAGTGCTTATTTATATTCATACTTCATGAAACCAGTTTCTCTTGTTTTGTTTCAGCTTCTTCATTTTTTTTGAGGGGGGGGCCATGATAATTCTAAAACAGGAATTTGAGAACTCTGTATATAGTTGACTCTATTGACTCTTGTTTTGTTTTGTTTTTTTTCCTTGTGGGAATTTCTAATCTTTTAATGATAGTCTTCTTCAAGAACTTGAAAATATTGACAACATATAAAACCAGAGTTATATAGGAAGAAAGATCCATCATGATATGCTTGAGGAAAACACCCCAGAGTTAATTAGACATATCCATTTTGATCTTTGCCTTGTTTTCTTTAAGTTAGGACTAAATAGTACCAAGAGGCCCTATGGAAATATATTGTTTGAGCTCCTGTAGAGATTTTTATCGCAGAAGATATTCCAGTTCATGTGTTTGACTGATTTAATATAGAAAATGCAAAGACAGTAGATAAATTATTGGAGCCTCTCTATTTGTCAGCAAATACGCCTTTGGCTACTGACTCTGTCTGTAAGAAATGTGAATGTTCCAAAAGGGCAATGAAGGCATCTCTGAGGAGAACAAGAAATCAGCTTTGTTGTTGCTTTTGTTTGTTTGCTTTTAAAGAATATACACAGAACATTAAGTGAACTAGAGAAAATATTTGGATATATATTAAATACTTTAGTCCTTCTGTGGAATCTGTTATTTTGCTCACATGTTTTCTCCCTTTTTTCCTGCAAATTCTTTACTTATTTTATCCCTGCCTGTTCTTTGTTTGATTTTGCAGTTGCTAACATTAACTTCCTCAGATATTCTTAAGGAAATATTTAGTCTTGAGATTTTAGTTAGCAAGTTAGTGTTTAAGATGACTAGTAAAATATAGAACTGTCTGGATAATCCCATGCCCCGTGATCTATTTGCTAAGGAATCAGAGCTCCTTATCCAGGATCATTCCGGCATATTGCTTTCCTGCAACTCTGGAAGCATTACTAGTTGAGATAAAAACGGAATTGAGTATTTTCTTCTTAGCTCTTCTGAACAACTAGATCCCGACTTAACCTAGCCCAGCAAATATGTGAAGCCAGGAACATGAGAAACAGAATAGGACAACACAAAACACGTTATGCTATAATAAATTCGGTTTCATCTAGCCTAATACATTAACTTTACACATAAATATTCACAACGATGCACTATGTGTCTAATTACGTGCATTACTGTTTGCTATTTGTGGAAAAGGAAGCAATGTACAGAAGCACAGTATATTCAAAATTGGTTTCTGATTTAAAATATTTACTGTCAAGTATTGCTAATTGCTTGCAAATATACCTTCTGAAATTTTAGTAATATGTTGAATAAAGTGTAGTCTTCAGTATTAACATATATCTATTTTTAGTCGAATTATTCTGGATGTATTTATGGCCTCAATACATTTTTTTTATTCCAAGTGTGCATATACTTCTTACTACTTATTGCTTTTGCTTATTTAAATTTATTTAATTAAGATTTCAACTCACTTTGCTGTATCCAGATACTCTACGTATATTTTTATTAGTTTATGTGACGCACAATATAGCATGCTTATATATATGCTTAATAAAGTATCTTTCATATAATGGCATCAAATGTTATGCCAAGAAAAGTCTTATCAGCTTGTGTCTACATGGAACATGTGTATGTATGTGTGTATATAATATATATTATATACAGATAGTGATATAATCCATTTCAGTGTCATTAAAGTCACTGTTATATTCTGTGGATCAATTCACCCAATAATTAAGTATATTTGAAGAAAGGAATATAATATACATGTTAAGGTTTTATGTGTCTAATATCTAGAATATCTTTCAGGCAGTTCAGATTTAGTATATGTCTGAGTGCCTTGAAGATAGATTGAGACATAGAGAACTCAAAATTTAGAAGTCACATTTATCAAACCATCCACCCCCAAGCATGCCTTTTTGAACATCACCCAGTTACTATGGGTTACTATCGGTTACTATGGTTTAAAGATTAAAAGCACAATACAGGAAGGTCAGACCATGATTAGCAGAAGACACACTCAACTGAATACAGGCTGCTGAATGATGCTTGCCAGATCAAACACAAAGAGTGTTAACAAGGACAATAGGCCCCTCTTGGTTCCAATATTGCCATTAAATTTCATAAGAAAAGCGCTTTGCTTAAAAAGATACATGTAACAGACATTAAAGTAAAATTCATGCTTTTGGATCTTGACAGCCTGCAAGGTTAACATCAGTTTTATCTTACTTAGCATTGTCATAGTTGAAGCTTTTTAAATTTTCTATGTGGACCTGAAAACATGTAGGTGGTTTCTTATATTATAAGAAAAATATACATCTTGTTTTCAGAGGAATTATCTCACATATTATCATAAGGGTTTGGAATTAATGTTCTCCTCTTGTTCAGTGCCCCTCAGAAGCTATGATGGTGGGAAGGTTTAAGATACTAAAGCCCTTGGAACAGACCTGAGAACAGGGCTGAAGTGGAGCTGAGGGCCAAAGAAAGGGAAAGAAAGCTGACATCTAATATTCATTCACCTATCTATACCTCTAGAAATCAGACCCAATTTTAAATTTGGAGGATATTTTGCAATACAAAGATGAACTCATGTTTTGAATTCCTGGGGGTCACATATCTAAAACATAATTGTAGTACATTATCTTAGTCTGTTTGGGCTGCTCTAACAAAATACCATAAAGAGGGTGGTTTAAACAACAGAAAGTCTCTTTTTTTAAATATTTTTCTTTATGTTTGAGAGAGAGAGAGAGACAGAGCATGAGCAGTGGAGGAGCAGAGAAAGAGGGAGACACAGGATCTCAAGCAGGCTCCAGGCTCTGAACTGTCAGCACAGAGGCCGATGCGAGGCTCAAACTCACAAATCATGAGATCATGACCTGAGCCGAACTCGGATGTTCCACTGACTGAGCCACCCAGGCACCCCAGAAATTCTCTTCTCACAGTATTACATGTTGAGAATTCCAACAGCAAGTCACTAGCTTAGCCAGCATCTGGTGAGAGGCTGCTTCCTGGCCTGCAGATACCAGCTTTTCACTGTGTCCTCACTCGGCAGACTGCAGAGAGAGAAAAGGCAAACTTTCTAATAAGGTCACTAATCTTATTCATGAGGGTTCCACTCTCATGACCTAATTACCTCTCAATGATGACCTTTCCTAATACCATCTCATTGTGGGCTTGGAGGTCAACATAGGAATTTTGGGCAGACAAACAAGCAGTCCACACAGCATATGAAAAGTAAATGACAAAAGGTTTGCACAAATGAGATGTGCCTAGGTCCATGACTGGGTTGGATTGTATATGACAAGAGTTTCTGATATAGATAGCAGAGGACACATTCTCCGGATCTTAACAGGAGGGGAAGGTGTATCATATGCCAAATGTGTTATGCCAAAAGAAATGAATTGATATTATGGAAATAGAAATTCCTCACCCTCTGACCAGTTTGATCTTCTTGTTGAAGCTCTTCAAACTTACAAATTAATTATGTTTTCCAAATATGGAAGCTGCCTTTGTGGTTCATAGATGGATTAATATGCAAACTTGTCCAGTAAATCAGAAACAGATTTCCAATTGTATGATATAACTATATTTAATATTATATTTTAATAAATCAAGAAAATCTTTGATGAGAAAATACATTGGGGAACACTCAAAACATATATATGTATATATTTATATTTGCAAGATTAACTGGAAAGTGCATTCACATTCAATGATACTAAAGAATGAACAAAGTTCAATATTAAAATGTATGCAATGTAGAGCAGCTAACAGTTTACAATTGAGTAATGCTTTACAAGTACCTTGCCATGTAGCAAGCATGGGCACTATTGTTGGCTTACAGAGAGAACAGGGGAGTAATTCAGTCCATATGTATTTATTGAGCATCCAACATGTGCCAGGTATAATGCCAAATCTTCAGGCTACAACCAAGAACAAAGTAGACGCCATCTCTCCTTGTGTCTATGCAAAGATTTTTTTTTTTTTACTTGGGGTTTTGTTGTTGTATTGTTTTGTTTTGTTTTGTTTTTAATTAGCTAAACCTACAAACCTTGTTAGGACCATGCAAACATTTAGAGATCAGATGTATGTCCAACCATTCTAGCCCAGAAAACTCTACCAAATTAGCCTACTGGAAGGGAAAACAAATTCAAAATATTAATTCAGGTATAAAATGTACTGCAGAGACCAAAAAAAAAAAATATATATATATATATATCCTCTTTTTTATAAAAAAATATATGTTAATGGTTTCCTACATGCCAGTTTCATTTTTAAACCTTTCCTCTGACCATAGGAGCTGACGCTGTGGAGGCTCAGTGTAAAAGATTTGAAGTGAGAGCGAGTGAAGACGGCAGGGTGCTGTTCTCTGCAGATGAAGATGAGATTACCATTGGGGCTGAAAAGCTGAAAGTTACAGGTACTGTAGCTTGAGGTCTTGGAACATTATTTTCTTCTTGGAAGCACATGCAACTGATAAAGAGCTACGTTACAAGATCACGATTCCCACGTCTAAAATTGAGTTCACATTATCACATGATCTCACACCATTTGATTTTCCAGTAGTCTTCAACTAGAAGGCACTAGTTGTGGTGCCAGAGGACAAGTAAACCTTGGCCTTAGTGATGTAAAAGTACAGTTGTGCATCCTAGGTGTCCTAGCGGGGACAGGAGAGGCAGAGGAAAATGAGTCAGGATAGTGGAAGACAACCTAAAATGCAGACACTGAAAAAGGCTAACTAAAGATGATAGACGTATAAGATTCAGAGGTATTATTTAAAAGTGAAAGATGGCCACCTGGGTGGCTCAGTCGGTTAAGCATCTGACTTCGGCTTGGGTTATGATCTCACAATTGGTGAGTTCCAGCCCCACATCAGGCTCTGTGCTGACAGCTCAGAGCCTGGAGCCTGCTTCAGATTCTGTGTGTCTTCCTCCCTCTCTGCCCCTCTCCTGCTCACCTCTGTCAGTATTCTCTCTCTCAAAAATAAATACACATTAAAATTTTTTTTAAAATTTTTTAGAAAGTGAAAGAAATGCAAAGAAATCTAAAATGCAAATATCAGTGGTAGACCGAAGTAGGGGAAAGGTTATATGTAAACTGAATTCTTTCCTTTAGAGCTTGTAATTATTCTCAAAAGTATATACATCAAGAAATAGTGCTATCCATGTATTATTTAGAAGTTATTAAAGTCATTATTCTAATGTTAGGGCTATTAAAGTCAATCACCAACCAAAATTAAAAAGCAAAACAAACCCAGAAATCAAAGTTCAAAGCAAAGCTGGGAGCAAGGAAGGATTTTATGAAGACTATTTTAAGCATACTCTCTTTGAGTTACTTGATTTACAGTCATAATATGTATTGTTTTGATAACATATTTAAGAAATACCCAAAGACCTACATTAAATAAAAAAAGATATAGGTTTGACCTAGTGTTTCCCAAATTTGAGTTTGGGAGCAGCTCATGGGATGTCTATCCTATTTAGGTCCTATTGAGCCCTGTGGCCCATGTGAGAACAGTTAGCATGGGAATTGGTCTCTGCTCTCAGGCTGTTTGGGTTGAATCTTGCCTCTACCATTCAATATTTAAATAAACTCTATGCCTCCAATTTTCCTTAATCTACATAATTGAAATGATGATAATAACTTTAGTGCTCAAATTACACCGGCATATGTATGCACACTTATGTGTACATATGTGTGTTTAGAATATTTTCAGCACATAAGGAAGATATCGTACAGGATAGCTCTTTCTATTTATTCATAAAGATAATATTAATATTTTTAATGTTGCAGACATGAGGGCTTGTGTGTATTGCAAGAAAGGTATACTATTAAATGGCACTGAAATTCAACAGATAGTTTATAGGGATCATCACTGGGCCTCCGTAGCCTGGGTCACATCCCACCACCACCATCTCTTCTGTCTCCCAAAGCGTCCTTTCTCTCGTGGAATGTTCTACTTAGCTGGAGCCCGCACCATCGGGTTGGTGTTTGGAGTGTTCCCCAAACTGCCCAAATGCCTCATCTCCTTTTCTTTCTTCAGACTCCTTGGAGTGTTCAGGTAAAGAAGCCCCACAGCAAGAAAAAATTGACCTTCCTAAGCCCTGAGTGTGGGGGGATGGGGTGGGGACAGGGGACAAAACACAGAGCGCGAGGATTTTGATTGGCACAGACCACAGACAAATAGGACAGGTCATTGACTTTAGGACCCTCAGTGCTAACACCGGAGTTGCTGGTTGGTGGCAAAGCAGGCAAACCAGGTAGAATACACTCAGGGGGCGTAAGCAGATATGATTTCAGTATTTAACACTTTGAACTTTGCCGATGCCTACTGGTTGTCATCTTTAATCTTGGGATAGCTTTTAGGCTATTACACACTTAACCTGAAAAATATTTCATCCATATTCAGATATTCCCATTGAGTACTTTGCCTTCATAAGTGACAGGAAGTTCTGGAGCTCTTGACAGTTATTATGAACTCATGGAATTTTAACTTTCTCTGATCTTTGTACTAACTTGACTTGTCTCATAAAAGTTGCAGTTAAATGCTGTCTTCACAAAATTAGACTCATTAGCTAGTTTTTAAATTTTTCTTTGAGATACATGGATACTCACCTTTATTTTCCTCTTTTTCTTGGTAGCCTGGGTGCCATCCTTGGATTAAGTGGAATTATTACGTTATTAAGTTATAAAGTCAGCAGAGAAAGTGCTCCCTGAAAAATCGAAGTTTTTCTGCTTGTCAGTTAACTGCTTTCAGACAGTCAGCTCTGCTGATTTAATCTCTCTCTCTCTCTCCCCTCCCCCACCCCCAGTGTATGTGTGAATGTGTGCATGTGTATATATGGCATGTACATATATGTGGATATATAGATGGATAAATACATATGTCTCATTCTGGCTTTCTTTTTCCATTTCTTTCAGTCTCAAACATATACACATAACTTTGAATTTATTCAAACTACTTTTGATTGATTTTTCTTATTTCAGAAAATGAGTCAGTGTTTACTAGAAGTCTGTACGATATGCTTCCAGAAGATCCTAAATAATAAAATAATATAATTTTGGGGTCATGACTGCAGAATTCAGGCAGAAATTTCTGTAGGGGTTTGAAGCCTGACACTTCAGGTGAGGGAAAGAGAGCGCCTGGAACAAGTAACCCCAATTTCTAACCTGATGTAGATATAGAAGAGGCTCCCCATTATCCACAAAGAAATGCTAAGTTGAGGAGTATTCATTTGGTTAGAATTCCCCCCCAGGAAACAGTCACATTTCTGTTTCTTGCAAAAGAGCCCACACACCCACAGACATAAACATATACATATTCACACACCCTCCCAAATTCCTGCTAGGTCCTTTCTCCCTTACCAGCATATAGAATATTCACTTTATAGTGGCTTTATTCATTCCTGCGATACTTCTAAAATAAAGGAAAACAGAGCCCTCAAAGGCAAATATAACTTTGAATTTCATATAGTTAGAGGAGAAAAATGTGCATAGGGCAGCATACAATTTAAAGGCACTGGGATTGATTAGAAACTCATATATCCTTTAAAGCAGTGCTTGAATCATTTGACAAATAACACTACAAAGAGACACTGACTCCAGGGTGCTTCATATAAATTAGGTAGCTGTGCTGACAAGACTTCAAAGTTCCATGTGACAAGAGATCTGTGTGAGGTTGATTCCAGAATTTTAAATTTGTGGCACAAAATTTTCTATTTAAGCAATATCCGTTGGAATTACAATTGATTCTTTCCGGCTTCATACTTCATGAGCAATGGCATTTCATATGTGAACTTCTCTTTCAGGATGACAGAATTGGATGGATTTATTTAGACAATGTGTCTATACACCTGAGGGGAAATCACTTATGACTAAAATTATTCATAGATCTAGTGTAACTCAGGATATTTACATTTACTCTACTTAGAAACTAGCAGGAATTTACCTCAGACATTCAAATACTCCTAGGGCCAGTGGTTACCTGAACAACCAACATGCGTCATTACCCCATCACCTTGATAAGCAATCATGTGCTAAAACTTTGTAAATTTTTACTCTTGAAACTTCTTGACTTGCTCTGTAATAGTCTGCTTAAATCTTAATATGAAGATGCTTCTTTGACCTTAACATGCCCTTTCTACAACACTAAATATATTGGAGTTTTACACTTTAGCCCACATATGCACACTTGAAACTTCATTTTCATTTAGTGTTCCCTAACATTGCTCAAAGATCTTACTTACTGCAATTATCTTTTGAGACCAGGTAAACAAATAAAAGATATAAACCTTTACACTTAGAAGACTCTTAAATTTAGTGCTTTCAGGTAGAATCAATCACCTGCAATTTGCGCATTCATTGGTATTCCAACTAGTGTATTAACTTAGAAAACAAAGTGCAAGTGTAAGTCCTTTGACTTTCCAAAGTGAAAACATTAGCTGCATGGAATACCTTCATGTTGAATTAAATGCTATTAGTTGGATTTAGACCTCTCTGTTTGGTTTATAAGAGAAAAGGGGAAAATAGCTAAATGCATAAGGAGAAAGGACATCTCATTTTTTTTCAAGCAGTAGAAATTAAAACTGGCAATCTGAAAGAAAAGTGGATCCCAGCTCTGCATCCACCCTGTGCCCTAATCTTTGCTTGAAAGCCAAGAATATATCACTCCTTCGTCCCTGTTCTAATGGAATGAATGGAAAGATAGACAAGCTCGAATGCTCGTGTGACGGCAGAAGAAAGGATTTTCTGAAGAGCTGTCTTTTAGATTCAACACCATGCTTCGGGTGGTAATCAATATTTTCTGGTTTATTTTTATTAGTTAGTCTTCTACATCCTTGTTCTTGTCTGTTAAATTAGCACACTGTGAGGAGGTCAGCTTGGAACGAAGCTTCCTATTAGGGAGGATCGTCGTGACTCAAGTTGTCCAAATGCCAAGAAAGTGGTAACATGCAGCCCGCAGGACAGAGCTGCTTGGTTTGAATAGCACCTGAAGAAATGTGATTAGACCAGGTGCTGAGAAGAGTAATGTTCAATTTTCTCAGGTGTGGCATTTCAAGTCTGTGGACTTGGGTAGACCACTCAACTCAACTCAGTTTTCTTGGTGCTTTTCAAAGTTACTGAGGATACAGATATTGTAAACACTAAAGATGAGCGACACTCTATTTCCTCCCCTAAATCTCCAGGTAACAACGGATTACAGGTTTTGAGGCATATAAATAATGCGCTATGCCATCCTTAAACAATAAAGTATTTGCCCTTACCGACAGTCCTCCCCATGACTTACTTTACTTTCCCAAGCTTTCATTTAAACGTCTCCGACATTAATTAAAGCAAAACTTATTGAAAATATAATTGTATAATAGAAATCTGAAGAAAGTTGTGAAAGAGGACAACTCCTTTATAAATAAGGTCAGAGGGTGGGGGGCTTGAATCGACATCTCTGTGTATTGGTTTTAAAATTTTCCACTGATGTTTAAATTTCTTCCCATAGCTATGGTCTTAAATCCACAAAACATCCCAAAGATTTAATTTATTCTGCCACTGTGTAAATGAATAGTCTGGTTTCTTATATATTGTGATGACATTCTAAAAATACATTACTTATAGAATATGGTCAACTAGAATTGCCTGCAGTTTCATTGTTTCTTTGCTGGCTGTCAATCAGGAGCTGGTATTTGCTTCTAAAGGTGACCCATATTCCTCTTCATTCTTTCCAAGCATCCTGCCTCTAAGAACACTGGGTGAGTCCCTCTCATGATTCAAATCCCTCTAATTTCCCTCTCCTTGCATGTCTCTTATTTCTTCTGCCTACAGCTGGAAAAGGATTATCTGCTTTTAATAGCTCATATGATTACATTGCCTTATTACATTACCCAGATACCTGGATAATCCAGGATAATCTCCCTATTTTAAGGTTTTTGATTAGTAACCCTAATTACATCTGTAAAATCCCTTTGTCATGTAATGTATTCACAGTCAGCAGGGTTTAGGATGTGAACATTCTGGGCAGGGGGAGTCCATATTCTGCCGGCCATAGTATGCAAATTACTGAAACTCTGTAAGTGTTTTTTTTTTCTTTTTATGCTAAATTTTTATTTCAATATTATGCAGCTGCATAAGTATAAATATTTGTTCAATATACAATAATCATGACACCCATAGGGAATTTCTTGGAGAAAATAAGACTGCAGATACTTTATTGCCTTATTGCGCAGAGTCTAACAAACTTTTCAGCTCTTGTAAACCTATGGCTGGGAGTACTACTGAGGAGGACCTTATACAATCACAGAAGACTGACCAAATAGAACACAGGAGAATTTCTACCAGCCGACTGGAGAGGTTTACAACAACAAATGGGTGACATGAAGGTAACCTTAAGTATTCTCTACTCATCCAAAATGCAAAAACATATTTGGCAAAAATGATAATAATATTATACAAAATATACATAAAATGTTAGTTGTAAACAAGCACGGAGTTATGCTTTAAAGGAAACTAGACAGTTAAAAAGCAAAGACTGTAAACCATAACTTGTCTCGATGTCTGAATGCAGAAAGATTGGGTTATGACAACCTCCACACACAGATACGAATTATAAATGTTAAAATCACTTTGGAATCTCTAGGCCCTTTTTTTTTTCATCTTCAAAAGAATCCCACCACATAGGATTTGGGTGAAGGTAAAAGACACATATTAAAATCCCTTAGGACCAATCCTGATACAAAATTGGTATTTAGTAAATATCACCATGTAAAATTTTTAAATATCATTACTGTTTCCCTTATCTGCTTAATTTTTTAAAATAAATCCTTTCAAAAAAATAAAAGACGTCAGACAAGGATGAAAGAAAAAACAAAAAAAAAGAGAGGTGAAAATACATGAAGTGAAAATCATATATTCAATATTAGAAATGGGAAAGTGTATACCTAACTGGATATGTATAGATATCTGAAGACTTCTGGACAAAATGCAAAAAGAAGGATAGAAGATGGATACAAAATACTACTTACATTCTCAAAATGTTCATTTCTCTCATTTAACAGTCCAGACATAGGCAGGTTCCATGGGACATCAGTGAACAGGTTCCTTAGAAATTACACATCTGCAGGCTTCTAGTCCACATTGTTGCCCTTCACCATAAATTTGAGGCTGTCATCATCTCTGCTTTCCAGCATGGGAGAAGTGAGAAAAAGAGGAAGCAGAAGGAAAAGGCTTTTCTAAGAATATTTCAATATTATATTGGCCAAAAATTCAGTCATATGCTTATGGGTAGCAGAGAGAGGTTAGTTTTAATTGGGCTTTGTTCCTTGTTAAAACTTTGCGTGGAGACTTCGATTAATGAAGAAATAATGGATTGAGTGAGAAAATGAACCATTTCTGCCACAGGAAGTGATTGAATAATATAGAATTCTAATATGTAACTTCAAACGGAAAGAAAGAAAAAAATGTTAATATATTACCCATTAGACAGTCTCAGCCTTCAAAATGGTCCTTAAATTTGCACTCCACAACAATCAGATTGTTGTTTCACTCCACAACAATCTCCCTTATCCTATTTTATCTATTGCAGAAGATTCCCATGCATTTAACTCTGACATATCTATTTTCTGAAAACCACTACTATCATGTCATTCAGTACATCAAGGCCGTATCTTCACTCCCTGTTGTTATTTTTATTAACCTGAACCCCCACTTCTAGTATGAAGATTCTTAAAACCTTTAGTATGACATTTTTCTTATTTCTTTCCAACATACACATTCTAGTTGAATCAATCAACTCACTCAATTTTCCATCCCTCTGCAACTCAGAATACTTGAAGTCAAGGACTGAGTACCAAAGAGTTAGAGTGGAAAATTTTACTTTTAGGCAGCTCAGAATGTCTAGAGCTGTGGAAAAGAGTCAAGTCAGACCCACAGAGGAATTCTGATGTTGAAGTGCCAAGGAAATCCCAAACATCAAGTCCAGAAGATTAATGGGTGAGGTGAATCTGGAGATTATAATATTGCAGAGCTGGATGGAGACAAAATTGTGTGAAATCAAGTTAAAAACAAAACAATTGTGTTGTACTGTATTAGGGGTAGAAACCAGTCCTGACTATTTGCATCTTTATAGGTCAAAGGCCTGAAGTTATATATGTAGAAAGATAACTGAAAAGGCTGATAGCAGATGAACAGATATTTCTTTTCTTCCTTCCTCCTTTACATCCTTCCTTTCTCCCTTCCATCCTGCCTTCATTTCTACCTTCTTACCTTCCTAACTTCCTTTTTTTCTTTCCTAAATCCTTTCCTAAATTCCTTCCTTCCTTTATTTCCCAAAAGGAAAGCAGCCAAGGGCAAAGATAGGCCAGTAGAGCAGAATCTGGCAGGTGGAGGGTGAAAAAATAGGTCAGTGCAAGAATGGTGTCAGTGTAGCTTGGGAAGGAAGCATGACAGGGGCAGGGGCACAGGTAAGGAGGGCATCAGAGAGGAATAGAGGCCCATCAGATTTATAAGATGGGATACATGTGGGGGCTTCAGCGAATACTTAGATATATTGATACCCTCCTATCTAGAGCAGATAGATAGGTTTCTCACTTATTGAGAAGGTGGTAGAGATATGGAAAGGAGGAAAGCTAGAAATAGTTCTGTTGTTGGACTGGAAGTACTGGTATGAACTCATAGTTTTCAATACCCAAGTGTAGATAAAGAAATAGTTATAGATGAGAACATGAGTGTGTGTTTGTTATATATATACACATGTATAGATATGCATTTCCTAGCACTGTCTATAGGGATGGCTATGGATTGGTGATTCTAGTAGCACTGAATGCAACAAGTTGTCAGATTTTATTTCAAAATACCATTCTCCAATAAAAAGAAATAAGGACTTCATGGGTAAAAAAATGCAACTTACTAAAAGCTGAGCAAGAAAAACAGTAAAATGAGAAAACACCTCTCTTATGACAGAAAGTAAAGAAAATACTCGGTTGAGGGTGAGAACATGTCAAAAAGACAGAAGCCGGTGGAAGAGGCTCTTAAAGGCACTTTGAGCTTCAATGCATATAATGAAGTTAAAACATTTGACTTAATGAATAAGATAAAAATCTATGAACCCATATTAATATAAATAAATAAATAATAAAAAGAGAAATCTCTTTCTTACAGTGAGATGTAAATTAAAAATGTAAAGCAATTATGAAATTAGAAAGGCACCATTTGACAATCGTTGGAGTAATAATTGTATCAGAGGAAAATATCAATGGATGGTAAAAGTAATGGGACAAAGTGAGGTGAGGCTTGAATTTTAGATAGCCTCAATGCATATTTCAAACAAAAATATTCATTTGAAAAGGGAAAACAAGTAACTTTACAATGGTAAGCTCTGGCTGTCACCATCTTACTCAAAAGCATCACCAGTCATGGTATGCTTGCTAGGCTGCTACAAGGATTGAGGAACATGTCTGTATTATTTCAAACTAAAACACATAACCTGAGAATAGTCATAAGGAGATGTACTACAAACTCACATTGAGACCATTCTACAAAATATCAAGGTCCTAAAACACTGAGGCACTCTTGAAGGAAATGAGATATTTGCCAAATGGGTATACCACGTGATTCTAGATCAGCTCCTTTATCAACAAAGTATGTTACTGGGACAAATGGTGTTCTAGTCATCTGATTTTGTGTAACAAACCACTCCAAAACTCAATGGCTTTAAAACAATGATAGCACTTATTTTGTTCACACCATGTAATTTGGGCAGGGCTCAGTGGAGACAGTGGGTGTCTTCTTCTCTTGGCTGTAGCTAAGGTGACTCAAACTCGGGAGCTGTATCAGCTGAAGGCTCACTCACATGCCTGGAGGTTGATAATAGCTGTCATCGGAGACCTTGGAAAGGGCTGCCTACCAAAACATCCATATGGGGTTTCTCCATGTGCCTCAGTTTCCTTCTTTCATAGTACCTGGGTTTGAAAGGTAAGCTCTCAAAATGAGAGCTTTAGAGAAAATTTATAAATTTTCTAAAACAGTTTCATGAAAAAAGTGTAAAGAATTTTCAGGCATGTTTTAAAGCCAATTTCCTTTAGCAAAAATTGAATAGGGACCCTCAGGAAAGGATATACACAATTTTTTATTTAAATATTTTAAATTTATTTTTGAGAGAGAAAGAGAGAGACAGAGCACAAGCGAGAGAGGGGAAGTTAGAGGGGAGACACAGGATCTGGAGCAGGCTCCAGGCTCTGAGCTGTCAGCACAGAGCCGGACACAGGGCTCAAACTCATGCACCGTGAGATCATGACCTGAGCTGAAGTTGGACGCTTAACCAACTAAGCCACCCAGGAGCCCCACAATTTTTTAAAAATTATACTCATGACTTTTCTTTAGGCTTAAAAATTTTTAAGCAAAAAATATGAATTTAAACAACATAATAAACCACAGATAACATTTTTCAGAATATAGAAAAATATTCGCTACATGTATCTTGGTCAGCTAGGGGTGGTGTGACAAAATTTCATAGACTGGGTGACTTAAACAGTAGAAATTTATTTTCTCACAGTTCCGGAGGCTAGAAGTCTAAGATCAAGATGTCAGCAAGGAGAGCTATGTGGTCCCTTAGTCTCTTCCTTTCAAATATCAATTGCCTTGGTAGAGTTTTATAGCAGCTGGTTTCCAAGGAATGGAAGACTGCAGTCCCTAGTAAGTAAATGAAACACAGGCCTGTGCCATTGATTGAAAGGGGATTCCATACTTCGAATCCATTTCATATCTCCTTTTGTTCCTTCTTGGCAGTAGAGTCAAAACTCTGGTCACCTTACTTTAAAGAATACATCATATCATCAATAGAGTCTCAATTATTTTTTTTAATGTTTTTATTTATTTTTTGAGAGAAAGTGCAAGCAGAGGAGGGGGAGGGGGAGGAACAGGGAATCTGAAGCAGGCTCCTCCATGCTGACAGCAGAGAGTCTGATGCGGGGCTTGAACTCACCAACTGTAAGATCATGACCTGAGCCAAAGTTGGATGCTTTACTGATTGAGCCACCCAGGCACCCTGAGTCTCAATTCTGACTTCTCTGTCAGGTTAGACAACTCCAATTCCTTTTACTATCTCACTCATGCTTCAGGACAGGCTGCAGATGACTTTTTGACAAGGTCCAACTGTCCTAAAGAAGAAGTTTGAGATAGGCTTACATATCAAGTTGAGTACTCAGGTTGACCCCCAAATTCTGACTTTAGGAGACAAGTTACCAAGTGAAAGCAAACTATAAACTTTTATTTTGAAATAATTATAAGGTCACATGCTGTTGTAAGAAATGATACAGAGATATTCCAAGCAACATTTACACAGGTTTTCACAATGGTAACAACTTTCAAAACGATAGTAGAGGATCATAACCAGGATACTGACTTTGATACAGTCAAGACACAGAACAGTTCTAGCACCACAGGGGTCCCTTGTTGCTCTTTTGAAACCACACCCACCTCAACCCCTGATTATCACTTCTCTGTTCTCCGATTCTATCATTTTCTCCTGCAAGAACATTATATAGAGACTCATTCAGTAGTGACACTTTGGAATTATTTATTATTATTATTTTTTGTATTGAGCATAATCCCCTGGAGATTCATTCAAGTTGTTGTATATATCAATAGTTTCTTCCTTCTCGTTAATGAGTAGAATTTGATAGTATGAATGTACCACAGTTTCTTTACACCCATTAGAGAATACCGGGTTGTTTAGGTTTTGGCTACTATGAAGAAAGCTACTATGAACATGTGTGTACAGGATTTTGTGTAAACATAAGTTTCATTTATCTGGTATAAATGGCCAAGATTATAATTACTTGGTGATATGGTAGATATATGTGTTGTTTTATAAGAAACTGTCCAATTGTTTTACAGAGTAGCTGTAACATTTTAGTTTCTCTCTAGCAATGTATGAGTAGTTCAGTTTCTTTCTATCCTCTCCAGCTTTACTGTTGTCATTAATTTTTTTAATCTAAAAATTGTGTAGTGACATAGAGA
Organism: Cryptoprocta ferox; assembly: GCA_028646485.1. Taxonomy (NCBI): domain Eukaryota; kingdom Metazoa; phylum Chordata; class Mammalia; order Carnivora; family Eupleridae; genus Cryptoprocta; species Cryptoprocta ferox. The sequence goes on from CM053567.1 coordinate 22,641,735, forward strand.
TAGCTGGGTAATATTTCATTGTGCTTTCAGTTTGCATTTCTCCTCTGTCCAGTGATGTTCAATATCTTTTCATGTGTTTATTTTCCATCCATACATCCATTTTAGTAAAATATCTCTACATAATCTGTTACCTGTTTACTAATTGGATTGTTTGTATTTTTTTACTTTTGAGTATTCTTTCTATGTTCTATATACTAAGTAGTCCTTTGTTAAATATATGGTTTCCAAATATTTTCTCCCATCTCTGTCGCTTCTCTTTTCATTCTTTTAACTTTCATTAAAGTAACATTTGTTTTTTTTTAAATAAATTTTTAAATTTTGATGAGGTGCCATCAGTTCATTTTCTTCTATGGCTCCTACTATTGCTATTGAATCAAAGAATGCTTTGCCTGATCCTACATACGAAAGATTTTAATTTTTTTCAAAAAGTTTTATAGTTTTATGTTTTACATTTAAGTGTGTACATTTTGAATTAATTTTTCAATATGATGTGAATTTTAGATAAATGTTCTTTTGTTTGTTTTGGGTTTTTGTTGTTTGTTTGTGTTGCCTATTAATATTCAGTTGCTCCAATGCATTTCCTTTCTCCATTGATTTCCTTTGGCATCTTTGTCAGAAATCACTTAGGCATGTGTCAACTTCTAAATTCTCTTTTTCATTATAGTGATTGAGTTGTTCATCCTTCTGATAATATGCCAGTATTTTGATTACGACAGCTATAAAATAGGCCTTAACATTGGGTAAGGAGAGTATTACAAACCTTATTTTCAACGTTGTTTTTATAACTGTATGGTCTGTCCCTTTACATATAAATTTCAGAATATGTATTTCTATGTACTAAAAAAAAACTTGATTAAATTTTGGTAGGAATCACATTCAAGGCACACATAAATTTTAGGGGAATTAACATCTTTACTATTTTGAGTCTTCCAGTCCATGAAAATGTTATGTCTCCCCATTTACTTAGGTTTTCACAGAGATATTTCATAAACATGAACATATATTCATATTGTTATTTTCAGCACACATATCTGGTACATGTTTTTTTTTTTAACTTTTTAATGTTCTTTGAAGTAATTGTATTTGGCATAGTATTTTAATTTTTCACTTTATATGAATATTGTTAATACATAAAATTTGATTTTTTTTCATGTATTGAATTCATATATTTGCATCATGTGATTTTGCTAAACTCAGTTTTAGAAAATTTTTGCAGATGTGAGGGCTTTTCCATGTAGATAATCATGCCATACACAAATAGAGACAATTTCATTTCTTCCTTTTTAATATAATGACTTTTGTTTCTTTTCCTTGCTTCATTATAGAAGCTAAAAATTCCAGTACTATCTGAATAAATAATATGATTGAGAAACGAGATGTTTCTCAAACACATGTTTTGAAAACCCAATAACATGCTCACGTCCTATGAGGCTTGACAAGCTTATTCCAAGATCAAGGATAATATATATTGTTTCCTTGTAAATGATTTGAACATTACTCAGATCATAATGTATTTTCTGATTGCACAGGCATATTGAAAACCCTCAAATTAGGAACATTCCACAGAATATAAGAAGTCTACAGTTACACTGCTCTTGAATCAAGTCAAATTTCAGACAAGAAAGAACACTACTCATTACTTCAAAGTGATAAGAATGGTTGTGCCTTCCAGAGGTCATGATAAATAACATCCTGTAGACAACAACAAAATGTCATTAGCCAAAATTGTCCTAAAACTAATACAGGAGAAATGTACAAAATGGAGTTCTAAGCCAAATAAATAAATCACATCCCAATACTCTTTCATCACAGTAGATTCCAACCCAATTTGACAAACAGTGTCATTTAGCAATTATTTTTGAGTCACTGTTACAATAGAAACATGAGAAATTTTTAACTTTCGCCCACTGTAAACTAGCTATCAGGGATTTATTCAACAAAATAAGTTTTGGGCAATGATAACCTGTCACTGAATCCAAATATGTTCAGTTCCAGTGATGCTGTTTTGAAGGGTCAGATGGGGAAGGAGGAATAGAGTTCAGAGAGGGTAAGCTGGGCAGAAATTACTGGAGGGATTCAAGGTGTAGCAATTAAGAACTTTGCCTCTGGCATTACAATTCTACTGCTTTCTGGAAGAGTGATCACGGGCAATTTAGTTAATAGGTTTCAAAGTGACCAGTTCCTCATCTATAAAATATGAGGATAATAAATAATAACACCTCATTGTGTTTTCACTGAATTAGTGTGAGCTGATCCCTGTAAGGCATGATGTCTGACACATACTAAGTGGTCAGTAAGTGTAAGAAATTATTGTTGTTATTATAACAGACATAAAAGCATTACTTTATATTACGTGTTAATGAAACAACACTCTTCCTCTGGTGGCACTTATTGTAAAGACCTTCTAAATTTAATTGTTTATCATTCATCTCTCTCTCATACACATAACTATATACAAGAAAATGTTGAACACTTCATGTAATACTGAATAATATTATTCAATTTAGTGTCTTTTCATAGGTCTTTCAGGGTATTTACGTGAAAACAACATGGGATAAAAGTAAAACAAAAAATGAATATAAGAAATGTATTACATATTACGTTTTCAAAAAAAAAAATCACAACTCATCAAAATAATGAAATTAATAACATTTTGGCCTACCCTTTGCTATTGGAAAAGTATAGTCATTTGTATTAAATAATTTACTCCTCAGTATTTAGGGAGGTGTTTACCATTATCTTCATTTCACAAACTGGGTCTCAGGTTAAGTGAGTTGCACAAAATTCACACAGCTATCAATGGCAGACCAGGAAGTGGATCTGTGTCCCCTCACTAGAGACCAGTCTCATTTCTACTTCATTTTATCTGTGTCAATCTATGCATGTGTATATAATACATTCAGATCCTGAATAAGAATTTCTGTAAAAAGAAGGAGAGCTTCTAGGACCTGATTTATTTAGTCAGTAGGTCATTATTTCAAGCAGAGTTATTTAGTAGGCTGGAAAAAGTTAAAGGTAAAGAGGAATGAGCACATTTAAATACTATATATCTGATTTCCTCAACTAAATCATGGAGAGCTCCAGGAGTAACCTCTCTATCTTCATATAGCTATCTAAATTGAAAGCTCAGGTATGCCAAACAACGTCAAAGGAAGAGATTGAGGTAAATGATTGATGTTATAGTCACGGTGGAAAAACACTAATGTAATGTTGGTCAGAAATTTTGAAAGTCTATTGCAATTTGGGAAATAACTAATTTTCATTTTACCAACTGGATATTCATTAATCAGGCTGACCTTTGTCTTCAAAAGGTACTTGCTAGAGTGTGTCAAAGTAAATTTTATTCCAAATTTAACCTTTGGAGTTTTGTGTAGATGTATTTTGCCTAAGTGGATAAAATTTTCATGTTCATATAAATGATCAAGAGGACAATTTTTCATTTCACAATAAAGATAGGGAAAAAAAGAGGGAAGGAGAAAGGAAAAAGATGTAATAGGCTTGAATGGGTTGGCCTACATTTACCAATTACTACTGGTTGCATTAATTCCCTATTTCTGCAATGACAATGACCACAAACTGAGTGGCTTAAGACAACACAAGTTTACTGTCTATTGTTTTGGAGGTTGGAAGTCTGAAATGGCTCTCACTGGACTAACATCAAGGTGTTTGCTGGGCTGTACTACTTTCTGGAAGAATCCATTTGTTTGTTTGTTTGTTCCTGTTTCTAGAGGCCCTAGGCATTCCTTGGTTCCTGAATTAACAATGACAATTCCAGTTTGTCATCTAAATTCCCCTTTGACTTAGGACACCTGGGTGGCTCAGATGGTTAAGCATCCCACTTCAGCTCAGGTCATGATATCCCGATTCACAGATTCAAGCCCTGCGTTGGGCTCTGTGCTGAAAGCTCAGAGGCTGGAGCCTGCTTCTGATTCTGTGTCTCCATCTCTCTCTGCCCGTCCCCCACTCATGTTCTGTTTCTCTCTCTCTCAAAAATAAAAATAAAAACATTTAAAAATTTAAAAAAAATAAATTCCCCTTTGCTTTTAAGGTAACTATTCACAGATATCTGGGATTAGTATATGGTTCATTGGTGAGGGTAAAGAATAATTCTACAATGACATTAATTGATCATTGATTTCACTATTTCACTAAACAATATTTTTACTCACTAAACTGACAGCTCCTGAAAGATAGAACCAATAGGCATAAGTTGCCTCCTTTCTTGAGTTCAGAACTGGTAAGTAAAAGAAAACTGAACTAGGACTGAGCTTATCTGTGTTCTGGTAGTAATTGGTTTGTGCTTTCTCTAACCCTAGGTCGTATAAATGCTTGTGCCTCAGAACAAGCTATTTAGACTCTCTGTGCTTCAATTCTTCAACCACAAAATGGGGATATTATTTTTTGTAATTTCTCTCAGAGTTTTATTGTAAGAATCACATTATTTGACTTGCTATTTGCCCAGTGCTTAGCACATGATTGAAGTAGTTTATGTATTCAATACATGTTTTCCATGATCATCAGCATCACTAGTAGCAGCAGCAACAGCAACAGGAGTAGTAGTAGGAGGAGGAGGAGGAGGAGGAGGAGAAGAAGAAGAAGAAGAAGAAGAAGAAGAAGCAGAAGAAGAAGAAGGAGGAGGAGGAGGCGGCGGCGGAGGAGGAGGAGGAGGAAAAGGAGGAAGAGGAGGAGGGAGATAAGGACAAAAGAAGGAGAAGGAAAAGTAGTAGGGTTATCAGTGTCTTCATCTGTTAGTTCCTGATCTTTTCACAAGGTTAATCTAAGGATCAGTAATATTATTTATGAGGGAACACTATACAAATGATTTGAAATTAGAACTAAGTATTTTTCTCTTTAAAATATGGCCAAACTGAGTGTACAAAAGGGCAGAGATTGGTAGTTATTTAACATCATTGGAAGCCTGACAAGGGACAGTCAGAAGGTAAAACCTGGGGAGGTTGGGATGTTAAATGCCAGAGAGATCAAGCAACACAAGGGCTGGAGAATGACCCTTGGATTTGGAAAGTAAGTACTCCTAGAATTAGAGGGCAGAAAACTTCTATTTTTCTCGAGGATCTCATCTCATAAACATTCAGCCTCAAAAAGCAATTCTCAGAATGTTTCAAATAGGCAAATGGATATTGTCAGTCCTGGTAGAGCACTGGCTAGAAATGGCAATGGCTGGGGCAGGTTTAGGATGTGAATAATGCCCTATTTCTTGATCTGATTTCTGGATAGGTAAGGTATTCCATGGGTAAAAAGGTATGGAGCCATATAATTCTGATATGAGAACTTCTTGGATACATATTATACTTTAGTAAACTTTTTATTTACTTCCCTTTTTCCCTTACCTTACCAGGGAGTTCTGAGCACATTGGAGGCTTAATCACATTCTTATACATTTTGACCCTTATGTGTACACTCTTTTTGTTTTCTGATCTTGCTCTTCTAAATCGTATTTCCTTGGTCCAAAATTTGTATCTTTAGTTTATGATTATGTGTTTTTTTATTATTTTCATTTTTTCAATGTTTATTTTTGAGGGGAAAGAGAGAGACAGAGAGAATGAACAGAAGAGGGGCAGAGTAAGGGGGACAGAGGATCTGAAGTGGGCTCTACACTGACAGCAGAGAGCCTGATGTGGGGCTCAAACTCACAAACTGTGGGATCATAACCTGAGTTGAAGTCAGACACTCAACTGACTGAGCCACCTATGATTATATGTTTTAGATCTCACTATATGTACACATCCAAAATGCTTTATGGAAATAGATGAAGTAGAAATAGTCTTTCAAGTAGGTAAAAATAAATGTGGCCAAACTGAAAAAGAATGTCTAAAATGCCTCTCATAATTGTCCAACTTAAAGATAAGGCTGGTGCCTTTCTTCATCAGCTCTTTTCCCCCATTGGTTGAAAGGTAACCTCAGGGGTACTAACTCCTTGGCAGTGCATTTTGAGGTGACCTTTGGGTGCTGCTTGTGCTGAGTCTGCTTCCTGGGGCTCTGAGAAGCAGAGAGATATTACATATTCTACATATCACCACATTCTTGAAGTTAGATTTACTGAATACGAGTCTGAGGTACTCTGGAAGTGTCCTCCATATCTGTGAGCTGAAATCAAACATAAGCCAAGGAAATTTGCCCAGTTCATTCAGAAAATAAAATACATAGGATCTGATCATGGTTTTGGACATGAATTATTAATCTCATGTGACGTACCTGTAAAATTGGGAAGGGAAATGCTTTGGAATAACTTAATCACGATATAATTGTTGCAAATCTATTCTACATCAAGTAAAATAGTTATTTATAGAATCAGTTTCTTATTTATCCACAAATCTTCCAACATCACTCCTATTCCCTGGTACAAATACAAAACCCATACAAAATTGATGAAGAATATGTTTCATTGCATGGCCTCTTTTAAGTACCTGACTGAGAAATGAAATTCATTATTTTTTGATAATCATTGGTAATCACCCTTGTTGGTTTGGACTTTAGAACAACTGGATCAGAATAAACTTTCAGCAGTCAGTCTTTTTACTAATCAATCCTTTATTGCATTATAGGTGAACTAAATATGGAATCTGAGCCTTAAAAATTATCCAAATTTTTAATTATTACAAACTTCCCACCAAGTTTAAATCTTCTCTCATGTCTTTGTAATATGGTCATTCTCCCTTTCAACAGTTGACAGAAATCTCATAACCTCTCAAGACAGTGATTTGTCTTTACACGACATTTACCTAAATACTTCTATTTAAGGTGACATCTAATTAAGATACTGCTACCTTTTAAGGTGGATGGTTCACTTTTTAGGAAAATACTTTTGAAAACTGTTTTATGTGTTAAAAGTAGAAAGCTTTAACAGGAAATAAAGTTGCCTAAGTTTCTCTGCAAATTAAACAGTATGTTTGAGTTTCTAATTGGATGAAGGAGAAAAAAGGGCATGAAAACAAGGGGAGGGGAAATGAAGAAGCTTACCAGATGATGAATGTTGACCAGTGGAGACTTTATGAGACTCTGTAAAATCAGATATTTGTGCATACGTTATGGAAATCATATTCATTTTTAATTCATGTCATTCAATGGTGTTCTATATTTTAAATGGCTAAAAGTATTCCATTTTATTGAACCACAATAATTTACTAATTAATTCCCTGTTGTCGGACATCTGGATTATATTCAATGAACCTAAACAGGGCTGCCATCAAATTCCTTGTAGCTACATCTTTGTATACAAAGATATCTCTTTAAGATAAATTCCTTGAAATTGAATTATTTGTTTAAAGTATAAGGACTCTAGAAAGTGCTCATTATTTGCCCATTCATCTGCAGTGAATAAGAATTCTCATATTCCTGAACCACCATAGATCAGTCAGTCTTTTAAACTGACTTCACACATAACCAATAATGTGAAGCAATCATGAAGTATACATAGATATAGATACAGATATAAATAGCACAGATATAATATGGATAAAAATCTGTTTTGAAAAAATCACAGTCCTGTGAGGAGGAGAAGACACACAGTTTTGGTTTTGGTATTTTTGGTTTTTTTGTTTTTTGGGGTTTTTTTTATTTACATATAAGAAAATTAAGATTTCAAATAGTTAAATGACCTTTGGAATGCCACATTGCTAGTGAGACCAAGCAAGACAACATGTTGACATGTGATATTGCATGTCCTCTCCAATGTTACCCTATTGGAAAACTATATACTTTCTGATACTTTGAGTAGTGAATTAACAAAATAAATATTGCCACACAATCATTTAACTGAATAACAAACTTTATCTAACTGTGAGCCTGATGTCTATTTTCTTATTTCATGTAGATTTTAAGAGGAGACAAAACCTTTTTAAGTTGAAACAAGCGTGGAAATTTAGTAAGGTGTGTTATTTTAAACAGCTATCTAAAAGAAGAACTCCAAAGAAGGTTTATTTTCAGTGAAAAATACACTTTATTCCACAAATATTTTAGTCACTTTCCAAACAGCCACATAGTAGTATCTATTGGCTGTGAGTCTAAAGTGGAAAATATTGAATAACGTTTTATTTCAGCCAGGAAGATGATAGAAGCCAACATGACAGGTTGACTTTTCTAGCATCCTGGTCACTAGAAAAGATTCAAATAAAATTATATCTCCTTTTGGTATAATGCCCTACATGGAGCTTTTTTTTCCCCAGCGCACTGACTCTTCAAGTTTCTTTTTTGTGTATGTGTTATTTGTTAGTATTTTTTTAAAGAATGAGTTGTTTTCTTGTTGATCTGTAGGAGTTCCTTACATTTTCTAGATGGTAATTGTTTATCAGTTATATTTGCTGTTGACAATGTGTATGTTTTTGTATCTATCTTTACTTAAGGTATTTTTTATTGTTAAGAAAACTTTTATATTAATATAGTCAAATTTATTGTTTTCTTAAAGCTTTGTATGTTTTCTGTCTTATGCATTTATCCGTACCTTCTTATAAGAAATACGAAATATAAAAATACATTTGGCACAATATTCTTCCATATAGATTTAGAATCAGCTTGTCAGATTCCAGGAAAATATCACTGATGATCTGAGATTGCAATAAATCTATTCAAGATTTTGGAGAAAATGAACAACTTTAGATTAATATCTTATTTATTATCACATTACATTCTTACATTTAAAATTGTTTTAATATTTTTTGATGAAATTCAGTGATTCATTCTATCAAGGGCTTCCAGAACTTTTATTAAGTTGTGAGTCAAAGTAATTCTCTAACTAATTTTATTAAATTATCTGCAGATTCTTTTAGGTTTTCGGTGTAGAAAAACATATTATACGTGAGGCATGAGAAATTTGTTACATTTTTCCCAAACATTATGTTTTTCAAGTATCTGCATTCTTCCTTCCCTTCCTACCAAGTGGTAATACAAGAAAGTACTGGAGGGCTGAATTGAAGTGGTTCTAGACAAAAGGTGAAGCCACATCACACCTTTGTACTGCTGCTCCTCGTAAATGAGATGTTTTAATGTGTCACCAGTAAGATTGAGGTTGCTGTAGGTTTTGTAGTAGATTACTCTTACCTGTGGGAGAAAGCTCACCTCCATTTTCCTAAAAGGTGGTAATTGTTGCTGTGATCTGTGTTGTTAATCACAGAAGAATTTTGAACTTTTTAAGTGGTATGTCTATATCTTTTGATATGATTAGATAATGGTCTTCAACAATAAGTTACTCTTAATAATTTTATCAATTTTCTATTTTTAAACAAAAATTATATTCCTATAATAAATGCTAAAGAAAGGACCCTGATGCTTCTTACTTTATTGTTGGTTTCAGCATGGTATTTTCTTTAGGATCTTGGTATCTATACCCATGAACAAATGTGAACCTTTAAATTTTCTGTTTTGTATTGTTCTTGTCTGAGTTTGGTATTGAAAATATCTTTGGTATATGAAGGCATCATGTTTTCTCTTTTCCAATTCTCTGAAAATGTTTCTACTAAATTGGAATTTTATTCAGAGAATATTGTCAGAACTCACAAACTAAAACAGCTGCGCCTGGTAGTCCTCAGGGAGATGCTGTACTCTACACACACACACATACACACATACACACACACACAAAGATACGTATGTTTGTGTCACAACTTATGCCTTCTAGAAAAACATGGAAATTTTATACTGAAAATATTGTGTCTCTGCTTAACAGGTCCATTTGGTCAGGTATTTGGTGAGTATATCAGGGTATTCCAGAAATGTAAAATCATGAGTCTAGATGAATTATGATTCTGTTGTACATTATCCCCAAATGATCAGCACAAACCCATTTATATAAAAAAGATCTGATTTATATAAAAATATGAAGCATTGTTTTGTAGCTCAGAGGGCCACCATCTTTAAAGCTACGTAATGTGGCTTACAGACCACACATGTAAAATCAGGGTGACGTAATAACTCAAGAATTTTGAAGATCTCTGGCCTTGCCTACCAACTGTGGATACTCAGACTGGTTATGATTTGCAAAAAACTCTCATGGTTTACTCTGCTTGGAATTGCTTTAAGTGTCATGCAGAGATATTCATGGCAATGCCAGCTAGAAATCTGATGGGTTCTCATGGTAAAGATATCATTATAGAGGAAAAAGGGTTAGTTCTGGTAAAAAAAAAAAAAAAAAAACACCTGCTGTTCTTTACATTAACTAAAAGTAATGCTGCCAATCCTCTTGTGGGTAAAAACAAACCCACGTAAGTGGAGCTCTCTTTGTTTACCTCTTGGCACACAATGAATTACACGACAGGTGATAACATAAAACTCACAGGAGCAATCTGGAACAACAAAACGTAAAAAAAAGAAAAAAGAAAAAAGAAATCTCATAGAAATAAAAGGCTGAAGTAAATTTATTTTGGCACTAACAACTGCTTTCCGATGTCTGTGTACCTAGCTGTTTCCCATTTGGGCTCTATCTGTGGGTGCCACACTGTCCTGCCATTATAGGTTAGGCTTTGGAGACTTTCATTTGTCTCCTGAATTTGTATAAAACTTGGTTGTTACTCAATGAGTGAAAGCATAAATATCAAGGCAAGTTGTCTGCACAAAGATTCCAGATTCTGACTTTGTCCACATCGACAGAAATCAATGAGGGATCATGTCAAAAGTCCTTGCTTTGTTCACATGCCGTTTGTACAGATTCACCAGGTAGTTGAGGCTCATACAGATATTTACAGATTTAGCATTCTTTGAACATACGAGGGTTTTTTTTTTTTTTCAAAATAAAAAAAAGATTGTAGGCAGTTCAAATAAATCCATAAACAATGTAATATCTGAAGCCACTGAAGACAATCAGGTATTCTCTGATTTGGACAACTTCCCTACTGATTTTTATTGTCCATAAAAAGCAATGGAAATGTACCCATTTGATGGCATTGTATCAAAAATCTTAGGGGGATGAAATTAAGGAATTAAATAAAAGTATGGCTGAGACAATGAGTCCCCATCCTCGCGCATTCCATCCGGTAGTGATCAGCACAATGCACCAGGAGGAAGCACAGTCTCCCTGTCTCTGACTGACAGCAGTAGAAACCCCATCTTCTCTTCAGAAAATAGTCTCAATAGCGGTGAAGAACCTGAGGCATAAAATATGACAAAAAGGCAAAATTAAGGTGTTCACTTTTCTTCCCCAAAGAATCGTGAGTTTATCTTGCAACTGACAGCAGATTTTTAGAACATGAATTTCCATAAGGATCAGAAAACTTAAATGGCATATGGATTGAGTAATGATTGGGTTTCTAAAGGAGAGGGTTAGACAGAAAATGTGCATGTGTAAAAATGAACATGACCTTAAAGAAGCAAAACTAGTGTTAGATATACTATCTGCATGTTAAGTAAAATGCCCATACATCAAAACAAAATAGACTATTAGATCGAGTCTTTGAAGCCTTACAGAAGCTATTTAAATGTGGTAAAAGGTAATTCACCTGCAGATATAGTTTTATTAATTTTCTAAATCTTACCATAAACTACTCTTTCATGAATTTTTTTACAAAAAACAAAAAACTCCAATATAGGTAGTTCATTTGTTATTAAGTTATTTCATAGTTTTATATTTCAATTTCTGTTAGAATGTTTACAATGTACTGATTAATCAATTCAAACATTCCTGCCTTTTAATAAATCCATAACAATAGAATCTTATGATTATTAATGCTTACTAAAGATATGTTCTTGGTGACATTTTTTCATTTAGGATTTTCTAAAAGCCTCAGGTGTATATTGTTACTCATTCCTTTAGTGATTATTAAAATAAAGGGCAAAATGACAACCTCAGTAATTTTAGACCTTAGAATTTCTTATTATTTCCTGAATAATATATCTTCAGAGTGAATGAGGAAAGCTCTTCTTAACTATTCTATTTTTTTTTTTGGAGGAAGGAATTTGACAGAAAGGTTATTTCTGTATCTATTTCTTAGATGTAATTTTCATCAAACTACAGATGCATTCAATACGAGAATGATTTATTTTCTTTCCCCTTCTGTTTTCTTCACACATACTTTAAAATTTCAATTATTTTTGCTTCATTGAAAGCAACAGAAGGGATTAACACATGAAGAGATATTCTCCCCTCTTCAGAGGAGCAAATGCTAGTAAAATACAAGCTACTTGAAGGTTATAAAAAATGAGTAAGAGGGCTCTCCATATTATTTCTAGCTCTGATATATTTAAGTCTTTTTTTTCATTAGTGACAAATCAAATATTTTTGAAATATACTTCATCTTGAAGAAATTAGTTTTATTCTAATGCATTTTCCATCTGATTAAGTATCTTTTCCATTATCTCTTTCTATCTTTTGAAAACCTTCAGAAGTGGAAGAGAGGACATGATTTGGCATCTGGGAGCAAATGCCCTGAGATATTTTTTTAAATCATAAAAAAATGTTGACTGAAAAGTAAAAACACATTTTGCAATAATTTATTCTCAGAAATCTTGGCAGCTTATTCTCCAGTTTCAAATGAACAACATGGTGTTTTTTTTTTGTTTCCATTAGACAGGCAATTTAACAATATTGTTTCCCTGTTTCATTGGAATAATTAACATTGGCTAGGCTCATAATAACAGTTCCAATAAATGCAGATAGTCACCTCAGGATATTAATCACCTGATTTGTATTGAAGTCTTAAAGAACTATTCTAAGAAACAGGAAGTTCCCAGGTTTTACACATAAATTATAAATAGAATAATTTTTAATGTATTCATGCCTTAATTCTTTCATTCTCAAATTTTTCTTTCACTTACTGACCTCAACTATATATCAGAAGACCTGTGCTAAGTGTGCAAAATTAATTAAGACAAAGTCTTTGAGTTCAAGGAACTTGTAAGTTACCTGGTAAGAATTCAAAGCAAACTGCACAGCAGTGTCATAAATGTGATTCCAGTAATATTCACACGGGGCCAAGGATGCTGACCAGATGGAGGAAGAGCAGAAAGGACCCAGAAAATGTTTGTTTCACAGAGGAAATAATCTAGAATCAGCTCCTCAAGAATCTGCAGAGATTACCATCAGAGAGGAGAGAGTTTGAGGGGTAAGTAGGGAAGAAGTCTTATTCATGACAGTTCGTAAACATTTCAAAATCTGCAAGAGTTTTATTGTCCCTCAAGTGTAAAATGCACAGGGCTGCTAAGAGGTAAATTCTACTAAGGCATTTTGGCTTGACTCTACAGGTGATTGGATTCTGGAAGCATTTTAAGTGAGAATTACACAATAAGCTTTGTTTTACAGTGTTAGTTGGCAGTGGTATGGAGAAATAACTGAGAGAAAACAAAAGTGATATTAAAGTTGTAGAAAGAAGAAAACTAATACTGAAATTGAACACAAAAGGGCGTCTCAGTATACTTCCCAGTTTCTGAATTAAGTGTGTTGGACATGATTGTACCATTCGTTAAGCTAGCATTAAAAACAGGAGAAAAAACACTTTCAAGAGAATTCCTTTAAATATTGATCCTTATCAATACTGATACTGATACATCAATATGTAAGGCACCTGCTGTGTACAAGAATACAGTGGAATGTGAGCAATACGTCTGTAATTTTTTTAGTTCAGATGGGGAATAACACATAATTTAGAATGTAAAATTTCAGGATAGATATGATAGGTTCCAAATGAGTGTGACAGGTTGTACACCCTAAATATGTTCAGAGGATGAACAGATCCCATTTCCCTGAAGAGGTGAGAAAAATTAGCAAAGAAATTTCATAGATGAGTAGAGGAAAAGAAGTTTGAGCAGGTGGATGGGCTCAGATTTCCAAAGTCTTGTATGGTAGGCAGAAGCAGAATTCAAGAATTAAAATGTCTCCACTTCTCTCTGGCCTCCTTCCCATAGTGTGAGGTGTCCCAGATTTCCCTGATTCCTTTGTTCCCTTCCATCTGGCTTTTCTCTTTTTCTCTTCCCTCTCACTCTGCAGAACAGCAAATATTCCATGCTAGGCCTTAGCCTTCTCTTCTGAAGCCCTTTGTGACAGCTGACACGAAGGCCCTAGGGACGCCCAGTCTCCTCCTGGACAGCATGTGCTGCCATGTTCTTCATTTCACTTCCAACAACTTCAGAGAGACATGTTAATGAATGTCTATCGTACACCAAATAAAGTGCTAGGAAGTGGGAGTACAGAGTGAAAAAGCCCCCTGATCTCAAATACAATAGAAAATTTATAATTTGAAATTATAATTAATTATGATTGTATAATTTATAATTTTATAATTTATAATTTACAATTGAAAGATCCTTTCAATACACTTATCCAAAGGATTTATGTGCATTCAATAGCACGGGTTCAAACTTGGAGATAATGAATACATAGGAATATTTTTGCCCCTAAGGGTTCAGTGAATTCACCCTGGACTCCAGCCATGTTCCAGTGGAGAAATTTAAAGTACTGTCCATCTCAAGTGTATTTTATTATTACTATTACAATTTAAGTCTCCTAACAGTCCCATGGACTGGATATTGAAGGTGGTGCTGCTACCCTTAGTCAGATTCCTCCTCTTTAAGTTCTTAGAGCTAATTGCTAGCTTGGAATTCTTAAAAATTCAATGACTGAGATTTCACATTGAGAAAAGAAATATTCTCAGGAATGGCATCCTGTACGACACTTTCCTTAACTTTTCCTTTGACTATTTCTGAAAAAGTCGATTTATTTATTTTTGAGAGAGAAGGGAGGCGGGAGAGAATAAATCAGGGAGGGGCAGAGAGGAGACACAGAATCCCAAGCAGACTCCATGCTGTGAACACAAACCCAGCGCAGCTCAATCCCACCAACCATGAGATAATACTGGAGCCCAAATCAAGAGTTAGAAGCTTAACCAATGGAGCTGCCCAGGTGCCCCTTCCTTTGACTTCTAAAAGCAAGCTAAAGCCCTGGTGGAGTTAATGACTGTTTCACCAACTCCGGTTACTCAGATGTTGAATTTCTGATATCCTACACAGAGAGCTAAGAAGTATAGAACACAGAAAAATCACAGCCACCCACTGTAGTTGGTAAAGAGCTTACTATGCATTTTTGTTTTCATTTTTCTGCAGCTATTTATAAAGTTTGGTTAAAAGGGAGATTATACTGGACATAATTTTTTATTTAGAAGAAACCTCTTTCTCAGAGTTTTTGGGCATTGATCGATCTTATCTGGTACCTAAGTAGCTGCATTAAGGAATTCCTTGATTACTGAGTAGAGGCTTGATTAATAAAATTAATTTACTGTTTAACATTTAAGAATCTCTTTACAGAATCTCAATTTCAGATTTCAGAATTCAGCAGGAGACCATGTTAACTTGAAGCTGACATTTTGCGAACAGCGACTTCACGTATTAATGACTGGACCCATATTGGGCCATTAACTCTGCAAACACAATGTGTACGTCTTCTGTGGCTGATTTTCATAAATAAAAGTGACAGAGGGAATTAAGGAATACTGAATTCTTACAGTGAACCAGGCACATTTATATCCTCTTTAAGAGAAACCTAACCCAACCTGTAAGGTTGGCATTTCTATCTTTATTTATATCTATGGAAATTGAAGTTTGGACAGATTAAATAACTTGCTCAAGTCATTTAGGTACGAATGAAAGAGCTGGAGTTTTCTCCTACTGTCTGCTGACTTCAAAGTGCCGTATACATCAGAAAACCTGAAGGCCAAAATTCTGGCTCACCAATGAGGTATTTAATTTCTCTGATTACAGCATCCTCATTTTTCAGGTGTAAACAGTGTATCATCTATTTACCTTAAAAAAGTCTGTGAGAAGGGCCCATGGGCAGCTCAGCCAGTTAAGCATCTGACTCTTGATTTCAACTCAGGTCTTGATCTCACAGTCCTGAGATGGAGCCAAATGTCAGACTCCATGCTGGGCGTGGAGCCTGCTTGAGAGTTTTTTTCTCCTCCTCGCCCTCTGCCCCTCCCCCCTTGCACTCTCTCTCTAAACAAATAAAGTCTGTGAGAAAAAAATGAGATAATGTATGTAAAATTAAGATTTCAAAGCACAGAGATATCTTTGCTTTGCTTCCATATGTATTACTGATGACAAGTTTCTCCACACAAAGCCAATGAACCCATAAAATTTTCTCTGAAATTAACTGTAATGGAATTTATGAAGCTAGTAGCCAGAAAACTTACATTTCACATAACATATATATAAATGTCTATAAATATAGATATAAATATAAATATAAATATATATTTAGTTACTATGAAGTCAAGGGAGGACCTGGGAATACCAGGTACTTCTGGTTTGGTTTCTTTTTTTGGTGCTGTCTGTACTGGGACAAATGGCAAACAACTTGAAGTAAAGCATTTAGAGTATGGATAGCCACATTAGGAGGGATTTGTAAGTTTAATTTTAATGGCATTTTTTCATTTTGGGGGGAGGCATTTTATGTTAGGCATTTGTAAAAAGTAGCATCCTACTTAAACTGTCTTAAACTGTCTTTAAGTGTAAAGTAGAATTGCCATCCATGTATATACTCTTTCCCCTTTCCAGCAAAGCTGAATATACCATCCTGCTTATTTTGTTTTGAAGCCAGATATTATCGTTAAATGGCATCCAGTCTTTTTTTGACCCAAAAGTTTGCGTGTCTTATCTTTCCTGACCATTACATTACTCAACATTCTGTTTTCCTGAAGTCTTAAAACATCATCATCACGTTAAACTGATAGACCCTTCAGCATCTATACAGTCAAGCAGAATAGAAAATTGTACCCTGTTGAATGGTCCCTTAAAACAACATTAAACAACAAATGTTTGGGGCGCCTAGGTGGCTGGGTTGGTGGACGTCCAACTCTCGATTTCAGCGCAGGTCATGATCCCAGAGTTGTGAGATCAAGCTCTGTGTTGGGATCTGGGCTGAGCATGCAGCTTGCTTGGGATTCTCTGTCTTTCTCTCTCCCTCTCTGCCCCTCCCCCTGCTCACTTGTGTGTGAGCTCTCGCTCTTTCTCTAAAATAAATAAGGGGCATCTGTGTGGCTCAGTCAGTTAAGCTTCATCCGACTTCAGCTCAAGCCATGATCTCAGTTTGTGAGTTCGAGCCCTGCATTGGGTTCTGGGCTGACAGCGCAGAACCTGCTTGGGATTTTCTCTCTCCTTCTTTCTCGGCTCCTGCGCCACTTGTGCTCTCTCTCAAAAATACATAAACTTACAAAGTTAATTAATTAAAATAAGTTAAATAAAATAAATTAATAATAAAATAGAATAACATTTAAAACAGTTTATTTACTCAACAAGTTACATATATATTACATATATTACTATATATAATTAAATGTGTGTGTTGTGCACCTTCTTGTCCTTTTTCTGCCCCTCTTCCTTTTTGGTTTCTATGGGTTTTAGAGCTTACAGTGTGAAAGTTCATCACACATTCCTGCTTTTCCTCAAGTGAGAGTTAATAATACTTTGGTACCAAATAAATGTTGACTGTTGGTTAGGGTTAGCAGGTATAATACATGATGCCCAGTTGAAAATTTTTTTTGAAAATGGATTACAATTCATTTATTTATTTTTTAAATATAAGTGTTTTTTTAAATTTTTTATTTAAATTCCAGTTAGTTCAATACAGTGTAATATTAGTTTCAGGTGTACCATATAGTGATTCAGTGTTTCATTTCTGATAAACAACACGTCATTTTTACTCTAAATATGACCCCTGTAAATATTGCACACTTATATTAAAAAATTATTTCATGTTTACCTGAAATTCAAAATTAATGTGATGCCCCATATTTTTTATTGCTAAGTCTAGCAACCTTACTAGTCATCTGACATTTGTAAAAATTCTCAGTTCAAAGGAAATATATATTTTAGGGGCAACTGGGTGGCTCAGTTGGTTAAGCGTCCAACTCTTGATTTTGGCTGAGGTCATGATCTCATGGTTTGTGAGTGTGAGCCCTGCATCAGGCTCTGTGTTGGCAGCATGGAGCCTGCTTGGGATTCTCTATCTCCCTCTCTTTCTCTCCCTCCCCAACCCTGCTCAAGTTCTCTCTTTCTCAAAAAAAATAAAATTTTTAAAAATTACAAAGGAAATATATATATTATTTTTTTAATTAAAAAAATTTTTTGAGAGAGAGCACACGAAAGAGGGAGAGGGACAGAAAGATAGAGAATCCTTAGCAGGCTTCATGCTTAGCATGGAGCTCGATCTCATGACCCCAGGATCATGACGTGAGCCCAAATCAAGTGTTGGGCACTCAACCAGCTGAGCCACCCAGGCGCCTCAGAAATATATATTTTAATTTTGACTTTTTATGTGGTGACAGTATGTGCCTGCTTCAAATGGCTATTATCTTCTTTCACTGATTTCCTTTTAAGATGGTCATTTTTGCTTATTGATTATTACCCCTTTGGCTCATTCTGGGACAATAATTGAGAAGATGAGAGTAATTTTCTCATTATCTGGAGGTCTATAGTTAGTTAATTATTTATGTATTTTATTCAGTATTCAAGTTAGCCCCTTAGGAGGTATGATTATGCATTATTTCTTCAAGAATTGTTGGGTTTTTGTATTTTTTAGGGGTGCCTGGGTGGCTCAGTCAGTTAAGCATCCGACTTTGGCTCAGGTCATGATCTCACAGTTTGTGAGTTCAAGCCCTGCGTCAGGCTGTGTGCTGCAAGCTCAGAGTCTGGAGCCTGCTTCAGATTCTGTGTCCCTCTCTCTCTCCACTCTACGCCTGCTTGCACTCTGTCTCTCTCTGCCTTTCAAAAATGAATAAACATTAAATTTTTTAATTTTTTAAATCATCAACAATTTTCTATACTGATACTTAGAATTAAGACCTCTATCAGCTTTTAATCCTCATTGACAAATTAAAGCATGATAGCTTTCCCCTTTTTTCTTTCACTGATATGTGCTGTGCTAAGTTACTACGTGTTCCATTCTATGTTTGAAAATAAATATTGCTACTGTTCTTTAATTATAATTTATCTTTTCTGGGAAGTTTTCAAAGTCATAGAATAGTGGAAATTAATTTTTAAATTTTACAGATGGATAATTATTCTTTCTGGAAGTTATATCCTCTTTTAAAATGATAAAGGAGTCTCTCCTTGGGATATGAACATTTATACCTTGGGATGTTTTCTCAAATGCCACCCTCACCACAACCACAAAATTAGGATTTTATCTAAAGCCATTACTTTATTTTCAAAGACCTATTCCTAAGAATTTTCCACTCACAGAAATAAAATACCTTATAAAATATCAAAAGAGCAAATTCCATGAAGAAATAATTGCTCTAGTAGTCTGTCTATACATCATATGCCCTACAGAGTCTCTTTAGAAAAACAAAACAAAACATCAACAACTAGTAAAACCAACCTAGTGAGAGGTCAACAAATGCCAATCACTTTTAGCTTATAAATTGAAATCTGTAATCTTAGGAATTTACTACTGGAGAACCTTGTAAATTTATCCTTAGAACCATAATATAGATGAAACCATGTTACAGTCTTTGAAAAAAAATCTTTTCCTCTCTGATTCAAGATCAGGGTCTGCATTACTGTTTTATATACAGGAGTTGTCTCGTGATCTTAGAATATGTCCTTATAAAGCCACTTATTTTTAAGGAATCTGGGTGTTAGCTCTAATTTTTCTAGTGAAAATTTGATGTTTATTGAATAAATCATTCTTATTCTTCAATATATTGAATCAATACATTTCTCATTGTTCTTCATAATAACCATAAGTAGCTTTATTTAATAGGTTTAAGCTTTATATTTTTATTTGCATTATTTGTACTATTTTGTATAATTTGTATTATTAAGCTGGTGTTGGGACCATTGAAGGAGCAGACATGACATTATTACACCAAAATTTTTGATGAAGATTAAACCAAAAGAAAATCAAGTTAATCCAAAGTGAATGATCTAAGACATCTACGTGAAATTACAAAACAACAAAAAAGAGATTTTGTCATCATCATCTTTAAAAATATTTTTTTTGGATTTTTAAAATGGAAGATCATTTTATTTTGCTTAGTTAAATTATGGAAAAGCTCTGGGAACCAGAAAAATCACATGGAGTCAATAAATGAAAGTACATATAGAGTATCATTCAACTCCCTGAGCAAAGTGTTAGGTGCATGACCTCTTCAGGTAACCATGACCTCACATGAAGCCAACTCTAATGAAATGCTTTTGAGGAGTTTATGGTTTTAGATAGAGCCTTAGTACCAAAGAGGTCAAATTAAGCTGCTCTCAAATTGCCAAATGTCCCACGAGACCTTTATCTTTAAAGAATTAATCATGTACTACAAAGGAGTTCCTCTCCACATTTTCATTCATGCTCTACTGTTTGTATAAAGACAGAACTGAGTATTGTCACCTATTCCTCCCTCAAATATACTTACTTGGGAAATAAGAAAGGAGAAGAGAATGGATCTTTGTTCTTTGATCAGAGAGTGAAAATTCTAACTCAATTCAAACTTTTCTAAATAAGGTCATTTTAAAAGTGGTCTACTGAGGGACATTTAGATTTACCCTTCCTGGCCCTTCACTACCGTGAACACTTTTCCCAATTTTTCTATTTCATTTCCTGTACTCCTATTTCTAGTTGTCCCATTTTTGAATGCATAGTTGATGCATAAAAATAGAGATGAAAACCAATGTGTCTGTCCACTTGTTTGTACCGACTGCTGACTACTGGATTCATGTTCTGCCCAGGCACTGAAGGAGCAGTATTCGGGCACTCTGTGGAGACACCTCACATCAGAGCAGAACCCTCCCAAGACCTCAGGTAAGTTCTGGCTCTTCCATGAAGGTCAGACTTTCAATCACTGTTGATGGCCTTCGGTTTGTAAAGAAGTATAATAGAAAATGTGCTACATACATATATAAAGAGTTGACATTCCCTGCCTACATGGTAAATGCCAAAGTATTTGATTGAGGGCAAGAAAATGTGTGTTATTATTCTAACATCCTATATATTTTTACCCCTAATAAACATACAATGAATATAAAAATAAATATATCCAACAGGAGGAGTGTGGAAAAGGCAGTTATACAGGAAATTTAGAAGAGGATTGATAAAAATAAAGATTCCAGAAAATCTGACATACAATGTACTACATAAAACATATAAGCAGAAAGAAAGAGGAAGCAGAGAGTAGGAAAAAAGCTATAAATGGTCAGGGAATGATATGTAAAGGGATATACAAAGTAAATATAAATAGTAATCAGAAAAAGGCAGAATTTAATTGCCTGACAATGGATTCCTCAATCTAATATTTCCAATGGAATAGACCGCTTCCTGACAACGTACTGTTTCTAAGAGGCACAGCTGTATGCCACAGCCCTCACTACTCAGAAAATTGAGAGAGGACAACTTTACAGGGAATTCTGCCCAGGATAATCACAGCAACTGTTAATAAAATTTGAAATATTAAAATCTAGTAACTAATCAATGGATGTTCTTGATTCAATAGTAATAATGATATTTAAAAAATAAATCACATATTAGAAATCATTTTCAAAGCTGAATCAAAGTATCAACCTGGGAGCCAGTCTTTGTCTTAGAAAACACAATATAAATATTATTTCATAAATATCAGGTCCAGCCCTTCTCATTTGAATGAGTGGAAAAAACTGCTCAAATGAAAAGAGAAAAATAAAGTAAATTTTCGGACCTTTATAGTTCTATGATAAAATTTTCTAAGAAATGCAGTTTCTCGCTGTCTCAGTATTTCAAATTCAAACAGGCTAGTTGACAATAACGGAAAAAGGTGGTCATGATCTTCATGTGATCCCAGCACTTTTTATTAGACAAAAATAATAACTGCTCAATGCCAAAACCCCAACTCAATGCCAAAGGATTTAAGCAAATTGAAGAGTATGTGTAAACAGCATCTCATAATGTGTTATAGTTTTAACTTGTAATTCTTTCCTCAATTAGCAATTCCAACATTTTGTGTGATTATTTATTTTATCCCTCCCTATCTAACAAGGCTGCCTGTTCCCTTAGACCAGGATCTGCATCTTCCTTGTTTATCTTTAGTGCTGTAGCAGTCAACATGTATCTCACTTATAATTGTGTCTGATAAACATTTGTTAATGTGAGTTACTGTAATAGCAAAAGTCAATAATGAGAACACTGAATGCATAGAACATAAGAAATGTGGTGGTAGTCATCACATCGTTAAGGCCCATGTGGCTGACATTGATTCCAATTGCCTTTGAACTGTGTTTTAATATACATGCCGGAGTGAATTGATTCATTCATTAAAAAATGTTTAAATTACACCATTCTAAAATAAACTTCTTTTTACTTCTAACATTTCAGTAACTATATACTCCTTGTATGATTTTCGTTATGAAAATCTATTGCTAAAAGAAAAATAAGAAATGTTATTTTAATTACCTTGCTGACATGTCTCAAAACTCGTAAGTGTGAATGTGAATGAAATGATAATCAGAATATGGTCTTTCTGGTTTTTATTTTCTAATTATCCATCAGTTATTTAAATATTGCACGAAGCTGAGCTTATCTGCTAGTGCTAAAAGCAAATTAGTAACCCCCAAGATGAGTGTTACTGATCTAAATTTGAAACGGAGACAGAAGCAAAGCAGAGTAATGATGGGGGTATTCAATTATTCATTTGTGTACATAAGATTAAAAGTAGAGTGTCTAAGAAGATCTTTACAAGTCCTGCTGACAATTTTCCTTTCAGGGCAGTAAGAAGTACTCTTAGTCGACACCTAATTCTAATCAACAAGGTGAGATTGGTTGGCCAGGTAAATCAAATGGTAATTTGGGGTGTAAGTAGCCGTGTTGTCTGTAATTTTGTTTTTGTCGAGAATAAAAGAATTTAGAAAGATACATTGCAAAAAGTTTGTGAAAGAGTATTGGGAATGTTTTGGTGTGGACATGAAGTAGACTGCTATCATTTATTTATTGAACAAACGTTTGATGAGTGCTTACTGTGTGCCAAGTTATGTGCTACTTTCCATGCGCATTTCAAACCTACACATGTAGATTTTCTATCATGTCTTATATAAAGTTATATTGTTTTTCAGTAGGGACCCATATGTTAAAAAGGCTAAAACTATGTATATCGAACTGTCAGTAAGGACATAATGGTATATTTGCCCAGCATAGCACAAATATGAACGCTCTTCCTTTTTTATTTCTTAAATTAAAAAATTATAGCTAAATTATCACAGTTCAAAAGAGTTTCTGCACTGTATGGTGACAAGTGATGAAACCCGTTGTATATTGCCCAAAGATTGTTTGGACCTGAGTTTCATTAACTGTTCCAAGGAAAGAAAACAAAAATGAATCTGGACTTGGGATCAGTAAAATGAATTAATATTTAATGATGTAGCTGGAATCGTTTCATCGTGTTCATTCTTGTTTGAATATAATTTTAAACTGAAATGTTAAGTTTTGCAGGCTCCAAATTGATCTCCGAAAACCTATAGCTCTCATTTACGTCATTACTGTGTTCAAGGAAAAGCCACCACGTATAAGGTAGTAAGGATTTTTCACTGAGATGTTTTGTCAATAAAAGCTCCTCCTCTCCTCTTCCCTCTCCCCTCTCTCCTTTTCCTTTCTTCTCTGCCTCTCTTTCTTTCTTCCTCCCTTTCACTATTTCATTCTATGTATGTATTTATATATTTATTTAGAGTTAATAACAATCATTGTCAGAAGCTTGGATTAGTGTGTAATCTTGGGAACATAGAGCAACAATTGATCTAGAAATTTGTTTGATCTAATTCAAAGAGACCATAATTGAAGGTGCAACTGGGCAGAAAACAAACCAACCAAAAAAATAGAGGCCACAGAAACAATGTGATTTGCAGTTGAAGAAAACTCAACACAGCTTGAAGTGATAAGACAGTAAAATTGCTTGTATATTCAGGTCACAGTTTGCATTGTTTTTTCCCTTAAAACATTTTTCGGTTCAATTTTCCAGTCATTTCATCATTGAAATCAAAAATAATTCATGAGTGCCCACTAAATGCATGACATTGTGTTAAATATTTATGAGGAATAAGAAACATGATGCTTAAGTTCTGCTTAAGTTTCTATTTAGTAATTGCATGTCACAACTTACTTTAAAAGGAGTCTAAATTCTGTTCTCAGAATGTTGAAAATTCTTGTAGAGACCTAGGGCACTCGTTTCCAAATTGAGAATTGTATAACACCATAAAAACAACATCTTGCCGCATCTTTGGTATGTAAACACAATAAAAACAGAATTTCTTGTAAAAAACATGTGGCGGGGTGACTCAATTTCAACATTACTCCCTTTCTCTACTATAATCTCAGGGTACCCACTATAAAAACTAGCCTGAAATTCGTTGCTATGATTGCTATAATGCTTTCAAAATGAACACAATAGTACTTCACTAATTCCAATCACTAATCACACAGGAATTCACAAGGTTTGCAAATGAACATGAGTTTCATTTTTCCACAAGCCCCTTTAGAGAATATTTTGTAATAAAATGAATTAAAGTGAAACCTCTACTGTGTTGTAAACTCTCCTCAGGGGAGGGTTGACAGTTGCTATATGGGAGAGAAGCAGGACACCATTTAATTGTTAGTACTATGTTGCCAAGAGTCTACTTACTAGATTGTGCTAGAAGGGAATACACGTTTAGTCTAATTTGAGTTCCAGAGTAGTCTGGAATGTTTGAGTTCCAGAATGTCTCAGCCCAGGACTTCTATAGAAATTCTAGGCTTATTTGAGAAGTCCAGAGTATCCAGAGAAAACCCGTACAACCTAAGAACTTAGATAGTAAATTTTATCATTTCTTTTTCTTTATGAATTTGGGGCTTTCCATCTTGTTTCAAAAGTGGTCTTCTTTTGTATTAGGATATTTCCAGTATTTCCTTTTAATTTTCTTTCATTTAGTTTTACACTAGGTATTTCTTAGTTTTATGTTTTGAATCAACACAGTGGGAAATTATGTTTTCACTTTTCTTCTAATTTTCTATTGAAAATTACAGTCTGATGATCTCATGGTTCATGAGTTCAAGCCCTGCTCTGGGCTCTGCACTCACTCTCCCTCTCTCTCTGTACTTTGTGAGTTTCTCTCTCCCTCTGTCTCTGCCCCTTGCTCTCTCTCTCTCTCTCTCTCTCTCTCTCATAAATAAATAAATAAATAAATAAATAAATAAATTGAAAAAAGGAATTGCTTATTAGTTTAGAAAAATAAATAATAAATAAAAATCTGATAAACGTTGCACATACTTTTCTCCCCAAAATAGTTTAACGTAATGTTCTAAGTTCAAGAGACTATTGAGATTCTTGTTGGGATTTTATTACATATGTTTATTATTTCTTTAATATGGGAATTTTTATGATATGGAAGTAGATATGAGTTTAGTTTTATCCAAGAATATCTCAGATTCTTGAATTTTCAAGTGAATAATATAAGATGTGCTTTCTAGATATCCCTCTTCCAGAAATAGCTGTAAAATACAGACATTGAGTGTTATAGCATTTATATGGTAATTTAGCAATGGAATTATATATATTTTAGAAGGATCCCTTTATGTCATTAGTATTCTTTTTTTAATTTTTTAAATTTGTTTAAATCTAAGTTAATTAACATCACTAGTATTCTTTATTGAATTTTAATACAGTCAATGACAGTCAAACATTAGCATCAGTTTACAGTTTTCCTATTTGGATCTTCATAGGTGATGTTTTATAAATTTTAACCAAAAACAAACAAAATGGATATTCCTATAAGATCTGAGACCACACCTTCTTTCCCAACACCTTATTATGAAAATTCTCAAACATATTCAATGTTGAAACATCTTGCAGTGACCACCTATCTACCCCCAGCTAGATTCCTCCATTATCATTCTCCTGTATGTCTTTAATCACATAGGTACACATTCCACTAGCCATCTGCCAGTAGATCTTACATTTATGCATTTGAACATAAATTGTATAAGTCTGTACACTTTACCTGATCACTTTGGCCTGCATATCATTAACTAGTTTTCAAGATTAAGTACAGTTTCTCTTTTATTTTACTATAAAATAATTATACAATGACATTCAAAAAATTATGTGCTCATTTCCTGAGTTTTGACAAATCCATATACCTATGTAACCCAAATTCCTGTCAAGATACAAAACATCATCATCATCCAAGAGAGTTCTCTTATGTTCCTTCCCAGAAATCACTACCACTACCCACCAGAAGCAACTTTTCTCTCACCCTTTTCACTCTGCATTAGATTAGATTGATTTAGTCCTAAATATAAATTAACAGTATGTACTTACTCTTCTTTGCAAGGTTTCTTTCACTCCACATGATGTTTTTGAGATCCATCCCTGTTGTTGACTGTATCAATAGTTCTTTCTGCTTTCTTGCTGATTAGTATTCTTTCATATGAACATACAATATTTTATGTGTGCATTTACCTAATTGATAGACACTTGGGATATAGCTGGCATATATTAAGCTTTATATGAAAAAGCCAGAGCTTTCCAAAGTGATTATATCATTTTCTGCTAAAAATGAATGAGAATTTCAGTAGCTAAACATCTTCCCCAATATTCAGTGTTAGCATTCTTACTAATTTGAACCATTCTGGTGGGTGTTTAGCATTATTTCATGTTTTAAATTTGCCATTACTTGGTGAGTAATGATATTAATGACTTTTGCATGTACATATGGAACAACCATATATATTGTTTAGTGAAGTGTCCATTTATTTATAATTTTCCACTTTTTTCATTCTGTTTTTTTAATTTTTTCCCTTTAATTTTAATTTTTTAAGGTTTATTCATGTTTTGAGAGAGAGACAGAGACAGAGCATGAGCAGAGGAGGTCAGCGAGAGGGGGCGACACAGAATCTGAGGCAGGCTCCAGGCTCTGAGCTGTCAGCTCAGGGCTAGAATCCATGAACCGTGAGATTATGACCTGTGCCAAAGTCAGACACTTAAACAACTGAGTCACCCAGGTGTTCCAAGGTTTTTGTATTTTTGTATTTCATCTCCAAGCTGGAGGATTATTTTTATATCCTGGGACCAGTCCTTTGTAACATCTGTAACATTCATATTTTGTGGATATTGTCCCCCAGTCTATAGGTATATTCATTTTATTGATGGATTTTGAAAACTAGCTTTTCACCTTGAAGACATCTAATTTATATTTTGAAATATTTACTAGTAATTCCTTTTTGTGGCCTAAGAAAATTTAGCCTACTCCCGAGTCACAAAGATATTTTCCTTTTAAAAGCCTTCTGTTTTAGCTTTTACTTTTGATAGCAGTGAGTGGTATAGACTGAGATTCACTTTGTTCTTATAGAGGTCAGTTATTCGAGCAGCATTTGTTGAAAAAACTTTGCTTTTTTTCATTGGATCACTTTACTGACCTTGTCAAAAATCAGATGATCTTACATGTTAAAGTTTATTTCTAGTGTCTCTATTTTATTCTGTTGTTCTATTTGTTATTCTTTTTTTAATTTTTTTTTTTTTTGAGACAGAGAGAGACAGAGCATGACTGGGGGAGGGGCAGAGAGGGAGACACAGAATGTGAAGCAGGCTCCAGGCTTGGAGCTGCCAGCACAGAGCCCAACGTGGGGCTCGAACCCACAAACTGTGAGATCATGAGCTGAGCCAAAGTCTGACGTTTAATGGACTGAGCCACCCAGGCGCCCCTCTATTTGTTATTCTTATGCCAGCTCAGCATTGTCTTCATTATTAGAGTTTTGCAATAAGGTTTTAAGTTCAACGTTGTTCTTTTTCAAGATGGTTTTGGATATTCTGTGATCTTTGCATTTGCTACATAATCCTAGGCAAATGACTCAACCATACTAAGATTCAACTAAGTAAAATGTGGATACAGTGTACATTTCTCAGTATTGGTGGGATGATTAAGAGATAATCCATGCAAAGTTTTAAGTATAGAATGAGTTCTTAGCTTTTAATATATGATTATAATTATATGGCCAACTCACTAATAAAGAAGGGTACATTTAATGGTGGTTATCAATGGCTACAATATTTTCTTTTTAATGTATTCTATGATTCTTTTTATCAGGTAACTGAGCCCCATAGAGGTTAACTGTATTTAAAATTTGAGTAGAGCTCATGTACAATGTATGAGTTTCTTATTTAAAGTCCTACATTTAATTCTTTCATTAGGTTGGTACGTCTCGAGCATAGTAATTAAGCTTCAGTGAGTATATACTTCAATTTCCCAGACTACTTTTTAGAAAAAGCTTTCATCACTTCAGTATACAGCAAAACTTTCAATATAGGGAATGCTTTTCTATTATTCACAAAATACTATTACAATTTTATTAGTGTTAATAAAATAGTGAAATCATCAAGCCATTTTGATAAGCTGGCATGGCTGGTAATATGTGATGCCTACTTTTATTTTATATTTTAAAAAGTTTGTATCTAAATCTATTTGTTCCATAGAGTTCTTTGGATAGATAATATTATAATCATTAGCCCACCTAATTTCAAAGACTTTTCAAAGTGCCTGATGGTGCTTAAATGCAAAGATTTATTGTCAGAATTCATGGACTTTAACATGTAGAGTTTAGATGAGGTGTAGAGCAAATTTGCATACCATTTATGGACAAATGTCTTCTTTTCCTATTAGCACAGATAGACCTTGAGACCATGTACAGTGGTAGGTAGGTGTATGTGTGCGTGTATGTAAATGTAACTATACATGTATTGATAGTGGATGATTCAGATATACGATATGTATCTGTAAATGTTCATGATGAATTTATGCTATCCGCAATAGTGTCAGTTTTTAGGTCTCTATATATGTTGTAGTCCTGTTATGATTTTTTGCCCATAGAAAATTGGTTTATTTACTTATGCTAAATAGACAGGCAAGCTTGTAAAAAATAGTTTGCAAGCTTACTTTAATTTTCATGTTCATAAGAATAAGTTTACTGCCACATGTGAAAGGAGAATTATTATATCTTCCAAATAGTCTAATAGTTTTGTTACATCCTCTTTAACTGCATGCTCACCATGAGTAATTTTAAGTTCCTAGTGTATATTACTCATCTGAACATTGGCTATTATTCCAACCAGACAATATTATTTCTAATAAAATTTATATTATTTCTTTTTTTTGTATTTTAAAATTTTATTTTAAATTCTGGTTTGTTAACATACAGTGTTATATTAGTTTCAGGTGTACGATTGTGATTCAACTGTTGCATACACCACCCGGGGCTCATTAGGATAAGTGCACTCCTTAATCCCATCACCAAGTTAACCTATCCCTAGTCCTCCTCCCTTCTCTTAACTATAAGTTTGTTCTTTATAATTAAGAGTCCCTTCTTGATTTCTCTTTTTTCCCTTTGCTCATTTGTTTCTTAAATTCCACATATGAGCGAAATCATACGGTGTCTTTCACTGACTTATTTCACTTAATACACTCTAGCTCCATCCATGTCATTGCAAATGGCAAGATTTCTTCTATATATGTATACATCTTCTATACATCTTCTTTATCCATTCACCAATCTATGCTCACTTGGGCAGATTCCATTATTTGCCTACTGTAAATAATGCTGCTATAAGCATAGGGGTGCATGTATGCCTTTGAGTTAGTATTTGTCTATTCTTTGGGTGAAACCCAGGAGTGTGATTGCTGGATTATAGTGTAGTTCTATTTTTAACTTTTTGAGGAAACTCTATACTGTTTTCCACAGTGGCTGCACCAGTTTGCATTCTGACAGTGCCAGAGTGTTCCTTTTTCTCCACATCCTCGCTGACATCTGTGGTTTTCTTGTGATGTTGATTTTAGCCACTTGACAGGTGTGAGGTGATAGCCCATTGTAGTTTTAATTTGCATTTCCCTGATGGTAAGTGATGATGAACATCTATTCATGTGTCTGTTGGCCATCTGGATGTCTTTTTTGGAGAAATGTGTGTTCATGTCTTCTGCCCATTTTTAATTGGATTCTTTGTTTTATGGGTGTTGAATTTTATAAGCTTTTTATATATTTTGGATACGAGTCCTTTATCAAATATGTCATTTGCTAATATATTCTTCCATTCTGTAAGTTGCCTTTTAGTTTTGTTGATTGTTTCCTTCTCTGTGCAGAAACTTTTTATTTTGATGAAGTCCCAATAATTTATTTTTGCTTTTATTTTTCTTGCCTCAGTAGACATAGCTAGAAAAAGTTGCTATAGCCAATGCCAAAGAGGTTACCAGCTGCATTCTCTTCTAGGATTTTTATGGTGTTAGGTCTTAACTCCATTTTGAATTTATTCTTGTGTGTGGTGTAAGAAAGTGACCCAGTTTCATTCTTTGGCATGTTGCTGTACAGTTTTCCTAACACCATTTGTTGAAGAGACTGTCTTTTTTCCCATTGGATAGTCTTTGCTGCTTTGTTGAAGATTAATTAACCATATAGTTGTGGAAATAAAATTTGTATTATACCTTAATGATTACCACACTTAGTTTTATCAAGATTAACAAAGCATACAGTTGAAGCCTGTTTAATTCAAAGTCTTCATCACCTCATATCATGAAGGATTTAGCAATACTATAAAATTGCTACCACTCTTTGAATGCTTTTTACATATTTGTTGAATTTATGTATATGGAGGCCAGCAAATCAACTGCACAAGAAATGAAAATATTCTTATAAAACTTTATTTACATGTATGGTCTCCATTGCACTGTTATTAGAAACTCTGCCCCAGTCTATTCAGTTCTCTTCTTTTTCCTTGGGGTTGTATAAGGATACCAAGGAGCTTACACTGTGTCAAAGATTTGGGGGTGACATTTGGCCATTGGTAACCTCATGACCCAAGGTAGCAGTTGCCAAGAGTTTCTCATTCTTCTCTCCACTTAGTCTTTCTTTACAGCAGGTCACTGCCCCTTTCTCCTTTGAGAATCTTTGGTCTCTTCTCCTCAGTCATCTTAGTCCTGAGATATCCCTACTTTCCTCAGATCTCTAGCACCTAAAAAGTAAAGGCATTACAATGTAGGACTTGGCCTCAGGTAGAGGAACACAGAGAACAATTTGAAATCAATTCTGTTGATTTCCCATCCAAATCTTCTTTACCCTTTGAATCAAAAAAACAGTTCTTCAACTGGTGGAAATACACAACAAGCTCTAACTGACTTTGGTTTTCTTCTGATGTGTTTGTTCATATGCTGAATCATTTTCAACACACTAAATGGCTAGGTTTTTCTCCAACTCAAAGTGTCTGTAAGATTAGGAAACTCAAAAGGTCCTCATCAGCTTCTCTGATCCACCTTCCATTGTTTGTGGCAAAAGATACTGTTCAGTGAATGGCAGAACTGCAAGGAGATGGCACAGGGAAGGAAATGCCATCAGTATCTCAAAATACTACCCGGCCCCATACTTATCCCCATTAATTCTCCTAAGACATTTCTTATTGTCCTATAAGAACATTATAACTTTCAATTTAGAGATGTTGAAACTGAGTCTTGTTGCTGCTGGTTAGTTTTCCTGAACCCATCACTCAGTCTTTACCACCTCTTTGAATAGAGATGCTCTAAGTGTTTGCAAAGCACTCTGCTCAATGGCTGTGCTGGTGATGGATACCTGAGGTCTAAAATGAAAATGAATATAATAAACATTTTGATTAAATAATTAATAAAGATGAGAATGGAAAAAATCAAAAGCCCAGAAAGACATAATACATTTTAATGTTCTAGCACCAAATGTAAACACGTTAGAAATATGACACAAAAATATGTATACATTTGATGTGGATATCATGGATATCTTACTATCAAATATATGAGCAAGAACCTCAACCCCTTATCCTTGAAACAAACTAAACCACATCAATCATTTGATAAAGTAAGTATGTTTTTCCTTCCACTTATAAGTTCACTGAGTTGTGTTTTCTTGAAATTCAGAGTCATGATTTTGGAATATTAATATGAATATTATGCATATTAATTCATTTTAATTAAGTACCTATCTGACTTCTGTTTGAATGGTTCATCAATCCAAACTTATATAATTACATTTAATGTTACGGATAATTGACCAATGAAAATAGTAGTGGTCACAGATATACTACTCAAGATGGTCTATGTTTGGGGGTGTATTAGGGGAAATCAGTTATAAAATACACATTTTAACAGAAATGTAGATTGTATGTGCAAAGTATGAGTACTATGAGTGAAAAAATTATGAATGATTATTTTATTTTCAAATGCTCTGTGAAAATATGTGACTTTTGTTTTTCAAAACTCAGAGATTTATTTTATATATATATATATAAAACCTAACCCCTCCAGGGAATTTATAAATATGCCCAAGAGATGAAAGTGTCAAGAGTTGCTTTGGTGAGTGAAAAAAAACATTGAAAATGTTGAAATCATTTCTTCTAAATGCTGGCTCTACTCCTTCAATATCACTTTCAAGTCTAAGTTCAACTTCACTACTGAAAGAGAGCTGATCTTCAGAGATCAAACTATTTGATGTGGTTCTCCCTGCAAAACAGCTTTGGATCTGTTGCCTCAAAGGAAACCAGTTGCTCTGGATGATTGTGTATGCAAACCTGAGGGGACTCTTGTCATAACGTTGTGTGGTCAAGGGGAATACACACAGTTGCTCCCCCATAAATATAATGTTTATCCATATTAGGGATACTTCCTCTTTATCACACTAGTGCTTTTTACCACTGTATTCTAGCTTCCATGTTCTGCCTTCTTTTGCTTTTGTCTCTAGTTTTATATTTGAAGATAATTTTGAAACTGCCTCCCAACTATTTTTATTTCAGGCACAACAATCTAAAACAGTTGGTTTTGGGGGCACCTGGGTGGCTCAGTGGTTGAGAGTGTCCAACTCTGGATTTCGGCTCAGATCATGATCCCAGGGTTGTGGGATTGAGCCCTGTGTCCACGCTAAGTGTGGAGTCTCCTTGAGACTCGCTCTCTCCTTCTGCCCTTCTACCCTGCTTGCATGCTCTCTCTCACTCTCTCTCTCTCTCTCTCTCTCTCTCTCTCAAATAAATAAATAAATAAATAAATAAACAAACAAACAAACAGTTGGGTTTTTTTCCTCAAAATGTATGCAATCTTTATTCATATTTGATTAAATGAGAGGTGGATCACCCCTCATTTACTTGTTCTCTCTCAGGCTAATGTCATTCATTCTGTGAACATTTTCCTGGGCCAGGAGAGGTCAGTTGATGTAGGAAATGTCTCATTTTTTCATCTTAATTAATTTCTAAAGGTATAATGAATACTTTGAAACTTTTCAGGCTTACAAAATGTTGACTGTGGAATTCTTGTGAGTTCACAATATTAACGATTTTCATTAAAGCTCTCTCATCTTTGCGAGACTCTTGATAGTTACATGCTAAGTTGGTAGAAATTTATTTATTAAAATTCCATCATTAATTTTGAAAATATATAAAAGATTTAAACAAGTAAACTTATCACGACCTACTTTTTATGTGCATTGCGAAAGAAAACAGCATAAGAAACTGTTATTAAATCATTAAACAAATGAGAGTAAATAATTGATGTTAACAAATGAAGTTTCATGAGGAGCCAAAAAATAGATAAAGCAATAAAAAAATATTCTAAAACTCATTTTGACTGTTTTTTTTTTGAAATGGCCAAGATTTTTATTTATGCCTACCTGTCTGTTTGCTTTAGTTACTAATGTTATCTCTTAGTCCATTATAATTATTTTCTTTTTATTATGAAGGAGTCTTTTGTTTTATCCTTAGGCTTGAATCACCCACCAGGTCCTTGATCATGGAGGCTCCTCGAGGGGTCCAGGTGAGCGCTGCGGCAGGAGACTTCAAGGCCACCTGCAGGAAGGAGCTCCATCTGCAGTCTACAGAAGGGGAGGTGAGTTCCCAGGAGCACAGAGGCCCATGACTGCTTCTCAAATTAGATGCATATTCTCCAGGTGACACATAATGAACTGCTTCATAAAACAGCTTAAATTATGAAAATATAATACTTCTTAATATGAAAGTTGGTAAAACTAATGTTCTTTTCTTAAAACAAAGCTCCATTTATTTTCCATGGAAAGACATCCATTCACGAGTCAATTATAAGTGGGGCATCTAACTTCCTGTAGTTTCGGAATTGGCAGATAAACATAATTTCAAGATCATATCAAGAATGAAGACAGGCTTCCTTTTCGTTTTTTTCTCTTGTGGTCTTCCAGGAAGTTCTTCAGAAATTACTTGGGATGGTTGTTTATTTCTGTAGAAATAGTTCCTATATGTCTTCTAAAAGAAAAATGAAACAAGTTATTTTACTATTTAGCCAGATTGTCGTTCCCTAGGTAAGGAGATAGATACATGCTACCATTTTTCTCCCATGTTACTTTATTTCCTCCAAGAATCTCCTTTAAGTCTGTTCTCATTCCTTTAAAGATCACTCACTTCTCCTCACTGCCTATTATAAAGAATCCTTTGTCTTCCATCTGCCATCTTTCACTGGAATGCCAGAGACACACAGCAGAATTACATTGTTGTCAGTTCTGGAAATTCCTCAGCATTGGGTCTTCAAGTGTTACCACTCCCCATTACCGCTCCATAGCTCTTTTCTGGAACTCTTAAGAAATGCCGTGTGTTACCATTCCCCTACCCTCTACATCTCTTAGCCTCTCCTTCCTAGCTTCTATTTCTCTGTCTCCTTGTGCCTCACTCGGCTTATTTATTCAGATCTACATGCCCAGGTTCTTTTTCAGTATCTAATTTCTTATTTAATCCCTCCACTGAGCTTTTAATTTTAATAATTATGTTGCTCCCTTTTGGGATTCTCATTTGTTATTTTTTCAAATCTGCCTGGACATTTTGGTAACTGCTGTTTTGTTTGCTTGTTTTAAATTCTATTTTAATTATTTCAAACCCTTATACACAGCACCTATTGTGTATATTTTTTACTACAATTCTTAACGTTCTTGAAAGTCTAAATCAGTTCTTTTACTGTTTCTACCAATTAAGTCCCAAAGTATTTTCATGCTTCTTGTGTTAAATTTTTTTATAAGTTTATAAAGGTCAAGTTGAGAGGAAAAAGGAAAGATGGAAAAATCTGAGAAAGATGCTCTGGAGCATTTTATACCTCTTCAGATATTAAGATGAAGGCACAAATCAATAGAATCAGAGGAGGATGTTTCTTTCTTTATGCCATTATCTCAGTTGTTGATTCACTATAAACTTTAATTATAAATTTTGCTACTTTTCTATAAACAAACTTCCTGGCAGGACCATATTAGCATCTTAGTGGATATTACAACTTAAACGCTCTAGAAATATGCTTCCTAATATTTTAAGGGTATATCCATATTACCTTTCAGGATTTATTTCTACTACAATTACAGAATACAACACTTTGTCTACCACAGCAAGACGGAAATCTTTGTTAAAAATCTTGCCTCCTCTTTAAAGAGTTGCTTTTATCATGCTAATTATTTCAAATTATTCATAATGAATCAACCCATAATAAATATTGATGGTTATTAATCTCTGTTCTGTTCCACTTTATTCACCACTTTACGTATGTTCTTTAATTCAGCGTATCAGCAGAATGAATCCTTGGATTCAATTACAGGTTAGCATTTAATTGTGAATTGAATATTATGCTATGAATAAATCATAGCCAGAGATTTTCAGCTTTGTCATTTTTTATATTAATAACATAAAGAAAGCATAGCACTTTATATTAGAATAAAATAATATCTAATTTTCCTAGGGGAAAGTGTAACATTCTCTAAAATCTTTCTCTTTGCTTCATTGACTACGCACAGAAAGGCAGATTGATCATTTACTAAACAAAATAGAAAGATATAAAGTCCCTCCCTTAGGCTGTTTTTTAAAGTAGTTAAGATCAGAACAAACATGGTATTGAGGTAACAAAGTCACAGACAAAATGGATAAGAATGAAATTACACACAAGATTCCACACTGATGAAGATTTAGGCATTTCAAACAGAGTATGGCAGGAATTTCAAATTCACCTCTGAAGACAACCTGAATCATAATATAGGTGGAACTTTGAAAGTATTATAATAGCACAAGCCAAAAGAAATAGTACATTCAACAATGAAATATATTACAAGATCACAGGAGGAGAAAAAAAATTATTTTGCAAATTGATTGAGATTTTCTATGACACTGAGAGGCCTGGTTCCAATGGGTAAGAAAGGGATAAATGAATTCTTGGTGCACAGAAGACAGTGGGTGGGGACACAAAATCTCGGGTGTGTGATCCTGAGTACTACGGAGAGTTTCAGAACAAATGGATTATATGGTTTATGGGACCATATAGAATAGAAGTGTCAATTTTAGAATATGGAGGGTGAACAGTATTATACTAACTGCCTTCACAGAAAAGAGATATGAGCAAGCCTATCTGTTACCAGACTCGGTCCTTGGACTCAGCAATGCTAGGAATGATGCTGGACCCCAAGTGTAAAAGCACAGGCAAGGCTTTACTGGGGCTGATGCTCGAGAAGCAGGGAGGTGGTACAAAGGGAGGAATCATCAGGCTGACTCTCTGAGGAGAGGTCAGGGAAAATATTTTGAAGAAACTTACCGTGGGAAAAGGGTGACATGTAAGCCTCTAGAGGCGGGGATTAATTAGCACCTGTGCACTTAAAGATCACACTTCTTCGTGTATCGTGTGTTTAATTAACATGTTAAATCTCCACCCCTGGGCATGATTTTCAGCACTATAATGAGGAGGAAAGTTAGTGTAAGTTCAGTACTGGGTCCATGATGGTGCAGACTGGTTTGCAGACCGGACTGGGTTTGCTCCTTAACTGGTGCTGTGCTCTGGAGAAGTGATAACAGCCAGTAGGGAGTTCTGTGAGAAAGGTGATCACAGTCAGCAGGTAGCAAGGAGTTTTTCAGGTGCACAGGGGCTTGTTCCCAAGGTCCCTGAGAGATTTCATCCTCCTTATTCCTCAGGAGAAGGGATGAAAGGTCTCATCTTCTGAAACTAATTCCTGCTGAACAAGGCCACTGTCCCTGTCCTGCCCTGGATGGGTAAAGATCTCTCATGACTGTTCTACTGACTGAGAGGACTTGAATCTTCCTGCAGAGGTACAGGGTGAAATCCTTGTGCTACCATTAGCTTGACTTGGAATTGTTGGAGCCTGGAGGACACAGACTTGACTAACAGGTCAAACAGACACCCAGAATAAGTAGCAGCAGGTTAGCCACGAACAGTCTCAGGAGAGGTAAATATGAACAAACAAATGACAAACAAACAAAAACCCAGAAACCCAAGAGAGACTGGAGAGGGCATTTTTGATTGTTGACCAAATATAGTTTGTCCCTAAATTGTGCCGATGCACCCAGGATGCCTGCTCATAAACCCTTTATGTATTTACTTTGATTTTTCCTGAGTTACTGACACAGGCACAACAGGTTTTGTTAATAACGGCAGAGACTCCTCCTTGTTCAACAAGCAATTATGTAATTAATGAGAGGTATTTCTGTGACAACAAAAGAAAAACACCAGTTGATGGTTGGAGCAAATTATAAACCCAGTTTATGAGCCCTGACTACTCCAGTGAGAAGATTTCTGGATGTCAAGTTCAAAGCATCGTCAGAGGGAGTGGGGGCAGGCGGCAGGAATTTGATGCATTTTTTCTGGTTTATAGTTGAAGTTCTCTGGTGATCTTTTGACGGCCCCGGAGAGCAACAGGCATGAGAAGTGTCTACACACGAGCTATTGTGGCCATTTCTCTGAAATCTACTTCAAGTTGTCTGGCTTTGGTGTGCATGGCTTCAGGAAAAAGAATAGTTTTACTTCTTAGTGATTCCAAGACAAGAGAATGCAAGAAGATTGGAAGCCAGAGTTTGAAGAGGCGTAGCCAGATATTTGAGGAAACCAGAAGAATTTCGGGATCCAGCCCAGTCTTCTAGGCAAACAACAAACACTTTAAAGATAATTAATCACAACTAGAATCTAACATCCACAAAAGGAACGTTATTGAAACATAATTTTCTCTCTAAAATTACCCTCATTTTCATCAAACATAACCAAATTAAAACTAAATTGTTTGTAAAAACAAGTCTAGTTTTAACAAACTTGGCCTAATTACTTATGTAAGTACAGCAAAAATAGTGATTGACCACATAAGTTCTCTTAAATCTACATTGCCTGAAATTTTGTAAGGAATTTTACTTTTTTTATTTTTATTTTTTAAATTTTTATGTTTATTTTTAATTTATTTTTGAGAGAGAGAGAGACAGAGAGCAAGTGGGGAAGGGGGAGAGAGAGAGAGGGAGAGAGAATCCCAAGCAGGCCCCTCACTGTCAGTGTAGATCCCAATGCGGGCCTCAAATCCATGGACCCTGAGAACACGACTTGAGCCAAAGTTGGACACAATCAACTGAGCTACCCAGATGCTATAAGGGGATTTTAGTTTGAACTTTTAATAGCCTCTCAAGGCCAGAAGTCAAGCCAGATACTTGCCATTAGATTTCCCTACAATACCTGTAGATTTAGGTGAATTCTTCTTCATGAGGTCCCCAATATATCCTTAGGTTCCTGCACCTGTCAAGAAGGGACCTTCTTTACTCACCTGGTAAGGCTGCTGGGAACTCCATAAGCAAGGTACCAGGCCAACATTTCCAAGGGGCTCTTTTGGCTCCATAAAGTCAAACTTAGTTCCTTACAGCTGTCTAGTCATATTTGAGTTTCTCTATGTCTTTCTTAAATAGGACATTCCAGTCAAAGTCTGGGTAATATAATCGATGTTTCCAATTGTATACTGTTCCAAGAATGGATTCTTATTGAACTTATGTAAACAATTATAATTGCCATGAAAGAACGAATACTCAGAGTTTCTGAATTCTAAAGGGATCAGGTAGGGAGAATAGTGAAATGCCTCAATTTGTTTGAGAAGGAATGTTTTATCAAATTTCTGTAAGGCATAGACCATCATAGGAAAACATGTTTCCTGAAATCTGGAAGAGCAAATGTTAGTGAACCAGCAATAGTTTAAAAAGAGTTGCAAAAACTATTTATTCAGTCCCATATTACTAATTTTTGTTCTGTTTAAATACAGTTTCCTCAGCAATTCCAGAAATTCTTACCCTGTTTAGTTTCATGATATTAAGGGCATCAAAAACCTGTATTTGTCAAAAGTTCTTTTCATGAACCTCCTTGAGGTTGAAACACATTTGCAAGAGCATCACAACAATAACTGTAAATGACAAGACTCAAAAATGGACATGGTTAAAGATCCGATGAGAGTTCATTATAATGCAGTTGACAAGGATATCTAGTTATTTCTGTGACATACATTTTAATAATTAAAATGTCAAGTGACAACCTTATACCAGAACATATTAAAGCTTTTGGCATTTTGTATAATTTCTAGAAAAGTTATTTCTAAATAACTTAATTCATATAATTGAACTCATATAATTAATTCATATAATTTCTAGAACATTGACCCATACAGTATCAACCTAAGAAGGTTTATTATCATTTGTTTAGTAATGCTTCCCTTGTAACTTAATAAACCATATAAACAAGTACAGGCCTAAATAGGATCATAAGTTACTATAAATCTTAATATTTAATTATTTACTTAACCAAGGTGATGAGAGATTCCAAAGGGAAATACATAGGATTATACAATTGTTAGCAAAACTTAGCTCCTTTAATATTGAAAAGATTTCATTTTCTTAAGTAATCAAAGACCTGATAAAAACAAATATGAAATCTTATTTTTCTGGACAAAGAAAAAAAATTGTTTATAATTTTTTTATCAAGAGCAGACCAACAATGCAATAAAACCTTGTCTTTTTAATAGAAAGACCAAATTTCATTTCTATACCAGTATACTTTTAAAGCCCATCTATTCTAATCTTAGTCCTGACCACATATAACATTCTTTTCCAAGGATTCTCTCCACATACCTTCCGCAGCTTTCTTTTTCATTCAGATTGTGTCCTAAGCTGCCTCTTTCTCTAAGCAGTCTCATCTTAGGACAGAATTGCTTTCTTCCCTCAACAAAAATATCTTTTCATTCCTTATGCCTCTTTAAACATATTTCCTACTTTTTTTGTTACATTCAGTGTTGTTTTCCTTCTCATTTCCAGTAGTGTCAATTACCTTTATCGGAATTTTAACTCTTATAAACCTCAATTTCTAGTAAAAGCTAGGTAGTAACCAGCTATGAACTGTTACAACAGAATTCTTTATTTTTGGCAGTTTACAATTTTTTTTAGAAATTTACAAATACATTTCATAATTTTTAAAAACATGAACTTTTTATAGTATAATCATTTAATAGAGCATAAAACATGTTTACCAACAGACCCAAATTTATCTTTATTTTTTTCTCTAATAAACCAAAAGCAGGTAAATCTGTTTAGTAGTTAATGCATTAGTATTTTATCTTATTTGGAAAAGACTTAGATACCCAATGAACTTAACCCAATGTACCATCTAAACTAGTAAAGCTTCAAAATTTTAGGTTACCAAAGATTTTGAAAGCTATAGACCTTTTTATTTAATTTACCTGTTCTTAACAATTACCTATGAAAACCTCATGAGACAGACAAAACCAAACATTATTTTAAGTCACTTTCCCTGACAAATTGCAACAGATTCAACATGAATTTAAGAAACTCAGGTAGAATGAAAGCTACCTGATAGCTTTCGTTGATAAGTCCAAAAGACATGCCTGTTTTAATTAAACCAATAGCCTTGAATTAGCTTTAATACCAAGAATGTTACACCTGTGTACACCAAAAAGCCAATCTGTTTGCTCCTCACTGTCCATTTTACTTGGTGCTTTTGTGGAGAAATTGAAAGTGGGTGCTTTAAGTCCAGGGGGGCGCTTGGGCCGTGGATGGTGCTGGAGGCCTCAGGAATGGTATAGGAGCAGGCATTGGCTATGTGAGTGGCCCCAGCAGGGGTGCAGGGACAAGTGGAGCTTGAGGAAGGGGGGGCAGGGGAGCTGCCCACAAGGCCAGAGGCAGATTTTAAAGTTCGGACATCATTTCTCTATCTCTCTGTCTTGTCTCTCCCTTCTGCAAAACATGCTTTTTCTCTGGTTGCCCTTTAGCCCCCAGGAGAAGGTCAGGAGCAGGTACTAGGTTGGACAACAGTTCTGGTGCTCGTACTTGGGAGGTGGATTTAGGATTTCTTGTGGCTGCCTATCTCCCTCATCCTTTTTCTCAGTATTCTGATTATTGCAAAGGGAGTCAGCTGTCTTTGTTCATCTTTATTGCTCGGGAACATCAAGTGGGTCCCTTCCCGCGAGGCATCTGTATTATGGAGTAATGTATAGGCCTGAATGTAAGGAAGTTCATCCCAGATCATGTGAATTTGAAAAACATTTGGGTTAGTTTTTATCTGCGTTTTAGATTGCCCAATGTTTACGAGTGCTTGCCTTTAAACCAATTACATAGAGCTCCTTTACAAATTAATTTTAGCAATACCATCTGGAGGTAGAAAAAGAATCTCATATTTATAATACATATGGACACATATACACAAACAAGATGCAAACAAAATCTAGCCTGTTGCACTAATATTTGTGGAGAAGTCATTACAAACCCAATTTCTAAACATCCTCCTTTTATTAAAACAAATCTAATTATAAGATAGCATAATTTACGGATCCGTTAATTAGTTATTTTTTTTAATTTTCAAATTAGAACACAGCTGGTTTTGTGCTATGATACCAAAAACAGCAGCAACAAATAAATTAAGCCTAGAATACCTCTGTGAACACCGGGTCCTCCCCAAAAGTTGGGGGGCTTCCCTGATCGAACCAAATGGCTTCCTAGGTTTTGGTTGTTTAGTCTTATATCCAGCTTTTTCTAATTCTGTGTGCAAGAAAATTAATTTAGACATGTTGAAAGAGCCCTATTTGGGCCATTTGAGACGCACATGATCCTTAAATTTTTTCCACCTGGAAAGCATGAGCATTACCCTCAACAGCTCGAATAAAAGCAGGACCATCAACTCCAATTGAGGAGGTCAGGATGTCTGGTGGTCTCACTGAGGTACCTGTGAGGCCCTGAGAAGGCAGAGGGGGGCAAAGAGGGTGGGTGCTGGTTCTCCAGTGTAGAGTTTCAGAGGACCCCCGGTGGTTCTCAGTCGAGCTGCTCCAAGTTCCTGTCCACTACACAGGAAAGGTGGGCACAAAATGAACAAACTCTAAAAAATTTCAAAGAGAAAGGAAAAAAGCTTTATTTCAGCCCAAGTTAGGATGGCTGCTGGGGATACAGTCTTCACAAAGAAGAGAGTGCTTCCAGGGAAAGGAAGTTAAAAAACTACAAATTATTAGACAAGAGGACATCTCAGATAGTTGTAGGCGCTAAGCTCCTGGTATGTGTAAGGCTGTATGGCTTTAGTGTCATGGGGACTGAGGGAGGTTTTACTCTTTACGTTGGGAATACTCCCTTTTAAATTTTAAATGAAGCCGATTTAAGTCCACAGTTAAGTACACAGATAACAAAAGTAAACAGGTTTTTAAAAGTTTATGTTGAGAGAAAGACCGAGTCCCAAGCAGGCTCCGTACTATCAGCACAGAGCCCGATGTGGGACTCAAACTCCCGAACCGTGAGATCATGACTTGAGCCAAAATCAAGAGTCTGATGCTTAACCGACTGAGCCCTTCAGGTACCCCTAAAAGTAAACAGGTTTTTAAACAAAGCTAAAAACAGGGACTTCCCAGAGGGGAGGAAAGGTGGTGAGAAAAGACAGAAAGGGACAAGGAAAGGAAGCCCAAATGGAGACTCTATCCCCAGCCCAGGAACTCTAGTCCCTTAGCAGGTTGATCGGTCCTGGAAGGAATCTCCCCAAATCACCAAAGGAACCTAAATGGGAGCCCCTTTTAACAAAAGTACCTGTAGCAAAGATAAGAACCAGTGGGTGCCTGCTGGGGTGGGAGACTCCAACTGCACCAATCTATGGGTGGCATCAACTACCTCCTGAAGGCCAAGGCAGGCTGCACCTGCAGGGCGTGGGCTAGATCTCTGCCACCTGTGAGAAATGGAATCCTGGCACAGTCCGGCCACTGAGATTACATCCTTTGGTTGAAGGAGGAAGACAAGGGAGCAAACAAAGAATGCTAAGAGAAGATGGAAAAGAAAATCCTGAAAGGAGGGGAGGGATGGGTGGT
This sequence comes from Cryptoprocta ferox, assembly GCA_028646485.1. Classification (NCBI taxonomy): domain Eukaryota; kingdom Metazoa; phylum Chordata; class Mammalia; order Carnivora; family Eupleridae; genus Cryptoprocta; species Cryptoprocta ferox. Next base: position 22,684,795 of record CM053567.1, read on the forward strand.
GTAAGAGCATTGCCTGAGGAGCAGTGAGGACAGAGGGAGGCTGGAGACCCCCAGTCCCCGAGACTCAAAACAGAGAGGTCTGGGCGGCCCTTCAGTGGTGGGCATTGGTCTGGGTCTAGCGTCCCCAGTCCCACTGGCTCCCGTCTCATCTTAGGGCCCCTTCCTCGTCTACAAACAGACTGGGGTCCATGGATCCAGCAGTGGTGGAAATGGGGCAGGGCCCAAGATGAAAAAGCACAGGCAAGGCTTTCTTGGGGCTGGAGCACCAGGGAGGTGGCACAAAGGAAGGAATGGCCAGGCTGACTCTCTGAGGAGGCATCAGGGAGAATATTTTAAAGAAGCAGGTGGGAAGGGGTGGCGTGGAAGCCCATAGAGAGGGTCTTTATTAGCACCTGGGCACTTAAGGGTCCTGCTTCAAGTGTTGTACGCTTAATACGTTAAATCTCCACCGCTGGGCATGATTTGTAGTATTATAATGAGGGGGAAAGTCGGTGAAAGTTCAGTACTGGGGTCTGTCTTGGTGCAAGCTGGTTTGCCCTGGACTGGACTTGTCTCTTAGCTGCTGCTTTGCTGAGCTGATGGCCAGCAGGTGGCAGGGAGTTCTCCAGGTGCGCTGGGGCCGTTCCCAAGGTTCCTGACCATCACAAGCCTGCTTGCGGAAGCCTGGGGACACCGGGCTGTTAAGAATCAACGTGCAACATCTCTTTTTACCTCATCTATGTTTCGATCTCTAGCCGAGACAATAGAATTTTCTTTTCAAAAGCCCCCTCTATTTAAAGCTCTTAATAACCTATACCTCCCTTAAATGGGTGAGGGTACAGTTTGAATCTCAGAAGGTTACAGAATTAAGTGTTGTCCTCTAATGACATGCTGTCGAGAGGAGAGAATGGAGAGCAGAGGGGGAGGCCGCGGCTCTGGCCACACACCTGCTTCATATTAGGCTAAAGTCCTCCAAGGATAACTGTGGTTGAGGCCTCCATTGCCCTGCTGGTTTCCACAGCTGTACAGAAACTGCCGCCCTCCACAGCCTGCCGGCAGGCTGCACCCAGGGGCAGGGACGGATGACCCTTTCCATAACTATAGAGACCAGCAGGGCGGTGCTGTGTCAGTCAGCCCCGCCAAACCGCCAGGGCTAACCAGTAACATGGATTTCTGGGCTTACTATTAAATAAACCGTTCACGGTTCTTACAGTCATTTGTAAGCCTCTTGACACGTTCCTTAGCTTTCCATTTCCACTCTGTATTGTCTGTTGATTTGTCCAAGGTTTCCTGGACGAAACGCCAGCTCCTGGTATTTCCTCAGGGCGAACTCCTCTCCAAATATGCAGACCTCAAGCCCGCTGTCCCAGAGTTTGCCCCATAACATATTTGGCAAGGCTGGGATTTCTGCTCTCTGAAGCATGCTAGCTTCTAAAAAGACAGGAGGAAGGGGGGTGAGCTATGCAAGCCCAGTTCCTCTCTTAAACTCAACCAGAAGAGAAGCCCTCCCTCCGTACTTGTGCAGAAGTGTGTGAGAGCCAGGAGTGTGTTAATAGTTACTGTTATACTCACTGATGTCCCTCAACAAGGGGATGCAGAGCCAGGAGAAATGAGGGCCAGCATCTGTACCCCCAAATATGTCATTTCCTTTTGCTTAGTTTTGTGCCCGTTTAACTTTCCTATCAGAAAAAACAAAAAGTCTCCTTAAAAAAAAAAAAGAGAGAACAAAAGCACAGAGGTAATTATTTAACCTTTAAAGAAGTAATTATGGGGTGATAATTTTCAATATTTGGCACCTACAAACACAAGTTTTAATCATGCTTTCTTTGAATATTGCTGGTAAATTCAATCATCCATGTACTTTACAATCTATTCATTTATTCCACAACCATTTATATCATATGGAAGCCCTATGTTACAGGGTCAAATACTGAGAAGTTATAAAAAATTTCAGGTAGGACTCTACCTCCAAAAAAGATATAGTTTAGTAGATAAAGGAAGATATAAACAGGATTGTAAAATAACATCGAATGATGAGCAAAATAAAATAATAATACATTTCAAGGGGAGAACCAATAGGAGCTTGGATCATCAGGGAAAGGTCTATAGAGGGTGACGTGAATGCACTGAACTTTGCTGGAGGGTGACATTTGTACCCCAGAGGGGAGGGACCTGCCCATTGGTGAAGGAAGAACATCATCTCATGCACCGTGCGCTGGCACCACTTTATGCGCTGTTCTGCAGCTGTGAACCAAAGTCAGCTGTAGATCTAACTTGCAAGTAAGAGAAAATAAATGAAGGAATACACACTTAATACAAGGTTAGGAAGGGACTGGTACTATAAAGTAAAGCTGTCAAAGAGAGATGAATGGATTAGTGTTATTTTCATAGAGTGGTTAAGAAAGCCCTTTTATAGAAGGTGACCTTTTAGTGGAGATCTGAGCACATCTAAAGTAATCCACAATATACATGTCTATGGTATAAGAACTCTCCGTCTTCTTTGCAGCATTCAATAGATTCCTGTGTTTCAAAATTTTTTTAATTAAACAATAAAGGAGTCTGCTATTAAAAATAAAAGCTAAGCAGAACAAGTCAGAAAGACAAATATCCTATGATTTCACTCATGTGGAATTTAAGAAACAAAACAAATGAATATAGGGGAAGGGAAAGAAAAATAAGAGAAAACAGAGATAAGATAAATAAGAAAAAAAGATAAAAACCGTAAAAGACTTTTTAAATTTTTTTTTTTTACTTTTATTTATTTTTTGGGGGATAGAGTGAGACAGAGCATGAGCAGGGAGGGTCAGAGAGAGACGGAGACACAGAATCTGAAGTAGGCTCCAGGCTCTGAGCAAGCATTCAGCACAGAACCTGACGTGGGGCTCGAACCCACCAACTGTGAGATCCTGACCTGAGCCAAAGTCAGACGCTCAACTGACTGAGCCACTCAGGCACTGCCATAAAAGACTCTTAAGTGCAGAGAACAAACCGAGGATTGCTGGAGGGGAGAAGAATGGGGGGATGGGCTAAATGAGTGATGGGTTTTAAGGAGGGCACTTGTTTGGATGAGCACTGGGTGTTTTGTAAGTGATGAATCCTTAAATTCTACTCTTGAAACCAATACTATACTATTTGTTAACTAATGAATTTAAATATGTACAACCTACATAAAATAGTAATAAATGCAAAAAAGGGCAAAGAGCAAAAATCTCCCTCCTACCCATGGTGTTTTCTAACCACCCAGTGAATAACTACTCTCACTTGTAAATATCTGGAGAAAAAAGTCTTCCAGGCTAAGGAAATAAATAGGGAGCAAACAAGACCTGAGGCCAGAGTTCTTTTGATATGTTTGAGAAAATGCAAAAGCTGAAGCAAAGACAATGACCAGAAATGGTGTTAGTTAGAGGCCAGATCTCCGAGGGCTCCTGAGCCTCAGGAAGGAATCCAGATTCACAAAAAATGTGGTGGGAGGCCATCGGGGAATTTGAGCATGGAGTGACAAGATCCGATCTGTATTTTTTTTTTTTTTTTTAGAAATTCACTGAACAGGATGTAAAATAGGCTCCAAGTGGACAAGAATGGCAGCTGGCAGGCCAGTTAGGGGGCTATCCTAGGATTCCCAGTGAGGAACAAATAGGACTTGGAGGAGGGCAAATATGTGGAAAAGGGAGTAATCTCAGATTCGCCTGTCCATTTAGAGATGCCTTTAGACAGTAGTTAGCTGCATAACAATGGAAAGAAGAAATAGCTCCAGAAAGTGCTTTCTTTGCTCAAATTCATGACTCAGCTTTTCTTTCTTTGAAACTTTCTTCCTGCATGTCAAAAATCATGTGATCACTGTCCATGAGAGTGTTAAGACCACGTTTGGAATAAGTGAAGTAATTTTGCAAATTAGAAAATACAGGAAGTGTGGCATTCAAGTAATAAGTTTCATGGAGAGGACTTCAAACCTGATCATATCTAATCATTGTTAATAGTGCAAATTATCTATTTCCTTTAGACTATCTGTCAACATGATTTTATGACTATTTTTAAACATCGGGCCAGAGAGTAATTTTTTTTTTTTATGGTTAATTGTCCATCCCTTCAGTAATGTCCTCTCCATGAGCATCCTCATTTCTTTGCATATTCTTCACACCAGGCATGATTAAGAAGTTAAAGGGAGACACTCTGTCAAACTCATTAATTTTCTGTGGTGTTTGAATAAGTGGGTTGGCCCCTTAAGCAGATTGTGCAGTATTGCTTTTCAGATCCAGGGCTTTCTGTCAGAACGCACCACGTCTCAAAGGAGAAGAGAGCTGCCGAGCTTTGGGGCTGCGCCGTCGGAATGTAATTTGTTTGTTCAACAAAGCATGGCAGCTAAACCAATAGCATTGTTTGTTGTTTGGTCTTTCTTATTAGACCATGTTGTAAAGCTCTGAGGAACGCAGAATGCTAAAATGAATTGAAATGCACTTTCTCTTCCCCCCAGATATTTTTGAACGCAGAGAAAATCCGGCTGGGGAATCTACCGACCGGCTCTTTTTCATCGTCTTCACCCAGCTCCTCAAATTCTCGGCAGACAGTGTACGAACTGTGTGTCTGCCCCAATGGCAAACTTTACCTTTCTCCAGCGGGACTAGGTTCCACTTGTCAGGCCGGTAGCAGCATCTGCTTGTGGAGCTGAAGTGACTGATTTCTCCTCACACCAGAATAGCCTTTTGTTCCCGTCCGTCTGCTTCACAGTTCTGCTCGGTTTCCCTTGTGATCAGTCCAGAGCTTCTTCAAATGGTCCACAGAGCAACTTCTTCCAAGGCAAGCAGGGATTCGATGCCACCTTCTCTTGTGATTTACTATCCTGCTCAACGCAGAGAGTGTGGGTGACAGAACAGTGGAAAAATCACCTTCCGCAGGAAAACTGGATCATAACTTTTGCTCAAAAGGGAGAAAAACATAGGTGCCTTTGCTACATGAAGTGAAGCACACAGTCTTAGATTTTTGCAGGACCTGGATATGAACTGCACATATATACATTACATAGATGAAATTCTCAGTATCCAATGGCAAGATGAGATGGTTGACCCTGTCAGAAAACTGACAATTCGACAGTCTGAAAGCACAATTTTCCAATCATCTTTTTGGATGTAAACTTTTATCCCCGAGTTTTAAAATTTTGAAGCATTATATAATGCTTGCTTTACTAAAAATTAAATTCGATACATGATTTTTAACAAAATGAAACAGAACAAGACCGAATCCCACCTTGAGTTTTATTTGTTTCTTTGAATTCAATGTGTTGTTACTCTTTGTCTACTAAGTCTAGAATTTTGTACATTAGGTAATTTTGAAAGCACTCAGCAATATAATCTTTACAGAATTAACAAAATGCCATTATACTGTCATTTGTCAGATCTGAATGGCCTTATATAGTATTTACTTGGCTTTTGCATGTGACGTATTTGCTTTTAACGAAACATCTAATTTATTCCAATATAAAATAGGATTAAGAGGGTCTACTGATGGTATGGAATCCATAGACTTTTTATTTAATTCCCATGCTATCCTTTATGCTAGGTTCTCATGGTACAACTTTTTGTTTGCTCCATTCACTTTATATTTGACTCTGACTGCTAAAATTCAAACATATCCTATAAATAAATAATAATATGATGCATTATGCCGAGAATGGATTCACTTTCCATTGGAATATAATCTTCAGAATTATATCTATGTATTTTTTTATTGGAGACTAAGATTTAAGGATGGTAGAAAGTAAATGATAAATCCCTGCTTAAGCAGTAAAAAAAATACAAATGTTAACAAACATGTTGAAAATGTGTTTACTCCATTAGATTCCTATTTTAAGGAATTTGGTCATATTTCCTTTCAGCTCTTAATATTTAATTATTTTTATTAGATTGTTAAGCTACCCTGGCATCAGAAATCATAGCTCCTTCTATTCTCCACTGCTTATTTTTGTAAAGTGGCACGAATAAATAACTCCAGGATAATGCAGAGTTGTTGATCAAGTACTCCTTAACTGGAATTCTTGAAACTTACAGAATCCAAGAATGTAACCTTGTATTAATTTTTCCTATTATGGGAAGATGACTTGATTAAGGTAAGTCCTTAATTTTCACATGTCAATCAATTTTATTTTCCCCCATGCACCCTATTGCAGGTGTGTGGAAGCTTCATACAGGGGTCCATGACTGTAGGACCTTTGAAATTCAGGCCTCCACAGCATAGAGCAAAGTGGGGATGGGAACTTGCTGAAGTAATTTAGCAAAAATAGGAAAATTAGGTGATGTAAGCAACAAAGTGAACCATTTAGCCAGAATACCCTTGTTTGGATAACCTAACCTATCAAATGCTTGAAAAAGCTCCATTTTACTAAAATGCATTCTGTACTCAGCAAAAAGTTGGAAAGCTAGGCCCTTTTATCACTTTTTACAATAGAACTTGGCTTGTATTTAGAGGTTATCATATAAAACTCAATATTGAAGTAAGAATTATGCTGTTGCTTATAAAGTCCTATCATAACGTAAGAGTTCAATTTATTTAAATTAAAGCATTAGAATTTAATAAGAGAAATTCTCACACTGGTTTAGCCAAGTACCCAAAGTATAACACAAGAAATTATGGGTGCTAATCACTGTGTTATGGACCCTTTAGGAAAACACTGTGTATTAATTTGAGACATATTCAAGTTCTAAACATCCCTAAATTAAAACAATTAGAAGGTTTTTTTTAGTCAAACAGGAACAATTCTTTTGATTAGTAATTAGCACTGTTTCTAATCTCAGCTCTGTCCTCTACTAATCAGCGAGCTGATTTAGGCAGTTTGGGAATATCTCTAGACTCCAGTCTACTCAACTGTACAACAAAAGTATTGAATCAAATGGTCTCTTGAGATTCCTTCCAGCTTTAGCATGTTCTAATTCCAAGAGCAAATATTTTAGGAGGTGGAAGGGACTGCTGAAATTTTAAATTATATGTCATAATAGGAGAAAAGAGGAGAGAGAGTGAGGAGACAAGTGATATAAAACCCAATTCCAGTGACGGGCTGTCAAATTTCACATTCAAATATGTTCTGAAATGGTGTAGACACAATTTGAAATATCGTTAAGAGATTTAGACTACGTCTGAATGATGTAAAAATATCTGTTCAATTTAGTACCAAAAAAAGAGTGATACAGATGGCTTTTCCTATCCAACACTGAGTGGTTGGTTTAAATTACTTGGCTGGTTCTTTTAGATTCCCGAACATCTAAGTATAGACTCAGCCTCAGAGTTTGAGCTTCTATTGAAAGCATAGACGATTGCTCCTAAAAGTCCTTCATTCCCTCATAAATGAAGGCTTGGTTCTTTCCTAATACAGAGTTTCCTTAACTGCAGACTAAACAGATTCATCATATTTCTCCAATAGCATTTTTTTTACATGACAACATATATGAGTACAGTGCAGTTTACTTACATGCAGATTTCATCTTTCCTAAATTTAACTCAGAAAAAAAATAATTCCTTTAAGGTGTCACATAGACGATAAACTCTGTATTCAGTACAGATGGAGAAGTCAGGAAGAGAAAGAAGGGAGGAAGGCAGGCCCACAGCCAGGAAGGATAAAAGTAAAGAAAGAGATTGAGAGTATTCCTAGCATTTAAATTTTTAGCTGGGAATGAATAAACCCAAAGTATCTGAGTTCTGTTTCCAGGCATCTCCTTCTCTACCTTAACATGTTGCTTGTAAATGTTGAAATGCAGATATTTCCAGTGTTCTGCTGCTTACTCCCTTTTCTATATTCTTTCTTGCTCTTACCATGTAAAGGAGAGAAGCAAACACACTAACTATTCCTTATTCTTTTAGAATATTTAAGTGAGACACTCTCAAAAAAATATAATTCCAAATCTCCTGTTTCTTTTGCGCAACATCTCCAAAATTTCTACCCTGTACCTCTTGGTCTTATTCCCCTCCCCGCTCATTTTATTAGGAACCACAAGCCTGATAGTTTGGTACATAATTGTTTATTGAAGGATTTAAGATCATTTGATTCTTCAAATTTTACATTAATTAGGAAATCTTAGATTTCAGTCCCCCAAATCTCTGAAATTGAAGCCTGGAGTTTCAGTTCTAGTTCTGCCCCTATCTATTTAAGAAATGTACTCGTTAGCTAAGCCACAGTTTACTTACCTGTGAGAGTGGTACACCAAACTAGAAGTTTCCTTTGATTACTTTCATCTCTAAATTTCACTGATTCACATAAGAAGAGACTCAGCAATCTTGAGTTCAGTAGCTTAGTCTAAACTAGCATTATTGATCTCCTTCTCTACCTTAACATGTTGCTTGTAAGTGCAGATCTTTCCAGCGTCCCACTCCTTATTCCTTTTTCTATATTCTTTCTTGCTCTTACCATGTAAACACTAATGCCCCTTTTAGAAATAATGCTTCATTGACAGGCTTCAGTACAATGGTTGACATTAAATATATTAAAAAGAATATATTTGGGTCTTACTAGCAATGACTTTAGGAAATTAATAGATATTTACCAAATACTAATGCTCTGTTGGTTATTCTGTTCCTACTTATTCCCATCAGACTAAAAAGCAATGGTCTTCTGAAGAAAAGGTAATTTGATCACAAAAGTCAGTTGTTGAATTTTTGTAACCATTCAAGGTTGCTGCATATTCTACCATCTGAATTACTCAATTGGACTGTACCTCATTTTATAAAACTGGCATTGGATACAATAAAACCCATAATAAATTGTGTCATTGCAAACATGGTGTCTCCGTATGAGGCAGCAGTTGGGAGAAGGCTGGAGAGTGTTTAATGCATTTAAGTGCTATATTTTATAACAGTGTCAGTATCATATTAAATCATTAAAATAGTTGAAGATACTTAATGGCCAAATTTTCTATACAGCCATCAAAGCCAAATTCACATTTGAATTTCATATGAGTAAGGTCTTATCACCTTATTTTTCCAGTAGCTTTGGTCTAATTAGAATTGTTCATGTGACCATATTTAAAAGATACTTGGAGAACATATTTTCTCTATGTAGTAGTGTATATGATAGTAATGTATAGTGCATAATATCATTATCACAAAGTAAAATGATATTGTATTTTTATTTTAAAATCATTAATGAATGACCTCACTGAACACTGTTATTCATATTATTTTATACTGCAGTTCATTAGTTATTTAAATATCAAAGACCAAAGACTGGGATTTCTATTGTATTTAACTCTGCAACCCTGCTGCTTCTACTAATTTATTCAAATGAATAGGAGGGCTTATAATTATAACATGAGGTAGTAAACATCCTCCGTGCAGGATTCTGAGATGTAGATCATTAATTACTGTTTTGGTCTTAGAAGGAAAATTTTGTTAGTATAGTTCACTTACCTTTTATACATGCATAATAAGCTCCTTGATATTCATAAGACCAGTATATAAAGACTATATCCTAAAATGGGCCCCGGATGGATTCACTCAGCAGAGTTTCAACTTTCATTGCTTGGTAAAAATTCCTTGGAGAATATAATTAATTTGAAATACTTTCAGAACCAGAGGGCTATTTTTTAAGTGTTGATTGAAGCAGTTCTACTCTTTGAGAAAGTCAATGAAAAACATGAAAGGAAATGAGGTATAATGAACTGTGATCCTTTATGTTTTTGCAGTCTTAATACCTCATTTGTCTGAATATTTATGAATAAAAGCCAAACAGCATTGAAGATGTGCAAGGACATTCTCTAACAATGGAGATACGTAATTTCAAGTTTGAGTGTCTCGTTATTTATACAATTCTTTAAACCAGGTCCACTACTCATTTATTTTGTTTTGTAATTTTCATGTAAATGTTTCTTGTATATATAGATATATGAAAAATGGAACTATTTTCTTACACATACTATGCAATATGTTTGTAAAATTGCAATATTACCAAACTACAAAAGCTGTGCTTTTGTACTCTATCTTGCTTTATGTAAAATCAATCTTTTTCTATTTAAATGGACTACCTGTCCCATAAACTGTAGATAACATACCTATTCAACAACCAGTCTATTGTATCTTTTGTTTAGTTTGGGGTGGATTGGGTTCTGTTTCCTTTGGGAGAAAACATACTAGTTTGGCAGTTGGAAACTTTGTTTTCCTCAAAAAATGAGACCTTTGAAGCATGCAATGAGCTCATATAATTTAAGATCTTTCCTGTAATTCTTGTATTTTGTCCTAATTTTGGTGCTACTGTGTAATCATGATTAAACGTGATAGTCAAAACAAAGAGGATCAAAACTTACATGCTATCATTTATTTAACTGAGAAAGAAGTTTGAAGAGGAGGGATGGGGGTATTGTAGTGATTAGAGACCTCCTTCAATTATGTGTTTTAAATGTCAATTCTAGTAAGATCTATGCTTTTCACATTTTAGCTTAATATGTATATTTATGCTTGATAAAGATATTTCCTTTATGAAAAATTGAGCATATTGTTCATCTTAAACATATGCCCAATGAAACTAGAGGAATCAAATTGATTTAAAACTCTTGGTCACTACATTTTACCAGATGATTAGCTAAGATGTTCATGCATTCTGCAATCTCCATGACTTGATTCTGGAGTTAAGACTAAACGAATTGTTATCTGCTCAAATATACATTCCTACACAGGTCCGTATCATTACACATAAATACACACATGTGCAATGGCATACTAATTGGCATTTACTTATTTCACGTTGTATTTCTTCATTTCCTTGTTACACTCAAAACATCAAGAACCAGCTAGTTCTAAACAATAATCTGGATTTGTTATCTTTTACAGATATAATTCCCAGTCTAATACCTTACGTGCTTTGGAAGTGACATTATTTTTCATAGATTCCAAAAAAGCAACAGTACCAATTGGAAATTCTGTGTTGTTATTCTTTCTTTTGTTCTTTTGTTCATTCGTTTTTTTTCTTTCATTCTTTCTTTCTTTGTCACTGTTTCCTTTTCTCTTTGCTGTCCAATTATCTCTACATACAGGTCTATATATTAGAAAAAAAACCACACATAATCATTGATACTCTTCACAAAAACCAAATGTTAATTCTAAATAGAAAAAAATGAATACTTTGGGGAGTCAGATATATTCTATGACTTTATTTTATCTCAACAAAATTTTGGATCATTCTAACAAGCAACCAGACACTTCCATACCTACTTCCAATCTATCCTAAGAACATTTACCGACGATAGCACTGCCTGGTTTTTGGAAAACTCTTTTCTTAAGTGCAGTATTAAAGGGTGCAGATTGGGGATGGGTATGAAGCCAGAGAATTCTAATGTAATATTATATTAGTGTTTTGCAATGGCATATCACTAAAGGATTGGCTACAGAAAATAGCACTCACTGTATAACCTGAAAGTTGCGGTAGTTTTCCCTAATTATCAGGCAGAAGCTTAGCCTCTCTTCCTGTCACGTGACAAATTTTACAAGGAAGGCACTTTATACATATATTTTTTCATTCTGTTTCAATAAGAAATATTACTTGCTATGAAAGTGAGATATATGGTAATAAAAAGTCTTGCTATTATAGTAATCACTAGTGACTTTAAATATGTTCTGCCAGTGAAAAAGTATTCTAACTCAAAAAAGGAATAACTTGAAATTATTGAAAACACAAATTACCCTTCTGGTGTTTTGTTATTTCAAGAGATAGTCTTTCTCCTTTTAGTATCAATGCTATGTCAAAGATTTAATTGCACCTTACAAATATATACTAAACTTTTTCTCAGAAGTAGCCCAATCCGCTCATTGTTTTTTCTGGTGGTGGATATACATTTTGAAGATAAGATACATACATTGGCTTGGCACAGAAAGAATGTTATGTTACAACTAAATATTAGATCAAACGACATTTGCAGATATTTTAGCTGATCTAATCAGGTTTTCTAGATAGTGATCACTTATTTTTTCAATACATCCCTTGTTACCAGAAAGAATATCAGATTTCTTACAACATAGTCAACATTTAAAACAGAAAAAAATGAAATTAAAGGAAAGCCATAGAGAAGAAGGAACAAAAAGGTTAATCATTAAAATAAAACTAGTTAATATGTTGAATATTAAACATATATTTAAGTTTCCAGAAAGGCAAGATTTAAAAGGAAATGGTATAGACCATGCCATTAGAGAAAAATAAGTATGTCCCTTCACAATGTATAAACATTTCCTATGTTAACTCTAAAGAATCTTATAGCCTAGGTATTTATCCACGGGTCAATAAAGAAAATACAATGCTTAAAAGAAATAATTTCATTTAAAAATTTGTCCTCTATTCACTGCTAATAGTTATACAAGATAAGATGTTATAGGATCACTTAGAGTGTTGCAAAGCATGAGAATTTCAATTAATTCATACTTATTACTCATTAAGACATGCATAAATTACCCCAAATGTATAAAACTTGTCCAAAATGTATAAGACGTCAGATATACACGAAATAAATACAAAGCATGTGAGAACCTGCCAGATATTTTTGAAAATATATAGTTTTTTATTTTTTTTATGTGTCTTATTTAGCAGGGTCTATAAATGAGTTTAGTTTACAATGGAGAAAAGTGACAGTTTGGAAAGAATTGTAGATGAAAAGCCTTGGTAAAATTTCATCCCATTTAAATTTTATAAATATGGCGAACTCAGTATTTTCCTAATGTTTGCACCTTGCCAGAAGATTGTGAATTCATTGGCCAACACACCTATGGGCTTTTGGACGTTGTGTAGAAAGTTACCTATTGTTCTTACAATTGATTAAGGACATATAAAGCCAAAGAAAGACATACACCAAACTCTAGAGAGATAGAATAATTTGTGTCCTTGGGTCACTCAGTACCCAATTAGATTTTAGAGACCTAAATCTAAATCATAAATTTATAGCTGACTCAGTGGCATTTCAGTTATTATGAGTATAGCACGTTATATGAAGTCATTGTGTAAAGGTAATCTAAAAGCCCACAAAAAAATTAATAAGTTATGGCTTCAGAGCAGAGACCCATAATATAAAAAACTCAAATTCATTAAATAATAACTGAATTTTCAAAGTAAAATATTAAAATAATTATAAATTTCCTTTTACATTTCATCTTTTGACATCTACAAATTATTTATTTTCAGTGTGATTCATTATCCATCTCGAAGCAGTACAACCCTTATAAGTAGATGAATTTGATTTTTAAAAAGGAGCATCAGTAAAGTAGAAGTCAAAAAAATCAGTTTCTAATTCCTGCGTTGCTCTGACTGTCATTCAATAATCTGCATACGTCTAATCTAAGTAAGAGGTTTAAACTTCGTTTGTGATTGCACATGGGTTTCACCTTGCATGCCAACTCTGACCAACTCTGGAAAGGGCTATCAGAATGGGGCATCGTGTTGAGAATGATTCTAGAACAAAGTTGAAGCTCTCCGGGAAGAGTGGCATGATCATTTATAATGTCAGGGGTTTTGGAGTGATTGATTAATTGCAGCACATCTGCTCTATTTTAGCAGTAAAATGATCTTCAAATTCTTTCAGCTCGACACTAGGCTTCAGTTTCCTAAATTGTTAAATAAAGATGTTAAATACAAACTATTTTTAAATGCATCAATATTACCTTAATATGCTTTATAGTTTTAAGAGGTTTAATTCTGTGCTATTTCAGATTTACTTTTACTCTAATGTGGGGAGTATAATCTATTTAAAAAAATGTACTGAAATGAAACAACTAAGGAATAGAGGTGGCAAGTTGTCACGCATTTGATGAATTATGGTCCATTCTGTAATTCAAAGTCCACAATGGAATTGCCTGGGTTATATAAATTATCTGCGCTCTGGATAACAATTTTACATAATAGTCTACTGTTCAAACACAGAAGTAAGTTAACTAACATGGGTTAAGCTATATTGTTAATTGTACACTAAATTAAGACAATTTATGTGACTTCTTTAATTATAATCTCAACTCTTTTGGATTAGATTTAATTAATCCCAGTTTTATAGACAAAGTTGTATTTCAGAGAAGTTAAGTAAATCAACTATTAGACTTTTTATGTTTATTTCATTTTAAGGCATTCATTTCTTGTTTATTTAATAAATGGTAACAAGTACCTGCATCTGTCAGGCACTATTTTACCAGTCTAGGCATTGGTAAACAAATAGTAGCCAAGCAACCAGAGATAGAAAAGGCCCTGACTCTTATGGGTATCTGGGTTGGCAAGGAAATGTGGACCACAAATAGTATAAAAATAAATAAACAAGATAATCTAATAAAATGAAAAGTTCTAGGAAAAAAATAAGCAAAGAGTGACAGAGTGAGTCTCACTCTTTATAATAAGTACTTGAAGAAAAAGAATCGCCTTGTAATTTTAAGTCACAAAGGCTTTCTTTATGACATTATCTGGTGATCTGGGGTAGAATGTGGCCAACCCAACCACCTGAATACCTGGATGTCAATTAGCAACAGTCATAATAGAAGTAACTAGAAAGTATCAAGATTTCAGTAGACTGGGTGGCTCAGTTGGTTGAGCTTCCGACTCAAGACTTTGGCTCAGATCATGATCCCAGGTCTTGGGATTGAGCTCTGCATAGGGTTCCACACTGAGCATGAAGCCTGCTTAAGATTCTCTTCCTCTTCTCCCTCAAGCGCTCTCTCTATAAACATCAAGAATAAACATTCACTGCAATTTTTAAATCTATAGTAGAATTCAAAGTCATAAACTGATATCACAGTTATAGTCATAATTGCATATAAGGTTTCATGTTTTAGCGTCAGACATACTCTCTTTTAACACAGACCATTATTGCTGTTGATTTTATGTCCTAGTTACATGTGGAAAATTATGCTTCTTTATGTGTGAGCGTGATACATTACCCAGTATCAACAAAAAATTCTTTTACTATGAAATATCTCCCCTTCAAAAAATCAGAATGCTAATGATAAAAATTCCTCAATGTACAAAACAAATTGGCTCTGGAAGCCTATATTGGCTTCCAGAAGACTATATTGGCTCTGGATTGTAGCCTTAACAAAACACTTGAAGCTTCAGTGTTGCTCATGTTATATCAAATGACTTATTAGTTATTTTTCCTCTTCATGTGTCTATTAGAATAAGTCAGCTATAAAATTGACCTGAGTATTATCACAAAATATATCCCAGGCTAAAGCAATTTTGTCTCTCTCTGGGCCTCACCTATTGAGTGACAAGATTCTTACTTTTCCTGCAATTTTAATGTTTGAGTAATAGACTATCAGTCTTAGTGTCTTGAATTGTTCTAAAGGCATTTGAAAAATATTTATCATGGAAAACACTGAATTACAAACCTACACCTTGGTCATTTGCCCCTAAGGGAAAGTAGAATTATATGATGAGAGGGGTTTGGGTAAATTATTCTTTTTACTTGGGCATCCTAAGATTTTGTATTGTTAGAGTGTCCCCAGTCTATAGTCTGATAAATCTTCATGCCAACCATAATAAGGATTGGCCTAAAAGCAATGCAGTATTTGAAAGCTCCAACATTCAATTTTCAAAGTTTTAATACATAATTATAGAGAAGTTTGAGCCAGATAATTTTCCAATTCTGAAATGTTACATTTAATAGTTTTTTAAAGAGTATACAGATCAAGTCATTTCTTTAAATATGGCTTGTTATTATGCGGTATGGTTATCTTAGCCTAGTTAGCATAAGAAAATGCATGGTCATAAATACTTGCTCATTAGAACACTTAAAACAAAAACAACTGAATCAGAGGACTAGTATCTAATATTAGCAACTTAGAGGTAACTACCATTTGTATTACAATAACTTTTTTTTTCTAGGATTAAGGATAAATCATTTCAGTTTGGAGCTACACTTATAGTTAATGTTGATACTGAAAATAGATTCGGGAGCTCTGACTGATCCATCAACTTCCTCACACTGCTTAAAAAAAATGATCTACCATATTTTCACCACTCCTTAAATGGGTAAAACCAAATAGAGAAAAATATCTTATAGACTTGTAAAATCCATACATATTTCTTAAGGTAGTCCTTAAGTGTTATTTCATAATCTAGTTTAAGTAAAGTTTGTTTTGTTTTGTTGTTAATAATGGCCCTGGATAATCACTTGTCCATATTCAGATTGTGAGGATAAAAATTAAATGATCACTTATCCTACTGAAGAACAGGAAATTGACTATAAATCTAACTAAATCTTTTCAGCCTCAACTTTATCTTTGTCTGTTTTTGTTCCATATTATTTAAAACCAGTATCTTAATCCACATTTAGCAAATGCTTATATATGATTGTACTCTACTTTCCAAATTCCTAAAAGACAAAATAAGATTGATCTAGTTGAGTTACTGTGATAATGTGATAAATGCAAAAACTGTTAAATTTTTTCCTAGCATAAAAGTTATTGGAATAAACTCTACAAGACAACATAAAAGATAAGCTTGAGCACTATTTAAACATGATGGCTACTTTTTATAAAATGTGTACTTCTTTTTATCTAGTTAGCCACATATTTTCAAATTTAAGATGCTGCACTGAAAATGTCAATGAAAATTGTCATTTTATCTGCAACAATGTGTTAAATTGTTCTGCTCTGGTGGGGAAATATATTTAACCCATTCTGTGTAATGGCAAACACTTGATATGAATTATCGGGAAATGGTTTTAGTTTCTGTCCTTCCATACCTCCAAATTCTGTGATGGTGTGTAAATTGATAGTCAAAGGGAATTCAGATGTCTACTGAAGCTAAGAGCAGTGATCAGTCATTGTCCATAAAACATAATCAGTGTCCAAAAAGGTGAATGAATGATCAGAACTATATTATATTTTGAAAATTAAAGGAAATTGATATCCAAAAAAATTGCCAAAGATTAAAGACAATTATTCTCATTAAAATGCATCATTTGTATTAAACTCAAAGCCATTATTTACAAATATGATCCCCTCCATGATGACTTCAACACACTGAATAATATATTAGGAAAATAAAAGGCACATAATATCCTTCAAGTGATGGATTTCCACAGGCTTAGCTTCTCTGTCCATAATGTCTGGATTATTCTGGTTTTTCACAACCTCAAAAAAGAAGAATCATCTCAAAAAGTAAACATAGGAAAAGTACATGGCTTAAAGTATTAATTATTCACTGTTTGACTAGATTGGCATTTCTGAATCTGAAGATGTATTTAAGCTAGTAATAATCTGGTACCTACAAGTTTTCATTTAATTCTCTGCACTTTTCCCCAATACATTTATCAGATAGATTAAGGTATAATTGGGACACTTTTCTTTACTCAAAGAATTCAGCAAAATGGTCTTAACCTCAACACCCAAATTCACTATTTGCAAACAGGAACACTTGCAAAAAAAGAAGCTGCTTTCCAAAATAAAAGACTGGATTTTCCTAATAGAAAAGCATTACTGGAAAAAATTTTAAGTACAATTCCCTTAGTAATTGCTTAACTATGGTAAATTCAATTAGCTGCATCTCATTTTCATCCTATACTAACAAAGACATGCTCTATTTTTATTTGAAAATTGGGCCACTCGAATGAACTCAATTATGAGGCTTTTCACAGAAATGACCTTATGATTATTCAAAATGTATAGGAAACTCTTCATAATGCAATTATGTTTACCCCAAATTTACAAAATCTAACACGCACACCTTTAGTTTCCTTTGGGTAATTTGGGAGTGGTATGTCAACTCTTCACAAAAATCTATGAAAGTCCTTTTATTTTTTTTCCATGATTACCAGCCTTGTTTGCAGAAAAACTCAATCTCTACCTTAAGAGTGTGCTGGAATCACATCTTTTTTTCCTGATTTTTAGGTTTTGGGGTTTATTTTTACCTCTTGTTTTAAAATCTTACCTATTTTTTAAGCATGATGAATTTTTAAGTTTTACTCATATATAGTGAATTTTGTGCTTTTTAAAAGACTGAAATTTTTATATCTAAAGAAAAAAATAATTGCCATATATTTTGGATAACAGGGAGAAAAATGAATTTTGACCACATAACTCCACTTTCTGAGACAATATAATGTATATCAGTTTAGCTAATGTCCCTATATAAGCATATCTTCTAAGAATATAATCTTGTACATTTTAATTTTAAAATATAACTTTAGTCAAATTATTTTTATAATAAAATATTTACATGTCAATAAAGTTTCTAAATAGTATATTATATCCTTTTATAAATTTGTTTTATTGGGAATATTTAAAAATGTATACATGCAATATATTGTAAAAATTTTAAATGCACATTCATTGGATTTTAAAAGTAAATATAAATAATAGTATTTAATACAAATTATAGTCAGATATGAGAACTTTGTGTCATTAGAACAAAGGCTTTGCCTTTATAACCACGTCACTTATTTTAGGAAGAAGAAAATTCTCTGGGAAAATAATGGTAAATCAATATTTTTATAAAGATTGAAACCTCTAATAAAGTGAGCGTTAGATTGAAATAGTTACTCAGAAGACTAATTGATCCTTTATTTCTTCTATGATAATATGCCTTTGCACTTTCTTCAATTAATTTTTCTGTAAAGAACCGGCCTGTGGAAATAGGCAATATTCATCTAAAACCAGACTAGGATATAAGTCTCTTAATGCAGACCTATCCCATTGAACTAGTGTCTTCAAACATATGTTTCATTAAACACCAGTTCCACAAAATATAAGCAAGAGTGTAAAACAAAAAAGTCACATGGGCAAAACAAAAATGAACGAGAAAAACCATGAGAAAGAGTGGACAAGTAAAATCATCGAAATTTTTTTGCTTAAAGATTTTAATACATGTTGAATAACTTCAGTGTGGACATACATTTTGCAATGCCTCCCAGTTACTTAAGTAGAGAATCTTTTTCAACAGAGTATCATACTGAACCATATTTTTGGAAATTCTACTCTAGGTTTTTCAGCAATGAGCTATCTTGTTAATTGAGATTTCACTTACATAAATTCTCTCTTCATTATTGTGTAAAGAACTGCTTTCAAACCACCTGTCCATTGAATATTCAGATGGCAATATTTTTAAATAAAAACTTTCTAAGTTACCCCAAGAAGTTTTTATTTGTTGTATTTATCCTATCACTTTGAATTCTGACTCTCATACCTTACTGGCTATTAATATTCATGAAAGCTTCTACGTCTGCACATAAATATTTGACACACCTGGCTTTGATGACAAGTAAATAAAATTACATACTACATAAAAATTGTTTTAGACCTGGATCATCATTTCTCCTTTTATAAGAGTTCAGACTGCATGTAAGCTAAGGCTATAGCATTAGAGACTCTGGAGAAGCGTGACACCTGTATATTTAGTAATAACTTATAGAACTAGAAGTTCTATAATCGTATTGTTATTTCATAATGTTTTCTTATACAGTGTATTTTAAAAATGCATTTGTTCCCAGAGCATCTTTATTTTTACTTGTTTCAAATTTAGATCCTCAAAGGTTTTTGTTAAAGATCTATGAGAATAAAAATACATAGCCTTTGATAAAAACATTCTCTTGTCAAAAGGTAAATGAGGATGAACCCAACTTTGTAGAGACAGAAAGTCAGTAGTTAGATAATGTTATTTACTAATTCAAATTTCTGTATTTTCTTTTTTCATTGTTGGAAAGCATTAATGACATAATCTTATTCCTTCTAGATTATACCCAATGAATTGGAATGCCTGATGCTTTGCAGAAAGATAACAATATCGTTTTATTTTAGAAAAACTTTCCAATACTTTTCAGAGAGAGAGAGAGAGAGAGAGGGGAGGTATGCAATTACACACCTGCACAGCATACGAGCAAGGGAGGGGAAGAGAGAGTGGGAGAGAGAGAGAGAATCTTAACCAGGCTCCAAGCCCAGTGCAAATCCCCCAAACCTAGGGGGGCTTGATCTCACAATCCCAGGATCATGACCTGAGCCTAAATCAAGAGTCAGATGCTTTAACCAACTGAGCCACCCAGGGGTCACTCCAATGTTTTTAAAAGAATTCATTTACATTATTATTATGACATCCAAGAAGTGCTATTTCAAGCAAAAGATGCATAAAGAAAAGAAGATTTACAAAACTAGGAAAAGTCCACCATAATCATAAAGTGTTCATATTAAATAACGTACTCATTTCTCATTTTTGTAATTGTAAACTTTATAAATATAAATACCCTGAAATTACACTTAAAAAGGAGGAAAAATCAATCCAATAATACAAGATAGAGTTAAGGCATATTATCAATATATGTGAAACATTAGCATATATATTGGTAGGAAAACAGAACAAAATATGTGAGAAAGAATTTAAAAATATATATTACAAATAGTACCAAATCAGAAATATATTATGGATTGATTTAAAGTTAAAGACATCAGAGCCCTTCAAAACAGTTACTACAGGAAATATTTCAATGGACAAAAACCAAAGACTGAGCCTGTTGTTAAAAATGTTTTCACTAGAGTCAAAAATAAGCAAAAGTAGCCTACCTCTGCAAAAACTGTACAGTACAGAATCTTTTAGAGCAGCTTAAGATATACAACAGTGTCCCACTGGAGACTTCTTAATCTAAATTCCAAAAAAACCCGAAAAACACAGCACTTTTTTAATATAGATACTAATACTTTATTCTTCTTCCTCTCCCCAATCTTTCCTGCCAAATGTCTTCCCAGTTTGTTTTTGTTTTTTTGTAGTGGTTTCAATGGTAGCTGAATGCCCTGAAAACCTCTATCTAAAATAAAGATGTTATTTTATTTATGTAGTTATTTTAAAACATTTTTTACATTTATTTATTTTTTAGAGACAGAGCCCAAGTTGGGGAGGGGCAGAGAGAGAAGGAGACACAGAATCTGAAGTAGGCTCCAGGCTCTGAGCTGTCAGCACAGAACCCGACGCAGGGCTTGAACCCACGAACCGTGAGATCAGGACCTGAGCCAAAGTCAGATGCTTAACTGACTGAGCCACCCAGGCACCCATCTATCTAAAATATTCTTAAAGACCCAATAATCACTGCTAGGCAGAAAACCCATTTATTAAGAGTGAACAGATGGACTTCTCTTTTGTATTGTGTTATGGCCAGGTAACCATGAGTCACTACGTTGATCACTCTGCTCATGACTGCAATTTCTCATCTAACGTGTCTTTTTGACTTTGATGTCTGTAACCCTGGGTTCAGAAACTGACACCCAGAAGAACAATGCAGCAGTTTGCTTCTCTTTTACCTTAATTCCATGGAGCCCTTCATCAATAACATAACCTCATGTGTATAGTTGTTCAACGGCTCAACCAATCATTATCATCTATTTTTAATAATGTTTAAGACCAAGAATTCTGAATAATGATTGTATTGTGAGTTTTTCTCCCTTATGTTTACTTAAATTTTTGTATTTAGAATTCGCTTAAACAGATCTAAAATCTAAAGCATTTTAAAATGTTCCCGATAATTATAAATACTTTTACTGCATTGTATAAATATAAAATAATATAATTCATGAATGACAGTGAGGTAATTCACAAATACATTGTAAATAATACAACTAAAATTATGTAATATTAATATAAACTATAATAAGTTGTAAACCACCCACTCATAAAGCAGACATGGCATTTAGCGATGGAGATAAAGCACCATATTGGATACCAAGATACTTCATCATTTGTAGGTTTTTGGAAACATATATTTAAGCACTAAATCAGTTCTAAGGGGTCAATAGGTGAGGGAAAAATAAGAACACAAAATAGAACAGCAAGATTTTAAATACAGATTGTCCTAATTTGGAAGGAAATAAAGGCTATTAGTGAGAAATTTTAAACCGTGTATCTTTTACTCAGTCCTAACTGCCTTTAGGACCCACTTTTTAGTGAACTCTCTCTCACCAACTTAACATACATGGTGTTAGTCTGACCACTCACCCATATGTTAGCTTGTGGTTTGATTTGTCCCATGAGGTACAACTGAAACTTTTTTCCTGATTTTTCTTAAAACAGTTGAATGATGATAAGATCTTATAAATGTATTCAAGAATTTCTGAAGTTTCAACAAGAAAAAGAAATGTTAAAAATAAAGAAAACACAGACATTACCCTAAATTACCTCAAATGTATAAGCTTTTAAGCACTTTGAATGTTTAACAACAAATTCCCTTATGTATTTGTCACACATTGCAGTGTCTTCACTATTCCACTAAGACACAAGTGTTTGTGCTTTCTGTATCATAGAGTGTTATTTTCTCAATTTGTCAAATTTTCTTGCATCATGCTTTTTCCCCCAAGTTCCAATCCCTTAATGCATGACATTTGCTAGAAGTCCTTCTAATGTAAGAAGTCTTCAGTTTTAGTGTCCCTGTATTTATGTGAAAGGATGTTGCCTTTCTCATGGCTATGACCAATTATGAGGAAAAACCTCATTCAGATGGGCTTAATGAGCATATTACAGCATGTGTCCTGCATTGTGTGAATGTACACATGGGATGTCCTTCTGATCAGGTGTCTAAACACGTCAACAATGTTCACAGTAAAAATTTTCACATTGCTATACTAATATGTCATATATAAAACCTTGTAGATTCTTCTACAATCCACACCCATATATATGCAGTAGAAATTCTAGGAAATGCAACCTTGATCAGATTGCCACCCATTACATATCTCAAAATCTAGCCACATAGGGTGGAGGAAATATTGCCTACTATCTGATCCTTTGAGTTAGTTTCTTTTTTGCCCCAGGAAACATGGAATTCATGATTTTCACCAAAATGGCACATACCAAAGGGAAACCCAGGTATATGCTCAATTTCATATGTACAAGCTGAAATTCTACCTATTTTATTTCCACTCCATTAAACATAGTAAAAGGGATATATTTTAGTCTGTTGTAGGTGTAATGTTGAATTGCCTCCAACTCATAAAACGTAAATCATGCTGATCTCGTGAGAACAACCAATACATTTTTTTTTGGTACTGCAGACCTGTTGTATGCCTTGATTTTGCTCTTTTAGCCAATGAAAGTAAACTGCATGTTTTGATTCCAGACTGCCTGACGTAACCTCCTGGTGGTGTCATTACGTAGAAGAAAACTCCAGACTGGGGACCACAGAACCCATTTAACCATGGAAATATCCTGACGTTACTTAGTATCACTGAAACTAATCAAGTGTTCCCAAAGAAATGGGATGAACTAGGAGGAAGATCTTCAGAAAATAGTATCTTACCTGTATTTTCAATCTCTGGTTACCTTCTAATAAAAAACTACAGCTGAGGAAGGATTGTTAAAGTATGGGAGTAAAGAAATATTTGACAATTCCTGAAAATAATATTTACAATGATTTCCCATGGACTTGGAAAATAATTCATTTTCAATTCAGGGCAGCCTCTCAAACACTCTTTAGAGTCAAGTCTATACTCTTAACTGTGCTGGGAGACTGGCAAGGGCTGTGGATAGGAGCTCCACCTGCCTTCCTGAAGTGTTTGGTATAGTGAAGGGAGAATCCTTAACCACCTGGTTTAATACAAGGTGTCAAATGTTATGAGAGGAGAAAAGTAAGACGTAATTCTTAATTCGTAGAGCCCTCTTTTTTTGTTCACTTTAGCTGCTGCCAATTTCATTAATGAAATATGAAAGATTTCAGGTAAAGATACAACTTAAATATGTAGTCTTTTTTTTTAAATTAATGTTTATTTATTTTACTTGAGAGAGAGAGAGAGAGAGAGAGAAAGTGAGCATGCAAGTGGGGAAGGGCAGAGAGAGAGGGAGAGAATCTGAAGCCCGCTCCAGGCGCTGAGCTGTCAGCACAGGGCCCCACTTGGGGCTCCAACTCACGAACCATGAGATCATGACCTGAGCCAAAGTCAGTCACTTAACTGACTGAGCCACCCAGGCGACCCTGTCGTTTCTATAAAGCTACTTGATGAACATGGATTTCTGTGTGAAACAAAGTGAGCCACCTTTGATGAATATAATACAGGAATAATCCGTCCTACAAAAGCCTCCCTAGAATATTTTCATGGTGTATGATCTTTGGAAATTTTAGTTCTAAGATTTTAAAAACAAGAAACAATATTTAATTAGTTTAGAAATTTTACTCAAGGGCATTATCTTCTTCTCATTGTAAACTAAGTGCTTCATGATCAAGCTGTTATTGTTCAGGGAAAAGAATGCTAACAATTATTGCAAGGAGAACTATGAGAAAATGTTCCATAAACAAAGAAAAAAATGGCCAATGACAGGGACAATGTATAGGTGTGACACCATTCTCAGGAAGCTGAATTCCGAGGGTCTGAGGATAGAAAAACCTACAGGAAAATAGTCAACACTTTTTTCTCTGCATTAAACGTGTATGTAGATAATGTAATTAATTACCAGAGAGAGATTGCTTGCCCTCCTGATATCAACAGAGCATTGACAATGATACTGGTAACATTAATGGTACTTAATTACTGCTTAACCAATGACTACTACGAGTCCATCACGTCATAATCATTTTCTAGAACACACACAACACTTCATAACTGATATGATCATTCCTATTTTCCAAAAAGGGAAAAACTAGCCTTAGAACATGAAACAGTACTGTAATCACGGACTGGTTTTATTAATCATATTTCAAATGTATTTTAAAAATCACTTTTGAAGCATAAGCAACAGGCTTATAGGAAGGAAGATAGAGGTCTAGACATGAGAGTCAAAAGTTTTATCTTTTCTATTTAAAGATTACTTTTTTCTAATTATATTGAAAGTTTATGGTAATGGTCACTTGTTATGTTTTCTGACTACTAAGCACCTTTTCAATACTCCCTATTTTGGAGACTTCTCTGCCTTATAAATCCTGCACACTGAAAATAGAATAAAAAAACTAGGGTGTGGACATGTAACATAGACCGTGTGGATCAAACACACCCATGCAGCATTGTTTTGCCAGCTTGCTTCCATGTAGAATCAATTTTCAGACAAGTATGATGGTGAAGGCACCCATTCTACCACAGAAGTCATGGTCTCCTGTGTCAGTGTTAGCAATTCAATTGCTGGTGTCTTTGCCCAGAGGCGGTGGTGGTGATGTCTTCACCCTGGAGCCAAGAGCTATTGAATATACTTTAATACATTCTTTCATGAACTAAAGTGGACTCTGGATTTATTTTGTGTGTGTGTGTGTGTGTGTGTGTTTGTCTGCTTGCGTGTTTTTTTTTTTAATTCATAGCCTTTATGCCCTGATTTTTTACTTATAGAATTCAACAAATCCAGGATTAATGGTGCCTAGGTGGCTCACCATTGGGTGTCCGACTTTGGCTCAGGTCATGATCTCACGGTTTGTGGGTTTGAGCCCCACGTCGGGCTCTGTGCTGACAGCTCAGAGCCCGGAGCTTCCTTCAGATTCTGTGTCTCCCCCTCTCTCTGCCCATCCCATGCTCATGCCCTGTCTCTCTCTGTCTCTCAATAATAAATAAAAATATTTTTAAAAATTTAAGAAATGCAAGACTAATATAAAATGTTAAAAAAAAAAAGGGCAAGAGAAAAGAATTCTCCTAAAATTTCACTACATAGAAATACACAGTGGTGATATATATTTTTAAATATCTCTATATGCTTTAAAATATTATCTACATACTCACCTATGTATGTATATTACTCACAGTTGCATGTTGAGTGAGGCAGTTCCTGTTATCTGCTACATATGCAGTAAAGTCCCAAGGATGCTGAGAACATAGACTAACAAATGCCTCCACATTAATTTTAACACACTACAAGGTGTTAAGTATACTGTTCTATGATTCATGAGCAGATATACACTCTTCCCCACCGCCTACCCCTGCCCACCCCCAGACCAGATTCCCACTCCAAGACCAAAGCACTCATTCCACCTAATTCTGGGGTTTGGCAACCTCAGTGACTCTCCACAACTTGTACTTGGCTAAACAAAGTTGATATTTTCTCCTTCCCAGAGACAACCCATATCCCATCATAGGCTGATGAAGGATTTAAAAAGGACCGGCCTTCTTGCATCAAATTCAGACAACTCGAAATGGGCTTCTAAATTTTGGAGCTCTCCAAAGAAGCTGTTGAGGACTTTGCTGTGACTGCATCATAGCTAAACCCTTCTCTATCCCAAATCCTTCTCCCTTTGCTCTACCCTATGTGTTGAAAGCACTCCCAATAAGCATGCATACTATTCTCCGTACCAGAGCCTGCTTCCCAGGGAATGCAGTCTGCAACAATTGCAAACTGTTCCTGAAAGCCAATCAAAGGGAGGACTAAGTAACTGGGAGGGTGGCAGAGATGGGGCGATCATAGGAATTTGTAAGCTATAAACAAAACTGCAGTGTTTCTGTTTCCCTCTCTGTGAGATAAAAAAAAAAAAAAAAGAGAACAGATAAAAGAGCCTGAGAAATTGTGTGTGTCTTTAAGAAAACCATGTGAATAGTTTCCTGTCTGGCCCACATTAGTCTGTAGCTCTTCTGAACTACAGAATGAGAAGAGAGAGTGTAGGAGTTAGCATCACTGTACTTCTGCCTTTGGATCAGTCATGGGTGTTTGAGTTCCCATGGACCTGGAGGAAGTTGTCAGATGTGGATAAGTAAGTCATCTGGAAAGGACCTCACCACCAAGAGTTGCCTGGTAGAGCAAGTAGATGCTAGGAAATAAAGGTCTTATCATTTTGATAAAGAATATTTAAAGAAACAAAGGTAAAACCATGGCTTTCATGTAAAATCAACACGTAACAAAGATTTTAGCACATTTGCTAATGAGGGCATCTGTAAGTGGTTACAACGGGTTTAAAAAAGAATCCAAAGAACAGAAAAACATCGAACCCCAACAAAAATGTTGAAATTCATTTGCTTAATAGATACAAAACTCGCAACAACTCAGAGAGCAATAATCAATAGCACGTCACAGGACACAACCTGCATTTCTATGAACATCAATCATTTGCTTTACTATCAATTTTCTATAACTTAGAGTTTTAAAATAAAGGAATAGATGACTCAGACGAGTGACCTATATAGAAAGCCACTAATATTCTGACATCACCAAAGGACAGAAGCTGGGGGACATCTCAAAACAGCAGCAGGGGAGTGCATAGCCCATGTGAAAGAACACAGTTCATGATGTGAAGGTCCCCAATGATCCCACAGATAGCCCATAAATGAATGATCATTTTGGAGGCTTGCCATGACAGAAAGCATTTATCAGTCAAGTAAGGACAAGAAAAATATTGAGGAAAAAAATCCTGTTTTCTTCTATTCATATCCCCGACCCCTCCCCCCCCACCCCACAACTTGCCTGATCCCTAGAGAAGCCAGAAGCAACACCATAGGTAGGGTAGTAGGAAAAAACAAAAAACAAAAAACTGCTGTCAATGTTATGGCCACTGCTGGTCTCTAGGGATGGAAAGGGAGTGGCCTTAAGCTAAATGTGAAATTCAAGTTTTTCTATAGACTAGACTGGACTTTTAAATTTGAAAATGATGCTATTTTATTGTCTGAAGTTTGCCCAGAAGCTATATTATACTGGTTATTCTAGGTTTGTACTTTCTGATCCATTCTTGTTCTTTTCTGTTCCTTACCCAGAATGCTGACCCCAGTACATTGAAACTCCTTGGCCCCCCGTGTCCTTTGACTTCTGATTGGGTCCATCCAACTGGGGCGCCACACCAGCAGGACATCAGAGAAAGAGAACTTAAGCCTTTTATTTCACTGACGCCCTCTACTGGGGAGGGCTGGGTAATGCGTGTGCTTTCTTGCCCAGGGTGAAAACTCCAGCAGAGTCCTCTAGCTAAGGTTTGGTTTCCTGCTTCAAGGGCTCAAGTCACAACTCCCAAACCTCACCTCTGAAGGCATACCTGTCGCTGGTATTGGTATCCACCGTTGTCAGTCCCTGAGTGCTTCATTTTCTCTTCTTGGCTTCCTTACTCTTACCGCTATCTCTGCAATCCCATCTCCTCAAACTCCTTTTCATTTCAATGTTCACTGTGACACCTATTTGCTCATGTGAACTGGAATCATGCAGACAGAATCTGTCAAAAATGTCATCCAAAGCCACTGAACAGCTGATAGGATGTGATCGAAGCAGTGGTCTGAAAAAAAACTAATGTTCCTCCTTTTTTTTTTTTTTTTCTTTTTTAGTGTATTTATTTATTTTGAGAGAGAGAGCAGGTAAGGGTCAGAGAGAAAGAGAGAATCCCAAGCAGGCTCTGTGCTGCCGGTAGTGTGCTGCCGGCACAGAGCCCAGTGTGAGGCTCAAACCCACAAACCATGAGATCATGATCTAAGCTGAAACTAAGAGTCCGATGCTTATCTGATTGAGCCACCAAGGTGCCCCAAAGTAGTTTTCTTTTTGCATTTTACTCTGTCAAACTAGTTCAATGAAGAAGATTTTATATGGATATGTATTTAATTTGTATTTAAATACATTTATATATTATGTGTTTAATATTATATTACATAAAAATTTTATGACCCAAAATATATATTAATTTTAATATACTTAAATATTTTTAAGTATAATAAAGTCTTTTATACATGGAAGATAATAGCCCAGTGTTTCCAACTCAAAAATGTATCAGGGAGATTTTTGATATACAGTATGATTTATAACAGCTTATAGTATCCCTGTTCCTTAATATATAACAATTTAACCACATTCTCTAATCACAACAATTTGAGTTCTTTCCAATTCGGAGCTAGCATAAACACGGCTTGATGAAAGTCCTTAATACACTCAATCTTGCATACAATTCTAACAACTCATTCTACATTGCAGTCAGAGTATATTTTTAAAACATAAATTATACCAATTTATATCACCAACAGTACTGGAATTGAGAACTATTTTATTCTTATCCTCATCCAGCATTATTAATAAATAACTACTGTTAAGTGAATGTTTACTGTATAATATAAATTATATTAAGAGTTCTTAAAAACCACCTTATTGTCATACCTTATATAATCTCGTTAATCCTTATTTTGTCCTAATCTGGGAAGCAAGACTTTAACACCTCAGTCTTTATGTGAAATTTCCTGAAGACAGGTTAAGTGAATATCAACAGCTTGTATTTCTTCTTTAATAACAGCTTGTTCATACGCATTATTAATATTTCTGTTGGCATTTAAGTATATTCTTTCAGTTTGTAAATAGTTTTATGTAATGAAAATATTAATGCTTTGTAGGGCATATCTATCTCAGAAAATTTGTCATCTTTTTCCTTAGTTTTGTTTATTTTCATTTTTTTGGTGCTCTGTCCTATTAAAGTTTTTTCATGAATTCAAATCTACCATGATTTATTTATGCTCTCCAAGTTACCTCTAAAATTTGATTAAAAATTTCTGAATTCCAAAGAATATGAAAAAAATATTCACCTATAATTTTCTTTATCATCTTCATAATTGAAAATGTACATTTAAAATTTGATTCCTCTGTTATTTATCTTTGGTTTACTGTGGCCTGTTTTATGCTTTCACAGCTAGCTAGCTAGACACTTCATTATTATTGATGCAATGGTATTGAACCAAAAATGATTACCATATGTATTATCATGATTGTAAGGCCCGAATGAGCTCATACGATTTGAATGAGAGACTGGCATGGAGATTGGTGTCTAACATGATATGGCAACTTATAGGTTGATGCTGCCCCTTGGCAGAGTCCAAGAATCATTACATGCTCCAGGCAGCAAGTGGTTATCACAGGTAGTCTACATAATAAGGATAAACTACAAAAAAGTTCTAATATAATAAACATGCGTATGCTAAAATTTTAAAACTTCTTTAAGGGAAGAAAAAAAAAGCCCCATTAAAAAGAAAAAGACCATACAAAATCTGGGCATATACATGAACAGACTTCTCTTCACAAGTGTCCTGGAAATGATTCATTATGGCAACAATAATACACAATTTCACCTCTGTCAAATGGACCCAAAAAAGCAATTGAAAATACAGAAGTTTCGAAAGGATGTGGGAAATCGTAAGCTATTAAGCCCTACTGAAGAGAGTATAACTGTGCCAAAGAGAAATCTGGCACAATTTCAAAGGTGCCGAAGAGAAATCTGTAGATTCCATTCCCTGTGACTGAGTGATTTTATTTTTAGACTACCAGAGCCACCAAGTTGTCTGAGATGAGAGGACTTAGCCAAAGGATAACCTAGAAGAACAAGTTTGTCTTCTGCTGTGCACAGCAAGTCATGCACCCTGGTGTGGGTGTTCTTGCCTGCAGAACAGATGCCTATTAATTTCCACAAATGTGTCTCATGAATTAGCTGTAGCCATGATGTCTCTCTGGAGAAACTGTCACATGCATGTACGAGGACACAGTACAACACAGCTACAACACCACTATGACTAATAGTACAAACGTGTAGGTGACACACTGTCCATCAGTAAAGAAAAGGATGATTAAGCTCACCCTAACATTTATGTATAAATAATATATGCCAATAAAATATATTATTAGTCCATAACAGTTTTGTAGAATGTTGAGTTAAAGACATAAATGTGACAAATAAAACAGTATCATACCATTTATGGACATAAAATATACATAACAATAAATTTACTGGGATAGTAGATAAAGGGATTAAGAATGCGCTTATCATGATGAGCACTTGTAATTTGTGGAATTGTCGAATCATCATATTGTACACCTGAAACTAATATGACACTGTATGTTAATTATACTTTAATAAAAATATATAGACAAAAATATACATAGGAATAATAAAGTTATTTGGGTATGTTGTACACAGGAGAAGTACATGACAAAAATATGCATCAACTTCAAGGGAGAGAAGAGATGGGCAAGCAAGAGGAGGGCTGGGAGTTCAGCGCTATAAATAATACTTTGTTTTAGTTTGCAAAAGCAATCTACCACAAAAAGAAAGGGTAAGAAATAAAAGGAAGGGCAGGGAATTTTTTCTTTTGAAAAGATGAGTGAAGAAAAGTCTTATCCCCTTCCCTTCACTGTAACTAAATCTCTCCAGTTGAAATTAACACTGTAATTTATATTGTTTGTATTTATCCCCCTAAAATACCTCTCTGTGGTCTAGCATTAGGACTTCTTTCCTGACTGCTCTTCAAAGCAATATAATACATGCTGTCTAGGGATGTCTTGAATAGGGTGTTTTAGAATCAGCTATTAATATTCCACTTCACAAATTATTAACTAAATATGGACCTAAGCATTTTTGTGTATTAGAATTAATTGAATTGATACTGTATCTATTCCTTCGATGACATTTCCTTTCTCTGATAGAAAATGCCTATTGAATTTACACTGGTTAAAAAGGTGTTGCTACAGGACAGCATCTAAAAGTGACAAGTTCATAAGGAAAATTCCTAATAGTCGAACAGGATCACTAGTACATGGGGCATTTTCATCGTGATTTTCTGCACCCAAGACAGAAATAGCTGCCACTTGGAGCTGACATATCATCTAATTGATGATCACCTGTAAGTTGACACCCTCTTTCTAAGAAGCTTACACATACTGTGTGTATTTTTTTTTTCGTATAGACTATATGTTTAACACATTGCTATCTAAATTCATTCCAGTTTGGACCTGTACATTTTGTAACTGTAAATGGTTTAGTTAAGCACCTTATTAAACTATTCACTATTATCTTGGAAAGACAAAGGTAGTGCAGGAAAATGTCCCATGTTCAGTTGCACTGAACATTTATCTAAAAAATGAGAAATTCTCACTTCTAGTGCTTTTAACCACCCGAAATTCTGATATATGAACTAAATCATTTAACTCTATGTGTCCAGTTGTCCTAATTTTAAAAAACCAGTGCCGGGGAGCTCATGCATATTGAATTCTATGAACATATCCAGAATGAATAAAAGAATACCAAGGAAGTAAAAATAACACAAATCTCACTATGATGCAAAATTAAAACAAATCTATTAGTTATCCCATTGTTAAATTCCAAAATTCTCCTGAATTTTGAGACAAATACGAATTCTTAAGTTTCCAGCCTGTACTTTCAGATTCATTGTGGCTCTTCAAAATATGAAGTCCTAAAAATATTTGTGCTGTTCTCTGGATCTCCACACATGCTCCAGAGGAAACGACCTTCGTCTTCTGGGAAACTCCTCCTTACTATCAGCTCAGTTCATAGGACACCTCTTCTGAGAAGTCTTCTCTGATCATAAAATCAGTGATCCTCTATGAACTTCCATACCCCACATGCATACATCTATGATAACACATTCCCATTTTTAGTTATTGAATTTATTTAATTTCAGTTCACGAGGGCTGAGCTGCCCGTGCATTTATGTATTTTTGGTGGCCATTCAATAAACCTTTTAAATAAATATATGGAAAAAAGTGAAGTCAGGTCCATTCCCTTCATGTAATTTTTATTAGTCTTGTTTTAAACATAAAGAATCATGTTTCATTGAAGTTCACTAATACTTGTGGTTTCTCTTCTCTCTTTCTAAGTAGGAGTGTGCAACTTCAAGGAAGTAGCTGAGACATTTGTGTATCCTGGTTTTGCTCAATTGTGGCATGTTATATCATAAAAAACAAAAGTATACATAAGGCAAAACACTTATAAGAGAAACCCTTATCCATGAGTATAAATTATTAAATGTACAAAACACATTTTATCAAATATCTGAAAATTAAACACTATTTCTTAACATATTTCTCCCATATTCACCAAAGAAAATATAAATAATAATAAAGCTAAGGCAAATGATGATCAAATAGATGGAAATGTAAGGACTGAGACAAGAAAATGGGAGTCCAGGGTACTATGAACACAGTGCAGGTAATATCAACATTGTAATTTATTCTTCTCAAATATCAAAATCCTTAGTATAATTTATGTTTTTCAAACACCAGTACCCAAGTATAAATTCTGGCAGAAAGTATATTATTTTTCATTCAGATGATGAAAAGACATGTTTATGGATATATAAAATTAGGAACATGCTCTTGCTAAAAAGGGATCATTAATGAGGTATGCAAATAGATTTCTCATTTGCTTTTGGAATATTCATAAAAAGCAAGTTATTCATCTATGAAAAATACAGACGCCATAAAACACATCAACCACATCTTCAATCTTCTTTACATTTAAGAAGATACAGTATCTTGTGATGTTAGGGAATGCCAATGTGAAATATTTCAGGTAATTTGCACTGCTTGCCTCATTTTATTTTCAATAGACAAAAAATTGCTTCATTGTAAATAGAAACCTTTCTCCAATAGGTGTTATTACTGAGATTAAAATTTCTAGGTGCCGACGAATCATAAGGTTAAAGCATGTGTAATTTAACATACTCCATTCCATTAGTCTTTTATGTTACAGAATTATTCTGTGACCAAGCAGGCCTTTCTCTGAAACCCTTCCTCAGGGCTGCAGAATACACAACACGACACTGCAATGAGAGAAAGCCACTTTTGTATCCTCCCTTTTGCCTTTTTGAAGACAGAGGAAAGAGACCCATTTCCAGGAGCTCCAACTGCTCTGTTGGGTACTTCTGACACCAGGCATCAGTAGGAGATATCCTCCTTCTGATCCCCGAGGCAACTGCAGCCCTCCTTGGGCATGAAGTATCCTTTGATACTTGGGAAAGGGTCCTACCAAGGAAGTTGTTAATGGTGTCAGTGTTTGTTCTTAGTACAGAGTCCATTACTTTTTTGCTGGGCAGTTAGCCATGTAGCCCTGGTGTAGGGTACCTTCCCCTTTTCATACAAACTAGAAGGTCAATAGCAGGTGAGTCCAGGATGCAGGTGAGGGGGATTCTCAGTCATGTCACATGAAAGCTAGTGGATTCATGGGCTATCCTCCATTCCAACGGCGCAACAGGAACTTAGGACCTCTTCTACTGGGAAAACCCCCTGGCATTTCCTGGGTGTGGGAGGCTAATGAGAGCAAATTTCTAGAACAAGTGTCCTGAACCAGATCCAAAACTTCTCTGGGATCCCTTCCAATAAGGCTCTTGTTTAGTAGGTTCCCAATTATCCATACTTCCAATTTATCACAGAATACAATTGATAGTAATGGACTGTTCAACCTAAGTAAGCCCTAGTCATTACCAAGGGAAAAACAAGACAAAAACAAGCAAACAAACAAACAAACAAAAAACTCTGAACGGAGAAGGCTTGCTCTTCAAATTCTTCCTTGAAGTATTTGGGAGTAGGTTTGCCTTCTATGATCATGTTTTCCCTTGTGTGTTTACAGAGGTCATGGGGGTTGCCAAGGGTTGAATTTCCATATAACACCAGGGTGAGCATCTGAACATTGGTTTCACTATAATATATAATTGTTTGGATCTATAAGCCTGGCAATTTAATCTTTGTAGCAACCCAGTGAAGTAGGTATTTTATTATTAACCCCATTATAACCTCACAGTGACTCATGTTTATAGATGAATTAACTGAAGTTTAGTGAGTGGAAGCAACTTGTCCAGGCTCCTAGTTTAATAAATGTCAGGTCCTGGATCCAATCAAGCCCTATCTAAATATAAAAGTTTCTGTTCTTCACCATTTTGCAGAAAATGTCCTTTTCTATCTCTATAGATTTTCGTATTGTCTCCGACAGAAAATAGGCATACCGTTTCTGTAAAGGGCTAAAAGCAAATATACTAATCCTGTGACCCACAGGCAAAATTGAGGCTATTATGTAGGTACTTGAATATCAAGAGGTAAAATAACTATGACAAATTTGTGTTCATGAATTTCAAAATATAATAATTGGGAACACTCATTTTATAATACAGATCTACTGGTAAGAGCAGAGTTCATTTGTGGCAAGGGGAAAAAATTCCTTTTTTAAAAAAATTTTATTAAGTTTTTTAAAATGTCAATTCCAGTATAGGTAACATACAGTTTTATATTACTTGCAGGTAACCGAAGTTTAAAGGTAGGGTTTCTTACCATCAAATCTAGTATAGATGTTCATCTGTAAAAAGCATTCTTAGACATAAGAAAGAAACAGCCCTGGATTTGGCTCATAAGCTGTAGTTTGCTCTAAAAACACTTTCATTCAAAGGAGCTAGTGATCTGTTTATATTTTAATTATAACTGCACAAGAAGATTTTCCTAACAGTTTCACACAGGGACAGGACATTTCTTAGTGTAGTAAGAGTATTTCTTAGGCAAACACTTTGCCTGAAATTGACTCACCCCTATCATCTCCTTAGCACATAGAGAACTATTCTCTGGAGATTAAATCATAATTCCACAGCATTTGACAGATGTATTTTAAAACTTCTGCATTACTGATAAATAAAAAATTTAAACATATAAGCAAAACTAATGCTACACTAAAAGTTAAGTACTTTGTATTCTTGGGAACTATACCAAAAAATTTAAGGAAATATAAGTGGCTCCAATTATATACAATTATATACTGATTGAAGAAAATCCTGTTAAAGCTGAGAATAATTCAAATATTTGTCGAGCTAAGATCACAGAAGTTATCTAACTTAAAATGATTCTTAATTTCAAAGACTCTTTAAAAAAATTCTTAATATGTTCTCCATTGTGAAGATCCAGGAGTTTTGATCCCCAAAAGTGACACATGCTAATAGTATTGTAGTCTTAAGGTTATAAACATTCAGATTATTGGGTTCAAAATCAAACTATACTTTGGGTTAGTATCAGCTCGTAGTTGAAACTAAGTATACTCAATTTGGGATCTATCCCTCAGAGAGGCTTTTTCTTCATTTTAAAAATATATTTCTTATGAGGAAAATGTAATGCTCAAGTTTCTGATTCATTATTCTTAATTTTCTCTGATTGTTTTTAAAAAGCAGTATGATGTCAATGATGCAATTAGAGATTCTTAACAAGCCTTTTAACACTAGTTTCTTAACCCCAGGACCTGACTTCGATTTGCTTCTCATGTAGCATGCTGATAGGGGTGGGTTCCTTTTTCTAAAGAATGCATATTAATTTTAGGTTCACATTACAATAACAGGAGAAAAATGAACACAAATGGAAAAGTGTATGAATAAATGTCCTTGTCATACTGCTTTTTGTTGAAGAGTAAGGGTTTGCCTTTTCTGAGCTTCTAAAATCTCAAGTGCATTGATAATCTTCCAACAACGTGCTAGAGCAGATGATATGAAGATAGAATTTAGCAACTCTCTTCCTTCCACTCCTCTCTTAGCATCTGGAATATGCTCTAGGTCTTAAATCTGGCTGTCAAATCTGTAAGGTATTGCTTATTGAGAAATCCAAGGCTCAGGTGCTAAGTCAAAAGTACCAATTTTGCTTTCAAGTTAAAACACAAACTGATCATGTCCCTAACATTATTTTTAAAACAACCGTGAAATGAAGTGCTGGCCCATGACTGGATTCAGAAAGCCAGATCTAAGGGAAATCAGTGAGTGGCCTAAAAGGGTGTTCATCAATTATTGGTCTATAACAGGCAAGGGGACACAAGACTCCTTTCAAAGAACTCACAGATAAATAAGTGAGGCTAATGAGTTGCAGAGACAGACTGAAGAAAAGCATAGAAGGAACCTAAAGCTAATTTGTCACAGATTTCTTTCTTCTGAAGTTAAAACCGTCAAAAATCTTTTTCCCCTTGGAAAAGCGTGTTACCATACATCATTTGAAAACTGTTGGGAGAATTTAGTGGGACAGCTGAAAAGTCCCTTTTGGGTGGTGAAATAGATCTTCTGGAAAGACTGCATCAGGATCAATTACCTCAGGTTTCTCTTGAATTGTGGCAAGGAACCTGAAGGGGAGAATGATTTATAGGACAATTTAACAGGTGTCATGCTGGGTGGGTAGTATCTATGGGATGTGTCCATGGAGGAGAAAATAAAATCAATTCTGTAATGAAATATTTGGCTGTAGTTGGCAAAAGATAAATTTCAGGAATGGAGTTCCCTTGAAGAGATTCAGGAAGCGGGGGCCGGGGTACAGTGTGCATTCTAGATAATGAAGAAGAAGTCAGGTTAACACTAACATCCTAGATAGCCAGCTAAAGAAACAACTATTAGAATTCACTAGTTGTCAACTGTATAAAGCTAAACGAAATAAAACTAGGAAACCCAAAGCATAGCTTATCTAGTGCCTCCCGGTGCCTCCCAGTCTTCTCCAGAGCCCCAACTTTTGAAGGACCTTCCTGTCTCTCCTGATTGCAACCCAAAGTTTAGTCCATATTCTCCAGATCAGTTCCCTTTACTAATCAAAACCCTTAAGAAATCTCTTAATTCTCCAGTCTGTTCATCTCTCTTTCTCTCTCTGTCAATAGAGCTGTAGAGTTCAAGTTCTTCTTTTGAATTATTGCTCATATTTCCTGTATCTGTTGTGTCTAATCTTTGTTTATAAAGGAAAGACCCTTTTATTAATCCAATAAAAATGGTTATAATGCTTAGCAGACAAATTTATTGGAGAATTTTAGCTTTACTTAGAATTTATATTAGACACCACAAAGGGCTTATTCTGTACCATTCTCAAAGTATATGCCAAATAGGGGGTTGCTGGTAGAAAAAGCAAAGGTGATTTGAGGTAATGAAAATAGCAGTGAACTCTAAGTTCCTGGTCGAGCTGTCTCCTTCAAGACAAACTAAACAGACACGTTTCAGGTGCCAGATGCCAAAAGACCCAACAAAGCATTTATTTGACTGTTTGTATGTTAGTTATCAGTTACAAATCTCCTTTCATAATCCATGCCCTCAATACATGCATAGTAGTAATAACAAAATTATAGCACCTACAAGCCAAATGTATTTGCAGAGTCAAAATTTCAATTAACATAAAATATCCTTTATGGTTTTTTTTCCTCAATACTATACTGCCTTCTGTCCTTTTCAAATAATGCCCAGACTGTTCTTTTCAAAGGTAATTTAATTGACTGTTCAGATGTTTATTTTCCTTTCTATAATCTTATAGAAAATCTATAAAATTTTCTCAAAATCTATCTATCTACAGTGTTTAAATTTTAAGCATAAATTGTCAGCCTATTGTTGATTTCTTCAAAAATGGTCTGATTTCCTCTTTGGATCCTAAAGCGATTTCTGAAAGTGAATGGAAGGGGGAAATCTTGATATTGCATAAAAGGGAAACTGGAAAAACATAAATGTTTTAAGACTAAGGTGTGTGGGGGTGCCTGGGTGCCTCAGGAGGTTAAGCGTCCAGCTCAGAGCCTGGAGCCTGCTTCCGATTCTGCTTCATCCTCTCTGCCCCTCCCCCACTCTCAAACATAAATAAACATTAAAACACTTTAAAAACAAAAGACTGACTGACATGTGGTAGTCTCCCACTTGTGACCAGCAGTTAATCTCCTTTGTTTCTTCTGGCGTGCATGCATATCTTAAGTAATCAATTTTCCAGTTTTGTTCTTAGTCTTACAAAAGTGGTATCAATCTCTAGGGTTCCATGTGAGAACATGCTCAAATAATCCAGAGGGTTTGGGTCTCTTTTTAACTACTGATATGACTCACTGTCTACTGGAGAAATCTGATCATCCATTAAGATGAGAACATAAGCCACTTTTAACATCTTTACAGTCAAAACAGCTTCATTTGACTGTGATCACGATTTCCTCATTTAGACTTCTCTGCTAAATTGTCAAGGTAGCGTATTCACCACTAATCATTCCTTGATGTTATTTTAAGGAAATTTCACGTAACTTCCTTAAACAAAATGAGGGATTATTCGGGAAAAATTTACCCAATTTTAACCCTATTATATATAAACCTGAGTGAACTAGTATATCTATCCTTTCTTATAAAAATCTCATTATAAAAAAAGACCATAGGAATATAGTATATAATGTACAAGAAGAAAATGAAAAGGACAGAATTTCACTCTCAGAAAGGTATGACTCTGAAAATTTTGGAATATTTCCTTGCTTTCCATTGATTCTTCAGCATCGTTACATGAAAGTGCT
Source organism: Cryptoprocta ferox (assembly GCA_028646485.1). Lineage (NCBI taxonomy): Eukaryota > Metazoa > Chordata > Mammalia > Carnivora > Eupleridae > Cryptoprocta > Cryptoprocta ferox. The sequence continues at coordinate 22,723,620 of CM053567.1, forward strand.
TAGTTCTAGATATAAAATGATTATTTTTAAAAAAGCTTGATAAGGGACATTCAGAGTATTATCATAAGCAAATAAAAAGTGAAGTTCAAAATATTTCATATGCTTTTCCTTTTCTAGGCAAAGTTCCTTTTTCCCTTCGTGTCTTTCATTGTTTACCCAAGTCACTTCTCTGGCTCATTTTTCTCCTCTTTCAGGTGAAGACATTATAAAAAACTTAATATGAATCATTGCATATTTTTCTCATGCAATGCAATCTGATCACATGTAGATATAATATGTGTTAACTCATTCTCATGTATGAATATTAGTTATTTTTCTCTGTTTTACAATTATGAAATTACCTGTACATGTCTGCTTTTGGTGCTTTTCATTTCACAGTATCTTTTCAGAAAGGATTGAACCTTTGTCATTTTTGCCAATAACGCACCTCGACCCCACCTGGGTGCCAGCAATGGTGTTATTCTTTTCTGCATTTCTTGCCATTCTGTTCGATGTTAAGTTATAGCTTACTATTATCTGCATTTGGATTTCTCTGACTACCAATGAATATCTTTTTACGTCTGTCAGTGGGATTTGCTCTTCTGACAGTTGCTTCATCGTGTCTTTATTCACGCTTTGTTTATCCCATTCTTGTCAGTTTTCCAGAAGTCTTTATATGTCATAAACATTAGCCCTTTGTCTATTATCTGCATTAAAAAATGTTTCCAAATCTCATTTGTCTATTGATTTTGTTTTTGACATCTGTTAGTTATTTATATATTTTTACCCAGCAAATGTCCCTGTTTCTGAATGTTTAAAATGATGTCCCCAAGGTCCTTTTTTTTTTTTTTCTTAGAAGACTTTTCACGAGCTCTATGTTGATTTTCTTCTGGTTTACTGATGTTTAGATGACGGAAAATCATTTCCTTCCTGCTATTTACCGACAGCAGAGCGTGTGAATTGCCCTTGACCCCATTCTTGAGCACTTGAGCTCTGATTTGATACTCTTCACAGTGGCAGTTTATAGGCAGGGATTCTAAAACACACAGGGCTAGGCTAGACTTAAGTATGATTTCTGGCCCACTATCATTTTTATGAATCTGTTTTTTTGGACCAGGCTCATCTGGACTCCATCACCCCTAACAGTTAACGATGCTTTATTTCTGAGGATTATATTCCCAGGATGGGACTTGGCACCACCAGCCCTCCCAGCACATGCACACATGCCCACCCACACTCACACCACTCTTTCTTCCTTGCCTCTCAATGTCCTTCCTTCTCTTTTGCTTTTTTCCTATGCTTTGAAAAACTGGCTTTGGGAGCAGGGTTAGAAAAACATCACTCTGGGCGCCACGAGAATCAGTAGTCATACAGTTTTCGTCTTTGGAAAAGATTGCATTGCTGAAACAATGGTCAAACAGCAAAAGATAGGAAAGAATGGTCAGCCTTTGTGAACTTATATGTGTGTAGGGGGACTTGCTCTGCGGTTTCAGAGAAGAGCGTGGAGTTCATGAATGATTCAATCCACTATTCATGTCAGGTCCATCAGCCCTGCAGAGAGAGTGGACTCTCTCCCTTGGATTCAGTTCTAGGTCTAGTTCTCAATGCTGCTGTGAATTTTCATCTTTTTTATTTTTACTTTTTCATCTTCTGCAGCTATTTCAGTAGGAAGCTCGGAAAGGTCATAGTAGGAGCTGCTAGGGAAATCCCCTTTTTAAAAAATGATAAAAGCACATATGTTGCCAGAACTCTGAAACCTATTATTCCTCTCTGACCATTTAACTTCATTCATAAAATATATGGCTCACATTTTACTCCAAGTATTGTTACTCTCGTGGGAAATCTAAGACAGGATGAGCCACTTCCATGAGAAATAAGTGAGAACAAAAGTTGTCAGGCCACTAGGGCCATTTGTAAGTTGGTTATTCTAAAAGCATATTAAATAACGAAGAACAGGAAAGGAAGAAGGAAGTGTTGGGGAGTAGACAGTGCATTAGACCAATGATCTCTGAAACCCCTGCCACTACTTATATTCTGAAGTTAGGAAAGTTATATACAAAAAGCAAATGCTAGGAATCAATAAAGCCTCACTCTTACTAGTGTTGTGGGAGACAGCATTCTGAATTGGTCCCTAAGATTCTGTCCCCCGGGGTGCATTCCCTGTACAGCCCCTTCCCTGTACAGCCCACACTTCCCCTAGAGTGTGGGCAGGACTTACAGATGTGATGTGATTTTATCCCCATGATTAGGTGACACTCTGTGTGAAAGATGTAATTAAAGTCTCTAATTGGCTGACTTTTTAGTAGGCCTGACCTCATCTCATAAACCCTTTAAATCTGGGTCAGAGGCAGACAAAGTCTGAGACTAAGTGAGAGAGACAGACACACTCTCCTGCTGGCCTGGAGGAAAACAGACAGCCATGTCGTTGTGAACTACATATGGAGGGCCAAGGGACCGGGACCTTTAGTTGCTGAGAGCGATGTCGACTGACAGCCAGCATGAAACACAAAAGACAAAAAAACAAACAAACAAAAACAAAACAAAAAACACACACACACACAAAAACAAAACAAAAAACAAAAAAACAAACACAAAGCAAAAAAAAACTAAACTAAAAAACAACACAAAGGTATCATTTCTACAACCGCAAAGAACTAAATTCTGCCAACAGCCTGAATGGACTTAAAAGAACTAGAACCTCAGATAAGAACAGCACAGACAATGCTCTAATTGCAGCTTTGAGACCCTGAGCAGAGAACCCAGCTAAGCCATGTCCATATTCCTGACCCTGGAAATTGTGAGACAATAAATATGTGTCATTTTAAGCCACTGAGCTTATGGTAACGTGTTATGCAGCAGTAGGAAATGAATTCGGGTACTAATACTGATGCTTTGTAATTCAATGAGCTAGGTAGAGTTCCTTAGCACAGAGACGGGTGCAGAGAAACTGCTTAGTAAATAAATGCTCTGATATCCGTACCATACCATGCTACCTCCTTTTCCAGGAAGTATACAACAAACATGATAAAAGTAATATTCTCTGATATTGGCATGAAAAAATATAAATTTTGAAGGGGTTGACACTGAATGTCCCAACACTCTATCACATGGTCTATCACAGTCTATCTGTAAGGTAGACTGTGGTGGTGTTATAAATTATAAAACCCACTTCATGTTTCCAGTTCTTTTTTAATTTTTATTTTTTTAATGTTTATTTTAGAGAGAGAGAGACAGACCTTTAGTGAGGGAGAGGTAGAGAGAGGGAGAGAGGGAGACACAGAATCCAAAGTAGGCTCCAGGCTCTGAGATGTCAGCACAGAGCCGGATACAGACTTGAACTCATGAACCGTGAGATCATGACCTGAGCCGAAGTTGGACACTTAACCTACTGAGCCACCCAGGCGCCCCTTCATGTTTCCAGTTCAAGTCCAAGGAAGAAGGGTCACATTTGTCAACTGAGTGAGGAGGCTTCAAGGTAATGCCCAATAATGGCCATACACAAATGAACTGGGTTTTCTTTGTCTTTCTGTTTCCTTTTCAGGTCTTGGGGTTTGATACTTCCTTCTACAATGCATTAGTTTTCTAGCTGTGCTATCACACACCGCCACAGACTGGATTATCTAAAACAGAAGTTTATGTTATCTCACGGTTCAGGGGGTCTGAAAGTTCAAGATCAAGGTGTTAGGAAATTATTTCCTTCCAGAGTCTCTGAGGAAGAAACAGTTCCAAGTCTCTCTCCCAGGTCCTGGTGGCTGCTGGCAATCAGCTTTCCTTGACTTCTAGATGTATCCCTTTCATCTCTGTCTGCACTGCCCAATGGCCTTCTTCTCTGTGTGCCTGCATGTCCTTTTTATTATCCTTCTGTCTCTCATAAGGATACTCTCATTGGATATAAGTTAATTCAGTATGATCATATCTTTATCCTTTCCTTTGATACACCTGTAAAGATCCGATTTCCACATGAAGTCATAGTGTGAGGTTCCAGGCGGACATGAATTTTGGGGACACATGATTTAACCCACTACCTACAGTCACCTCCACAGAGCAAACAACTCCACTAGACGTTTATAAGCAGCCTAATTAACATGCAATCAAATTCATAATTGAACAATGTCAGATTTACATAGTTGATAATAATTTGTTATATAACTGAAGAGGAAGAAAAGAATTAAAGACTTAAAAAATAGACTGTGGTAAGTGACCTGGTGAGCTTTAAGTCCATCTGCAGATTTTAAATTACTGGCAAATTTCCCAACTTGTTGGGTCTCATTTTTATCATTTATAAATTAAATGGATCATACTTGATGATCTCAGAGTTGCTGTTTGGTTCCAACATTCTATAATTCTGCTAATCATGCCGGTCAATCATTTAATTAATTTGTAATAGTAAAATGGCATATATGCTAGCTAGGAGATAGTCGTGTCATTTTTTTTACACTAGTTTTTCTGTTTATATTAAAAGGAAGCGAAAGCTAGCTAGCTCGCTCCAAGAGCTTGTTCCTGTAAGTTCACACAAAGTAAGCTGAAGGAATCTTTCTCTGTTAACACATTCTGTAAAGTATCATCTAAGAAGGAATTGGAATTTGGTTCAGAACCTAGAAGCTAATTAGAATTCACTAGACTTTCATTCATTTATATATTTTTAGCACCAGTACAAGTTTGGAAACAATACCAATAGGTTTAAATAAGTCTATGGTGCTCATGATTCTTTTGAGACCGTTATGGAATGCTGCCCTAATTTAAGAATAATGTGTCGATTTACCCTGAATTTTTAAAATAGAACAAAGACTTGATTCAGAGAATGAAAAAGGGATAAAACAACCTTAGCTAGAAACACTTTTTTCCTCCCCTCTCTATACCTCTCACAAAACATAAAAATAAAATTCAGTATAGCTCTTGTAATTATCACAGGTGTAACTGCCTAATGGCTCCATTTTCCAGTGTATTCTCCCTTTCACTCTCGTAGGTCATTAGTTCTTACTTTCCCTCTCTCCTCAGATCTTTAACAGCCCCCAATCTGCATCCTCAATTGACTTTCTGTTTCACTGATAGAACACTCAGGATGAAGAGTCGAGTCCAAAGGAAATGAGTGAAAGTGGGCAAAGGTACAAACTTCTGATTATGAGATAAATAAATCCTAGGATGTGATGTGCAGCATGGTGACTATAGTTGCCAACTGCATTAGAGATCTGAAAGTTGCTAAGAGGAGTGTATTGTAATGGTTTTCATCATGGTGGGGGGAGTGGATTGTAACTATTTGAGTTGATGGAGGTTAACTAAACTTATGGTGATCATTTTGCAACATATACTTCCATCAAATCACTATGTTGTGTATCTTAAACTAACACAAAGTTATAAGTCAATTATATCCAAATAAAACTGGGAAGGGAAGGGAAGGGAAAAAGCACCCACAGGCACTCAGCAACATCCCTTCCTCCTGCACCCTGGCTTCCTTGCCAGGGTGACCAGCTGTCTCAGCAACTGCCCATACCAGCTGTCCAAAGCACATGGGTTCTCATTTCAAGTCTTCAAAGATATGACACCAGCAATTCTCCCCTCTTTCTCCTGAATTATTCGTGTGTTGTTTTCTTTAGCGTTCAAACATGTTATTTCTTCCATTTTAAATTTAAAAAAAAGCTTCTAAATGACAACCATCTTGACCCCACCAACTCCTGAGTTATTGCCTTGTTTCTCTGTTTCCTTTTGCAGCAAAATTTCTTGGAAGAATTGTCCAATACCTCTTGTCTCATTCAGTCTTGAACTAGCCTCAATCAAGCTTTCAATCCAAACACTTAACAACAATCTTTTTCCAGGTCACCATGCCCCACGTGTTGACAAATCTAAAGGTCACTCTTCAGTCCTTCTCTGACATCTCAGCAGCATTTGTGACAGGATAGCACCCCCTCCCTATAATGCTTCCTTCTTTTGGGCTTCCTGGATGCCACCTTCCTTGCCTTTCCTGGCATCGCCTCTCATTCACTCTCCCTCTGTTCCCAGACCCGCCTTATCTCCCTCACTTCTGAGCTCTTTTCCTTTGTCCTCACCTCTCTCCTTATTATCTGTGTGTCTCCTCCTTCTCTCTCTTTCCTCTTGCTCTGTAGGTAAACTTATCCAATCTCTCAGATCTTAAATTTTTTTAAGTTTATTTATTTATTTTTAGAGAGAGAGAGAGAGAAAGAGAGAGCGTGTGCGAGCAACTGGGGGAGGGGTAGAGAGAGATGGAAAGAAACAGAATCACAAGCAAGCTCTGCACTGTCAGCAGAGCCCAATGTGGGGCCCAAACCCACAAAACTGTGAGATCATGAGCTGAGGCAAAACCAAGAGTTGGATACTTAACCAACTGAAGCATCCAAGGGCTCCATCAAACCTTAAATTTCTAAATGTCCATTTCCTCTGAAGCCAGAAATATCCAATCTCTTTCCTCTTGGATGGCTTAGTGACACCACAAACTTAACATATCCCAAATGGTACCACCGATCTCCTCTACCACCAGTGCCATCACCCTGAAGCAAGCCAGAAACACCTCTTGCCCAGACTAGTCCAATAACCACCCAACAGTCTCCCACAGTCTGCCTCCTCCCTGCCCCCATCTATTGCACGTGGTAGCCCCCAACAAGCCTTGTAAAGAGTGAGTCACATTATTCCAACCCTCTGGTCATGAGAGGATAAGTGAGGTCCTGGTAATCACAACAAAGCCTAACATGGTCTGTCCCTGGCTATGTCTCCTGTTTCATCTGCTGACATCTCCCTCCACTTATTTTTCTCTACCCACACTGGCCTCCTTGCTGCTGCTTCTTTTTCTTCTTTAGATAATGTGTTATTGTCTTGTTTGTTTGTTTATTTATTTATTTATTTAGAGACAGAGAGTGTGAACAAGGGAGGGGCAGAGAGAGAATCCCAATCTCCATGCTGCCAGCACAGAGCATGACGCAGCACTCAAACTCAAGGACTGTGAGATCAGGACCTGAGCTGAAATCAAGAGTTGGACACTTAATCAACTAACTGAGCCACCCAGGCACCCCCTCCTTGCTGCTTCTTGACCATAGCATGCTTTCTCCTGGTTCAGGACATTTTTACAGTTTCAGTTCATTCTTCCTGAAATGTTCTCCTCACTCAGTTCCTTCATGTTTCTGCTCAAATCATATTTCATTATAGGAGTCTCTCCTGAAACCTCTAAATAAGTATCAGAACAGGCTACCAATCCTCATTCTCTTGTTTGTTTTCCTTAACTGTGATGTGTTCTTCTCCACAGCACTGTCCCCCTCTCATTACATGCATTTGTTTTCTTGTTTATTAACTAATTTCCCTACCTTAGAGTAGAAGCTTCTTGGAGACACTTGTCTGTTTCTTCCTTCTTGCATCATTGATTCCTAGCTAATAATCTGGCATATTGTAGGTACTCAGCAAATGTCGTCAAATGAACAAATCCCACTATAACAGGAAACAAAAATAATATAGTCTTCAATATGACTTCCAAATGTATTTCAGTTTATAATTACTATTTTTCTACATTACAAATTGCCTGGGTGGTCCTAAAATAAAGGAAGAGACAGAGCCCTTGAGAATACTGTTGACAAGGGAGGGGAGGTTTATATTTTAGAGCTGAATGGAGACCACCTTTTCTTCTTCCCAGTATTTGGAGAGTGAGGTGAACAGCACCTATCTAACATCTGTTCAATTAGGAATTTTGAATATAACCTCCAAATTAAACAGCCAATGTATATGAGGGATAAATCCAAAAGCTTTGTCCAATTGTGAGAAAGTCAAATTGGCAATGCACAAGTAACAAACGAGTTGTCTGTGGCCTGGAGAAAGCATGTTGACCTGCTGGAAGGAGAATTAGGTTTAAGGATAGATTGGGATTCAAATCTTTGTGCTGCCACCTACGAAGGATGGATCTTGAATGAATAATCTTCTAAACCCCATTGTCCTCAGATATAGGGGTTTTCCCTCATGTGCAGGAGGGGCTTAAAGCATGGTTTTTTAATAATATCTAGCTTCAGCATTTTATTTAATCACAAGAAAATATATCTGACCTCTACCTGCCCTAGGTGGCTCATTTGAATATATGACCAGAATAACGTGTTCTGGTATAGAATTATTCTCCTTTTCAAAGAGTTTTTGCAAAATCTCTATCTTTTGAATGTAGATAATATTGTCTTACTGCGTATAATTCATGTAAATGTTATTACACAGATACTTCAAAAATTACATAAGGAAATATTTAATTAAAAGTTATTAAGAATAAGGTAATTTAAAGAACAGCTAGCCCATTTTTATGGATAATGAAAGTGCATCAATATATGTCCACTAAAAATGGAAATACCGAGACGTTTATTACAATGAAATACTTCTCTAGATAACATACCAAAAGATAATAAATATTACAGATTACTAGCAGTATGGAATCATATTGAAATTCTTAATCTTCTTTAAATTTTCCCTAAGCCATAAAGATGGTCTTCACTTTTCATGATACTATATTGAAAGAAATATGTACATATCAGAATGGTGTCTCACTTTGTATGATTTCCACACGCAGGGAAAATCCATGGGCATGCTACTGCACAAACTAAGGCCAGATGGGAGTGTGTGGTGGTTAAAAGTACAAAGCCAGTGGCCAGGCTCTCAATTCCAATACAAATTTCATGGCCTAATGGCTTCCCTTAGAGAACACAGTCACTCTTGTTTTCCCTTGGTTCACGGTTCACTCGTACAAAATGAGGGTAAGAATAATGCCTCCTCATGTTGTGTTGAGATTTAAGTGAATTATAAAATAAAGCTTTGGGAGCAGAGCCTGGCACTTTATGACAATCTATGGTTTCTTTTTGTGTTGTTAATGGCACTGATATCTCTGTCTGGAAGCCTGGGTTGAAATAAAGGTTGAATATCAAAAAATATTATAATATTGTTTGACTAAAACCCTAACAGCTATTCTGTATCAATAGGAGACCTGACTTTTGAGGAAAGTAAACTTTCTTAATTATAGGGTTTTCAGGTTACCTCTTAACATCCACCCAAAAACCAGATGTGAACAGGGGTGCCTAGATGGCTTAGTCAGTTGAGCATCGGACTTTGGCTCAGGTCATGATCTCAGGGTTCCTGAGTTCGAGCCCCACATCTGGCTCTCTGGGCTCACTGCTGTCAGTCAGCACAGAGCCCACTTCAGATCCTCTAGCCCCCTCTCCCTGCCTTCCTTCAATTGAGCTCTTTCTCAAAAATAAACAAACAAATAAAAAAAAACCAGATGGGAATTGGTTTGTTGGGTCTGTTATTTACTAGCTTTGCAAGTTATATTCTCCCAACCCTCAGATTCTTCATTCATAAAATGGAGATAATAACAGAAGCAAGCTTCATGTGGCTATCGTGAGCTTAAAAACATTACTAAATGTTCAATAAATTGTATCTGCTATTATCTACAAAATACATACAAATGAGAAATTTTCTTAAGAATTATCTGCTCAAATGCTAATATAATCAGCTGCAAAAGTGTGATGATTGAGTTGTTAGATAGTATAATTTCTTTAATCTTTTCCATTGCTGTGAGCTACCGTGTAATTTAACAGGTAGACTGTCATTCCTATAATTGATATTTTTCAATTAATCTGTATTGAGGTAAAATATGCATAAAATATACCCACTTTCAGTATAAAATTTCAAGTTGTACAAATACATATAACCACGTAACCATCATGAAAATCAATATATAGAATATTTTTGTCTTAAAAAATTCCATCATGCCCCTTAGAAAATATTCACATTTTCACTGATGACATAGCCTCAGGTGATATCTGATCGGCTGTCCTTTATTACAGATTAGTTTTACTTGTTTTAAGGCTTCAAAGAAAATAAATCATACAGTGTATAGTCTTTTGAATGTGCCCTCTCATTCAGCCTGTTTTTGAGATTCATCAATGTCGTTATGGGTGTCAGTGGATCATTCCTTTTCCTTACTGAGTAATTTCCCATTGTGTGAATATACCAAAATGTGCCACAACATATTTTTCAAGTAATCTGCTTATGTACTTACAGGTTGGTCTCAGGTTTGGCTTTTCCAGAAAAGTCACTAAAGACTTCCACTTAAAAGTCCTTGTACATATATTTTCATTTCCCTTGGATTAATACCTAGGAGTGAGATTGCTCCTAAGTATAAATTTAGCTTTTTAAGAAATTACCAAACTGTTTCTTGTTTTGAGATCTCATAATTTGGCTCCAAACAATAACTTTTGATTTCATTTATTGATTATTAATTTGATGAAAAGACAAATTAAGACAAAAAAGGTTTTTTCAAGTTTATTTATTTTGAGAGAGAGAGCATGAGCAGGGCAGGGGCTGTGAGAGAAGGAGAGAAACTATCCCAAGGAGGCTCCATGCTCTCAGTATGGAGCCCGTCACAGGGCTCAGTCTCATGAACTGTGAGATCATGACCTGAGCCAAAACCAAGAGTCAGATGTTTAACCGACTGAGCCACCCCAGTGCCCGAAGAGTGAAAAGTTTTAATTCTTGTTATTTTTCAACTAGAATCCCTACAAATTCCAAAATGAAATTCCATAATTGTAATATAATTTGTTTTGATAAAATGAACATGATTCTGTTTCATAATTCAGTAAATGTGAATAGGATATTGCATTTTCATGCCTTTTCATTTTTTCCTGTCTTGCAATAACATTAAAGTAGAGATTACACTCACTTTTCAGAAAATACTTCCTGGTCTGACCCTTACTTTCCCCTTGGCTAACTCGAGTCTCTTTCTCATATCCCAGGAATCTTGACAGAAAGGGTAAACACATGCTGCTGTAAGTTTTGGATCAAATAGTTGGTATTCCACTCTGTTTCCAGTGATACTTTTGCAGGAGAAATGTACCTTTGTTTCTTTCAGTGAAGAATTCATTTTATAAAGCCGGATTAAATTATGAAGGCAAGAATACGTTTGTTATAGTATTCACACACTCCAGTGTTGAATGGACCACCACCACATAGCAGATAAGAAACCACTTTCAGAATTTCAGTACGTAGTTAAAAAATTAATAATGTTGTAATGATAAAAACTGAAGCCAATTACTTTTTCACAGTAGAATTATGTTTTGCCTAAGCTTTTGCAGCCAGATGTTTTCTAGTTATACTATTCAATTATCATGTTTGCTCATCAAATTCATCATCATTAGTCTTATAATTATATAGGATATTCTGCCACAGAGTGTATTCCTCTAGAATAGCCCACTAGCGTAATAGCACTTAAAGGGAATAATTATACAAATACAATCATGTAGTTGATGATTAATGGAATGATGTAAAAATTGTTAATGAGTATATTTTTACACATTTTATTTAATTCTTATATTTATTCTCAAAATATGGATATATGGGTAACAATAGGTATACAAAGCAAATTCCATTAGTGTGATCAGAGAGCACAACTTCTCAAAGAAATATAGGAAATTCAACAACTATTTGGGAAATCTGAGGTACATAAATCTGTTCTTACTTTAAAAATTCTCCCACCTCCTTCAATAATGGATATTCCCATAAAAATTACCCAGAGAGTGAATAAGTACATATAGTTTAAAAATTCTAAGTTATGCATACCTTAAAATTATTTTTCAAATTTATCCTTCTAGAAGTAAGCACTGAATCATTCATTTGTTCTTGGTCCCCTTATTGCTTTACATAAAGAGGTAAAGTCTCATCATTCCTTACTCATCCAAAACTTTTAGGTTAGATATGATTTAGAATTCATCCTTTCCTTCCTTCTTTCCTTCGCTTTTCCTTTTTCTTGGATTTTAGAAAGGTACTACATTGCATATACTATGTGCCTTAAAGGGTTTTGGAGGCAGTATCTGTGTTAAATCACATGAAAGTGCCTGCTAAAAAATATACTCACACCAAATGGCATAAATAGATACAATATGCATTATTTTCTTTTTTGACTAAGTTATTATTGTTTACCACCAACGTATGAGTTTTGGGATCGTTTTTGATTTTCAGAGCTTTTAGGGCTTTGGAATTTCAGATAAATAATTACGAACCTGCATTATCTTCTGTGATCAAAGTTTTCTCATGGAAATAGCTATGCTTTGAAAAAAAGACCTAGTGGTATCATTTTCCTTGTCATCTTAGGCTTCAGTGTGAAGCAGATAATCACACATTCCCCATCTCTGCCAGAACACTCACTTATCCTCTTACCTGCCTCCCTACCTTTATATATTTGCTCATAGGAGATAATTGACTTCAGGCCATGGTTTTATTGAACAGCTACTATACATTCAGAACTACACGGGTAGAGGTGCAGCTTTGCATTTTACTTTGAGGGCCCCCCTTCTGTCACTGTTTTCATAGCAATGGCAACATGCACAGAAATGCATCAATAGCAGAAGTCAGAATATTGTATTACTAAATTGTAATACTTTTGGACTATGAAATGACGTAGTAATTCAGGGAGGAGAAGAGTTCGTGCGAAGTGAGATTTTCTCGAAGAAAAGACTTCTGTAGACTTTTAGTGCCTATTCATAAAGATGGTTAGGAAATGGGACGCTTGGGTGGCTCAGTTGTTTAAGCCTCCAAGGTTGGCTCAGGTCATGATCTCAGGGTTTGTGTGTTCGAACTCTGCATGGGGCTCTGTGCTGACAGCTCAGAGCCTGGAGCCTGCTTCAGATTCTGTCTCCTTCTCTCTGCCCCTCTGCTGCTTACACTCTGTTTCTCTCTGTCTCTCTTAAAAATAAATAAATATTTAAAAAAATTTTTAAAGATGATTAGGAAGAATATCAAATAAGTTAATGAAAAGAAGCAAAGGAAGAGAAACAATATTTATTGAGCAACTACTGTGTGTCAGACAACATATTAGATTATTAAATGCATTATCACTTTAGAAACAATTTGTGTATAATATAAAGAGGAAGACCAAAAATGTGTTGGTGAAAAAGCATGTATAAGGATTTATAGACAATGAAATGCATGAAATAAGCTAATAGTTTGATTTGTCATAACAAAGACAAAACTAGTGATATGTCCTTATATTTCATATATAAATCAAAACTGTACAAGCAGGCTGTTACCTCTGGTTTTCATCTGAGCTATTTAGCAATAGTCTGAAAAAAAGTTCCCTGGTGGGTAAAATGGAGTGCAGACTGCTTTTGGCAAAGTTAGACTAGCAGGAACTCTCCTTAAACATGTATGTGCCATACAAAATTCTCCCTCCCCCAAATATGTCCTACTCCCTGGGATCTGTGAATAGGTTATTTTATATGGCAAATGTTAAACTACAGACCTGAAAATAGAGAGATTACACTGGATTATCCCAGGGGACCCAATCCAGTTGTGAAAGTTGTTAGGAGTAAAGAACATTCTCCAGCTGAAGTCAGAGAGGATAGCAGAAGGGTAGATAGGAGAGATTCAAAACAGGGGAACAAGTAAATCTGCTGCATGTGGTTTTGAAGAGAAGGACGACCATAAACCAGAGAATGCAGGAAGCCTCTGGAAACTGAGAACAATCCTCAGCCTAAAATCAGACAGGACATAGGACTCTCCATCTTAGAGCTCTGTGGAAATGAATTCTGCAACAACTAGAATGAGCAGATTCTCTCCCCAGCCTGACCAAAACCTTGATTTTAGCCTTTGAGGACAAGAACATGAAACCAGTCGAAATCCAATGGAAAGTCAACAGCAAGCCCAGAAACTAACAGAACTGTGAGATCATAACTTTGTATTGTTTCAAACATCTCAGAGTCTGATAATTTGCTAAGGCAGTAATAGAAAAGTAATATATTATAGGATTGAATGAATAGACATGTTGACAAATAAGTATATGAATGGGTTTGTTATAATGAGTTTTTCTTTATGTTCTAAGGTGTTTTGGTTAACATTTTTCAAATTGCTTACAAAGGCATTTTTCCCCACAGAAGGCATAGTGCTTTTTAGTGTAAAGTGATTTAAAAGTCTTAGCAAAATAAGTAAGTAAATAAATAAAAATAATAATTTAAAAAATTTGTCACAAAGTCAATTTTTTGTTTCATGAGTTAAAAATTAAGAGAGACTTGCAAAAAGCCTCATTTATTTTCAAAATCATGTTTTCCTTCTTCTCTCTGGGGTAAATCAGCTTTTCCTTTAATTAGGTAAATCTTCCCCAGATTTTGACATTGGATAATAAGTTCATATATCATATGCTTACCCACTGTGCTTAGATATCATTTTTCATTAACGATGTAATAATGCTCACACCTTCATTAACTTTGTTTAGCAGCACTAATTACAGTGGATGCTCAAGTCTCTCCCACTTCATTTTTTTCTCAATGTCATCTCATTAAATCATTAGGACTCTTGGCTAAAATATAATAAATATATAAGCACATATTTATTTAACCCACATTCTTATGACTAGTATCATGGCCATAATATCTAGACGGGTTGAACTTTTACTAATGATGGTGACAAGGGCGGAAGCCATACTAATGTATCAGTGTCCCCAGTCCCTGGCAGTAGGTCCTAAGCATTAAATCACATGTTGTGGAACTTAACCATTTGTCTAAAAGTATCTATTAAAATGTATTTTCTTTAGCCATTGAGAAAAAAAGACATATTAATTCAGTGTTGGAGGAGTGGTTTCATATCTTATTAATACTATTTAATAAACTACAAATTCTATCAGAGCAGATATATGGAAACCTGTCTTTGTCACTTCTCTCAAAAAGGACAAAATAACAATGTGATAGCATTAAGGACATTATAGTAGAAATTAAGAGATCAGAAGTCTAGTCTTGACTAAACTACCAAATGGTTATTCGGCCTTAGGAAGTCATTTACTATTTCCAGGTGGCAGTTTGTCCATCCCTGACGATCAGAATTTAGGGTAGGTTTCTCTAAGACTCTACCATATTTATGACTCTTTCTGAAAAAAGCATCTTGTTAAAGTAGCTTTGGAAGCTAGTGTTTGCCTGTGAAATGTTTGGCCTGGATAGATTGCTAACAAACCTTGAAAAACGGTACTGTGCAAAAGCAAATCTTTATTCTATTATAAATGTTGTCTTGCTATTTTCCTCCTTATCCTTTTATACAATGACGAGACTTAGAAAACTTGGGAGGTTGTCAGCCCTGCAACAAAAATTCTAATAAAGAATAATAAACCATTTAATGTTTGCATTTTTGGTTCAAGCTGGATGAACAGTCAAAACAGTTTTTTTCACTTGATTTTTGTATCCATAAATTTATTATGAATGTTCTGTTAACGTTTTCATTTTCATAAAAGGCAATTGTTAAATTACCCATTTCCATTAGATCATCGGGGGGGAAAGAGATAAGTTCTTTCTTTAGGATTCTGTGGTATATATTTTAAAAGAACTCTATATTCCCAAATTTTGATTTGTTTTGACTATTTATTGTTTGGCAATCTCATTGATAATCAGTAGTGATTGTTTTCTTTTTTTTACTATAAACAGCATTTTTAATTGTAGAATTTATCACTGAGTCAGTTTTTAAACTTCTGTTAAAAAGATGATGACTTGTGAAAAGAAATATTTAAGTTAAAAAATACTTCTCTTGAGGTAGAAATCATAAACTAAAATTTGCATGTGTTTAAATTGTATAATGTGATGAGAATTGACGTATGTGTATACCTGTGAAACCCTCACGCAAATCACAATAATAAACATATCTAGTACACTCCAAACTTTCCTCCTGTCCCTTTGTAATTCCTCCCACCAGACTCTCTCTGCACCCCACAAACTTCCCTCCTCATTGACATGTAAACATTAATCTTTATGTCACTGCAGATTTTTTCACTCAGCATAGTTACTTTGAGGTTCATTTGTAATTTTGCATGTATGAATAGTTTATCAAAGCATTTTATTCCTGGGTAGTATTTCATTGTATAAACTCAGTGCAATTGTCCATTCACTGGCTGATGTATATTTGTGTCATCTCCGGTTTTAACTGTATGTTATGGGTGGAATTATGCTCCCCCCCCATTCATATGTTGAATTGCTAATCCTCAGTACCTCAGAATATAAACTTGTTTGGAAATAGATTAATTGAAGATGTAATTAGTTAGGTTAAATTGAGGTCATATTGAACTAAGGTTGACCCCTAATGCAATATGATTGATGTCCTTATAAAAAATATACACAAGTACAGAGGGAAGATGATGTGAAGACACAGGGAAAACACCATCTACCATCCAAGAAACCCAACATTTAATGCTATCTACAAAGAAAGACTGTTTTGTATCTTTCTCTCTGATCTGAATTCCATTTATTTGCGTGATTATCTACCTATCTGTCCATCTCTGTATCTACTATCAATCAATCTATCCATACATCTATCATCCATCTAACTACCAATTCATTTTTAACTTATTGCAATAGGTAGACTCTCTTTTTCAATGTTTAATAAATGTGGTGAGAATGGACATCCTTCAGTGTTCCTGATCTCAAGGGGAAAATGCTTGATCTTTTACCTTGTAGTATGATCCTTGCTATAAATTCTTTTGTAGATCTTCATCAGGTTGAGAAATGTTAATAATAATCTTTGTTTACTGAGGGTGTTCTATTAGAAGTCAATGTTGTACATTGTCAAAGATTTATCTGTGGTTATAGAAATGAGCATATGTTTCCATTTTAATTTTTAAAAATTGTTAATGTGATAACTTCCATTGATTGGCTTAAGGATGTTAATGTTAAGAATGTTTAAGAACTAGTTTTGCATTCCTGGGATAAATGTTATTTGATCATGATTTATTAGCTTATCATATATTGTTGAGCTCAATTTCTAAATTTCTTAAGAATGCTTTTATCTACGTTCATCAAGGGCATTAATCTGTAGCTTTGTTTTGTTCTTGTATGCCTTTGTCTCATTTAAGTATCAAAGAATACATAATGTCTTCATAGAATGAGTTGTGGTGTATTTCCTCCTCTTCTAAAAGAAGTTGTACAGAGTTGGTTATATTTTTGGTCCTTGCATTTTTGATGACATTCTAGCAGTAAACAGCTAGAGTTGGAGTTTTATTTGTAGGAAAGAATTTAGCAAAAGAAGAGAGCATTTCTTTCTTTAGTCAATAGATATGAGGTTATCAGGTTGTCTGTTTCTTCCTAGGTGGGTTTGATAGTTTGTGTCTTTCAAGAATTTTGTTCTTTGCCTCTAAGTGGTCAGATTTATTAGTCTAATGTGCATAGTGTTACTTCATTATCCTTTAAATATGTTTGATCTCTAGTGATGTCAACTCTATCATTCCTGATACTGGTGTTTGTGTCTTTGCTCTCTTTCCTTTGTTGATCTCTGTAACTAGAGGTTTATAATTTTTTTTTTAAAAATCCTGAAAGAAATAACTTTTGGTTTCAATGATCTGTTCTATTGTAACCATTGACTTAATCCTGTTTCCCTATCTCTGTCAAGACATAGATAATTATTTTAAAATGTTTATTAATTAACCTATTTCTTTACTAGTGTGTTTCTTCTTCATGAACATTAACTAAAGATATAATAATGTCTTTAAAAATACTGATGAGTATCACAAACACTGCTTTATAAGTCCACAATTAACTTAAATAGTAATATCTTGATTAGGGAAGGCAAGTAAAAGCATCAGAAATACAAACATGTTACAGTTCTAAATCTTGGCCCTCTAGGGCTTTTAAATATATTTCCATTAAATAAAATCATAGGAAAAAGTCAAGAGATTGGTCAAATAATTAATACAAATGTGTATACATCTTTATATGTAAAGAGATAAACACATACACATATATGTAATTAATTTATATGTATCTCCATATTCCTTGTATATAGTTTATGCTGTTTGTTTACTCTGAGAGTGTTCCATATTTCTTTATGAATATGACAAGACTAGATCCTGTCTACTTATTTTTAATATAACAAATCAACATTTATAAAATATGCAGACTTATTAATGGAGTTTGGTTTATTTATAACTATACATTCTGTGTCCTAAAAAACAGTTTACCATAAATAATACTAGTAAGATATTCACCCTTATATGCCACTTTTTACACTATTGAAATGTCATCAGATCAAAATATAATCAAATGCACCTATTTGTCATATTATTACAAGGTTAACGCCACACTGACTCGTAGCTTTTATACAACAGATTTCATTTGAGGCCTTTTAGCAAAGCGAGTATATGAGTTATGGCTCAGAAATCTTTCAGCGGTCTCTCAATGAATTCCAGACACAGAATAACTATAAATGTTATAATAAATATATTCAGTAAGATAGCAAGCTCTGGCAAGAATCGTCTCAAGTCAATCTCAGTTATAAATTCAACACACGTTCATATTTATGTGGACTTTACAGTTAGGAAAATGCCCTACTGACCTCTCCTCACCCTTCATGCCACAGTGTGGGTTTTCTGTACTTGCAGCTATTATTGCCTCCATTTCTTTGCCTGAGGGCTTTATTTGGTGCTCAACGTTCCTAACAAACCAGTTGAGTGAGGGAATGAAGATCAGTTCTCAATCAATAGATACAATCTAGTTTCCTTAAGACTTGGGTAACATACCTCAAAGGGAGAGCTACCCATTTTCCAGAGCTCTCCAGTTGGATTAAGCTTCAGTTTTTGTTTTCATTCATTATATATTTTTAACATGCCATTCTATAGTTTACCTATAATACAGTTCTTTGAGATCTATTTCCATCTCTCTAGATCCATATAATGTTGCCACTGTGAACAAAGAAAAGAATAAATGCAGACAGAAATTCACACTGCTCTTAAGTACTTTGTGACTTAAATCCAGTCGTTCTAGAAGGTACTCATATAAAATCTAGGCTTCCTGGACTTTTAAGCATTCTTTCAAGAATTTTAGTTTTTAACACAAAATACTCATGAAAATAAAATTGGAAAACATCTCAATTAAAACTATTTGAATGTTTTTCTTAGTCCCCAGAGAAGTGAGTTATTTAATGTGTTAGATTATTGCCCTGAAGCATTAGTCATTTATAATTATGCCTTGCTTATAGAATTAAGGAATGGAAAGTTGTTTTTTTTAATAATCCAGTGATGCAGTAATCTTTTCTTTTTTAATTAAAAATTAATTTGCCTCCTAATGAAGACAAATAAAACATCAAATCTAATTAAGACTGTGTGAAAGGTTGTGTTAGCCTCAGTTAAGAGGCCTAACAGACAACAAACTTCATAAATACCAAAGCTCATCTTGTTCCTTTTCCTAGAAGGTCCTAGGGGTAAAAAGCAGCTGCCGCACATTATTCCTCCTTTTGTTTTAATTGCCTTTAATAAATGAGCTAGAAAAAGCATTATAAATAATGCATCATAATGCTTTGCATAAAGGCAACAGAACAAATTTGCCAGGTGACAAGTTTATGACAGTATATTTTAATAACCAGTCTCTTTCTTGAATTGTATTTTTCTTCTCTCTTTGTCACTCAGCTAGGAGAAAGGGAATTATCAAACAGACAAGGAAAAATGAACAGCAGAAGAATTAAAATGGCACTAATGATAATTGGGAAACAGTAACAAAGAAAGTTAAGGTGTGCCCAAGGGGAGGTAATTTAAATGTCTTAACAATTACATACGTTTAGGATTTGTAAGAAGAAAAGAACTGTGATAGCGATGCAGTCAGATTTTATTTCCATACATTTTTTTAAAATGTCCCTAAAGTTTAGACACCAGTTTAGGTTCTGGGGTTCTGTGGATTATTAAGAAATTGAACCAGCTCTTAAGAACTCACAGTTTAGTAAAAGAAAGGAGAGATGGAAAACAATGATCTATAAAATATCAAAATAAAACTTTACTCAACGTGATGCTGGAAAGTAGAAGAGGAATGACTGATTCTGTTTTGGGGAATTAGAAATATTGAAAAAAAATATACATAAAATCTTAAAGTATAATTGTACCAAGCAAAACATTTTAGGCAGCAGATACATTATGAAAAGATTGTATAATATTTTCATGGCAGTTGGAGCAATATTTGCAAGGGAAGAATGGTAGATGGTCAGTCCTGACAGTCACATCGATCACAAAGGAACACAAATGGCACAAAATAGAGGTTGCAACTACATAACAAAAGATAGTTCTTAAATTTTTCAAAGCTACAGGATATTATATTAGATTAAATGATTGATGTAATGTTATCAAAACATTAAAATTTATCCAAAGATGTTTGAGAAATACATGTGGCGGGGCTTTTAGTCTATGAAAGTTTTCGACAATTTTACCTTCTCTAATTCTGGTGTCTGTCCAGGTTTTTATTTCAAAAGGCAACTGTTGGCATGGCTCACTGTAGAAATAGGCAACGAGTGTGGCCCCAGCTGGAGCCTTGCACAGAAACGAGGTTCCAATAATCATAAAAGACTTCAGCAAGTTTTATTTGAATCATATTATAAAAGCAGTATGAATTTTTGAAATATGTTAACACACCAGAAAAAAAAGCACTATTCTGAAATATTGAAAATATATAACATATTTAAATCATTTGGGTTTCTTTAAACAAAAGTTATTTACATTCATATGATAACTTCACTGGAGTAAAAGTGAACATTTTGGTGAAAAAAATTAGGATTAACTGGGGATCCTGGGTGGCTCAGTTGGGTAAGCCCAGACTTCAGCTCAGGTCATGATCTCACAGTTAGTGAGTTCGAGCCCCGCATCGGGCTCTGTGCAGACAGCTCAGATCCTGGAGCCTGCTTTGCATTCTGTGTCTCCCTCTCTCTCTGCCCCTCCCCCACTTGCACTCTGTCTCTCTGTCTCTCTCTCTCTCTCTCTCTCTCTCTCTCTCTGTCTCTCAAAAATAAATAAATATTAAAAACATTTTTAAAAATTAAGATTACCTTGGAAATAAGTTATAAAAAATGAATCTAAAAATGGACATGATTCTTGCACTTTGTTAACAGTCTTATTTGGGCATGACGTGAGATGAAACCATATGATTGAATCTGTTCACATTTAAAGATGTTTGGTATTATAAGTATGAAGGAAGAAGTTAACACGTAGCTCTAGTCTACGCATTTCCACATGCTGATATTCAACTAGCATAGGGCTGGCTGCTGTGGCCATTGTTACAAATACTGAAACACTTCTATACTAGTTGCTAAATGCCCACCCCTCTGAGGCCCACAAGCTCCCATACCCATGCTACCACAATGCATTGGCCAATCTCTCAGACCTTTCAGACGTCCTCACATTTTAGCAGCCAAAGAGTCAGTGCCTTACCTCAGAGGAGAGCTCCAAGACCCTACTCGTTGGTAAGGGGCGCATGCCCTGTACCAGTGGTTCTGTGTTCATACCTACTCTTATTCAACAAATGTGTTTAAGGAAATGATATAAGCCATACACCACACTAGGCACTTGATAGCCACCGAATTAGAAAAAACCAAGAAACAGAAATTGCTCCAGTCTTCATAAAACTCTAGTGGGAGATCAAGTATTAAGTAAATTGCCATAAATGGGTGCATAATTTAAAATAATGATAACTACTAAAGAATGAAAGAACAGAATACTATATAATCATGAGAGGTCAATCAAGTTTCTCTTTAGGGATAAGATCAGTCATCAGTGGCAAAGTAGCCAATCCTGAAAATGAGAAGATATTAGCAAAGCCAGAAATGCATAGGCAGGGCCAGGTTGAGCTATTTTTGTGGTCACTGTGTCAAGAATGAGTAAATAAAGAAAAGCCACAAGGAAAGGAGTACTATAGTGATGTAGCTTTCATTTTCAAGAATGGGAGTTTCTTGGCTTTGATGACTGGATTTCTTTTTCTCACTGTATGAACTTAATTATTTTTTTATTCTTTTAGACCTCAATTACTTTTTCTGCAAATGGTATATTAACTTCATCAAGGCAACTAGAACATAGATCCTATTCATCGCACAGGGCAATAGTAGGTGGCTAATAAATGTCTTTTGAAATGAATAAGTCTGTGAAATGAGACTAAAAATAATTTAAAGAGTTGTAGTGAGGATCTATTTATGTGTGATAAGTATATGTGTATGTGTTTATATATACATACGAAAAATTTATAGTTTTTCAGGAAATCATATACATGTGTGTGCATATAAATGTAGGAGTAAATATTTAACCATAAAATTGATCAGGCATATGTATGTCCATAAGAATTTACACATAGCTTAGTAGATTGACTGATTCAGAGTAGATACTAATAAATATTAGTTCCTTATCTATCTTAAATAAATATACTTTCAAAGAGAGTATGCTGATTAAATTATCAGAATGTAGAGTGAGAATAAGTTGTAGACTTATTTTCTCAACAAAATTTCCAAGAAAAGACAGTATATATAAACATATTTTAAAGCATAAAGGCATTGGATTTCAACCAGGGGAGCCAGTGGTTGAATAACCGTCACCATGCAACTTAACCAGAAGACAAAATATGTAACAGTAGTGACATCTTCCATGCTAGCCACTGGCTTTACATATTTCTATCCATGGCACTAAAAAGTGTCTTTAAAAATCCTAAAACATATCTGATCTACTGACAGACGAGTTGTCAGTTTATCTGATTGACCTTTGAATTCCCATCATTTTGAGAAGTTTTCACCGGAAATAGGTACTAAATACAGTATTTGCCTCTACTGTACAAAATAACATTGACTTTTCAGAGGCCAATTTTGAGGTCTTTATTGCTAAACTTGAAAACAAATCTTTTGTTTGTTTTGTTGTTTTATTATTTTTTAAATTTTTTAATGTTTATTTATTTTTCCAGAGAGAGAGACTGTGAGCAGAGAAGGGGCAGAGAGAGAGAGGTAGACACAGAATCCGAAGCAGGCTCCAGGCTCTGAGCTGTCGGGGTTTGAACTCATGAACCGCGGGATCATGACCTGAGCCAAAGTCTGACGCTCAGCCAACTGAGCCACCCAGGCACCCCTGTTTTGTTGTTTTAATCCCATCAATTATACTGCAGAAAAATCATGAGCTTGTGTGGCTAATGTACCATTTTGGAGGAGGAAACTGGAGGAGGCAACTTTGCAAAGCTTTCCAGAGCTTCGGAGGGTTGAGAGGCACAAAACAGTATTAACTTGGCTGCAGACAGAAATCTTCTGATACTTGGACACAATACAGAGTGCTTTCAAATGTTACTTTATCTCAGACAACCTTAACATTGAAACATGGATTCATCATCATTTTCTTGCTGACAAAGCCGTCAATGGCTGAGACCTTGCCGAGTCAGACCTTACTCACTTTAGGACAAAGTAAATGTTAGCACATAAATTTGACTCGAGATGTATTGAGAATCCTGGTTTTCTTTCACAAAAGCCTATCACTGCAAAGCACAGTCAGCAATGGAAGCCCGCATTCCGTTTTCTGCTATATGCCTTTGTGAGTCAAAGATTTCAGTATGGTCTTGCCAACGAAGAGTCAAAACTGATTAGGTTTCAGAAACAACTTGATCAGTGTCATAACAGAAATCTTGTTACAATTTCTAAATTGTATTCATGCCAAACAATAGCCTTGTTATTAAAATTGGCTTTGTTGGAATTAAAATGTGCCTTCCTGTTTTATTTGTCCAATTAAATGTATTTCATGTTGTCAGGAGGAACAATTAAATTTTACATGAAAAACAATAAGAATAAGAAAAACATTTCAAATACCTTTTTGTACAAGATATTTTATATTCAAGACTTATATCTTCACTTCAATCAAGTATGTTGCGTAGATACAATGCTGTGTCTATGTTCTCATAGGGCATTTTCTGGAAAGACTCATAATTCCAACAGATTCTCATGAGGGTCCATGACCCCAACCTATTTAGTATGTTGAAGAAATGATCTTTCATCATGAACCAATGCCCTGGTATAAACATACTTATTGAAAATAAATTTATCTATTTTAAAAGTCTCCTCAAATGTTGAGTTCATTAGGCAAAGTACAACTGAGTAAAACCTATGTATGTTAGAGACATGAGCTACTAACGCCTGCGTGTTCCCAATCTGCCATAAATCCCTTATACTGCCCACTGGTCTGTTCAGTCTGTTAGAGAATTCATTTTTTTAATGTTTATTTATTTTTGAGAGAGAAACAGAGCATGAGCAGGGAAGGGGCAGAGAGAAGGAGACACTGAATCCAAAGCAGGCTCCAGGCTCTGAGCTGTCAGCACAGAGTCCGACGTGGAGCTCAGACGCAAAAACCCTGAGATCAAGACCTGAGTCAAAATTGGAGGTTTAACCAACTGAGCCACCCAGGCATCTCAAGATACAGTTCTTAACAGCCCTGTGTGTGTGTGTGCGTGTGTGTGTGTGTATGCACGTGCTATAGAAGGTGAATGACGTTTAAAACAAGAAAGAATGAGAAGTGATGAAAAACACCCAGAAAGACTAAGTCAGGCTATATAAAATTTATAATTTGAGAGAGACATGGGAAAGAACAAGAGAGGAGAAAGAGAGAGGCAGAGGGACAGAGTTAGTCTTTCTTGGGTTGAAATACAAATCATTCAACACATGTAAATCACTTAGAACAATCTATGGTACAGAATAAACACATAATAAATGTTACTTCATAATATTCCTTATCATTATTTTCATTGTTCTTGTCATCATCATCACAGAGAGGTGGGGACTGAAATGTGAGAGGTTTTAGGAAAGATGTAAAATGTCAGAGAACAGTAGATGAGAGTAGATAAGGGCTCTCAAAAACTATTTTCTGTAACATACATTTTGGATCCCCTTCAACATTCTTTGAGATGTTTAAAATAAATGTAAAATTTATTTTAAATCACTGTTGACTGCAGATCTAGGATTATTTGGATACCTTTCTGAGCTGGTATCAGGCCCTGGGAAAACTCCAGTTCTTATGCAGATTATATTTTGAAAGCTGTTGTACTGGGTTTGGGACCTCCGCTTCACTATACAGCTGCAGTTCTCATTAAAATTGTCAACCTTTACTGAAGCCAAAATTGCATATTAAAGCACAGGAGAAGGGTACCTGGGTGGCTCAGAGGGTTAAGCGGCCGACCTTGGTTCAGGTCATGATCTGCGGTTCGTGAGTTCAAGCCCCGCGTCGGGCTCTGTGCTGACAGCTCAGACCCTGGAGGCCTGCTTCAGATTCTGTGTCTCCCTTTCTCTCTCTCTGCTTCTCCCCTGCTCACGCTCTGTTGCTCTGTCTCTCTGTCTCTCAAAAATATATAAATGTTAAAATTTTTTTAAATAAATAAAAAATAAAGCACAGGGGAATCAAGCAGATAAGAACTGTTATGATTATCATAAACCAAGAGCCAAGTTAAAGAAACATCCTACAGACACCCTTATCTAGAGAATTAGATTTTTCTCAACCTTGTGAAAATTGACCAAAATTCCCTCATGTCCTTATAAACTGGAATTCAAGTTTTCTTTTACCCTCCATCAAATCCAGTTTCTTATAAAATGAATATACTTTCTATATGCAAGAAGAAGGCAATATCAATTCTATGCTTTGGAGAATATATCCCTCAGGGATAGAGCTGTTACTATAGGACTTCAATTAAAAGGCTTTCTAAATATTGCTGAAGTTATTTCTTTTCAGAAACTAAACTGCCATGTCAGTGACAGGGGTAGAATATTTTGAATTATGGTGACTCAAATAAGTCAAGGATAGAGAGCTTCAGAACCTGAAAAATCCTAAACATTACAGAATACTAAAGCCACTAATATCTCATTTCTGTGGAGGAATATCTTCTTGTTCTAGAGCCTATATGGGGCTTAGTAGATGATGTTTGGAATATTTATGTCAAATCTATAACCACATCAGCCAATTTCACAAATACATTGCTTCTGAAAAAACTGCCACATCAGATTCCTTGTTAAGATCAGAACAAAAGTGGAATTATTGGAGCATATGGTATTTCTGTTTTTAATTTTTTGAGGAACCACCATACTGTTTTTCACAGTGGCTGCACCAACTCCTACCAACAGTGCCTGATGGTTCCTTTTTCCCCTCATCCTCCCAACATGGATGGAGTTAGAATGTATTATGCTAAGTGAGATAAGCCAGACGGAGAAAGACAAATACCATAAATACCATGTGATTACACTTATAAATGGGATCTTAAGTAAAAAAAAAAGAACAAATAAAGCAGAATCAGATCTATATATAGAGAACAAACTGATGGTTGCCAGAGGAGAAGGAGGTGGGAGTCTGGTCAAAATGGGAGAAAGGGAGAGGGAGATACAGGCCTCCAGTAATGGAATGAGCAAATCATGTGCATAAAAAGCAGATCATCAGGAACACAGTCCATGATATTATAATAACAATAATGTACTGGGACAGGTGGTAGCAACACTTGTGGTGAACGTAGCATCATGTATAAACTTGCTGAATCACTAAGTTGTACACCTGAAACTAATGTAACATTGGGTGTCAGCTCTACTCAAATAAAAAAAAAAATTGGAACAAAAGGGATGGATGGATTTGTTTTTGTATAGAAGTGGCTTAGAAGAAAGATTCAGTAAATTTTACAAGGATGGTAGAACCCTCATGGAATCCTCAGTGATGCTACAACTATTTACCAAGAAAATACACTAGGAGAATTATGGGCTTGAGCAATTGCAAATGAGGCAAATTTTCTTTTTCTTTGAGAAATGTGATGTTTCCATTGAGGACTTCATGTGTGTGAACAAATAGGTTGTTCACCATTGACCTCTTGTCCCTAAGGAAACCCAGAACTGGGGTTGGAAACGATAGCAACTGATTTTTCTGTGGTGGATTGAGTCACAAGTGGAGTCAGCAAACACAGGTGCACATTTGTTTCTAGATTTTCATAGACATCAGCCAAAATGGGATGAACCAAGTTGTCCTCAGTCAGCCCAAAACTTCGGTGTCTATATACATACTTTTAGCAAGAAGAACTACTCTCAGAAAGGAAAGAATCTAGGGCATACCCAATGGTCCTTATTCAGCATTTTAAGAAACTATCAGTGAATAATACTTGATTTCTTATTCAAGTTCTAAACCAATTCAGAAATAAGATAAAAGCATAAACATAAAGAAGTCAAAATATCACTTTACCTTATGATAAAGCAGATATTAGGGAAGAAAGCTTATGTTTGCAGAAATATGGGCTTCCTAGTATCATATGCCCAGACCTAGGCAGCCAGCACTGTATCCACTAAGGCCGGCTACTCTATTCTTCATTCAATTCCTGGAAGACCTCAGGCTAATGCATACTCTCCTGGCAGCTCACTCTCAGAAAGAAGGGAAGTGAAACGTGTTGGCCAAGTGTAGTAGGGTGTTGCTTTCAAGGTCACCAACTAGAATATGCAAATCTTCCTCTCTAAAAAGGTAGTGAATGAGAGATCAAAAGAGGCCAGCAGAGTTACACAATAGAAAACATTCCACAGTATTGGATACCCCTCACCCCCACCCCCACCAGCCCTTCTGAGAGTCCTTTATTTTTTTATTTTTTTTATTTTTTTTAGTGTTTATTTTTGAGAGAGCAGAGGAGAGGCAGAGAGAGAGGGAAACACAGAATCTAAAGCAGGCTCCAGGCTCTGTACTGTCAGCACAGAGCCTGACATGGGGCTTGAACCCACTCGTCTGAGATCATCTGATAGTCTTTACCTAGCAGAGACACAGATCTTGGAAAGGCAGTGGACCAGAATCCAGAACGAGTTTTCTTGCCCAGGAAATACCCATTTACAAGATTCAAAGTATTTTCCAGGAAGGCTCTTGACAGGCATGACTGAGTTGGGTTTAGCTGTGTTAAATTAATCAAACAAGGAGACAATTAGACTGAAGTGGCTCTCATGCCCTGGTGGCTTAAGTAATCAAGCCAAAACCTAAGCCCCAAGGTCACAAAAAACAAAACCCTAAGGACAAGGAGTCAAAACCAACCAACTAGACTTTAAGCTATTAATAATATCAATAAGCTAATCAACACTTTTCTTACTTTGCTTTTTCTCTATAAAAATCTTTCCCTGAGCCCCTGTCTGTGGAGTGCCCCTAACCTCTTCACGGTTTGGCACTGCCCGATTTTAATCAACTTTTGCTTAAAACTCAACATTTTTAATATGCCTCAGTTTATCTTTTAACAGCTTCAAAGGTCTCTGAGTTGTATTTTTGTAGAGCCCAGAGTCACACAGGGAGCTCCCGAGTTATCTGGGCCTGAGTCCCTGGTTCCTTACTTTTCCATGTGTTCTCGGCCTCCTGTGAACTAAGGCCTGGTCATTCTGAGTGTGTGCCCCGCTCTAGCCCCCCCTTCTCTCTGAGACCCAACTCTGGCTTTCCAGGTAGGGTGGCCAACAGTCCGGTTTTCCTGTGACCGTCTTGGTTTTACTACGGAAAACCCCACAATTGGGGAAATGTGGTGGGGTCATTAGCTTTTCTTGCAAGTTTTTATGTGGGGCCCCGAGTGACTCAGTCAGTTAAGCGTCAGCTAATTGTGGGGCCCCAAGTGACTCAGTCAGTTAAGCTTCTGACTCTTGGTTTTTGGCTCAGGTCATGATTTTGTGGTTGGGTTCATGAGTTCAAGCCGCTCTGTGCTGACAGAATCCCCTGCTTGGGATTCTCCCTCTCCCTCTCTCTCCCCATCCCCCGCACTCACACACATTTTCTGTCTCTCTAAATAAATAAAAACTTAGAAGAAAATTTCAGCTAGTTAACATCCAGTGCAATATTAATTTCAGGTGTAGAATTAGTGATTCTTCACTTACATACAACACCAGGTGCTCCCTACATTTTAACTTGGGAGTGTGTCCTGTCTTCCAATGAGGAATGACATGCTGTCAACCTGTTTCTAGCCAGCCACATCTCAGGACACAGCAAGGCAAACACGGATTTGAATACGCGTGGCTCAACTTTGCTTGTAATTAATATTTTTCATTAAACTGATAGATTTATCTATTTGGTTTAATTGTTTTCCCAGCTTGCCAGATCATTCTGAGATATCAGTGTGGTAGACCAGACATCCAGATCCAGGATCACATATTACTGATTGAGAACTGATTTGGAGATGGGGAGTGAGAAGCAAATTAAATAGTTAGCTGTGACTTTTTGCCAGAGAGCAAGGAAAGGGAATTCTTTGTACTGAAGTGAGCAGTACCCAGGGGCTCATATTAAATGAGAAATAGGAATACGTCTGTCAAAACATGGGGTGCTTGTTAATACCTCTATTGGAGGATAGGATAGCCTCCCTTGGGTCATACCAGAACACCATACCGGGGAGGGAGGCAAACCATGAGAGACTCTTGAATACTGAGAACAAACTGAGGACTGATTGGGGTGAGGGAGAGGGGCATGGAGGAGGGCACTTGTTGGGATGAGCACTGGGTGTTATATGGAAACCAACTTGACAATAAATTATAAAAGAAAAAAAGAAAAAAATAAAAAGACCATACCATCTGTCAAACGCACATAACAACACCAATTTCTTTTATTAAAAGATAATAATCGTCCTCTGCCCTTTTAATATTCAACATTCACGTAACAGTGAAGACAATTTTTCATGTATTTGGGAAAACTTTGACAAAGGCCATCCCATTCCTTCCTCTTTTATTGCTCTTGAAAGTCTAATTTCCCTTGATGAAAATCAGTTTTTCCAATGACAGAAAAAAGTAATTAAATATGTTCAGCTCATAGCTAACTTATCTCTTTGCCAACCATCTAAAAAGCTGGATAATTGTCTGAGGAGAACAGCAATAACTTAGTGATACGAGTTACAGGAAATTAGGGGCGTATGATTTGTCCCTTGGGACACAGCCTGGTATTGACTTTTATATGACCAGAATGGGTATAATGACTCACATTTATTGCCCTGTGAGTTGAGCCCATCTCTGTCACACACTGACATGAGCATAACTGAAATCATCTGAAGTGAAGTGTGTGACAGGGCTTTTTCCATCTGTTTGAACAACAGAACCAGAGACTGTTTGGCAAATAAGGCTCTGAATGTGGATTTTGCATTTTGCTTTACAGATCAAGCTTTATTTTAAATGAAGTTTTCCTATAGAAGATTTCATTTAAAATAAGACCACAGCTTACTTGGCAAATGAAGAGCTAAAGAAGAAAATGAGAGAGGCACCTGGGTGGTTCAGTCGGTTAGGCATCTGACTTCGGCTCAAGTCACAGCTTTTGTGAGTTTGAGCCCCACATCGGGCTCTCTGCTGACAGCTCAGAGCCTGGAGCCTGCTTCAGATTCTGTGTCTCCCTCTCTCTCTCTCTCTCTCTCTCTCTCTGCCCCCCCCCCCGCTCATTCTCTTTCTCTCTCTCTCAAGAATAAACATTTAAAACTTTAAAAAAAGACATAATTTAAAGAAGAAAATGAGAATTCTCATAATTTGTTACTATTGAAAGAAAACTGGCTAATTATAATAAGAGATCGTTCAATCATCTAGTTTCACAACTGGATGGAGAGTACTCAAAATTTGCAAGTGGCAAACCTGTTCTATTATAGATCTCCTTTGAAATTGACTCATAGAGACTTTGGCACTGCCTTTCACTAGCCTCCAGAAGTGACCTTGAAGTCAATGGGTGCTCTTACACATACTGGTTTCCTTCTTATATGGGTCAGCACCTCTTGAAAGATCAGGTTAAAACTACATATTTTCTCTCCTCAATTAATCCAAACCTACATCATCATACCAGCTACATTAAATTGTGTGCCTTTTGCCACACTCTAAGTCCAAAATAAATAGATGAACCTTAGCTACTAATAGATAAATATAAATGTGAATTTTGAATCTGAATCAGTGAGATGGCTTTTTTAAAAAAGGGTAATTATTCCCAAATGTTTATTTGCTTCTTTTTTTAAACACCCATAACAGGCTACCCGTACAGGCTACAACATTCAGGTATCTTCTCACCTAGATGCCTTCGTAACGTAGGCACGCCCTTCCTCCTCTGGGAAGCACGCCAGAGTACAGGTAAGTACGGGTAGTATTGTTTTAAGTATAACAATGTATGTGATTTACTTTTAAGCAGGTGCTTTGACAGTATTAGTATATGAAATATTATCAGAAGCAATTCCTTGCAGCTTTTCTCACATCTCATAAAACACGATGATGTTTGTGTAAGACTGTTGAGGGAACAATTCATCTTCTTGTATGGGAAGTTGTTAGGTATACTCTCTCTCCTGTTAATTCTGCTTTGGTAAATGTAAAAACTAAAAGAATATTTCTATTCAATTTACATGGATCGCCCTTACTCTACCGTTCAAAAGGAATAACACGAATGAGAATCCAAAACTTCACATCGCTTAATCCTTCTTCTAAGATTCCTAACAATGTTTCTGACTGTCCTTTGCTTCAAGCCTAACCCCAACAGGCACAGGAAAAGATGTTAATAATATATCCAATGTGGGTAAAGAGAAGAAACTGAGCTGTGAGCATGGAGAAACTATTCTGAACCAGGTCGTAAATGGGAGTGAATGGGACGCTACTATATGGGACATGTGGAAAAATCTCAGACTGTCTCAGGCCCACTGTGTGACCTATTAGTGCTATCAAAATCCCCTATTTTGGAGTTAATCTTGCATGGATGGTTTTACTGTGCTTCTCTCTTTCATTCTCTGTTCTGCTTTTTCAGGGCCAGATTTCTTCTGGGTCTGCATCTGTGGGCTCACAGCATGCATTAGGGCCCTCTCTCTAGCACTGATCTCTGCTTGTTGTGGCCTGCCTTTATTCCTCAGAGAGACACAATGGCTACCAATATGTAATCCTCCCAGGATTTAGGAAGAAAGACAACATCTCTTTTCTCAAAGCCTATGTGACAATCCCTGGAAGGACTAATTGGTCCCAATTTGGTCACATGTACCTCCCTGAACCAATCAGGGAGGAAGGGGATTAGGTCTCATTACTAGTGTTGTGAGAGGGTGGGTTACATAATGGATTGCCGCATGAGGACCATGGAGTAGGCAATTCTGGGCAAGTATGAAATCACAAGTATTCCCTTTTTTAGGATCACAGTAGTAAGTTAGGTAGATGGGATCTAAAATCAGTCTCTGATGATAAAATCTTTGCTCTTTTTAACACACCACCCTGTCTGTCCTACACATAAAGATAATAAATGATGACAAGTTTTAGGCAACACATTTTTTAATAGGTTTCAATTTGTTCTGATTCTAGTGGACTTATTGATATAGTTTTCCACATGCTCTTTGACAGTGATGTATTGGCTTATTAAGAAACTGGTTTTTGTCACTTTCTTTTTGTCTGTGTTAATAATTGGACTATGGTCAAATCACAGGATATGATAGCTTTGGCTGGCAGGGAGCTCTTCAAGTATCGTCTTTTCCAGGTATAGACTATCAAGACTTTTTTCAATTTGCTCAACATTAAGGAAAAAGAAATCCCTAAAAACAAAACGAAACAAAAACTCTGGCTGTTGTTGTATTCACTATTATATCTGGCTCTTACAACATTAACTAGAGGCAGATGGTGACATATTAACTGACTAAATTCCAGGTAACAGAAAAAAAAGTGATTAAGTCTAAAGATTAGCAATGATAAAAATTGCATTAACAGACAACTTGTTTTGAGTTTTTGACCTAATTCAGGAATCTAATTTATGTGCTAAACTCCTTAAGTCCAATATTATACATAATTTTCACATCTGTGTATTAGCCACATTTCATAATGAAGAAACAAGAGAAATTAAGAAACTCACTGAAAGCTACACATCTGAAAGTTGCAGAGGGAAGATTCAAACCCACAACTTTCTGACCAAAGAGCCAAGGACTTTTACTCCCATTCCATCAACACCACGGGGTCCACTTGCTCTACCAAAGGTCCAAGCGGTTCAGGGTAAGACAGGCAGACCTTGTTACGGTTATATCTGAATGTTCATCCCTATTCTTTCCCGTGACCATCTTATGGGGACGCCTTGTGTGTTTATCTCTACCTGCCTACTTCACATAAATGATTTACAGAATAAACAAATAAATGTTCTGTTGGCCTATATTCTTGCACACGTATTGCTTGGAATGGATGTTTATGTAACATAGACTTTAAAAATAGATTTTAAAAAAGATTAACAGTTAAAATCAGAACTAGGAAAGACTGCTTAACTCAGGCTCTAACTAAAACCATCATTCTTATTTCGTATCACACTTTCTGGGGGCACTGATGAGAACGTTTTGCAATGACTAGACCATTCCAATCTCAAGGCCAGAAAAGCATCGATAGCAACAGAAGGTCTAGAAGACCACATCTGCTTCCCTGCCCATGATCAGGAGCTGAGCACATACCGACCCCCATCCATGATCATGTGCTTACTTCCTGCTCTCTCGCACATGCTCCTCGCCATCAACCTCTCCACGCTAAGTGTCCACCTTGTGCGAGAAGAGATCAGTTGTTAAGGCCTCAGTCTGCCACCTGCCCTGGCTGCCGGCACCAGAAATTGATTTCTCCCTGACTGCTTTCCGAAAACAACAAATACCCTAAGATTAATTTATAAATAGCAGATATCAATTTTTATTTAAAAATTTTTTAAATGTTTATTTATTTTTGAGAACAAGATAGAGAGTGGGAGTGGGAGAGGGGCAGAGAGAGAGGGGGACAGGATTCAAAGAAGGCTCCACACTGAGAGCTAGAAGCCCCATGTATTGCTCGAACTCATGAACTGGTGAGATCATGATGTGAGCTGAAGTTGGCCACTTAACCGACTGAACCACCCAGATGTCCCTTTATTTTCAAATGTTTAGTTCAAGAATAAAATTTAGTTATGATTTGCATCAAATTTAAAATAGAAATAGTCCAGCCTATAGATTTTTTCATTATATAATCATTTCTATTAAAAGTTGGAAACATCATGTAAATGCATTATGCTATTTCAACCTGATAATCATTTAAGCATCAGCAATCCTTGGATCCACTTGAATAAGCTGAGAAATTAACTATAGAGACTGAGAAAGGACATCACTTCCACTGGAAATATAAACAAGGACGGAGTACAGTATGAGGGATAAAGATAGATACCTGCCCCACCCCTTTTATTTATTTAGATCTCAATTATTTTTGAAGTAGAATAACTGGACTATGGGTTCGTTCTGCTGCAAGGTTCACCAAACTTTGTCTGTAAAGGAGCAAATACCAACTTACTTTAGTCTTTGCCAGCCATTAAGTGCTTGTCACAATTCCCCACTTCTTCCATTTGTAGCCCCAAAGCAGCCATGGACAAGATGGAAATGAATTTGTGTGCCTATGTTTCAGCAAAACTTTAATTACAAAACCAAGTGGTGGGCTGGATTTGGTTTGCGGGACGTGGCTAGCCAAAATAGCAAAATAGAAGATTGATTTGGAGACTTCTGCATTTCCCTTTCTACTGTTTGTTTATAATCTTTTTAGTGTTTTTAAATCTATTTTTGAGAAGGAGAGAGAGAGAGACAGAGCACCAACAGGGGAGGGGCAGAGAGAGGAGACACAGAATTTGAAGCAGACTTCAGAGCCTGATGCGTGCTTGAATCTGTAAACCTTGAGATCAGGACCTGAGCTGAAGTAGGTAGTTTAACAGATTAACGGCGTAACAGATCGAGCCACCCAGGCGCTCTTCCCTTCCTACTGTTAGTGCAGGTCCTTTCTCAGATCCCAGAATCACTAGACACTCAGCGGTCCCTTCTACCCCTATTCCCACCCTGACACCTTACACAGGTTTTCCTTCTTTGCATACTGGTTACCTTTTCCTCAGACTCTCCATACACACGTATACCCTCTTCTAAAGCTTATTTCTATCTTAAAACAAGACTCCTGGAGATATGATGCCTTGGCCCAATATAATTTATCTTGGGTAAAAGGAATTTCTAAACCAATGGTCAAAGTACTTTAGAACATAGACAATGTCCTTTTGGCAATGTCCTTTATTGAAATACAAGGCAGGCAAATTTTTTTTCTGCTGACTTTGGAAACAATCACTGCCTTACATGTTTCAAATGAAATTAAATATGTGTTTAGGCCTCTACTACCTCCTTCACCCATTAGGTAGATCTGGTTGGAGGACTTATTTTGAAAGGCCATTTTATCCATTTGTGCAATACCTTGTAGAACTTAATGTTGATGAGCCCGTTTCCCATATGTATGCTTAGAAATTGTCCATGGAATCAGCAAACATCCCCATCTATCCATTCTCTTCCCATGCCTTAGCTCTGAATTAATGAGCAGCACTGGCCATATATGTACCCAGATTTCCCAGTGAATATTCACAGCTAGCAATACTTCACTGGGAACTCATGCTACAAAGTTTTAGTATCTTTTCCTAAGATAGTTCATTATCAGCAATATATCATAAGCTCCTCTAATATAAAGGTAGACATCAATTTCAAATATGTTAGAATTCAACACGTAACATTTCAAGCTCTTGGATGATTATTTCTGTATGGCATATAATATGCTAGACATGTCTTATCTGTTCTACATTTAATTGCTGTAATTACATCATTTAAGTTACTCAAGCTCTGAACACTATAATAAAAACTTCAGTTTCCACAGTGATTTTAATATTTTCAGCTCCTTTTAAAAATGTAAACTTAAGGGAAAAAAATCAACAATTGCTTTTTAAGGAGATTTTGGGTGATGTTACCTACTCCTTTCTTTGAAATGATCACAATGTAATTGAAATATTTGCTAGCAGGAAGCCATGGACCTGAAAGAAGGTTTCAATAGTCAGTTTCTGTTTTAGTGGTAGCCAGATTCTAATTCTCCTGAAATCAGTGAGAACCCTTTTCTAGTGTTCCCCAGCCCTGCCTCTAGACCTTTACTATGTAAGCTGTTTTTTGTTTGTTTTGTTTTTTGGGTCTCTCTTTTGTTTGTTTGGTTGGTTGGTTGGTTTTTTGTTTTGGTTCGTTTTGTTTTGTTTTTTTCCAGAGGCATCAGACCACTGTCTATCTTGGACAGTTGGAAAGCTTGGTTTGCTTTTTGGTTTTACTCACTGCAAATTTGGGGCAGCAAAGTTTCATTATCAGAATATCTAGCACAGTGAATCAAAAGCATTCCTAGGTTGTTAACAACTCTAGTTTATGGGAAAAACACAGAGTTTGAATGACTTAGGTACATGAAAATATTTTATAAACTGCAAAGCACTTTATAGGTATCATAATTATTATAATTCTTAAGTTTCTTCTTAATACATTGACACTTAGATGTCATTTATAATTTAAGTGAATACTAAGCTATATTTCATTTTCTTGTTCAAATTGAGATATTGAGAGGTACCTGACTGGGTCAGCTGGAAGAGCATGTGACTCTTGATCTCAGGGTCATGTATTTGAGCCGCATATTGGGAATGGAGATTACTTAAATAACTAAATAAACAAACAAGCTTCAAAATGAGATATTGAATAATATTGAATTTACTTTGTTTAACTATATCATTTAAAGATGGGAAACAAAAAATTTAGAAAAACATCTGAAATATTATACTTATTCCATTAAATTACAATTATTTCAAATACATATAATTATGGAATATCATAATTATTTCATAATTTGTTCATTTTAGCAATGATCTGAAATATAACTGAAGACATTGAAATAACATTGCAGTGGTTTTCTGGAATGCATCTTGAAGATTATGACTTTGAAATATTCCAAAATCAAATATTTACTTATCTAAATACTCAGTATTGTGCCAGGCATTGTAAAAAGGAAAACAGACTGGATGCCATGCCATGAAAGAACACTCTTCTCTGAAAGACAGGACAAACAGGAAATAGCTTGTAAATGACACTCTGGAATATACACCAGATTCTGTTATCTTCACATCAGTTAAAGCTGTGTCAGAAAGCACTTAGCAGACAGCTGACAAATTTGCAAGAGAAGTGAATATTTCCAGATGAAGGATATTTATTTATTTCGTTATTTAGTTCATTAGGTATTTTCATTTTTTTTAATGTTTGTTTATTTTTGAGGCAGAAACAGAGCATGAGTGGGGGAGGGGCAGAAAGGGAGACACAGACTCTGAAGCAGGCTTCAGGCTTTGTGCTGTCAGCACAGAGCTGGATGTGGGGCTTAAACCCACAGCCATGAGATCATGACCTGAGCCGAATGACTGACTGAGCCAGCCTGGCGCCCCTATTTATTTATTTATTTTTATTTTTTGAGAGGAGAGAGTGTGAGCAGGAGAGGGGCAGAGAGAGGGAGAGACAATGCCAAGCAGGCTCTACACTGTCAGCACAGAGCCCTATGAGAGGCTCAAACTCACAAACGGTGAAATCATGACCCGAACTGAAGTCAAGAGTTGAACGCTTAACTGACTGACCCAGACACCCCAGATGAAGGATATTTTGATCAGGGAAGGAGAATACATCAGGAGTTTCATCTCTCCAGTTGCAAAGACTACTGCCTAGGGTAGTATTCATTTCAGAATAAACATTTCTTGTACCTACAGCACAGACTAAGCCAAAGGAATTCTTTACTGAAGAGGAGATTCTCATTGGATAATTATCTTCAATTACTAGTTCCTGAGATTTTTGCCCTGTAAACTAATTTAGGGTAATCATCATAAAAATGGTTATAGTTAACACTTTTTTGTGTTTCTAGTAATTGAATGTCTGTAATGGAAAATGGAAATTATGATCAGAAGGTATTCTAACTTTATACTATGTATTTTTCAATAAATTCCAGGTTATTCAGTATTTTATTTTAAATATAAAGATAGAATTAAGAACTTATAGAAATTAGCTGGTAAATTCATAAAGAACCTTTTAATATTAGAGCATTTATTTCTGAGTTGAAGACAAGTGAGTCAATAATGAGTCAATAATGGAGATTTAAGGCCATAGATTTACCCTTCCTGATGTAGCTAAAGAAAATACACGTAAGGTCTGTAAACTATTGAGAGAGAAAGAGGCATGGAGGGAGTGAGGAATGAAGAGAAGGAACACAAATAAAAAAGATTTGACTTAAAAAATAGATTTATTAACAATGAAAGAAGTACTATTTTGTCATAATACTTTGAAATTTTCGAAAAGCCTTTGCTATAGATCATAATTCTTCTACTAAGCATCTGAGTACAGAGATTTCAATTACATTTATTCCTGACAATATGTACTTTAATGATTATAAGGGAAGTCCTGGTATTGCTACGTTTGTCATGCATTTCAATTTTCAAGTTCACTATTAATGTGATGGTAAATGATGATAAATATAAACCACAAACTAAATTGGTCTACTCACTGGTGTTAGATCCTTCATATTAGTTTAAAATTTTTGTAAGACACAATCTGACAAACCCTGTTAACGCCCACTATCATGTTTTCTGAGGAGATACATTTTAATCAACTGAAATTTAGTAAAATTTCCTACTGCATTTTCTCTCTGTAAAGAGAGAAAAGACTGCTTCTTGAAGCTCCTAGAACATAGAAAGTGCTAGATTCATATTTTGTGGATTCATTATTTAGTTGATTGAATGATTAGCCAGAGTTGATACAAGCAACAGCACTTCCAGTCTATCTTTCAGATTTTTCACTACATGGGGGCTTGAAGAGCACTGTGTGGGGATATGTGATCATCCTTAATTTCTTTTCATTGAAAGACACAGACGGGCTCCTTTTCCTGTTTAATCCCATCCTAATCACATCTGCTGCTCCTCTTCAGGACCAGACCATACAATCCCCCATCTGTCACTCCTGTTGTTTCTCTTTCTCTACTGAACACATTCCCTACCCTAAAGATATGTCCCTCCTGTGATCCAGTGTTCCCTTCTGTGTAACCCCCATCTCTCCCTTTCCATTCAACCTGCCATAGAGGTATCTACTTTGTGGTGGTTTATTTCGTCACTACCCTTTCTTTGTTTAAAAGATACAGTCAACATTTTAGCTTCCCCACCCATCTCAAGAGGGTCTTCCAAAATCATTCCTACAATTGCCAACTTTCAAAATGAATGGATGTTTTTTTGGTGCCTGTATCATTGCGACATGCTAACAGTAAAGCAAACACTCACTGCATTTTAAAACTCTCCATTCCCTGTCACTACCACATTCTCTTCCATTTCTCCTGCCAGGTTTTCTCTCCTTAGGGCTCTCACCATTCACATGTAAATTATTTGAGCACTCTTCCTACTCCAAGCTACATTATCAGGACTCCTGTATCTACAGAGAAGGGAAAAGTCGGTATGTAAGTTCTGTTAATATTCTGTGGCTAGAATCACACATGGCCACACCTTTTGTCAAAGGAGATCTGAATGTGTAGTTCTTGGCTGAGAAGCCATTACTCAGCAAGAACACTCCCCAAAGGAAGGGTTAAGTCACATTTTTGCCAATGGCTGTTTCTGTTGTAATTATATCATCCTCATTTTAAAGAGTCAATGCTTGGGATGTGCCTGCATCCAAATTTCTTAGTCTTTGAGAAAGCCAGGTAGGTGAAATTTTACTTCAGTAAGTCTTGTTCTTTTTTTAAAATTCAGGCTAGCCTACAGGAAGGTTCAATAAAAGATCTTTAGTAAAAATCTCTTATAATGAATTTAGCCCAGAAACTCTATTTTAAGTATGATTCATCATGCTTTTTTGCTATTCTTTCTTTCCTTTTTCTCTTGAAAATATAAAAACTGAAATAGTTCTATTTTTCCAAAAGCAGTGTGCCCATTTGGTAAAATGGCTTTAGTCCTTATTTTATATTTGCTCCAACTGTTAACACTTTAAGGCCACCTTAAGGAAGTTTAAAAATAACTTCTGTTCCTTTTTGGCTCAATGCTGAGAATAGAGTTTGTTTGGTTCTCAGGTGTCAGCCATTCTCATCACGTTTGACCCAACGAACTTGAAAGATGTTTTCCACAGAAGCTTGACAGAAAGGAAGAAATTCAACATCATTTAAAGTGTGCTACTGCAGCCTTAAGGGTGACAAATATTTGAGAACTGTGACATTAGTGATGAAATTAAGCTTGATATTGGATCCAAAATTACAATTCAGTCGTGACTCCCTTCTGAATACACAGAGCCACAATGTGGGTGACACAAGCAACTTCTAAAATGCTGGAAAACCTGTCAATGCTCTCTGCGAACACTTTTTAATGAAGAGGATGATCATTCTAAAATTGACTTTCAATTTTAAACAAAAATATTTGTATATACTGTCAGAAATTATTTTAAAAAAATAGGGATGCCTAGGTGGCTCAGTCCATTATGCATCCGACTCTTGATTTAGTCTCAGGTCATGATCTCACAATTCATAGGTTCAAGCCCCATGTCAGGAGCCTGCTTGGGATTCTCTCTCTCTCTCTCTCTCTCTCTCTCTCTCTCTCTCTCGTCGCCTCTCTCTCTGCCCCTCCCTTACTCATGCTTTCTCTCTCAAAATAAATAAACTTAAAAAAATAATCTTTAGTCTCTCCTTTGAGGCTGCAAATGAGAAAATAGTTTCATACTCTATTAGAACAAGCTCTGTCATTCTCTTGCCTCTCCATCCCTGCTCTCTTGGTGAATCTAGAAACTCTACACAGCTTTCATAAAAGTTTACTTCTGGATGTGACCTTTCACCCACAATTGAGCCACAGAATAATTTCTAAGAGCTGGACATCTCTTCTTGAGTACCTGCTGCCATCATGGGTGGTTACCTTTCTGCCTCTGCATGTGCTATATTCCCCCAGATCCAATGCTGCTCACCTACTTTTCTCCCCATGGCCCTTTTTTCTTTCAGTGTCCAGTCTTAATCACTGAGAACACTTTGCACCATGGACATAACCCTGGGAAAACTTCCCTTTTTATGATGCAATCATTGAAGGTTCGGATCTTGTCCAACTTTGGAATGCAGTAATACAGGAAGAACTTTCTAAGCAGTATCTAAATATTCTTTTCTTATGAAGAATGGAAGACGTTGATATAACAGTTTTTATTCCAACTCCTCCCATCATGGGAATTATTAATATGCGATGCCACTCAATTCCATAATCTCAGTTCTGTACTTGTCCATTCCTCTACAATGAATGTAAAAGCCCAACTTATTGAGTATATTATGGTTCCTTTCAGTACATATGCCAGTGTCCAATCAGACACAGAGTAAGCATATTCCTAAATTCCCATCCTATCCTCCTTTAATTGCTTGTTTCTTTCCTACACACAAATATTCTACAATTGGAATATTCTGCTCTGAACCAAATTTACAGTAATTGTACTTATCTTATCTCACAAAGGCACAGATCTCACTGCCTAATATTCTAACTAGATGTTAGTTCTGATTCAGGTAGGGTAAAATATGACTCATTCCTAGATTAACATTCTATTATACTTAGTATAAGCTGCAGACATTTGACTCTATTGTGTGGCTATGTGGGACACAAACTTGGTCATGAAAGCCCAAGCTCATTTGTATACAGTGTTTGCTTATCAAGGCAAATAGTACTATGGCTACCAAATGTCTCTAAGAATTCTAAATATACAAGAAAAAAATACAATATTTATTGATAGATTTGATAGATTTCTGAACTATTTTAGGTTCAGAACTATTTTAAGTTAAGATTTGATGGACTTCTGAATTAGTTAATGATGTGTTTTGCCTATATTAAATAGAAAAGAGATCTGACACACACTCTTTAAGAACGGGTTGGCTAGTGGTCACTTTTGTTTATTAAACATCAAACTGGAATATAATCCAAATTTTATACTGTCATGAAACCAACCTTTCTTTTTCTCCAAAACTATGAACAAAATGATTTTGTCTCACTAATATCTCGTTGCTCAATATTCTTCTTTCACACATTTACTGTGATTTTTAATATTTGCTGATGCTTTTGAATTCCTTAAATAAACGTCTATGGGGACAAAAGAATTATAGACTTTACACTCAGTGTAAAGTTATAAAATTGTGTGCTGCTTGTCAAAAAATCATATGAGTTCATTTTTTTTTAAAGTAGAGAGTAAAGTGGCTTTTTTAGGAGAATAACAATACCATGGTGAACAGCCTGATTCAAGTCAAGTTTACCTCCAAAACTGCAGAACCGTAATAACACATTTAAGATAACACTGTTTAGTTTAACACATCTCTAGGGAAAACAACTGCACAATAATCTTAAATAATGTATTTTTATAAGAGAAAGAGTGAAAAACTAGATTTGTAGTTTTCTTTCCAATTTTCTCCAAAGTGCTAGAGGATATCAATTTCTTCAGGTGTTTGGGCACAAATAAAAGGAATTCTCTCTTTTCTTCTGAGAAATTAAATCTTTACTTGCATCCTGCAAACAATGCTATCCCACTTCATCACTATTTTGACCTTTTACTTTGACTATTGTTTATTTATTTTGATATTTGGTCCACTTATATGTAGGTGTTTATAAAGCATACCTTGTCAAAATCATTATCTTTCCATTATTAGTTTTTATTACAAACATTCCTAGAATAGTAACTTGTAGTTTTATTTATTTCATTTTTCGTGGTTTTTAGATCTGTCATTTGATTTGGTCTAGGAGGAAAAATAAAGCTGTGCTAGGGAAAGAAAGCATACATCATAATCCTCATATTAGATCTGAGGGAAATGCTAAACACTTAGTGCATTGCATACATTCACACAGCTAATTAGAAGTCAAGTCTCCTAATTCTATACTTAACAGAACTTTTCACATCAATGTATGTCTTTTCAGAGATGTGCTTTTTAAGCTTATTTCTAGAGGCATCCTTTTTCATTTTTAATGAAACTCCTCTAAAAATTGTATTCTTCCAAATCCA
This sequence comes from Cryptoprocta ferox, assembly GCA_028646485.1. Lineage (NCBI taxonomy): Eukaryota > Metazoa > Chordata > Mammalia > Carnivora > Eupleridae > Cryptoprocta > Cryptoprocta ferox. The sequence goes on from CM053567.1 coordinate 22,766,123, forward strand.
GAGTGATTCTCAATTTTTAATCCTTTTTCCTCTGGATTTGCTGAAAAATTAATACAGCTGGCATTCTCTTCTTAAATTTCCATTTTCCTTTGTCTCTGAAATACCTGCTTTCTGGATCACACACCCTCTCCTCTGCTTACCCCTAAATGTTTCTACACCTATATATTCCTTGGATTTCTCTCATTTTTTTCTTTTTACTTTCTCATTGTCAATTTCATTCATCTTTATACCTTACATTGGAAAGGTAGTGAAGGGTTTAGATGCAGCTAGAGAGCAGGATGATTTGTTTTTATTCAACACCTATTTATTGACAACCTGCCACGGACAGGGCACTGTTCAAAAACTGGTAATCTTGTCCAGGCATGGCTTATCTTGTAGTGGGAGAAGACAGACAATAAATGCAGACAAAAATAAAATGGTGACGGAGGACAGAGTGTGCTAGTGGTGTGTAGAATAAATGAGTATTAAAGTTCTCTAGAGAAACAGAACCAGTAGAATGTGTATGCATAGGAACAGAGATTGTAGGGGCCGGCAAGTTAGAAATTTTCAGGGTAGGTTGGAAATTCCAATAAAAGCTGATGTTGCAGTCTTGGTTCCCAAGACAGTCTAGAGGCAGAATTTCTTCCTCTTCTGGGAACTCCAGGATTTTCTCTTCAGGTCTTCAACTAATTAGATGAGACCCACAGACATTATGGGGGGTAATTTGCTTTCCTTAGAGTTTACTGATTCTCAGAAGAACCCTTCACAGCAACATCTAAACTGACGTTTAATCAAGCAACTGGGCATGCCAGCCTACCTGTGTTGACAATGAAATGAACCATCACAAATTATAAAAAAGAAAATAGGCAAAGACCCTAATTAGATAGGGACAGTGGGTCCAACATGTGGTTTTCTAGGGGAAGAGCAATCAAGCCAAAGGAAGAAAGGCTAAATGTCCTTGGGTGGGAACAGATTAGGGGAGTTCAGTTCAGAAAGGGACTGATCCTGTAAGTCTTTGCACCACTGTAAACTTTTGGCTTTTCTCTTAGTGAGAGGGGAACACTTGGGTACATGGTCTGACTTAGTTTTCATTTTTTGAAATGTGTATTTATTTTCGAAGGATGAGAGACAGTCATAGAATGTGAGCAGGGGAGGGACAGAGAAAGAGAAGGAGATACAGAATCCAAAGCAGTTTCAAGGCTCTGACTTGTCAGCACAGAGTGCAATGCAGGGCTCGAACTCACAAACCCTGAGCTGAGGTGGGATCCTTAACCAATCGACCCACCCAGGCGCCAGGCTCTGACTTAGTTTTAAAATGATCCCCCTGGCTCCTATGGTAATTACACACTGTAGGGAAGTGAGGGCAGGCATAGGGAGCAAACTTAGGAGACATAGAAATAATCCAGGTAGGAGTTCTTGGTGTTTGAAACAGGTTTGTAGTTCTGTGAGTGGTGAGAAGAGATAAATACAAGGGGAAAATGATGGTGGTGTAAGGGCACTGTTGGGCTGCCAAACAAGACCTTGACTGTCCATGTCGTTATTCTTATTGCCTGAGGGTTTTTATAGCTTGCAGTTGAATGTCTTCCTAGATGGCAGAGAGTGGAGTGACTCAGCTTGTCCATGTACCATCACTACAGGTCTTCTCAAGTGATGTGCCACAGTGCACTGGCGTTTTGTGATGTACAGATCCCTTCAGCCTCAGAGCATCTAGAAGAGACTTAGAGTGGCTGGAACCCCTAGCCAGTTGTCTTCATCTGTCAGTGACCTTGTCTGGGACTCTGAGTCTCTTCCAGTTCACTCCTGGGGGTCATACAAGCAGTATCATTTGTGTGTGTGTGTGTGTGTGCGTGTGCGCGCATGTGTGCACCTGAAGACAATTTGATGGGAAAATGGTAGGGACTCACTGCACTATTTTATTATTTTTTTTATTTTTAAGTTTACTTATTTATTTTGAGAGAAAGAAGAGAGAAGGAGAGAGACAGAGAGTCAGAGAGACAGAGAGAGAGAGACAGAGAGACAGAGAGAGAGAGAGATAGACAGAGAGAGACAGAGAGCCTGAGTGTGTGCATGAGCAGTAGGGGGCTAGAGAGAGAAAGAGAGAATCCCAAGCAGGATCCACCCTGTCAGAGCAGAGCCTAATGTGGGGCTCAATCTCACAAACTGTAAGATCATGACCTGAGCTGAAATCAAGAGTGGATGTTAACTGACTGAGCCCCCAGGAGCCTCTCACTGTACTATTTTAGAGTGAATCTCCCCTCCTGGAACTCTTGAGCCCTATCATCTATCGGTATTATCTAAAGGTAGCATTTCTGTAGAGAATGTTTGTCATACACCATACACTGTTCCAAGCATCTTACATGTATTATCATGTATAGTTAAAAAGATAATCATATTCAGTGTATACATGAAAAGTGACCTCCCCAAGATGTTCATCAATGGAATGTTGACATGAAGATAATTCTTTACTTCTCAGAGGACAGAACTGACCTTGAGTCAATCACTCTTTTATGGCTCTGTTTCATGGTATGTTTGATCTGTTCTCCATGTTGCCACCCTCTTTGTAGATCATGTTTGTCTCCCAATTTATTCTCCCTGCTGTCATTCTTGTCTAGTATAATGCATATGATTCTTCTCAGCTTTCATGGAAAGCTTCTCTCCCAATAGGCAGGTTAAACAGGCTCTTGGCCACTCAGAGCCCCTTCTGGGTGGTAAGCTGGCCAACCACGCTGTACCTGCGATAACATTTGAGCCTCTGCCCCTCTTGGTCATATTAATCCCTTTTGAGCCCTGGGACTCCAGAAGGATAGGCATCATTTAGCAGGGAATTCTCTTTATTCTGTTTGCCTAAATTGTCATAACACTTACAGATCCTAAACTCGCATTCTCTTTCTCTTGAATTTTCAAAATTATAGGCGGGCTTATATTACAAACCATCCATGTGTGCATGATACTAATCACCTATCACCATCAGGAGTCTGGGACCTGTGCCAGGCGCAGACTGTGCTAATCAGGCAGTACCGCCATAGGAGTTACCACATTTTGTGTGTATGTGTGTGTGTTTATTTGTTTAATTTTGTTTTAAATTTTAAAAATTTTTTTAATGTTTATTTATTTTTGAGAGAGAGAGAGACGGAACGTGAGCAGGGGAGGAGCAGAGAGAGAGGGAGACACAGAATCTGAAGCAACCTCTGAGTTGTTGCACAGAGCCTGTAGCGGGGCTCAAACCCATGACCTGCGAGATCATGACCTGAGCTGAAGTTGGACACTTCACTGACTGAGCCACCCAAGCATCCCTGTTTTTTTAATTGTTTAAAGTTTTTATTTTAATCCCAGTTAACATATATTAGTTTCAAGTGTAAGATGTAGTGATTCAAGAATTCCATACATCACCTGGTGCTCATCACAAGTGCATTCCTTAATCCCCATCACCTGTTTCACGCATTCCCCACCCTCGCCTCCCCTCTGGTAAATGTCAGTTTGTTCTCTATAGTTAAGAGTCTGTTTCCTGGTTTGTCTTTCTCTTTTTTCCCCTTTGCTCGTTCGTTGTGTTCCTTAAATTCCACATACGAGTGAAATCATATGGAGCTATAGCATTTTTTATTAGATGAACACGCCAATCACTACCATGTAAGCTATATGTTGTTGTTTGTTCTACATGAATAGGTTTGTGGGTTTGTAGAAATACTCAGTGAAGAATCACTTAAGAAGTTGGGTCTCAGGCTATAGATAAAAGTGGGGGTGGGTACACTTTGAAGTGCATATGTCACCGATTCAAATAACTCATTTACCTTATATGTGTGTGATGAACTGCCTAAATATATATAAGTAGTTAATGAAAAAAGTTGAGAAGTAAATAAGTAACAGAACTGAATAAAATGAAGAGTGACTGCAAGGAAGCAACAAGGATAAAGATAAAAGTCATTTTATAGTTTTGCCAAAACAGGCAAAAATATAGACCTCAAATAGTGGACAAATATATGTAGGTTCGGAATAAAGTGACTTTGTACAGAAAAAAAAACTTGGTTTGAGTACTGCAACTTTCAGATGAACACATTGTGTTAAATGAGGAATTTGTAGCAGCCACTTCCTTCAGTGCAAACTCCCTCCCTCCCAATACAACTCTGCTGTAAGGAGCTATCACTGTGTTCAGGGCGAGGGCATCTTCCTTGGCAGCTTCTAGCCAATGACCAAGCACAGTGGATTGGCTGAAGCCCGGCCATTTCTGCCCAGTCTTTGTGCTGCATCTCACCCTCAGGCAGTCCAAGCCATTCTCGGGGCTACATCGCCCATCCTGGTCTCCCATCAGCCCTCTTCCTTCCCCCTTCTCCTTCCATTAGTGTCAGGTCTGCATGAATGGCTTAAAGGTCTTGACTACTCCGCTCCCCTCCCCTTTGTTTTCACAGACATTCTCTGCAGTAAACATGTACTTCTGACTCCTTGGCATCTTATTACTGGAGGACCCAAATTGGCAGATTTCAGAGAGCCCTTCTCCTCTCCACAAAATATCTCCTCTGACAAACCAGAATATTCACCCAAGCCATGAAAGTCCCTGATAATATGCAGGTGTGTTTTGAAATGAATTGGCAGCCATTTTCCCCTCAGAAAAAGCCAATGCAACAATTAAAGTGGTATATAAGTCAGTTAGGTGGCCCTTAGGAGAGGGTAATCTGGTTGGTGACCAGTGAGGTGAGTTGTGGATAAGGTACGAGTGAGTCATAACAATGGCTCGAACTGAGTGAGTTTGTTGGTCAGAAGTTGACCTAAGGTGACAGAGGAAGGACATTTGATAGGAGGGGCTCTGTCCCACAGAAGATATTCAATAGAGAACTTCTGAAGACTACGTTTCCAGCCTCACAGTTTGCCTGAAGTGTTTCTAGGAAGTAATTTAGAAAAAAAAATTGGTCTAAATTTCTGATAGTAATGATAGTGTTGAGAACCCTTGAAAGCCACGGTAAAAAGTCAGGTTCTGACCCCAACTATGATGGACGATGACTGGTATGTTGAAAATGTTTTCATAATATTTAAAGAATTTGATCTGTGGTGAAAAAAAACTGTGGAGAATTTTAAGTTTGGAACACAAGCATGAGTATCAGTGACTATTTTTCTTAAAACAGTATTTTTATTTAATATTAATCTCTTTGGTCTACTTTAATATGCTAAAAGGAAATTCCCCATTTGCCTGCTAATATCTGTATATATATTAAAAATATATTCAATATTTAAGCCATAATCATATCAATTGGTAATTTTGGAGGGCCCTTGAGAATTAAATGGCATCATATGCTCTTTTAATACATTCTACCTCCAAGGAAAAATGTTAAATCAATTTTATCAGTTGAAGTGTTTAAAAATGTTTCCTTGTTTTTATTTTATTTTTTTATTTTTTAGAGAGAGAAAATGAGTGTGAGTTGGGGGAAGGGCAGAGAGAGGGCGACACAGAAACCGAAGCAGGCTCCAGGCTTCGAGTGGTCAACACGATCCACCCAGGCACCCCTTTAAAATGTTTCTAATTAACATGAGCTAACATTGTATTAATTCAGCTACTTTTAGGAACTTATAAAACAAAAAGTTGATTTAAGTTAAAAAAATTTATATAAATCTCAAGTAACTATGACAAAGCCATGGCAGCAGCACCATTTTAAGGTGACACTGAAGAAGTATGTTCAGAAAATCATTGACCAAAGTTATACAAAGTAATCATCTTAATGATTTTTGCTTTTGTGAGCTTTTTTTGATAGTCACAAATAGAATTAAACTAGCAGCCTTTAAAGGATCAAATTAAATAAAATGTTGATGTTCATATATAGTATTAGACATTTATGATGACTTTCCCATGCTGCTAAAGAATGATGGACGCTACAATAATTATAAATGTCAAGATAGTGAAAATGGTGTTTGACGCAAGAATGATTATGTCTTTTTGATGAACATGGATGTTTGCTGCTGCTCATATTAATAATAACCCTGAGTTTCCTCCAGTACCGAGGCCTTTGAGCATTGCTGCAACTTTCTAGCAGATTCTGTGTTTCCAAGGAAATTCCTGCTAGCTTGCCTCTGATTTACTAGATGAGGAACATGTGAAAAAGAGAACCAGAAAGGAGAGGAAAAGAGACCGGGATATAGTTCAAATATCGAGGAAGAACCTAAGTAAATTTAATTCAGGGATCTTAGGAAAACTTAACCCCCATGGCAAATATATCTGCAAATACCTATATATGTTATATTAGAGTATGCATTAATGTCTATAGAGCTTAGGAATTGCCATTTTATGTATCTTACAGCAAAAGATAACCATTGTTTAACCTAGGTTTGGCAACAGAAAGCTGTGAGAGTATGACTAGATCTGTTGTGAAATATAAAAACCAAATCTAAATGTGCTAAGGGATTTAATGAATTTCAATCTAAGAAATTATGATCTTGAACAAAGGGGCATTTTAATCAATGCCCCTCTTTTGACGTTTGCATCGGTGATAACTGCATACTACATATCTATGCAAAATCTATACTGTACAAGAATAAGAAAAATATTTAAAAAGAAAAAATCTATTAAAAACAACAAATTTAAAATTAATCGGAAAAGGCATCCTTTTATTTGGTATGAACTTCTGAATTACATTGGTTTCATAGAATCAGAACAATGTATAAGTAAAAAGCTCATTCATGCCCCTGACAGGAAGAACATAGAAAATGCATGTATCACATTTAATTTGTTGTTTTAACAGCTAGTCCCAGGCAATCTGAGCGTGAGAAAGATAAAACAGAATTATGTATTTCCTTACTCCCCTGTGAATTCCATCATTGTCCCACTCTGAATACCAGTTTCACCTGCTTATTCCTCATCCCGAGAATATACAAAGTTAATCACCCTTCTGCCAAATTCAAGCTTTTATGAAACTAAAATCTGTTCCCATGTTTTCTTCTACTCTTTCCTACCAGTTACCCACATTGCTGATGGACCCATTCACCACTCTGCTCAGTCTGAGCTAGTTCAAAAATCACTTCAAACCTCTATAGCCACAAATAATCCTCCTACTTCTGACTCTAGTCATTGATTCAGTACTGGTTCACAGCCCTGGTTCACTGCTAAATATTTAAATTTCATTTCTTGTTTTGCTTTTTATACTTTCAGTTCATACATGCCTGTAAGAGAAATTTTGGAATGTTCTGAGTATGTTGAAGTGTGGATAAGCAAGAAAAAGACCGCTAAATCATAATTCTCATGTCCAGAAATCGTCCTCCTAATTCTTTTGGGTTCTGTCCTTCTATTTCTTTTCTATTACCTGTAGCTGAATTTTTTCTAATTCAGTGAGTTTATGTGGCAAATAAATTGAAATACAATGGGCCAACAAAAGTCACTGTACTTTTTTATTAGAAAACACCTCCGTTGTGGTTTTGGTTTTAGAAATAAAGGTGTATCTAGTGTTTCCATTGTTATGTCAAACTTCCCCATATCTTGTTTTTGGTTTACTTTGGTTTAGTTTATTTTTAGCTTCTTAGAGAACTAGATATGCATATTTATTTACAAATGAATACTTTAAAATATCATGAGAATTCTTATTACTAATGTAGCCTCCTAGACTAGTAGTAGAAAAAATACATATTCAACACACAGCAGGTAGTTCTGGGACTTAAAAAGAAATATGCAGAAGTGGAGTTCAAAGATGAAAGCAAACTGTTATGTGATGCTGTTTATCCTGGCGAAAGAAAGGCAAACTATAAATAAAATTTTTTGATAGCACGGTTTTATAAATCCTATCAAAAGTTGATAAAAGATGGCCCTGCTTCAAAATTTCATTGCAAAAATTAAAGCAGACCCAGAGTTGTAGCTTTACTTTTAGTGAGAAAGATAGACTCCTATGCCTTCTTTCTGGTATATAAATGTTAAGTCCTTGGGAAAGAAACAATGTTGCCTAATTTCTCTGTGTTTTATAAAATATAAAATATAACATATATAACTTCATGTGAGTAGGTAAAAAAAAAAAAAAAGTGCCCTTTCTATCTATCCTTGCCCCCACCAGTACTTCCTTCTTCATTGTTCACTGGGAGTTTCAACAAACATGGCAGCTTGAGGAACAAAAGGATCACTACTTTGGATACCTCAAAAACCAGGTTATACAGGTTAAGGGAATACCTTTCCAATTTTCTGTCAACTTTAGTTTTTGAGGCATGAGATAGTACCTTTCTGTCTTTCGTGTTATTTTTTTTATTTTTTCTAGTGGTTTCTCTTTCAGGAAGGCTATCTGGATGTCCTGAGGGAAAACTACATTGATTTCCTTCAATTGAACATTGCTTCCTAAGTAATTATTTGAGCTCTCTCTCCCAACCCTTCCCCTGATTTTTGTGCCCTACTTTTGTATTGTGGTGGTTTTCATCTTAGGTAGTTGGGAGACACTGTGTCAAGTGCTCTTATCTGGATGCCATTCAAAACCAGATATTAAAAAGATTTTAGATGCAGAATGGAAAAGAGTTAGGGAGAGGGAGGGAGACAAAGCACAGGAGACTCTTGAATAGTGAAAATAAACTGAGGGCGGAAGGGGGAGGGGGGGAAGGGGAAGGGGGGTGATGGTCATGGTGGAGGACACTTGTGGGGAAGAGTACTGGGTGTTATATGGAAACCAACTTGACAATAAACTATAAATTAAAAAAAAAAAGAATTTCAACTGACCGCACATTAAGTGGACGGTCATTATCCAAATAAGGAAACTTTATCACATATATTTCTTTTTGCTCTAGAATATAGTAGACAGAAAATGAAACAGCTGGATTTAAAAATCTTGTTTTAGGAACACAATAAATGGGTAATGAGTAACTATAAAAGAATCAAATATTCAGGGAATAGTTCTATGTTTCTACAGAAGGGCAGAGGAAACAGATCCGGGGACATTCAAACTTAATATACAGAATCCTTTGGCATAAGAGACGCCTTAAGCTATTTGATTTTTCTCTGCACAAGGTTTTTCCTCCCAGGTAGTAGCAGTTTAATCAGACTGGTAGAAAATTTGCTGCACTTCTACAGACTGTGGCAACAATTGTCTTCATCTTCTAGAAATTAAGGAAAATGCTGCACAATGGGGAGGGGTCCTGTATTGCTCCCTGACAGAAAATAATTGAACATTTACTTTTAGTTCTATTACTATTGTACATTCTGTAATCCCTCAGACCAATTGGAGTAGAAAATAGAGTTCTGGGGCTACCTCAGGTAATTATGCCCAGTGACCAATCTGCTCACCCTTTCCATGACCTTTAAAGAAATGATTCCTTCCAATCAAGGCCCCGGAGTTTTTCCAAGTGCCCTTGAAAATCATGATGAGCAATAAAAACATTTTTTTTCTTTGTAGGTTTTTAACAGAAATAATTTAAATTTAAATCCTCTGAGACAATAAATAGTCATGAATGTTTAATGTGAACATATAAATGCAAGAGAAGTAACGGTGTAAGTTCTGATCTACATACACTTTGACAATTTTATTATATGCTGGAAGTTGAGAGAGGGTAGCCCAATTATGTATTCTTCAAGTATGATCCTTATTTGTGAATTTAACAGAATGAAAAATGTTTACAGATATTTATCTGCTTGCTATAATCAATTTTTAATACAGAATCTTGTTTCTATACTCTCTAATTAATGATCTAATATGACCCATTACCCTTTAAATCAGTTATCTAACTAAAGTATTACAAACATTAAATAATGAAACAGCTTTCAGAATTGGCACTAGATTATTAAATATTCTATTGAGATCCATAAAAATGGCATAATGGCTAAGTGTAATCACAAAACTTAGATGGACAATTTCTAATAGCAAAGACTACTATACAAGAAAGTCATCTATTTAAATATACTATTCTAAAATTAGAACAACCACTGTCCTTGGGATTTCAAAATAATGCATGAAGGGATTTGCGTACTTAAATAAAAAGGAAAAGTTAAACAACAGGCACCAATGCCTTCTAATGTTACTGATCCCTGAGCTCTCCTGGCATTCATAAACCGTGATAGAAAATTCATTTCATGCTTGTCTACACTGATACAACTCATGACAGAGTTGTTTAAAAATGCCAAAAACAGGGTGTGATTTTAGGAATGCCCCAAAGTATAGGACACATTGGAATAAAACTAAAGCCTCTGGACAACTATAATATTGCCCTGCCTTCATGGGTCAACCTAGTTAGAATATTGTTAGCCATGAGCATAGCAGATAGTTTGAGCAAGCAAATTAGGGATAAAACATGAAAATTATACCATTACTAAAATAACATTGTACCTATGTAAGGTACATTGGTAAAATCATCAAATGTTAGACTTCACCAATCCTCATTTTCCTCTATGTTCCCAGGTGACTGAAAATAGAATTCTTCTCTAGGATTCATACCCTGTCTGTGCATGAATTTAAGGTTCAAATAGTGTTCTCAGGTTTGTTATTGTACTTATGTATCTCTTTTTAAGGACTGCTATTTTTCATTTGGGGGATCTTAAAGGTAAATAAAACCTATAGTGTTGAATAACAGGCTCTCAGAAAGAATTAACTTCCATTTCATTCTTTCCTGACTTTTCTTCCATAAATCTGTAAATAAATGTTAACATTCTCTGGCTTATGCTCTTTCACATGTTTTAAATGTGAATTTTCCTCCTTGTTCTATGCCTGAACTTATATTCTTCTTATTCAGTACTTGTATCCTTTTCATTTGAGAGCTATATATTGGTAACTCCATCTTTTCTGTCAAGGACCTATTTTTCTTCTTAAGCTACATATCATGAACTGTGGGGCATTCCCAACCCTAAACCTCAAAGTACTGAAGTTAAATTCAATTCATTGTTTTTTATTCTACCCAGAGACCTACTTTTTTCTTTATTTTTAATTATACTAAATAAAAGCTACCATTGTCAGTCATCCAAGCCAAAATAAGTAGAAGTTTAAATTTAAGAAATAAATTGTCCCTAATAACTAGGATCAAGTTAGTCATGAAGATTGGTCCTATCTCCTCAAAATATATGGAATTATTCAACAATTGTCTTATCACCATTGATAGTGTCATAGTTGATAATTTCACCATTTGCACCAGAATTTCTACTGGGGCATATCGATCCACTTCTCCACTACTAACCATTACCCTCTTGACTCCATTCTTTAAATTGTAACCCAAATGGACTTTCTGAAATGAACTTTGATTAAATCATCCCTCTGTTTAAAGACTTCAGTGTTTTGGGAATGAAGTTCAAACATATTAAGATCATATCTAACATCCTATGGAATTTGGTTCTGATTTTTCTTCCAAGCATCACCACCCATCTGTCCTCCTTTTTCTTCTTGTTGATAGTTTTTCTACTTGCTTTATTCATACAGAATAAACATGAAATGAAAGTTTCTTATTGCAGTTGTGTGCTTAGTATACGATATTGAAAGTGTAAATTTTCACATCTGTATCACTGAAATCAAGAGCAACTTGAGAGTAGGATTGTTTATCTCTGAATTCCTAGCTCTTACTCCAGGGCCTGGGAAAGTGTAGGCTCTCAACAAACGTCTGTGGTATCAATTAATTAGGAAAATAAAGATATTTTATCCAGTAACTTAGCCACTTGAGGAAAAGTCTTTTAATTAGAGGGTTTACTATTGCTTCTGTTTCAGAGACCTCATAATATAATAATATTGACTGGAATTGACTGCCTCAATGTTATTTTTCCCTTTGACTACTTACTATTTTACAGGCATGTCAACGAAAATAGGCACCCCTAATGACTTTAAGGATAGATTTGTAATCTTGAAAATTATAGTAGTGAAAACAACCTAAAAGATTCTTTAAAAAATAAGATTTTCATGAGAGTAGTTAAATCAGAGGATACAAATAAATTAACATTATTAACTAAAATTTTCTCAGTTGTAAGCAGGTACTATGGAAGAACTGAATTTGAAGCATTTTGTGGCTTTCACTTAATTTTCCCCAAATAGGTGAGGTAAAAAATGCCTTCATTTCTCCCCAGTCTTGCGCCAGTAAATATATTCATATTTTCCCTACATGTTCTACTCTCTGATCCCTGGTTCTTTTGGAGTTAATAATCACCATTGTCTTTTACTTTCTATATCTAGGCTTGTGATAAGAAAACATATTGCCTATAATTTTATTGAAAAAATTAAAATACTACTTATAGAAATCCAATTGACCATTTTGGTCTTTGAGTAGGTTAGGTCAATGGTTTAGGCCAATGACCTTTAACATTTTTAACTGCTACTCACAGTACAAAGTACTTTTATTTGTCACAAGAAACATCCACATATATAAAATTCATAAGATGAAAAAGTATACTTTATCATTTTGTATGATTAAGAAAATACTGATTAACAATGAAATTAATTTTATGAGCAAATAATGAATTGTACTTTGCAGCACATAAAAATAACCTTTTATAAGCTGATTGATGGTGGTTGAGGCCAAAGATTTCTTTTGTCACCATTTTCTATGAAAGTCAGTAAAATTATAAAGCTCTACTAAAATACACAGTGTCCTATTGCCAGTTACATGTAATCATAACATTTTCTTCCAATAACTAAGCTGCCTTGGTGCTTTTAAATGTCTCTTTGACAGTAGGGTTGGACAAAGCTACCAGATATATGGACTCAAATCATTTGCTCATTATGATAAACACACTTACCTGGCACTGGTCTAAAGAAAATTGACCACTTCCATTTATGTATATATTCCTGACATCCCCTCTAGTTACTTTTGCCCAGCGAGTATCCTTTCTTTGGGGTTAGGTTTTAGGCTGATGATGGCCTAAAAAAACTAGGAACAAGCTTAATTGTATCCTATTATTGTTAGGCAAGAACATATACTTAGTTAAAACATGTATGCTCACATGTGATCTATTTTAAATTCCTAGTGGCTCTTAATTTCCACTGTAATAATGTTCTGCTTATGTTTGCCACAATCAATTGATGAACATCTTAATTCTGTCCTTTATGTATTCCATATATATATAATATTCCTGTATATATTCCTTATATATATAATATATATACACTACAATACATTTATATATATATATATTTTATCCCTGTGTTCCACGAAATAGGCAAAAACAGCCAGTCTTTTAAAATGTTCTAGGTATGGGTCACAAGAGAAAGCGAAGCTTCCAAACTTCCAAGGACTTGTTTATACCTTTTGTGTTACCCCTTAAAAACTTTCTGGCTTGAGTCGCGGTGAGAGAGGAGAATTTTCTCCCCACACTGTTGGGAGGCTATGTTGAGAAAATGCCCCAGTACTCTAGTAACATTCTTCATGCGCTTTGTTTCTTAATTTCTGAACTCCATGGCTAACTTCTGAACCTTTACTTCTATTGTCTGAGGATGGCTGATCAATGTCATAAATCGAGATTTAGAACTTTGTCTCTAGCATTTATAAGGCTATAGTGCCTCATTCTGAAATTTGGCAGAGTTGACCCCTGTTGTCTTACATCCTTCACTGCAAAGGACCACAAGGAGACCACTTCTAATGGTGGATTGGATCAGCCTAAGCCATATGCTTGATGCTTTTAAATCTGAGTGAAGGGCCTAAACTCTCCTTCACTTAGGGCCAAATTTAGCTGGTAAGAACAAATGACCATAAGGGGCTGAAGCTGGAGCTCAGTGTTCCCATGAAAGTGGAATAATTTGAGACGAAACATTGAAAAAGTGAAGAAACTTCAATATTTTGGTATTTGGGCAATGAAATGTTCACTTATTACATGCCAAAAATTTTGTAATATTTTCTATGGAATTAGAGTATCTGTCCTGCATTTGGTATGGCTGATGTAAATCTATTATCGCCACCCGAGATGCCTACTGTTTACAATACTATTTGTAGTACAGCTACAGATTGTGTCCTATAAATACAAGGATTTTGGAAATTCCTATTTTTATGGCATATTTTGAATTGTATATGCTGTATTTTTATAGTATGTGCTGTTGGGAGATAACTTCAGTTTTGATTAGGTGACAATGACAACCAAATCCTCCACATACGATTATACCTTGTGATCATTAGAATGATTTTCCACAGGCTAGTGCTCAGCTTCATGTAGTTTAGTCCTTATTTCTCCTTCAATACCCAAATATTTCTAGTAATTCATACCTTTATGACACATTTAAGTCACAAACTAAGGTATGATCCTGCCCCTATTTGTCACAATGCTAGATGAGTTGGCACAGTGGGAGACAGTGGATATCCTGGTAGACATTTCTACAGTGAAATAGCTAAAAGTAACTTCACAGTACATGGTGGTGGCTGTGAAGCATATCACTATATGCCCCTGAATCCAAACTAAATAAATGCTTAACTTTTCTCCTCTCAGAAAGTACTCATGGCCACTTCAATGGCATCAGAAGCAAAGTGTGATGGAGGGAGTTGCATAGAGCAAAGCAGTGACATTTACTAATTACAGTAAATTATTGAATCTTTTAAATTTTCTGGAGCATATGACCTTAGGAACCCTTGTAGGCCACTACCAATTTGGAAGTGGGTCTGTGAGTACGAGAGTTTCTTTAACTAATGGCTAAATTGCTTTATGGAAAATTTGTCATTACAATGTAATAAAAACATCAAAACAAGATTTTAAATTTCCTCACTTAAAATATAGGTTACTGATGCCAGCTTATGAGCAGAAGAGTAAGAAAATGCACCTGATTTCTCGAGCCCACAGATCATACTGTGTGGGCAAAGCTGGATATGTTTCAAAGAGCACACAGATCCAGGTTATAAGTCTTGATCATTTTATTATTACCCTTTATTTTTTGCTAAAATGATTTGTCCATGCAAAGCTGTTTTAGTTTACATTTGTTTTAGGGTTTAAAATTTAAAAATTAAGGGGTGCCTGAGTGGCTTAGTCAGTTGAGTGTCCAACTTCAGCTCCAGTCATGATCTCATGGTTTATGAGTCTGAGCCCCGCATCGGGCTCTGTGCTGACAGCTCAGAGCCTGGAGCCTGCTTTGGATTCTGTGTCTCCCTCTCTCTGTCCCTTTCCAAAACCCCTCAAAAATAAATATTAAAATGTTTAAAAATTAAAAAATTTAAAACTTAAAATCCTTTTATAACTTTTGTTCACAAATTATGTATTTGTAGGAAAAAGAACCATATTTTGCTACTACCAAATCACTTATTCAGAATGAACCTCTTTTATAAAGGACCTTATATTCAGGGAGTGTTTCTTCTATTTTATATTCTAGGCCCTGTGAGGACATAGAGGAGGAGAGATGGTCAATAATCTCTGGAACACTAGCAAGACTCTCTAGGACAAAGTAAAGGTATGGTTATGTCATCTACAAAACCCTTTCCTCTATCAGGCATAAAGGCTGAACAGCTACCAGGAAATCTAAGGTCTTAGGTGAAATGAAGCACAGTATCTTACAGAGTTTATGGGCGATGTCCAGAGTGATTTTGTTCTTTTAGGAGACGTCCCGGATCTTGGTGAACAATATTTTAAATTTTGAAGTCAAAGCATAAGCTATAGCGAAAGTCTCAGCAAAGGGCTTTTTTAAGTTCTCCTGAAATCAATAAAATATATTGCCTGCTACATAGAATGCTAAGGGAAATTTCCTCTTTCAGTTTTTATGCCATAATTCTGTGCGATCTCCATAATCATCTCACATGTATTAAGACCACTCCAAGCAGGTCACTGTGACTATGTTCAGATATTCTAATAATTTCTAATAAAACGTGTGTTATAATTTTACTGTAAATTTTGAAGTATTCAGCAACTAAGCAATTATGGTATAATTATTTTAGGTTTATTTCCTTCAGGGGAATTAATATCAAGGTTGAGAACATCAACAGTGAAATCATAGAGTCCTTGAAAGAAATCTTGGCTTGGCTTCACTATTGATAAAATTTTAGCAAAACACTTCAGCTCATTAGGGTAATAGTCATATACACATGAAGGCCTCAGACATTAACATTAAGAAAGTGCAGAAATAGGGGCGCCTGGGGGGCTCAGTCAGTTAAGTGTCCCAACTCTTGGGTTTGGCTCAGGTCATGACCTCACAGTCTGTGAATTCGAGCTCCACATAGGGCTCTGCGCTGACAGTGAGGAGCCTGCTTGGGATTCCCTCCCTCCCTCTCTCTCTCTCTCTCTCTCTCTCTCTCTCTCTCTCTCTCTCTCTCTCTCCCTTTCTCTGTCTCTCTCTCTCTGTCTCTCAAAAAAATAAAATAAAAATTCTTTAAGAAAAAAGAGGCCATTATAAAAAATTAAAGAAAGAAAGAAGGTACAGAAATAAGGTTATGCCCTAAACGAGCTTTATGTTTTTGGTGAGCCTGGGTGGCTCAGTTGGTTCAGTGTCTGACTTTGGCTCAGGTCATGATCCCGCAGCTCCTGAGTTCAAGCCCCATGTCCGGCTCTGTGCTGACAGCTCAGAGCCTGGAAGTAGCCTGCTTTGGATTCTGTGTCTCCCTCTCTCTCTGCCCCTCCCTCTCTCATGTTCTGTCTCTCTGTCTCTCAGAAAGTAAATAAACATTAGGAAAAATTAAAAGATTTATGTTTTCACATGAATAAGTTTGAAATATTTTTAAGCATTTAAATTTGCTCCAAGGGAAGGAAAATGTGTAATCTAAAGCTACTCTGATAGTCTTCTGGGGAAAGGTTTAGTTTTCAATGTTGAAATTTACAAATGTTTGTAAGAAATTAAAATAATTTGGAAAGTGTATACATTTATGATGCATTGGGAAACCATAATATATGGTCTAGTTTATATATATATTTTAACATAGATGTGTAATATACATATACATGCACAGATATGTTTATCAAAAAATGGATAATATGCATACTGTTTTATGCCTTGAATCCCCCATCAAAATATGTGTTCTATACATATTCATATCAGTATGCACAGATCTACCTCATTTTTAAAATTGGCTATGGTTTTTAAAATTAATTTACCTAACTATTTCCTTATTGGTAAATACTTAGTTATAACTAATAATTACTGTTCGACAAAAGGGTCTGTTGAATATCTTGTATATTTGAAATGTCATAAAACATGCTAGTAGCTTTTTTGGATCTTTGTGACTATATTGACAGGTAAAGGCAAGCATCGTTCTTTTTTTTCTTATATGTGTCTAGGTTTTATTATTTATGTTAGCCAAGTGAAAGAAAATCAGTGTCATCTATTTCTAATCTCTAAAATAGTTTCTAAATATAAATAATAGAATTTTTTTTGAGATTTTCTAAAATTTTCACCCAAACCATTTTGCACTAGTTACTTATGGAGGGAAGGAAGTTCATGTGCTGGGGGGCTGGGTAGCTATTTCTAGTTCCTATTGTTTCCATTACATTTCCTTTAAATTTTATTAATACATTGTTTTATACTTCCCAGAATTTCTTTTTATATCTGTTGTAGCCCAGCAAAAGGAAAATTTGTTTCTTTTTGTAAACTGACCAATGGCTGTTTTCAAATTTCTAATTAAATAATATGCATGTATAAAGAGGTAGATTTTCTTCCAATCTCTCTCCAAAATAGAACACTATTATGCTTTAACTTATCTCAAAAGCTTTCTTCTCAGTTTTTGTATATTAATCTGTAATTCTTATATCAGATTATTTTATAAGCTTACACTTTACAATAGTCCCCCCGGCCCCTTATCTGTGGTTTTGCTTTCTGTGGTTTCAGTTACCTGTGGTCAACTGCATTGGGGAAGTGGATGATTCCCTTTCTAACCTATAGTCAGAAGGTCACTAGTAGTTCAACACTAGTCACAGTGCCTAGTCGTACAGGTCACTACATCTCATCACATAGGCATTTTATCTTCTCGCTTCATTGCAAGATGAGTGAGTGCAGTACAAGAGGGTCAGTAGACAGGACACAGTAGTCAGAGGGAAACAAAAGCAAAAAATAAACTATTGGGACTGCATCAAAATATAAAGCTTCTACACCATGAAGGAAATAGTCAACAAAACTAGAAGACAACCTATGGAATGGAGAAGATATTTGCAAATAACATATCAGATAAAGGACTAGTATCCAAGATATATAAAGAACTTCTAAAACTCAACACCCACAAACCGAATAATCCAATTAAAAAAGGACAGAAGACACGAACAGACATTTCTCCAAAGAAGATATCCAGATGGCCAACAGACATATGAAAAGATGCTCATCATCACTGATCATCAAGGAAATGAAAATCAAAACCACAGTGAGCTATCCCTTTACATCTTCAGAATGGCTAAAATAAACACAAGAAATGAAAGGAGTTGGTGAAGATGTGGAAGAAAAGAAACACTTGTGCACTGTTGGTGGGAATGCAAACTGGTGCAGCCACTGTGGAAAACGGTATGTAGGTTCCTCAAAAAAGTTAAAAATGGAACTATCCTATGATCCAGCAATTGCACTATTATTTACCCAAAGAATACAAAAACACTAATTCAAAGGGATACATGCAGCTCTATGCTTATAGCAGCATTATTTACAATAGCCAAGATATGGATGCAACCCAAGTGTTCATTCCTTGATAAATGGATAAAGAGGACACACGCACACACACACACACACACACACACACTGAAATATTCAGCCATGAAAAAAAGAATGAAATCTTTGGGTGCCACAGCGGCTCAGTCAGTTAAGCGTCCAACTTTGGCTCAGGTTATGATCCCGTGGTTCATGAGTTGAAGCCCAACACCAGGCTCAGTATTTGAGCGTGAAGCCTGCTATGGGTCCTCTGTCCCCCTCTCTCCCTGCCCCTTCCACACTCACACACACTCTCTCAAAAATAAAAAAAAATAAGAATGAATTAATGAAATCTTGCTATTTACAATGACATGGATGAAGCTAAAAAGTATAATGTCAAGCAAAATAAGAGAAAGACAACCAGCATTCATTTTCACTCATGTGGAGTGTAAGAAACAGACAAAAAATACACAAAGGGAAAAAATAATAGACAAAACAAGAAACAACTCTTAATTATAGAGAACAATCTGATGATCTCAAAGGGGAGAGAGGTTGGGGGATGGGTGAAAAAGGTAATGGGGATTAAAGAGTATACTTGGCATGATGAACAAAGGGTGATATATGAAAGTGTTGAATCACTATATTGTACATGTGAAACTAATGTTAACTTACTGGAATTAAAATAAAAAGTTAAAGAGTTTGCTTTTGTCTTTTTTTCTTTGTTTTATTTCTTAAATTCCACATATAAATGAAATCATATGGTATTTTTTTAATGTTTACTTATTTTTGAGAGCAAGCAAGAGAGAAAGAGATGGAGACACAGAATTCAAAGCAAGCTCCAAGCTCTGAGCTGTCAGCAGAGAGTCCAATGTGGGGCTTGAACCCATGAACTGTGAGATCATGACCTTAGCTGAAGTCCAACAGTTAACCAAATGGAACACACAGGTACCCCAAAATCTTATAATATTAACCTTAATTTACTTGAATTATACCTTATAGTCTGCTCATGCTGTTGCAAGTGGCAATACCTCATTCTTTTTTATGACTGAGTAATATTACATTTTGTGTGTGTGTGTGTGTGTGTGTGTGAGAGAGAACATACTACTTATTCTTTCTCCATTCATATGGATGGTCACTTGGGCTCTTTCCATTTCTTGGCTATTATAAATAATGCTTCAATAAACATAGGAATGTATATATATTTTTTAAATTAGTGTGTCTTTTTTCTTTGGGTACATGCCCAGTAGTGGAATTACTGGATCATATGTAACTCTAATTTCTTGACAAGCCTCAGACTGTTTTCTACAGCAGCTGCAGCAGTTTGCATGTCACCAACAGTGCATAAGGTTCCCCTTTCTCCACATCTTCACCAACACCTGTTTTTTCTTGTGTTGTTGATTTTGGCCATTCTAACTGGTGTGAGTGAGGTGATATCTCATTGTAGTTTTGATTTGTATTTCCCTGATGAGTCCTGTTGAGCATCTTGTCATGTGTCTGTTGGACATCTGTATGCCTTTTTTGGGAAAATCTCTATTCAGGCTTTCTACCTATATTTTTATTTCCATGTTTATGAGTTCTTTCCTTTTTTTTTTTAAATAACTTTTCTTATTTTACCAGGCCACGGTCAAGTACAGGCTTAGTTAAGTTTTCCTGTAGGGCAACTGGTGGATGATGTTTTGGCTGTTAATTCAAATCTTGCTTCAGCTTCTGGAAAATGTTCTTCCTGGCAGTTTTTCTCTCTTTTCTCCCTCACTCTCTTATTTTGGAGCCCCAGTAAGTCTTTTAGGGTTATCCAGATCTATCTCCACAGTCGTTAACTCTGTGCCCATTAATATTGTCTTCTTTTAGTCTAAGTCCTAAGAATTTCTTCAAGCTCATTACTTAGTCTATTTTCATATTCCTTCTGTCATTCAATCATTCTATTACATTTTGCTTTTTAAAAATTTTCATTTCTTCATATTACATCTTTGCTTCTTTTTTTCAAGAAATTATGTGTTTTTAGTTTGTGGTATCTTTTTATTCCTCTGAGGATTCTGTTTATATTAAAGTTCACTCCTGTTTCAGTTATTAGGATTTTTGATTGTCTTTCATGCTACAGGATCTATTCAAATATGCAGTGATTTTTGGCTACCTGCTTAATTTTTGTTAAACAAAAGCTTAAGTTACAAAATATTTATAGCAGAAGTGTTTCCTAAGCACTGTTTTCTGAAAATAAATATAAATTTTCTATATGAGGTAGAGGCTTAACTGAACTAAAGTGGAAAGGTAATGGTTAGGGGTTGGCTTTTGGACATGTGAACAGGTTGGCTTGTCTTTAGATGGGGAAATGTGAATGCATATGTTCTGTCCTTTGAAATAGCCAGGTGGAAACTAGGTCTTGCTTTGTTTCTTTGCCTGACAATAATACCCGTTCTATAAATCCCTATGGCAAATCGTTAGGGTATTTTATAAATTATCATTGTGCCTTTATCTTGAGGACAAGTGGTAGACCGACCAGCTATGATACCAGGATAATGGCACAACTTTCCCAAAGTCTGAAATTAATTGATTTGAAGATTGTCCCCTATTAGACCCTGCTGTCTCTGGTTGTGTGGTTGTTCAGGGTTTTGGTAGGAAGCCTTGTTTTCCAGGAGTGCTATGCTTTGCCCTTCTTGTATTCTACAACAATAGTTCTTTTCCCCATCAGTATGATTTAATATAATTTCTATCTTCAGTAGTTTTATCCTAGATGCTTTGGATGCTACCAAGCATCCTATAATGCCCATGACCTGATGAATTTGTTATACCTTTTCAAGCTCTCTTGACTTCAGTGAGTGATTCTTGTTTTTATATTACTCTATCCCATCAATTAGATTTCAGAAAGGAAAAAAGAAACTAATATTTTTGCTAAATCAAATACCTCAATCCATAGGATTTTTTAAAAAAGTTTTATGTTTACCTGAGATAATAGAGATTTGAGGTGTTCATATTCCTCACCTCATGCCACACTATTCTAATGGTCATTGAAAGCCCCCTTCTTATTGAATCCTCCTTTCTGAGTCTAATACATATTCCTCCAAACACATTTGCTCCAGTAGTCTGATGTGCAATGCTAGGGTTTTCAGATCTGCTAACTGAATAGGATATTTTATATATGCATGAGCACTTGATATGAATATGATATTTACTTTCTTATCACAGGTGATGGTGACATGAACATCTTCATAATGACCCTGTGCCCTAGAAACAGTTATAGTTTCTCTGGGAAATATACCCAAGAGTGAGGATGTTGGGTGATACGATGTATGCATTCTGAATTTTACCAACTATGGCAGAAGTGTTCTTTAAAACATCTGCAACACATTTTACTCAAACCAATAGTGCATAAGAATAGTTTCCCCATTCAGCCATTGGCGATATCTTCCTTGGTTTCATCTAGAGAGTCGATAGAAAGTAGTATCTCACCATTGTTTATATTTGGTATTTTCTAATTACTAGTGATATTGAGCATCTTTTCCTATATCTGTGAGATATTTGGTTGTCACCTTGTGTAAACTGCCTAGTAATATCTTTTATTCACTATTTTTAACCTGAATTTTTTTCAAGTCCCTTCTAATGCCAATTTGAATTAATTCATTGCATGATTATTCTTATAATAATAGCTAAAAATTTTTCACAAAAGCATATATGAAAAATATCCTATTGAGATAACATCTTTATTTTATACCTAATTCTGTTATATATTAGGTGCTATTTCTGGAGTTTCTAATTGAATGTATTAGTCTATTTGACCATGTGTCTTTTCATGCTGCCTTGTTTTCATTAATGAGGTTTTGTGGACTATCTGAATTTAATAGAGCTAGTATATCTTGTTGTTCTTATATTTCAGAATTTTCCAGGCTATTTTGCTTCTTCAAATTTATAACTGATTTTAAGAATCAATTTGTGTAGGATTAGGAGGAAAAATTAGTGGATATATTTATATTGGATCATATGTATTTTGTAATTTACTGGAGAATAACATTAACATTTTTCTTTTGTTGGATCTTCCCTTCCAAGAAAATGATACGCTGTCCCTTTGTCAAGGTGAATTTTCAGGACTATTTCAAAATGTTCCTCATATAATATAGGTTTTGCCATTTGTTTAATTAAATTGTTTGGAGATTCTTTTTAAACTACTACTATAAATGGAAACTTTACTTCCATTATTCTAATGATGTGGAATGATCTGTAACATATGAATGATACTTATTTCTATATATTAATATATCCCACTAACTTCTTTTCTCATGGTCATTTTTTTAGTTCACTTCTTAGGTTTTCTATGTATACATGCTAATCTACAAGTAGAAAAATTTTATATGCTCTTTTTCAACTTCTACACTGCTGATTTCTTTTGCTAAGTGCAAAGGTTGGTATGTGTTATTTAGAGCTGTGTTGCTTAATTTCTAAATACTTGAGGCTTTTCCAGTTATATTTCCATTATTGACTTCTTAATTTCATTATGGTCAGGGAACACTCTTTGCATGATTTCCTTTTTAAACATGTGTGTGAATTGTCATATGGCCTGTAATATGGTCTGCCTTGGTGAATTTTCCAAGTATACTTAAAAATAACATGCATTCTCCATTTGTTAGAAGAAATAATTCTGCATATTTTTATAATAATAAAAGTGTGTTGAGTTCTATCACTTTTTTTCCTTTCTGTATCTATTGAAATATTCACGGTATTTTTTTCCATTCTATTAATATGTCAAATTATAGTGTTTCCTTACATTGTTAAATTCACCCAATATGTCTAGGATGAACCCTAATTTCCTTTTTAGCTAGCTAACTAGTTATTTCTCATGCTGAAACTAACACTAAAAAATGTTTCCTTTGTTCTTAATTGGAAATAAGTAAAGTATTTACCTACATTACAATTTCTAATTGAAAACTGTATTTAATAGCATATATATTAGAGAATTAACTTTTATACTTAAGAGCATATATTAATTATAAATTTAAATCCTTGGCAATTGATAGATATATGTACAAATAATTTATTGTACACTTCAGATTCAGAAAAAATTAAGTTCATGTTCTAGTTTTTCTGAAAAATCCTATTACATGTTTTCTAACTCTCAAAAGCTATTTGAAATTCATTTTGGATTGTGTTTTAGATGTATGATCTTTTCTAATTTGTTTTGTTTTTGTGGTTTGCTGTACATGTGTTTTTTTTTCATTAAGCTTGTGGCCATCTAGAGAAACAAAACTTCTATTAAGTTCTGGGTGTATAGCCATGAGGAGTGTGAAAGGGGGGTATTCCTGCATCTGGTTAAAACTGCTTCTTTGTTTGTATAGTCCTGTGGGACCCATGAAGTCAAGCCCCATTGATGATCAGAACTAGGGAATTTGGGGTCATCCCTCGGGTGACATCTGGAAACTTTGGGGGTGCTAGATGTGCTGATAAGCTCCTTCTGGGAAGATACTGGTGATTTGGTTTTATTGTTGGAAAGAGCTGGAGGGAGCGGGTGGGGGAAGTGCACATTGGCTCCTTCCTGCTCAAGGAGGGATTGCAGTCAGCACCAAGTTGTATTCTAATTAGATGTCATATCCTCAGGCAGTGGCTTGTAAAGTCAAAAACCCCTTGCAGGAAAGGAATTGGAGATTTAGAGATGGACATTTTACCTGTTCCCTGTGTGCTAGGCTCTGGAGAGACCCATTAGGAATCACTTCTTTCTATGCTGTAGTCTCCTGGGACTTTTGCACTCAATTACCATTGGCTTTCAGAGCTTGGTATTTGGGGGCTCATCTCTCACAGGGGAGTCTTAAAAGTTGGGGTGCTATATGTGTGATCTGAACCCTCTCCCAAGGGAGAAGCTTGAAGTTGGGGGCTCTCTCCTGTTTGTATGGAACTGTGCCAGGTTTGGGGTTCATAGGGAGATTGTGTCTCAGCCTTTCCAACCCATTTTGATGTGAGTGCATTCTCATTCATCCAGTGTCCAGGAGTCAGCAGCTAGTTTCTGAAATTCTCTCCAGCAAATTTCTCCATGTGTGGTTATACATTTGCTACAGTCTTGGGAGGAGGGAAGTCCAAGAGTTTCCTCTGTCACCATCTTGGTCCCCCTCTCCAAATGTCAAAACACACTGATTCTAAAAACATGCCCTCAAGTAAACACACTGGCACTTCCCATAGACACAGCCCATAAAGTGCATGGTTAATATTAGATGGAAAAAAAGTAAAATATAACACTGACTTGAGAATTTCTTTTTAGACACTTTAACAAAAAGTATAGTAGATTAATTAGGTCTTCAGGGAACTTCATGACCTGTGTATGAATTCTGGGTCCTTGGTATTTGTGTTGCCCTGTTATCTTTTTAAAGTCATCATCCCACTTCAGAACCCTGAGATCAAATCCCAAACCCATATTTCTTAAAAGTGCTTTCTTTCCTTAATAATTATACTTCTGTTACATTTTGATCTTTTGATACATTACTAGATTTTTTGTAACAATTCAACATGTTTTCATCTAAAATATTTACATGTCAACAGGGAACTCTAATTCTTTAACAGTCAAGTGTGACTGATGAGATGCATCAATGATACTAAACATTGAGATAAATATATGGCATGGATATCATGCAGGCAGAATATCCATTCATTCCCTCTAAAGTCAGAGTCTGTGAGTACTGGATGGTGTCTTAATTCTATCTAGGTGCATCCTTTATAGACATGAAATAATATCAAAATAGTACCTGATTATTTCAGATCAAATTAGTTATCTTAACTCATTAAAGTTATAATTTGATGCACTATATCTCTATTGTCCTTAAAAGATAATGATTCTGTGCTTTTTATTCTATTTATAGCCAAATAGTTAAAAAGTAGCTCATATTCATAGTCATTTTGCAGTTTCAGGCTCAAATGTGACTCCTACTTTTAATTCTTAACCCTATTTACGTTAGTATCTGGGTGTGTTAACGAAGGGTTCCTATATTAAACACATTAATGGACCATTCTGAGTCCAGAGAATCTTTCAGAATTCTCTGCCAACTTAAACTAGTATTTATGATATGTCTTTTAAAACTTCAAGTATCTAATAATTAACTAAAGTCTTCCATCTTTACATTAAAGATAGTACTGCTTTTTAATCCAGACCCTTGAGATGGTCTGATGGTATAGAATTGGTTTGAATTAATAAATCTCAAGATGTTAAATATTTACACAAACATCTTTGATTTCTCTGACCTAATACATTTTAAAAGGTTGTTGTTGTTGTTGTTGTTAGTTTATTTACTTATTTTTGAGAGAGAGAGAGAGAGAGAGAGCACAAGCATGGGCGGGGCAGAGAGAGAATCCCAAGCAATCCCCACTCTGTCAGCCTGTAGCCCAAAGTGGGGTTCAATTTCAAGAAACTGTGAGATCATGACCTGAGCTGCAATCAAGAGTCAGATGCTTAACCAACTGAGTCACCCAGGTGTCCCTGACCTAATACATTTTAAATGAGTCTCTGTTTCTTTTTCCCTTCCCTCTTTTGTATTCCATTTTTATTTACTGCTCTAGCATTTAACCCATGTGTTCTCACTTAAATATTAGCATCATTATGATTCAATCTTCCTGTTTGACAATTACTATGGACCTGGTATCACAGTTGTCCATAATTGTTAATTACTTTTGAACTTCACTATCCTTGTTACTATTATGATACATACTTATTTGGCATATTTTTGGAAACCTGTGTTTCTTTGAGCAGCATGTTTCGTAATGGTCCATCCATCATCTTAAATAGATACAAACATAGAAAACAGATTATGAATTATTGTATACTAATAATTTATTTTAAACAATTTTTAATGTTTATTTTTGAGAGAAAGAGACACAGAGCACAACTGGGGGAGGGGCAGAGAGAGAGGGAGACATCTGAAGCAGGATCCAGGCTCTGAGCTGTCAGCACAGAGCTCAATGCAGAGCTCAAATTCATGAACTAGGAGATCATGACCTTAGCCGAAGTTGGACACTTAACTGACTGAGCCACCCAGGCACTCCTATCCTGACAATTTACAATCATTTGGTCAGAATTAATTGTATACTAAAATAAAAGTAACATAGATTTAGTTGATCTCTCAGTAGTTTACTATCTGACAAGCAGGGACTCTAAGGATAGATCATCAAATGATTTTAGAAATATAAACCATGTCCTAAATA
This sequence comes from Cryptoprocta ferox, assembly GCA_028646485.1. Taxonomy (NCBI): domain Eukaryota; kingdom Metazoa; phylum Chordata; class Mammalia; order Carnivora; family Eupleridae; genus Cryptoprocta; species Cryptoprocta ferox. Next base: position 22,792,684 of record CM053567.1, read on the forward strand.
ATTCAGGAGACAGAAGCAAGCATTTTTACTCAGGATCTTAGATATCCTTACAACAGTTTTTCTATGTTTTAGTCGGTCTTGTGTGTTTATAGTCGTGTATTTGAAATGATGAAATCAACTGTGAAAATAAGCAATGCATGTCATTGAGAATCTCTCCTGCTTATTTTTATTTTCCCCTAACAGAGTTAAACATCATTTTACATCAAACTCTTGCAATCCAGGTATCTTAATCATTCATCTTTGGACAAATAAAATTGACTCATAAAATGACAGAACAGTTTGTTTCACAGTGAGCAGATGTGGGCATACATTACATGGTATCCCATCTGTGACCATCATATATCTGCATGTCCCATAAAAAAAATCATTGGTTCCCCTAAAGAATTATTCATCATTTAAACATTCTGCATCAGGAATCCAGGTTTGAGCTATTTGAGATCACTCTCTTTTAACACGATGCCTAAGGCTCCCTTTAAGGCATTGTAGTATAGCATGGAAAGAGCAGAGAATGCTTCTTGCTGGATGAGCTGGGCTCACTGGGGCACCATGGACCACTCACAAGTATGCAATAATATATTTATATATAATTAAAGTAAAAGCTGTCAGATGGAAATTTGAGAAGAGCGTTGTAAAATACAATATAGAGTAAAAATACAAGAAGAAAAGGTTAACAAGAGGCAAATGTAATGTCACACCAAGAACAAAGGGAAAAAAAAATACATGAGTTTACTAGAACCTGCAAGATACTATGTCATGAGTGTGCTAGTCGCCTGCTCAGGAAAACAATCTGCGATGTTCAAAAAGGTAGTGCTGAAGGCGAATCAAATGAGCAGTATGAAAACTATTAAAACATTTTAAAAACCTGATACTTGTTTCATTGATTATTTTAAGGTTATTTATTTATTTTGAGAGAGATAGAGCAAGAATTCAGAGAAGGCTCCATGCTCAGCGCAGAGCCTGATGTGTGCCTTGATTTCACAACCCTGAGATTATGACCTGAGCTGATATCAAGAGTCAGACTTTTATCCAACTGAGCCATCCAGGTGCCCCTGATACTTGTTGCATTTAAATGAGTCTCCATAGTTACTGTCAAAAAACTCCTAGTATTTAAAAAGGTGAGTTTTGCTATTGTGCAGACATATCTACGATGGCCTCACACTATCCCAACCTCCAGGTATCCCTGACTATGTAATTCCTTCCCCTTGAGTCACTTGTTTCTAATCAGCAGAACAGTGTTGAAAAAAAGAATGAAAAGCAGAGTTAGAAGTCCACTTGTCCCTGGCAGATTAGCTATAAAATTATCTGACCTCTTTAGAAGAGATAAATTCCTATTTATGCATATAATGTGTGTATTATTTATCTGTTGTTGCATTAAAAGTTACCTCAAAATTTAGTGTCTTAAAACATCACATATTTGTTATGTCAGTTTCTGTGGCTCAAAATTCCAGGCACAACTTAGGTGACTTTCTCTATAGTGAATATTCTCTCATGAGGCTATGACCGAGACTGAAGGCTTATCTGAGGCCCACCTGAGGAAGGGTGTTTCCAGCCTCACAAGATTGGTAACAACTTAATTTCTCCAGGTTTATTTGACTGTGCATAACCTCAATTATGCACTATCTGTTTTGGAGACTGTTCTCAGTTTCTTGGCACCTACTCTTTTCCAACATGTCAGCTTACTTCACCGAAGCCAAAGAGAAAGGGAGGTGAAAGAGAATAAGACAGAAAGAGTCTAGCATCACAAAGAGAGCATCATCTTTTATGACCAATCATGAAAATGACGTTTCTTCAATATTATCATATTGTACTGACCAGAAGCAAGTTACTCAATGGAAAGCAATTACATAATTACATAAGGCAGGGAATACGGAGAGTTGGGCTCCGGTGAAGTCATGCTAGAGGCTTCCTGCAACAATACCAAAAGTCATATTTATAGGTAACCAGGGGCTGATTTTTCAATATTGTATTTCTATATTTCCTGCCTCATACTTTTCCTCCTGACTTCCTTTTGCCCAAGCCTCTGTTCATTGCTAGTTTACCTTAATTTGGGGGACACTTGAAGATAAGAGTCAAATCAGTCAATGGTTAGCCCTGGTAGAATGCCTCAGGATAAAGTTGAGTTTTACTTACAGAATAGAAAACTTGTTAAGGGCAAGAATTAGGACTTCCATATATCTTTCTATACTATTCAGTAATTTATAGTAATGTCTGTAGTTAGTATTATGGAGCTCATGGAACACCCCAAGGTTTGGATTATTACAAGTAGATTTGATTTTTCTTTTTAATCCCTTTCCCTCCACAAATGCATTAGAAATGATTAGAATCAAATGTAATGTTGCATTATGGTGATATGTTTTTATTTTCATTCTTAGAGTGTTAAGAGTAGCAAGGAAGTTGTCATTTTGTAGCAGGGAGTTTAATTATAGATTCAGTCTCATTTTGTCCTCAAATTTAGAGAATATTGGTACTGAACTATGATACTGACTTACTGATGCTTGATCTGCCTTTTTTTGCAAGACAACTCTGTGGTTGAATTTTTTGACAATATCATTTTCTCCTACAGTTACAGAATTATGCCATGGTAACTTTTTAAATACAGTGATCTAAATTCTTAATATGCAAACTAAAACACTTTATTATGCTGTAGAGAGGACTCAGGGTTCCTTAGACTTGTATCACAGCTGGCATAAGACAAGTAAGTATCTCAAGAGTAAAATGAACATAAATTATTTCTTTCTCTAATACCAGCCCATTAGCTCCCAAGAAAGCTGTTGAACCATGAGATGTTTTCAGGGTTACCAAATGTCTCATTTTGCCTCCATTTGTGTCTTCTTCCCATTCAAGTCTTTTATGCCTTATATTTTTACTCTTAAAATATTAAAGTTCTGTAAAAGAGTTAATCTATTGATTTTAAATTTGCACTAATATTATGTATTTGTATTAAAAGATTCCTGGAGAACAGACATAGATAGGTAGGTAGATAGAGACATAGAGATGTATCTCTCTATAAGATACAGATCTATAGATCTATATCTTCCATATATATATATGGAAGAAAGAGAAGGTTGACCTTGTGAATCCTAAGTGATTGAAAAAGATGGGGTGAGGGGAGGGAGGGAGAGGAGCAGAAAATTCTTCCCAAGTCCAAGTGCAGTTTGCGTGCATCTGTTTGGCTCAGTCTCAGCATTTTTGCTAGACATATTCCTAAATGTTTGACACTACAACAGTGAGCAAGTTCCTATTACCTCAGACCTCGCATACTAGTTAATAGAGCATTGGTTACAAATACTAAAATTTCTATAAATTCTAATTTATAGAAAGAAAACAGGGTGCTGTGATAAAGCATGAGGGCCTGGGGCAGAGGGCATGTAAAGACATTGGGGAGGAGAATTTTACATGAGAAAACAGCAAAACAAAATCTCTGTGGCAAGAATAAACTTGGTGTGTCCACAGGACATGATTGTCAAAATATCAGGATCTAATGTAAAGAGATGAAGTCTTGAACTATAGGCAGCAGGCACATTAAATTGGGCTATTGTAAGGGTTTTGGATTTTATTTTTACTGCAATGAAAATACATGGAAGGTTTTTAACCAAAAGAGTTGCTTAATCAAATTTACAAATTGAAAGAACAAGGATCTGGAATCTGGGGACAGGAAAGAGAACGACTTTGGGGATTGCACGAGGAAACTATGCAGTTAGTCATGATAGGAAGTCTTATAGGAAAAGCTGATAATGCCAAACTTGAGTTATTGATAAGGGAACTGTTGAATTTGGAGAATATTTTGAAAGTAGAATGACCTAACCTGTTGATTGATTAGATATATATGTGAAAGGGAAAGAAATCTCAAATGACCCTCATGTTTTTAGCCTGAAGCTAGGGCAAATATATTGATTGAGGCACTGTTTTATCTACTAAGAAGTAAAAATGAGGGAGGACCAGTTTTGGTAAATGTGAATTGAATCTATAATTCTGTTCTACGCAGTTAAGTTGAAGAATCTTATGTGGCATCAATTGTAAACTATTACAGAGAAATTATATCCTACTGAGGAATTAGAGTTGAAGTCAGTCACCAAGGTAAATATCAGATGTTATTTTGAGAATCTCCTAGTAATACAAACCTTGAGCACATAAATGATTTTTCTTTATCAAGTCCAACATCATTCTTTTCAAAATACTATAAGAATTTATTTTGGTGGGGGGAACTCCAAATAAAATATTTGCCCTTCAGTTTTATACTTTTCACATAAAAGTGTATAACATTTAACCCTGGAAACATAATAGAGTAAAACGCTTACATTTGAAACAGCATACAGGAACTGAGAACAACTGGGGACAGTTCTTTGATGTCCTCTATGTCATACTCATTGTAGGGTATGTATTCATTAAGTAAAAAGATTGGCACAGGTACAGCCTGTGCTATTGAAAATCTCACTGTGTGTGTCTCTTGTCTGTTTCTCTCTCTGTCTTTCCATCTCTTCTCTCCTTTTTCAAACACATAATTGGATTCATGAGAGTTGAAGGTATTAATGACACACTTGTATTCACTGTATTTAAAAAATATATACCAGCAGCCCCTTTCTCATTGGATCCTCCTATGTGCCAGCCCCTCAGCTTGATCTTTATTTTACTGATGGATAAAATGAAATTTAAGAAAGTGATCCTATCAAACATCTTTATGGAGAGTAGTGATGCAAAAGTAGCTATCAATTACAAAAAACCCACAAACTAGAACATTCCCAAATATATTCCCAAAAAACAAATGGGTTGAAGGAGAAATTAAAGAAAAACCTTGAAACAAGTGAAAATGGAAACAGCATACCAAAACTTAGAGAACACAGAAAAAGCAGGCCTAAGAGAAGTTTATAGTGCTAGATGATTGCATTAAGAAAAGAGAAAGATCTACAGGTGAAGGATCTAAAACCAAATAAAGTAATCCCCACATTAAATAGAAAGAAGAAAATAACAAAGATCAGAGCAGAAATAAATGAAATGGAGACTAAATGTCAATCAAATAAATACAATTAAGAGCTAGTTTTGCAAAGATAAATAAAATGGATAAACATTTGACTAGATGAACTAAAAAAGTAAGACTGACTGTAGCCTCAAATAATAAAACCAGAAATGAAAGAAGAGACATTATAAGTCATAACAAGAAACACTAAAATCATCAGAAGAAACTACTCTAAACAATTATATACCAACAAATCAGTATAGAAAAAATGGATAAATTCCTAGAAATGTAATCTACCAAGACTTAATCATGCAGAAGTAGAAAACCTGAATAATTAGTTACTAACACTAAGGAGCTTGAACCATTAATTAAAAATCTTCCAACAGAGAAAACCCAGGACCAGATGGCCTCACTGGTGAATTCTAACAACCATTTAAAAAGGAATACAATCCTCCTCTAACTCTTCCAAAAGAAAAAAAAGAAAAAGGAGGAATACTCCTATAGTCATTTGATAGGGCCAGCATTATTTTAATACTAAAACCAAACAAAGACACTACAAGAAAATTACCAATATACATGTTGAATGTAAATGCAAAACTCTTCAGCAAAATACTAGCAAATGAAATTTCACACTACATTAAAAGGATCATGTCCAATGATCAAGCTTCAACATATGCAAATCAATCGATGGGATGCACCTCATTAACAAAATGAAGGGAAAAAAATATCATCTCAACAGATGCAGAAAAAGCATTTGACAAAATTCAACATCCTTTCCTGAAGGAGGGTATCTCAGTATAATATTGTATAGAAGGAGGGTATCTCAATATAATGAAGTCCATATGTGACAAGTCCACAGCTAACATCATGGTCAACAGGGAAAAACTGAGAGATTTTCCTTTAAGATCAGGTGTTTTATTCAACATAGTTCTGGGGTACTAGGCAGAACAATTAGGCAGGAAAAAAATTAAATATAAAAACACCTCTAAATCAGAAAAAAACTATAAAGTTATTTCTATTTGCAGATAAATTAATATCATAAAAAGAAAACTCTGAAGACTCCACTAGAAAACTGCTCTCCACTGGAGAACTAATAAACAAGTTCAGTAAAGTTGCAGATTATAAAATCAGTATACAAATTCAGTCATGTTTCTATACACTAATAAACCATCAGAAAGAAATTAAGACAGCAATCCTCTTTATAATAGCATCCAAAAGAAATGTACTTAGCTTAAATTTAATCAAAAATGAAAGATGTGTACACTGAAAACTATAAAATCATTAAATTGAAGACACAACTAAATGAAAAGATATTCCATATTCATGGATTAGAAGAATTAATATTGTTTAAATATCCAGTCCAATGTGATCTATAGATTGAATGCAATCCCTGTGAAAATTTCAATGGCATTTTTAAACAGAAATAGAGAAAGCAACTCAAAATTTGCATGGAATCCCAGAAGACCCCAAACAACCAATGCTATCTTGAAAGGGAAGAACAAAGCTGGAAATACTGTACTTCCTGATTTCCAACTATATTACAAAGCTACTGAGATGAACTAATCTGATATTGGCATTAAGAAAAAGGACACAGACATCGAGGGAATGCAACAGAGAGCTCAGAAATAAATCCATGCATCAATGATCAACTAATTTTTTTAATTGTTATTAAACATTTTTTCTTTAAGTTTATTTCTGAGAGAGAAAGAGAGAGAGCAAGCGAGCACAAGCTGGGAGGGGTAGAGAGGAGAGACAGAATCCCAAGCAGGGTTGATGCCATCAGTGCAAAGCCCCATGCAAGGCTTACACTCACAAACTGTGATGACATGAGGTTTATATTGTGGTATATATGTCCGAAATAAAACCTTTATCTCAAAGAATTTTTGTATTTTCATGTTCATTATAGCATTGTTCATAACAGCCATGGTGGGCAAACAAACTAAATGTCTACTGAGGGATGAATGAATAAAAAAAATGTGGTATATATATACAATGGAATATTATTCAGCCTCCAAAAAAGGAAATGTTGTTATCTACAACAATATAGATGAACCTGGAGGGCATTATGTTAAGTGATATAAACCAGCTAGGGAAAGATAAATACTGCATGGTTATCACTTACATGTGAAATCTAAAAAGAAAAAAAAAAAGTGGCAGGCTGGGGAATGGGGAAAATAGGGAAGGGTTAGTTAAAGGGTACAGTCTGTTATAAGATGAATAAAGTCTGAAGATTTAATTACAACTTGGTGACTATAGTTGACAAATGCTGCATTGATCTGGGTATTCCTTTCACAGTATGTATGCATATCCAATCATGACATGGTACACTCTAAATATTTTACACTTTGTCAATTATACCTCGATAAGGATGAAAAGTTATAAGAAATAAAATTTTGTTGAATTAAATAATCTATAAGGGCTGATGAAATAAAAGTCCTAGATTAATTATAAAGAGAGTAAAGGCTCTAAAAATTGCAAAAGTAAAAAAAAATATGCTAGAGTTACCTTATGAAGGATAACTTGCATAAAAAAATATCTTCATGAAGCAAAATTTCTTCAACTAAATAAAATCTAGAGCTCAGAAGAAACTGGAAACCTGCCAAGACTTTTATTCACCTGGAGTCAGGATGCATGAAGCAGCATATTGTAGGGAACATTCTGACTTGCTTAAGAATTATGAGACCAGACAGTCCAAGGAGGTTGTATGTAGGAGAACCGGTTAAAGGAAGAAGGCAGTGAGACCCTAGGGAGAACATAGGCCATGCAGAATCTTGGAAGAAATTAGTTAAAAATATTATGAAAGATGCCCCTGAAGTTGACACATTTAATAACGGAATAGTTACAGGCATAACAAAAGGTAAGGCTAGGCGGCGTGTTTGAATGAACTAGAAAAGTCATGAAGAAGGCTCTTTTTCCCCGTATTTTTGCTGCTGTACCTGCATATCACTCTCTCAGAAGTGAAGTAGGCATTTAAAAATGTATTTTAAGAATATAAAGTTGGGAAAAGATTTTCCTTTCGGCACCATCTTTCCACAATGATAAACCTTTTCTAGTCTTATATATAGAATTCTATCTGCAAATTTGATATGAACTCAGAATGTCTTGAAAAGGCAAATGTCTTAAGGAGCAAAACTACAGAAAGGATGCGGTTTGGTAACCTACATGTAGCAGATGACTGAGCTGTCATTGCTGCAGAACACGTGTCAGAAGAGATTAGCTTGATATCACCAGAGAAGAAAGAGCGATGGCAGTAGAAACACTCCCAGATTTCCAGAGTGTATGATCTTCAATTCTAATTCTCTAATTCCATTGGAATTCTGAATAATTCCCTCTATATCTGTATGTCTCATTTACTTTTTCTTGAAAAAAAAAAGTCAATGTGTAACTACCAATCTTTGTAAACCGATGGTTTACATTATGCAAGAAAAATAAGGTTTTCTTTTCTTTCTACACTTCAAGGTTTTCATCTAAATTCAAGTAACATAAAATGAGAAATTAGTGCTGGAGACCACCCATGATATCTGGTGATCTGTTCCTCCAGCTTGAATACTTGTAAGCCTTAGGGACGTACAGAGATGGGCTGGGCGGTCCTGTGAGCCACAGAATAAAGATGGTGCCGATGAAGTATCAATTCACATAAGTATTTTGGAGGAAATACATTGAAACAAGCAAGATTTTAGTATTAAATAGAGTCTGAATTCCATAAAAGAATAATAAAAATAACATTAAAAGGCATTCCTCATTTCAGATATCTTCGGATTTGCTACCAGATTTCCAAGGATATCAGTTCAATGTCCTTCAATGTTAGGGAAAATTAGTCTGAAATTATGAGAAATATTAATATAACACATTATTTTAGGAAAGCAGATTTATTGCCCATAACCTAGGTATCAAAATATATAAGAATAAAACAGAATAAAGGGACTAAAATCTTCAAAGATATAGAATGCTTGCTTAATTAAATTAATGATTTAGTCAAAGAATGCAGAAGACTTGGAGAGATAGAAATAAATAATCTATAGCAGGAACAGATAGGCAATTTTAAATTAGAAATTGAGCTGTTGAAATGCAGGACTTATTGATTAAAGAGTCCTGATCAAATCCTGTCTAATATATCCTTATTTTTCTTAGACTGTTTCTAGTTAGTAACCACCAAATGCAAATAATCTTAGAAGCTCACTTTGTCTCTGAAACCCACCTACTCATTTTAAAGTATTCTTAATATTGGTGTTAGAAAAACATAATCACACAAATTGCACAAATCCACATCTACAGTGAAACTAACTGAAAAGTAAGGCTTCATTCAGACCAGTTTTGGGGGTCAGAAAATGTGATATTCCTTAAAATGTGTTTAAATTTCATTTTTGTTGGCAATAGCTTGCACTGTTACACAAGTTTGTGTTTATGGCTGCACACACAAAGAATAAACTATGAAAATTAACATCAAATATAAGGGTATTTTTCAGCTTAAGACATTTGTGTGGACAGGTTTCCATGTAGTCATAACAAAGGCATTGCCATTCTTGAAAAAAAAATCAATAAAATTAGAATAAATATATATTTAAAAATTTCATTTTAAAGAGGTAGTAATCCTGAGTTTACTTAGGAGTTAAGGATATATAGTACTAATTGTTTTCACCATTTATTTTTCCAAATCAGTGTGTTGAAACTCCAAGTAATTTTTATTTTGGGGGTTAAACTGTACTTTCTTTTAGATAACAATCCAGGGTTTTCTTCTATTTTGCAGTGCAACTGACTTCGCAAGTTTGTATACCATGAGATAAATAGCACATGTAAAAAAAAAAAAGATGATAGATTTTCAGTAGATACATATTAAACAAACAAAAAAAAGTTGCCTAAAGTAGAAAACAGAAAAACTTTTGATACTGTGAGGTTTTGAAAGAGCTAATATAGCTTCTCAATATGTTTCATTTCTTCTGAAGAAAAGGTAATATAAGTAGTATAAAAATTCTCAGTATTTCATTGTCATTAATATTAATATAGCCTGCTTAACAAATTTGTGTGAGTTAAAGACAAAATTTTATTTCATCCTAGAAGTATTTGAGAACTCTATCAGTCATAGCGACAATCAAGACATCAAGACTTCCTTTACATATGGAAATATTTATGGTACTGGTATTTCCCATAAGATAGGACATTTTTGACATAGTTTCTCAATTAGTTGAGCATAAATGATTTTAATTTATAGGGATAAATCTATTCCTAAGTGATAACGTAACATATAGGATTGACTAGGCCTGAGTTTGGAAAACATACTGCTATTAGATATTTTTCTTTTTGTGGTTAATTCCTGGGGGGCATGGTGACTGAAAAAGAGGGCCTGCCATAGGGTAACTACCATTGTCTAATGAGCAACAGGATCTTCATTCTCCTTCCTGTTTTGGGAAACCAATCCTAAACCAATGACAGCACACGTGCCATGGTTATCACTGAACTGTGATTCATGTACATATTGTACAAGCTCCCAGATGTCTGATTTTGTAGTGACAGTAACTGTCAGGCTGAAAGCTTCCTGGGATTCTTGGGTATACAGGCTGTCATATGTGGAACTTAAGAAACAAAATGTTAACAAAGGGAAAGCGAGAGAGAGAGAAAACCAAGAAACAAACTCTTAACTCTAGAGAACAAACAGATGGTTACAAGAAGGGAGGTGGGTAAGGTGGATAGGTGTAATTGGCGATGGGATTAAGGAGTGCATTTGTTGTCAAGAGCACAGGGTTTTGTATAGAGGTGTTGAATCACTAAATTGTACTCCTGAAACTAATATTACGCTGTATGTTAACTAGAATTTAAATATAACCTGATTTAAAAATGATAGAAACAATCTCTATATACAAGGCGTATGACGCTTATTAACAAGTACTAAATATAAGTAGATTTTTCTGTATCTATTTAATCGTTGTCAGTAGTACATTTGCACTTATAAACTCACTGATGAATTGTTTCTGCTATCACTTTGCAGAGCTTTAAACCCTAATACACTAATAAAGTATAACGAATCACTTGATGCCAATAAATGTGAACATTTAGATAAAGTGGGAGACTTCATAGAAAAATATTACTTATGAAAACTGACTTAGAAACAAAAATCTTAAGAGATTCAAAAACCATTACAGAAATTGAACCAGTAATCACAAATATATGCCACTAAAATTTTTAAAGATGATTGTTTCACTGATGAATCTATAAACATTTAGGAAACAAATAAATTCAGCATTGTTAAAACTCTTCTAGAAGAAAGAAAATAATACTGAAATATTCACCAACTCATTTTATGACATTAACACCATCTTTTTTTTATTGTTTTTATTTTAATTCCCATTTAATTGACATACAGTGTTATATTAGTTTCAGGTGTACAATACAGTGATTCACCACATCCATACATCACCCGGTGCTCACTACAACACTTGCACTCCTGAATCCTCATCATGTATTTCACCTATCACCCCCCCCACGTCTGGTAACCATCTGCTCTCTATAGTTAACTGTCTCTTTCTTGGTTTGTCTCTCTGTATCTTTTGTACCCTTTGCTCATTTTTTTTTTCTTTTTAAATGTTTATTTTTGAGAAAGTGCAAGCAGGGGCGGGGCAGAGAGACTTATTTTGCTTAGCAGTTTACTCTTTAGCTCATTGCAAGTGGAAAGATTTCATTTATTGTGGCTGAGTAATATTCCGTGTGTGTGTTCATGTGTGTATACACACACGAGTATATATGTAAATATATATATAACTTATTCATCTATGAATGGGCACTTGGGCTGTTTCCATAATTTGGCTAATGTAAATAATGCTGCTATAAAGGGGTGCATTTATCCCTTTGGATTAGTGTTTTTATATTTTGTGGGTAAATACCCAGTAGTGTGATGACTGGCTTGTTAGGGTAGTTCTATTTTTAACTTTCTGAGGCACCACAGTGGCTGCATTAGCATCTTAATACCAAAAAACTAAGCACACTGCAAGAGAGGAAAACTCCAGGCTAACCTCACTCATGAATATTGGCGAAAATACTTGGCCCTCAGTTCTCAGTAATGACACTCAAGACTGAAACAATGCTATCAGCTACTATTACTTAATTGGCATTTAAGTATATTTCAAGTGCGAGTGAAATATTGTCTCAGAAGTCGAGCTTATGGTCAAAAACCTATGTGTGATTTTTCAGGCCAGCTATAGGCAATTACATGGGTTTGCCTGGCAGGTCTCACGGGGAATGCTGCTCTCCTCACAGCCAGCCCCAGTGCATAGCATGTACATTGCAGCCTGTGATCAGGAAGGCCCTGGCAGGCCATCCTCTTGAAGCATGTCTGCCTTCCTAGTTCAGGAGCCTTCTTTCCGAAGTCTCTCTATCTGGGGACTTCTATGGGAGTCCTCTTTAGGCCCCCTTATGAGGGGAGAAGGGAATAGCCTTGAAGAGGACACTTTTTCCCACTCTCAGTGCTCAGCATTTTCCCACCCCTAACTCCCTTTCCACCTCCCCTACAACCCTTTAGTCTATAAAACTACAGGAGTCTTTCATTTGAGCTCCCTTGACAGAGGAACAATTTCCATGTCTGTGCTGGTCAAATTTATCCTGAGAATACAGAATTGACTTAACACTCAAAAATCAATCGATATAACTCACCATATTAACACTGTAAGAAAGAAAGAAGGAAAAAAAAGGACCATATGATCATCTCAATAGATGCAGCAAGAATGTTTGACAAACTGTCACAATTATTCCTAAAGAGGGAAAAACACACTTAGCAAACCAGGAATAGAAGGAACATTTCTCACCTGGCAAAGGGCATCTATGCTAACATCATACTCAATTGATGAAAGACTCAGTGCCTTTTTCCTAAGCAAGTGGAACAAGACAAAGATGTCAACTCTCATCATTTCTATTCAGTATTGTAGTGGAAGTATTAGCCAGGGAAATAAACTAACAGTAAGAGATAAAAGACATCCAGGCTGAAATGAAATAAATCTCTCCTTATTCACGTTTATCTATGTGGAAAATCCTTCGAAAATGTAAAAACCTACTGGAACAACTAATGAAGAATAATTACAGAACACATAATGAATATAGGAAAATCCATTCTATTTCTACACACTAGCAAAGAAAGATAGAAATTGACATTGATTGTAAGAAAACATTGACTGATATGAAATAGTTGATACATTTCTGAGAAAAGGCTGGCAAATCATGAGCGTGGAAACTATGACACATTCCTGAGAGAAGCTGAAGATCTATGTAAATGGAGAGACCTCTGGTGCTGATTTATCACAGAATCAGTTTCATTAAGATGCCAATTCTCTCCAAATTTATCTATAGCTTTCATGCCACCCTAATCAAAACTTCTTTAGGCTTTTGTGTAAAATTTGGTGACATGATTAGAAATATTGTATATTTTGAACATGGAAAAGTCAAAACAATTTTAGAAAATATTAATATTTTTTGGAAACTTAAATTACCTAACTTCAAGACGTGTTAAAAAAAAAGGGGGGGTGCCACAGTCAATTAAGGATCCAACTCTCTTTTTTTTCAATATTTATTCAATTTTGAGAGAGAGAAAGAGAGACAGAGCATGAGAAGGGGAGGGGCAGAGAGAGAGGGAGACACAGAATCTGAAGCAGGCTCCAGGCTCTGAGCTGTCAGCATAGAAGCCCCATCGTGGGACTCGAACACATGAACCATGAGATCATGACCTACCTGAAGTTGGACGCTTAACAGACTGAGTCACCCAGGCTCCCCAAGCATGGACTCTTGATTTCAGTTCAGGTCATGATCTTAGTTTGTGGGTTCAGTCCCCTCATCAGGCTCTGCAATGGCAGAGGCCCTCTCTTCCTTTCTCTGCCCCTCCCCCACATACACTCCCTCTCTCAAAATAAATAAACTTAAAAAAAAAAGACTACAATGCTGCAGTAATCAAGGAAATGAGGTGTTTTCATAAATATGGACAAATAACTTCTATAAAAGAGATGAAGGATCCCAGATATAACGGCAAGTGATTTTGACACAGGTGGAAAGGAATTCTGTGTAAATAGATACTTTTTCAACAAACTGTGTTAAAACATTTGAATATCCACATGCAAAGAAATGAAGCATATAAAATTTATCTCACCAATGAAAATTTATTAGAATATATTATAGACCTAAATGTTAACCCTAAAGCTAAATAACTCTTCTAGAAGTAAATATAGAGAAATAGTTTTTGGCCATAGATTGCACAAAGATTTAATAGATATTACATTAAAGGTATATTCCATGAAAAATAAAAATTACTTAATTTTATCTAAATTAAGACCATTTTTGGTGCCTGGGTGGCTCAGTCCATCAAGCCTCTCACTTCTGTTCAAGTCATGATCTCACGGTTCATGATCTCATGGTTTGTGAGTTTGAGCCCCGTGTTGGGCTCTGTGCTGACAGCTCAGAGCCTGGAGCCTGCTTTGGATTCTGTGTCTCCCTCTTTCCTGCCCCTCCCCGGCTCAATCTCTCTCTCTCTCTCTCTCAAAAATAAACATTAAAATTTTTTTAATTAAAAAAATTAAGGCCATTTGCTCTTTGAAACACATGATAAGAGAATGAAAGACATTTCACAGACTGGGAAAAATATTTTTAAATATCATATGTATCATACATAAACATATATACACATATACATATATATGCATATATATATAGACAGTTATGAAGAGAACTTTCAACAGTCAATACTAATTTAAAAAAAAAAACAAAACTTTAATAAATGAAAGATTTAAAGATATACTTCACCAAAGAAGATACACAGATGGAAAATAAGCACGTAAAATGATGCTCAATACCATTAGTCATTTGAGAAGTGCAAAGTAAAACCACACTCTATGAGTATTCCAAATCTACTGGCATGTGTAAATAAAAGGTATGACTGTAACAAGTCTTGGCAAGCATGCGCAGCAACTAGACACTTAGCTTGCAGCTCGTGAGAATATAAACTATTGCAACCACTCTGGAAAAGATGTTTGTGTTTGTTTGTTTTTTAATAAATATACAGGTATCATTTGTTCCAGGCACCCAATTCTTAGATATTTAACCAAGAGAAATGGAAACGTATGTTGTACAAAGAATTATACATAGAAACTTTATGTGTACACAAACCAAACCTTCATCAGGAGGTAAATGGGTAAACAAATTGTGGTATATCTATGTAATGGAACACTACTCAACAAAAAAAAGTAATGAACCTTGAAGTGCGTGACAGGGATAGATCCTAAAATAAGTATGCTAAGTAAAAGAAGCCAGAAAAAAATGGAACATCTATTGAGACTCCATTACTATAACATTATAGAAATGCAAACTGATCTATAGTGACAGCAGACCAGAAGATTCCTGCTGACAAGACCTGTATACACATGTGTAATGTGTACATATGTCAAATCTAACTGAATTGTATACTATAAATATGTCCAGTTGTTGTGTAAGTAACACAATCGATGCCAATATCTATGAAAGATAGAATGACCAAAACAAATTTTCTTCATGGTTGAATATCAAAAATTCAAGTGTAAAAATACTGCATGCAGTGTAACTTTTATGATAGTTTGAAAAAAGCAAAACTCAACAAAATAGGGCCTAGATATACTTATAAATTTGATTAATTTATACATTTTTTTAAACAAGCAAGGGTGTGATAAAAAAAAAAAAAAAACTGGATTGGTTATTCCTGGCAAGAGCAGAGGGATGCAGAGAGATGATTCCTGTACTATATACAGGAATATGACTATTCATAATATTTAATTATTGCATTGAACATTAGGTTATGTATAAATGGGTAAATAATGGCCACCAAAAAGGTGGTCCAAGAATTGTAATTAATACAGTTCTGTAATGCCTGAGGTATCATCAACATAAATTTTAAAGAGGACAGAAAATAAGGATGCCACAAAAGAATCAGAGTAGGTTTCTACTTATAAATGTTCAATAATAGGCAATATTAAGCTATATTATTTAGGAGGACATACAGCTGTAAAAATACATGAATAAAAAAAGTATGAAGTTCTTGCTTGCAAAGTTAGGATAATATTTGCTCTATGAGATGGGATAAATGGGAGACGTTGGCGGTACAGATATTTTATTTCTTAGCCCGTGACCTTTGGCTGATCACTTTGTAATTATTTAACCTGTACATGTGTGATTATATATATACATAGACACACACATATATGTCACAACACAACTTAAAATGAAAAATACTCTTTGTATTTTTTAGATGTCTGATAAATATTGTACATTGTAAATGTCTAAATTGAGTTCAAACTTTCTGTATATTTATCAATCTTTGTTTGCCTGACCTGTTTATAGGAACTTCTATAGAAATATGCCCGCCATGATAAAGAACTGGTCAGTTTTCCCCTGTAGTTCTTTCCATTCTTACCTTTTATACATAACTTTATGCCTCTAATGACCTTCCTGGTGAATCAGACCTTTTGTCATTAGATATACAGTTTATCCCTAATAAAGTCAATTATTTTTTTTATGATACATTGTCTCACCTGCTGCCTTTAGGTTAGTATTTGACTACTAGTTATTTTGACATCCTTTTCCTTTCAAACTTCCTGTGAAGAGAAGGTTTGAGGGGCCTGTATTAGTCTGTTCAAGCTGCCCTAGCAAAATACCACTGGCTGGGTTGCTTAAACAATGGAAATTTATTTTCCTACCGTTCTGGAAGTTAGAAGTCCAAGATCAAGGTGCCAGCAAGGTTGATGTCTGGAAACCTGGTTTGCAGATTGCACCTTCTTGCAATTCTCACTGGTCTCTTCTCTGTGCCTGTGTCCACAGAGAGAGATCTCTGGTATCTCTATCTCTTCTTGCAAGGACCCCAGTCCTATCAGATCAGGGCACCATCCTTATCAACCTTACTTAATTTTAATTAACTCCTTAAATCTTTTATCTTCAAATACAGTCACGTTGAGGGGCAGGGGTTCAAATGAAGCCCTAAAATATGTGTTTGAGAGAGACATAATGATTCCTTCTTATAAATAGCATTAGGAACAATTTTATTTTGTAAAAAAATCACATGATCTCAATTTTTAACCAAGTATAGTGAATTTACATTTATTGTGATTATATATTTTAGCTAAGTTTCTGTTAACATTTCTCTATTCATCTGCTTTTAAAATACTTGTATTTTGGATTAACTGATTTATTTGTGCATTCTTTTTTCCTGTATTGGATTACTCTGTTTTTATTCTTTTAGCATTTAGCTTTGAATGTTTATAATGCTTACTTATCATACAAGTGTCTAAAGTTAAAAATATATCTTTACTACCCTGTAAATAGGATGATGTTTCTATTTAAATACATCTTGTTTAAAATGATAATCACAAACATCTCTACTATGTGGGGTTAACAAAAGAGGTCATGACTAAAATTAATTTTAAATGCAGTACCAGAACCAGACCACACCTTCCTGCATTCAAATCCTGGCTTTGCTGCCAATGACTATGTGAGCTTGGGCAAAGTACATAAATTATCTGTGCCTCAGTTTCTCAGTTTGTAAAATGGAGATAATTCACTACCTATCTCATGGGCTTACATGGGAGATTGAATAAAGAATGCATGTAAATTGTTTAAAATGGTGCTCAGAACAGAGTCAATTTTTACTTTATTATAAATCTGGGTTTGCTACTCCATAAGAGCTTTACTCTCTTTGGAGGATCAGCAAAGAATGAATGCTGAGTTTCAATCATTTTTTAAAAAAATGACTTCCTACCTGGACTCTGAACTCAAAGTAGATGCCCTGTTGAGCGTACAGAAGGCATAATGGCATATCGTGAGCTAGGGCAGGAGCAGCCCAGGATAGCATTTCCTGCTGGAACTGGAAAATGAATATGGTTATTACTTATGAAGAGGTTACCATAGTCAGTAGGTTTTCACAATTACATACTTCTTTAATAAAGGAATGCTCAGAGACATTTGATTATATATATAACTTGAATATCTAAAATATAATCCTTATATTCTGTGGTTCCCAAACATCTTTAATCAGAGGATGCCCTTTTCATGAAATATTTATTAACAACTGAAGGAATACTCCAATGTTTCTCTGACACGCTTTGAGAAATGCTTATCCAGGACATCAATCAAGCAGATATTTACTGTGTACTTAATTTGAGCCAGAGCATAAGGTCTACATATTTGGGATGCAGTAGTGAGCAAAACACAAAAATTACAACTCTAAAGGAGTTTTCAGAGGTGTCTGCGTGGCTCATTTGGTTAAGTGTCTGACTTTGGCTCAAGGCATGATCTCACAGTTTGTGAGTTTGAGCCCTGCATCAGGCTCTGTGCTGACAGCTCAGAGCCTGGAGCCTGCTTTGGGTTCCGTGTCTCCCTGTCTTTCTGCCCCTTCCCCACTCACACTCTGTCTCTCTCTCTCTCTCTCTCAAAACTAAATAAGCATTAAAATAAATAAATAAAGTCTTTATACTTGTAGAGACAATATTGTTTAAATATTGAAGACTTTTTAATACTTGATACCCAATACTATGTATTGCATCCACTTTTGAAGTTTGATATGAGTGTATGATTTTTAATTGAAGTGCAGAATAATGAATTTTACATTAAGGATTTTTTTTTTTACTATCATCATACCTTTCTTTAAAAAAAATAGAACAAACTGGTACCATCATAATTCCAGGTCTGACATTTAAAGGTGTGATCTTTTATCTTTTAAAATGTCAATGTTAGAGAAAAAAGTTACCTTTTCATGCTTCAATGTATTCAGCGTATCATATATCAAGAGTGCCAAATTATGACTCCAATTAGCCCACACTTAGATCTTCCTCTTATGTTAATATCTAACATAATTTTAAAGTAAAACTCAGTAATAATAAGTCACCAGACTAACAAGATAAATGGACATCATTCCTGTGTCCTCCTGTGTTTCTTCCCTCAAATCCTCTTGTTTTAATTTTTTGCTTTTCATTTATAAATTCAAACACTTTCTACTAATATAAGTCCTATCTACCATCTTTCATGATATTTGATACTATTGAGGATCCTTGTCAGTATTTTAAGCATTTCTTTCAAGTACATTTTCTAATGTTTAATGTTAAACAGAGTGGCTGCTCCCTTTTTAGAGAAAGATACTTTATGTAGATGAGGGAAATGACAAAATGGATCTGCAGCCTAAAAACCTCAGGTAGCTCTCAAAATGTACAACTTGCTAACAAGCATAAAAATGAAGGATATGCTAAAAGGTCAGTTCCACTCTCTGCTTTTATCTGTTCAAAGAATAGCCCTGTGGGAACATGGGGTGTCTTAAAAGACAATAATATTTTGATGATTCCAGGAGTTAGACTGGAAAGGCAAAAAACCCTAGGGAGCCCTGCAATGACATTGAATTCTCATGGAAGCTGCATTAGAGACAGCTTTCTGCCTCAGAACCAATGCAGTGTCCTTAAAATATGAAGATACAATTTGTTAATGACACTAGAGGCTGGTATTTTCCAGTGTGTGAAAGAAAGTCAATTTAGAGTCAAGTTAAACAAAGTGATAAATCAGTTCCCAACTTACTGCATTTCAAATCCATGTGATCAAGAAAGGATTTTGCTCAAGACTCACTAAAGAGTATGTGTGTGTGTGTGTATTCACATGTGTGTGCATGTTTAAGCCAGTTAATTTATTTTTATGTGGAATGTCTTCAGTTGACATTATTTAAGCCAGGAAATGAAGGAGACATAAAAAGAGGTGGAACTATCCAAAAGCAGTGATAGTTGTTTTTTGGAACCTCCCTACAATCTCATTTTCCCAGTAAATGGAAATGAGAATGTACCAACTAAGAGTTTTCCAGTCTGGTTAGAGAAAACGTAGATGGAAATATATTAAGTTACCTTTCCTTGAGTTGTATGTTGAAGTTATTTGTGTTTGGTTACTGCCTTGTATTCAGAATCACCCTTTTATCAGATTTTTATTCAGTTATTTATTCAAATCATTGAATTGTCATGCCAAAGCTTTCTTTTTGTATCAGAAATAACATGGGGGGAGGGGGAAGAACTCTCTCCTAGTGCAAAAAAATACCCACTCTGTCAAAGGAAATTCCACCATGGATTATTCATGATTTTCCATTTAACATTTTCTTGCACTCTTCTTTTAAAATCCTACATATCCCCCAGATAGAGTTACTCATGCAGACTAAAAGCTTAGAGTGGATGAATTCATGGAATCTAATTGGGGCAGCATGGAATATAGAACCAAAGCACATGGGAGCAAATACCAAAAACGGGGAAAATGTCAGGAAGAGAAAGTAGAAAATAGTTGAGGATTTTGTGCTTCTTAATTCTCAGTCTCATTTCTATCATTTACTCATTGTGCAGATCCCTGGAGGTTCACATTTTCTTCACCTCCAAAATGAAAGAGTAGCATTATATAAGCCCAAAGATCATTTTCAGCCAAAAAGTCTTATGAAATCAGTTTACTTTCTTTTATCACTTGATTTTAATCCTGCTCTGTTCTCACTCCCTCTAGATGAATTCAGGATCGATGGTCAGGTATATACTCAGGTGCTGCCCTGAAGACAGAGCTTGGAACAGACAGCCCATCTGAGGAGAAAGGTATAGAAATGGCTCATAGGAGCCCCTCTCCTTATCTCTAGAATAGGATAACTTAAATTCTGTTACTTTACCAAGAAGAAAGAAGTAGACCATTTAGAGTCTACTGATAGTAAGATATACTCTTATGCACTTAAGAGATGATCCCTAGTGTCCTGAAAAAGTTACTGCAAGGTCTAAAGGCAGTTTCAATACAAGGATATAACTTACAAGAGCTTGATTCAATGCCTTGTAAAAGGCTGATCAATGTATTTACACAGAGTGCACAAGTGTAAACCAGTTAATTTTATCTTTTGTCAGTTTTATTGAAATTATTTGCTTCAGATTTTTCCTTATCATTGCCAATGAGCAAAAAGTTTCTCTGGGGAGGAAACAGAAAAAAGTTTTTTAAAACAACTTGTTCATCTCTCTGAAAAATATACTTTCATATTAGTAGGGCAAGTTAAGTTTGAGCAAAGGAGCAATTGCTTTTGTGTCAAAGCAAAGCTTGAACTAGACAAAGTTAAACAGGGAAGGAAGATTTTCTTCAAGACTATTGCAATAGGGGAGAGAAACCAAAACTCAGTCTGAGCTTAAAGGATTGGAGAGTTTTTAAGACATGAGGTGGGGAGAGCTGGGTGGGGAAAATTGTAAGCCATCTATGTTTGCTAATTGATTTTACCCAAATGAAAAGCAATTTTCTCATATTTTTATGACCAGAGATAGCTTTGCAACTTAGAGCAAGGTGCCCTGTGGGTAAGAGTTCTACCCAGACACAGAAGCTAGGAGAAAGGGGCAGGACCTTTCTTGATAATTACATCTTAGAGAGGTGGTTCCTTGTGAAAGACGATCCTTAGTTGTAAAACCAGCAAGAGACTTTTATTTTCATTTTTTAATTAATTAATTTTTATTTTAGAGAGAGCCAGAGTGAGTGGGGGAGAGGGACAGAAGGAGAGAGAGAGAGAATAATTTAAAAAATTTTTCATGTTTATTTATTTATTTTGAGAGAGAAAGAGCTTGAGCAGGAAAGGGGCAGAGAGGGCAAGAGAGAGAATCCTAAGCAGTGTCCACTCTGTCAGTTCTGAGCCCGATAAGGGGCTTGATCTCACTGAACTTATTGAACTTTGAGAAATGACCTGAGCTGAAATCAAGAGCCTGATGCTCAACCAACTGAGCCACCCAGGCGCCCCCTACAAGAAGCTTTTAAAACAATTTCCATCTCAAAGGGGTAAAGAATTTGCAATTATTACTTTTGTAAAATAAATGCTCTAAGAACACAGAGATCAGGAAGAAGCCTTTTAAAGATTAGTGGAGCTGAGGAAAATGGGAACATACATCAAACTATCATTTTTTTTCCAAAAATTCTTTTTTTCAAAATCTGAGAGCTCTAATCATCACTACCAAGAGAGAAAAACCCAGAAAATTTAGTAAATGCTAGACATTGCTCTACATGTTGGATATGAACACATATAAAATACAGTGGCTATTCTCCTAGAGGCTGTTAGGCTAGAGCAGCAGGGCAAAATTAAGAGATAATGATCAATACAGCGTAAGTTGGTATATTTTAAATACCTAACAAGAACATTGCGTGTCAGCTATACTGAAATTAAAAACATTTTTAAGGAGAAAAGAAGTACTAGTAGCAAAGGCTCTGGGGAACTCAGCAAGGAAGACAGGACTCAGGCATGGAAGGAAGCCTGTATACGTGTAGGGTTCTGTTGAATTAAACATTTAAAAATTATTATTTATGATGTCACAGGCTATTTGACTACATGTATATTCAACAACAACAACCAAAATAGGTCAGAAGATTCAGGATGTGAGTCTGACTGACTCGATCATGGTTTTCAAACTGAGTTCCTGGAACCTAGGGTCCCATGAATAGCCAGGATATCACAGAGGAATTTGGGTGGAAAAGACAGCATCAAGTTTCAGTGCTCCTCGCTCACAGCGTAGAGGCTCTAGGTTCATGTCTCAGTGAGATGTAGAGTTATAGGTAAAGGTAAAGGTTTAAAAAAATGGAGTTGGTTGTTTATGAATTGACATTTATTTTACACTATTTTACTGCGATGTCCCAGGGCAAGCAGATTTTGAACATAGGAAGAATTCAGGAAGAAAAAAAAAAAAGAATAGTTTTGATGCATTGAACATCTTTGATGAGAACCTTTACACCTACCCTGATACCAGAGGGTTCTCTCCGAGTTCAGAAGAAAAAGGATCAGCCAGTGGCTAGGAAAGAAGTTAACCTACTTTGCAACTTCTCTTTGGGCAGACATGTGACTATTGAGCGTTTGAATAATAACCCAAACAACAAAATCCATCCAGAAAAAATGATCTCAGCCTAGTTTTGTTTTCTAAGTTCCTTCTTTTCTGTTTTCATATTTTCTGACTAATATATAGTTTCTTTCTCAAAAAGAGGCAAAAGTGAAGCCCCAGCTATTTATGACCAAGCAAGAAGAGTTCTGATTAACCTTCTTTCTCTTCATCTTCCCTCCCTTCTCCCCAAACTCCTCCATGTTACCTCCCTTTTTTTTTTTTTTTTTTGTGGGAGATTGTGACTCCTCACCCAAGCTCCAGGCTACAGTTTCTTACCTGTCTTCATTTAAATACCAAGTCATGTGAAGGAGCAGGCACCTCAGGAAGTTTTGCATTTTGCATATTTTGCTACCAAATATAATTCAAAACAGTGACTGATTTCTAAAGCCTCAGAAGGGCAGAATCCTTTCATACTTACTGGTGGCATCTTTACTGATGCATCATCTCATACTTTGAACTGTTTGCTGAAAGAGTTAGCATCTCTTGATTAGAGAACTTGAAACTACAGGGCAAACTACTCTTTATCAACTCAATTGTGCAGAACCCAGATCCCCTTCATTCAGAGGAGGCCTTCAGACAAGTCTTTTGTAAACAATCTATTTTATAAGTGATTTCAGTACTATTTGAAGTTGCTGGTTTTGTTTCATGTATCCCTTTTAACTGGTAGTCTTTGATATTTGGTGTCCTGTATTACTCTCCTAATGAAGGTGACCACTTAAGAAAATTCCAGGGGCGCCTAGGTGGCTCAGTCGGTTAAGCATCTGACTTAGGCTCAGGTCATGATCTCACAGTTCGTGGGTTCGAGCCCTGCGTCGGGCTCTGTGCTGACAGCTCAGAGCCTGGATCCTGTCTTCAGATTCTGTGTCTCCCTCTCTCTCCGATCCTCCCCTGCTCATGCTCGCTCTCTGTCTCTCTCTCTCTCTCTCTCTCAAAAAAAAAAAAAAGAAAGAAAATTCCAATAAATAATTAACTGGCTGAAATGCAGTTGAGACCTCATTATCTATACGTATTTCAATGGTGCCAGACTTTAGCAGCTGTGCTATGTTCACTTTCAGCCATGCCTTTAAAGGACCCAAGATACTTTTCATGTTGGAGTAATCATAAATGAAGGGCATAGTTTCTCTCCCTCTGGTTTTCTGAAGCCTGGAATATACAGCACTTGATGTGAGGGAGTAAAATTTTATCTTGCCAGAAAGCAGGGTCTTCTCGAACATAAAAGACATCACAGAAGGAAAAGTCACCCTCCATGGACTTTTATTTTGGAGGATGGATCATGTGGCTTGAGCTCTCATTTACTGTCACTATGACTGAAACAATTTAAGGAGCCCCTCTTTGTACTGAAAAAGGTGCTAATGGTTGTTTGGTGTTGTCCAAGAGGTGCCTCTCCTTCTCCGCCTGTCCTCACCTCATCAGGCGTCAGTCTGTGGCACAAGTAATTTCCTGTTGGACTGAATTTGTGATATGAGAGCTAGAACAAGGAGACGGAGTTCTGATTCTTCCATTTCTAAAAAGAAAGACTCAGCTAAAGCCTGCTGCTATTTTGGGTCCCTCACCATTTCTTCACTGTTCCTTTTCTTCTTACATAAGTGTATATTACCTGAGTTTTAGGTTGTGGAGTATCCTGCACAACAAAAAGGAACATAGAAGAAATAGATATTAGTAGTATTTTTTGTTCTATTTTAAATAATCTGCTGTATACTTCTAACCCCACCAGACCACATTAACATTGCTGTAAGGATAAATACAAATGAAAACTCAGAAGCTTAATTCCCCTTTTTTTTAAAATAAGGGAAGAGATTTCCTTCCCCTCTCTATTCTTAGAACATTTACTTTAGGAAAATATATAAATCTTTTTTGAAAACTAGGTAGGCCTTTTGTCAGCTTTATGGTATGAGGATGTCTTTCTCCAGGGCCCTGTGAGACATCTCTTTGAAATATAAATACCAAGGGAGATAGCACCCTGATATCCCAGTTTCAGTGGGAGGGTAAGAGCCTACATTTTGGTAAAAACCTTGCTCCAAGTTACAAGACTACCCACTGTCAAAAAGTATGAGAAGTCTGTTTTTCCTCTGGCTGAAGCCAATTAGCCACCACAGATAGTTCCTTTAATTACCAGGTGAATTTAGAATAAACTGCATGACAAATGGTGCTGTCAGCTTCATCCACTAGAGGAATAGTTACTGTTTATCTTGAAAATATGTACATAACAGGTTGTATCTGCTTGGCTGTATTAAAAGATGAGATACCTTTCTGTCTTTGCAATGTTGTAGTTGATTTCTTACGACCTACGTCACATTCTGATGTAATGTGTATTCAATATTAATACTGTTTTCTTTTTCTACTACCTTTGTGGAGGAGTTTTCTGGATTGGGTGAAGATTTTATTTTTATTTTTATTTCTCCAACAATGCCAACCATAACTTGTCAGTATGAAGACAATTAAAGGAGAAATCATTTGTTTCCCATTGACTAGAAAGGGTAGATACTTGGAATCTACCAGCATTCTTACCTCTCAGGATGTTTTCTCACATTTAATTATTTCCTGACATACTTAAGTTAAAATGTGTCTTTTTATGCATATATTGAAGTTCATCAAACTATATGTAGACATTTTCTTGGTCAACTGAAGTTGCATTAGTAATTGTCTTCTGTGACACATTGACATTTAGGTCCTAGCTGAAACATACACATAACACTAGAGATAAACACCATTCTTTTAATCACTACTAATTAACTCTACTCTGTCATTTTCTGCAAAAGATGAATTACTGAAAGCATATCCCAAATTCCAATTAATTATAGGACTAATTGTTGTTGTAACTCTGGATAAATTATGGTTATACAGTAAATAGTTATGATTTACAAAATCAAAAGACTATTGAAAATGGAGAGTTAAAAAAACTAGGGAGAAATTAGAAATTATGAAGTATTTCATGACTGTCACAGTACACAGCTGTTTTATTTACCTAAATTGTTAGGGAGTTAATCATAATTAACATTAATTGGGTATCCGTGGGATATAGCCTTGTACTGCTTTCTCTTAGGTTTTCAGTATATTTGTAATATTAGTGATACTTTAAAAATTCAGTGTTATTTTCTTCGAAGTTGTCACTTGAGAAGTATATATATTTCTCCCAAAAGATGCTGCCATCACTTGGAAGAGTTTTAGAATTCCATAGAATCTACCAAAAATTCTATTTTGGTATTATTTTTTTAACTGCTGATACTCTGGAATCAAATGTTCATTTGTTGAAGGTAAGTTAGTCTTTGGGAAACACAAACTCAATAAGGACATCTGGCATATCAGGGGAAGCAAGGTATGGAATATTACTTTTCATTTAAAACTCTTCCAATTGTAACTAAATAATAACATTTCCTTCTCATGTGACTCTTTGACTCTGAAACTGGTAATTTTTTTAATGAATATAATTTATTCTCAAATTGTCTTACATACAACACCCAGTGCTCATCCCAACAAGTGCCCTCTTCAGTGCCCATCACCCATTTTCCCCTTTCCCCCACCCTTCCATCCACCTTCAGTTTGTTCTCTGTACTTAAGAGTCTCTTGTGGTTTGCCTCCCTCCCTCTCTGTAACTATTTTTCCCCATCCCTTCCCCCATGGTCTTCTGTGAAACTGGTAATTTCAGTTGAAGACACATAATAGTCATGAATTAGGCTCCCCAGAGTTAAGTTGCAGCTTGTTTTTGTCATTGGAGTAGGGTAAAGAAATGAATAAAAGTAAAAATTTCAAGAGCTACAAAAAATGGCAGGGTAATCTAGGTCTTTATATTCAGACATTTGGAAAACATACATTGGTATAAAATGTATTTTTATATGTATAGTTGAGAATTCTATATATATTTTCTATTGAGAATTCTATATATAGAATTCTCAATGTATAGTTGAGAATTCTAGGTCTAGCATGTAAAGACCTTGCAAGAAGGCATTCCATTCTAACAATAAATAAAAATCTAAACAAATGGAAAAAAATCAACAACTTGTCTTAGAACTCT
>CM053567.1:22820028-22855438 GCA_028646485.1 Cryptoprocta ferox
AAAAAAAAAAAAACTAGAAAAAATAAGAATTAAATCCAAAGTAAGAAAAGAAATAATAAAATTAGTACATAAATCAATGAAATTGAAAAAAATCAGTAGAGAAATTCAGCAAGACCAAAAGCTAGTTCTTTGAAAGAATCAGTAAAATTGATAAGCATGTATCCAGGCTAATCAGGAAAAAAAAGAAGACAGAGACAATTAATAATATCAGAAATTAAAGAGGGGACATCACAGATTCAAAGAATGTTACAAGGGTATTAAAACAATAAACTCTATGCCCACGAATGTGATAACCTAGGTGAAATGGATCAATTCCTTGAAAGACACAGTCTCTAAAAATTCACATAAAAAGAAATAGATAATTTGGTCACACCTGGGTGGGTCAGTAGGCTAAACGTTAGACTTTGGCTCAGGTAATGATCTCAGGGTTCGTGGGTTTGAGCCCAGCATTGGGTTCTCTGTTGTCAGTACAGAGTCTGCTTCAGCTCCCCCTGTCCCTTTCTCTCTCGGCCCCTCCCCCACTTGCGTTTTCTCCCTTCCTCTCTCTCAAAAATAAAAACATTAAAGATAAAAAAAAAATTAAAAAAGAAAGGGGCGCCTGGGTGGCTCAGTCAGTTAAGCATCCGACTTCATCTTAGGTCATGATCTCATGGTTCATGGGTTCGAGCCCCGTGTCGGGCTCTGTGCTGACAGCTCAGAGCCTGGAGCCTGCTTCAGATTCTGTGTCTCCCTCTCTCTCTCTACCACTCCCATCCTCATTCTCTGTTGCTCTCTGTCTTTCAAAAATAAATAAAAACGTTTAAAAAATTTTTTAAAAATTTAAAGACATAATTTGAATAGCCCTTATATGTATTAAAGAAATCGAATTGTTAATTAGTAACTTTCTGAAACAGAAAGCACCAAGCCCAGATGGGTTCACTGATGAATTCTACCAAATGTCAGAAGAAAAATGCAAAGGATATACTTTCTAACTCATTCTATGAGGCCAGCATTACTCTCATACCAAAACCAGGCAAAAAACTTTCCAAAAAAAAGAGGAAAAGAAAAGAAAACTATAGGCCAGTACAGCTTATGAATACAAATGTAAAAATCATCAACAAAATATAACCAAATTGAGTCCAACAATATATAAAAAGAATTATACACCACAACCAAGTGGAATTTAGCCCAGGTATGCAAAGTTTGTTCAATTTGAAAGTTGGTTAAAATAATTCATGATATAATAGGCTAAAGAAGAAAAATCATATCCTCATATCAGGAAATTAGGAGTATTTGACAAATTTTAACATTTATTCATGATAAAAACTCTCAGTAAAGTAGGAATGGAGGAGAACTTACTAAACTTGATGAAGAATATCTTACAAAAAACCTACAGCTAATGTCACAGTTAATGGTGAGAAACCAGACTTTCTCATTAAGATAAGATACAAGGTAAGAATATTCCGTCTCACTTGTCTTTCTCACATCAGACTAGAAGTCATAGTTAATGCAATAAGATGGTAACTGGAAATAAAAGATAAATGGATTGGGAAGGGAAAAAAAAGTTAGAAGATGACATGATCATCTGTATAGAAAGTCTGAAATAAAATATGAAAGAACCAATGAGACTCCTGGAGCTAAAAAAAAAAAAAAATGATTCTAGGAAGGACACAGAATACAAAGTTAATAATCACAATACCATTTGTATTAGCACCCCCCAAAATGAAATACTTAGGTACGAATGTAAACAAAAATATGAACAAGGCTTATGAGAAAACCCACAAACTCTAATAAATGAAATCAAGGAATAAATAAATAAATGGAGAGTTATTCCATTGCATAAATAAGCAGACTCAATATTGTCAAAATATAGGTTCTTGCCAACTTGATTTATAGATTCAACACAAATCTCAGTCAAAATTCCAGACAGTGTGATATTGATACAAAGAACAAATGTATTAAAGGATCGGTATAGAGAGCTCAGAAATAGACCCCCACAAGTACAGTCAACTGATTTTTTGAAAAAAGAACAAAGACAATCCAGTGAAGCAACTGTAGTCTTTTCAACAAATGATGCTGGAACTACAAGATATCCACATGCACATAAAAATAAAACAATCTAGAACTGGTCTTCCACCCTTCACAAAAATTAGCCGAAAGGGGATCACAGGCCTAATTATAAAGCACAAAACTATAAAACTCCTAGAAGGTAACATAGGAGAACACATAGACGACCTTGAGTATGGATTTGACTTTTTAGATACAACACTGAAGCAGATCTGTATAAGAAGTACTTGTATAATTACTGTATAATCAACTCAGCTTCATGAAAATTAAAAACTTCTACTCTGAAAAGATGGAACCAAACAGGATGTTCTTCAGTGGGTAAATGGATGCAGAGACTGTGGTGTGTATAGACAATGGAGTGTTGTTCAACAAAAGGGAGCTGTGGGCTATTGAGTCATGGAGGAACCTTTGGTGCACATTGCTAGGTGGAAAAGTTCAGGTTGAGAGGGCTGTACACTCTGTGACTCCAACTGTGTGACATTCTGAAGAGTACAAGGCTATAGGACAGTGAGGAGTGGTTGTCAGGGCTCTCAGGGAAGGGATGAATAGGCTAACAAAGAAGATTTGGGACCAGTGAAACTCTTCTGTATGATTCTCTTAGGGTAG
Organism: Cryptoprocta ferox; assembly: GCA_028646485.1. Taxonomy (NCBI): domain Eukaryota; kingdom Metazoa; phylum Chordata; class Mammalia; order Carnivora; family Eupleridae; genus Cryptoprocta; species Cryptoprocta ferox. Next base: position 22,822,681 of record CM053567.1, read on the forward strand.
ATGTATGTCATTATATGTTTGTACATATATATATGTATATATACACATATGTATATTTGTACAAATACACACATGTATATGTGTGTATATATATATACATATGTGTATATGTATACATACACACAAACATAATGTACAGCATTGGGATTGAACCACAGCGTGAACTGTGGACTTTAGGTGATGATGATGATATGTTAGTGTCAGTTTAGCAATTATAACAAACGCACCACTCTACTGTGGGAATTTGAATGTAGGCAGCTGCACATGTGTAGAGGTAGAGGCTATAAGGAAAATCTCTGTGCTTTCTGTTCCATTTTGCTATGAAGCCAGAACTGCTCTAAAAATAGTCTTTTTAATATTAAAAATTATTTTTAGATATATATGGCTTTCTAAAAGTTCAAATTTCACTACAGTAAAAGAAACCATACTTTACCCAAGGAGTACATATTGCTATATATGCATATGCATATATATACACATATATATACACATATATATACACATATATATACACACACATATATATACACACACACACACATATATATGTGTTACTTAAACTCACTAAAACAATGTTTGCAAATAATAAATTAACTGGAAAAGTAAATATATGCACTGTTGTGTATGCCTTATTAATTACTATTATATTTTAGAACAAAAAAACACACAAGTATTAGTTTCTAATATTAGGACTTTTTATTGAACCATTCAAGTTAGAACCTAAATTTGTTGCCAATATGCAGAGATGACTCTAAACAAGTATAGACTTTCTGAAATGTTTCAACAGAAGTTGCTTAAAGGATTTGATTTTCAGTCATGCTGCAGGATAAAATCTCTGACTTTTAAAATGGAATATTAGAAGTCTTTGATCCTCAGAGAATAGAATTTAATCAGATTGAAGCAAGATAACCATGATGGACAGTTATTTATTTAAGAGCAATATGACTTTTCAGTTTTGATAAGCAGAGTTCCCTCTTTTAATATTAAAGTTGACAACTGAAGTGAACCTACTTTTAAGTTCAGAAGGCAAGATAATGCATTTTTAGAGAACCCTAGAAAAGTTTTCATGTTTCATACTGGGGGGAAAAAAAGTAGCTAGACCACTTAGATACCTAGAATTTTAAACCACTCAGCACCCTGAGGCCCACCCACCAAGTTTATTCCTTTTTGTGTTTCTCAGTGCTTCACACAGTATCTGGCTCACAGGATACAGTCAACAAATGATTGTTAACAGAAAACAAACAGAGCAAACAAGCATAAATTCTCTTGTCACTAGAGGTAATAATGAAGCCACATTTAGGATAAAAAAAAAAGTCTGAAAGCTAATACAAATATTAAGTATGTCACCTTATGAGTAAAGCTAGGAAGTAAAAAAAATATGGGGAAACAATAAATTATATACTCTTTCTTTTAGGCTTTCTTATGACTAACACTAAAGACTGTTTCTCGTAAGGTTTCTGTCTCTCAACTAATAAAGTTGTGCTGATAAATTCCCCACCAAAGGCACAGTTTATAGTTTTTATTGTTCTGGTATAGCCATAGTAACAAAGGTAGTTAGTGGTGGTAATTTGCAACATTTTCCTTCCACTCCCCCCCAAAAGTGGTGTGTGGAAAGGGATTTATAAGCTTGAGATGAAGGGAATGTTGCGATTCTAGCAGAAAGGGCCCCTGGATGGCAGCTGGAAGTGGAAGGTAGGCATCCCTCTTGTCTTCTAGGAGCTTCACTGTCACGTGTGTGGTGGAGCTTTTAGAGATGACTCATGAAGGCTACTTTTTAAAATGCTGTGGTTGTGATCACTCCTGAATACTGAGGAAATGTTGGTAAATGAAGGATGAGACTCCAAACTGAAAAGAGTACTGCGTCCAAATGTGCATACGTAAGGCTGCGTGGAAGTGGGACTGATTCTAGGCACGTGCTTTTCAATCCTGAAAAACGCCATATCCACTTTGGGAGAGCTGTTACGATTGATTCTTCCAATTGGACTTTCCAGTGATACTCCTTCCTCTGAAACTCATGTCCCTGGCAAGTGTAGAAATTAGGCCACCGAAAGTTAGATTAATAGATTTATAGTGTTCTGTGTTATAGTTCTGTGTATGAGAAGTGCACAGAACATGGCATTAGAAACCTTCTAATTATGTTCTTTTATATGAAGGGAGTCATTTACTTCCTCCAATCAGCTCGTTCACCAGTAAAACTCAGTTGGTGGCCTGAATTAGCTCTAGGGTTTAGATGTTCTTCACATTACAAGCTTTTCTCTTAGTTTCATATTATAACCACTTTTCATCCACCATCCACACCTCTCTCCAAAGTGAGTACATGTCAGAGGCAATAGTAACCAGGATCTCTAAGGAAAAAATACATTAGAGTTTATATGCTTAAGCTTAATTCCTGCCTCAGTGTTTACATTTATGAAGCTTTTCTGTCTATATGAGTCAGAAATGTAATAAATGTAAAATATAGTTAATTTTGCATAGGATGATAAGGTGTTTTAGAAATTTTAAGGAGAATATCAAGAGACTCTAAGATTGAGTCATCTGAAATATATTAGCAGGGTTTGAATATATTTGTATTCATAAATATATCAAAATTTATTGATTTGGTTTTCCCCCTTTATTATTTCCCTTCAACAAAATTAAACAGCCCTTAGTCTTATTTTAAATGCTTTGTACTTCTTAGAAAATACATATTTATGATTGCTCCCAGATATTTTTACAGTATTTCATATTATAGCTAATATATATGCAATTGGAACATACTACACTATTTTGCTGTCATCTTGTTGAATAGAGATTGGATTCAGATAGTTGTTTTATGTCAGTTCTAAAATTTTCACTAAAATGCTAAAAGTGCTAAATATCATAGTTTACTAGAGAGTGAATAGTGACTTCAGAAAGAAGAACATAAGTCTGTTTCATTTTCTTTCAAAACTGAAAAAATTATAGCACCTCTTGCAATCTTACCTTGGCATCTCTGAACAAAACCAATAGCGTGAGGCTGCTTCATTTGCTAGTGACATTCCCCGAAGAATAAGTACTGGCAAGGCCACTGAGTTCTTTAAATAAATACAGATTCGATAGACTGATGCATATATTCCCTGTAAAATAACTTTTAAAAATGAAGGTTATTTTAAATTTATATTTAATATTGTGTAATGAATGACATTTGGAGTCAAATAAACTTTGCATGCTTTTTTGTAAGACTACTCTTTTAGAGAAGTTTAAAGGTAACAACAAAATTGACAGGAAGGTATAGAAATTTCTCATATCTCCTTTGACCCCACATACACAGTCTCTCTTAATATCAACATCCCCTGCCAAAATGATACTTTGTTACATTGATGAATTGTAGCTACACTAATTCATCATAATAACCCAAAGTCCATAGTTTGTATTACAGTTTATCTTGATGGTGTGTATTCTGTGGATCTGGACAAATATACAATGATATGTATTTATCATGGTGGCATCATACAGTGTATTTATACTTCCCTCAAAATCCTGTGCTCAATTATTCATCCCTCCTCTGCTTCTCCATCTCCCTCATGATCACTGATCTTTTTACTGTCTTCCGAGGTTTTTGCCTTTTCCAGAATGTAATATAGTGGGAAACATACTGTATGTAACCTTTTCTGATTGTTTTTTTTCACTTCATGCATTTAAGATTCTTCAGTGTCTCTTCATGGCTTGATCATTTCATTTTAGTGCGCAATGACACTCCACTGTCTGGGTGCACCTCTATTCACCTACCTGATTGCTTCCAATTTTTGGCAATCATGAATAAAGCTGCTGTAACATTCATGTACATGTTTTTGTGTGGACATAAGCTATCAACTCCTTTGGGTAATTATCAAGGAGTATGATTGCTAGATCACATGGTAAAAATACATTTACTTTTGTAAGAGATTGCCAAACTATCTTCCAAAGGGGCTCTACCATTTTGCATCCCACTAGCAAAGAATGAAAGCTTCCTCGTGCTCTGTATCATCACCATTATTTGGTATTGCCAGTATTCTGGATTTTGGTAATTCCTATAGATGTGTAAGGATATATCGCTGTGGTTTTCCTTTGCATTACCCTGATTACTTATGATGGGGAGCATCTTGTTATTTGCTTATTAGCCTCTGTACACCTACTTTAGTGAAGTGTGGATTAGGTCTCTGATCTATTTTGTAATCATGCTGTTTGTATCCCTATTGTTGAGTTTTAAGACTTCTTTGTATATTTTAGATAGCAGTGCTTTATCAAATGTGTCTCTGGAAAATATTCTCCCCCAAGAATGTCACTTTTAATTCTCTTGACATTATCTTTTGCACAGCAGAAATTTTTAATTTCAATGAAGTCTACCTAAGCAATTATTTTTTATATGGATTGTGCTTTGGTGTTATATGTAAAAATGAATCAGCATACCCAAGATCATCTATTTCTGAACTCGCTACTCTGTTCCATTGATCCATTGTTTATTTTTTCACCAATACTACACTGTCATGATTATTATAGCTTTATTACAAATTTTGAATTTGGCTAGTGTCAGTCCTCTGAATTTGTTCTTCTTCAATATTGTTTTGGCTATTCTGGGTCTTTTGGCTCACCATATAAACTTTAGAATAAGTTTTATTTATATCCACAAAATAACTTACTGGGATTTTAACTGTGATTGTATTGAATATATAGATCAAGTTGGGAAGAATAGACATCTTGACAATTTGATTCTTTTTATCCATGAACATAGAATATCTCTCCATTTGTTTACTTCTTTGGTTTCTTTCATTAGACTTTTGTGATTTTACTTATACATATTTTGTTAGACTTCTACCTAACCATTTTATTTTGGGAGGCATTAATATAAATGGTACTGTGGGTTTTATTTCAATTCCACTGGTTTATTGCTAGTATATAAGAAAATAATTGACTATTTTATATTAACCTTTTTATCCAGTAACCTGGTTATATTGCTTCTTGGTTCCAGGTGGGTTTTGGTCAGTTCGTTCAGATTTTCAGTATAAACAATCATGTCATCTGTGAACAATTATGGATTTATTTTTCCTTCCCAATTTGTATGCATGTACCTTAATATCTTTTTGTAATTTCATAGTATAGAGAACATTTTAATTCATGGATAAGTTATTTCACATGACAATGGGTTTTTAAATGGTTGCCTGAAAATTTTAGTGCTTTATTCTCAGTTCTATAAAAGGCTAGAATATATAGAATCCCTGAGGTGTTTTGGCTAAATTAACATTTCTTTGGAGGTTATAAGTTGTAAGAGGATTCTTATTGATATACACTGGATGGCTGAAATTGACATGTTTTTTTACAAATTCTAGTTCAAGTTTTACATTGTTAATAAAAATAGCCTTACTAGTATATTTTCTCTAGTGTGTCTACAAAATATTGAGCTAATTGTCTACTGGGCTGTCTACAGGATTGATTTTCCCAGGTTTCTGAATGAAGGCTTGAAACTATTGTAAAAGTATGAGACTTAAAATTAAACCTAATACTTTAAACTTGAAGGAACATACAAATAAGAAAAGTATAAATTACATCTTTATTTGGACTAAAATCCTAAAGAATGAAAAAAATACAAAATAAAAACTTTCTGAATTTTTAAAATTGTCAAGTTTGAGAAATTTGAGAATAACTAAATTGTCTGATTTTGTGATAGAATTGTTAAAAGATATTTATAAGTTCTAGCGAAGGGGTTTTACAGCTCAAATTTTTAAACTGAAAATGTTTTAAATGCTATAAAGAATCTCTTTGTATAATTTTTAAAGGTATTCTTTTTTTCTATTGGAGAATTTATTCTTCTGTGGGCTCTGTGATTCAAATTGGGAAGCAAAAATCCACACGTACACCCATACTGATTGTATTGCATCCTGCAATTCAGAGACTATTGTGACTTCTAGAGCTTTCTGAGAGGAAGGGAAAAAATGAATTTTCTTAGCAACGAACAATACATTATAGCCATTTCACATATTTAGTGTCTTCATACATTTCTCTGCAAAAATATATTGCTTTTATCCCTTTTTAAATTATTACTTAATCTAGATAATAGATTTGCATGGTGTGAGAGGCCAAAAAGTTCTAAGAGGAATATGTGGACGACAGTAGCCTGAAGCCCCACTCCTTCCAATTCTGATTCTTGTCCTCCAGTACACATTTACTTCCATGAATCTAAGTAACAGGCTTACTCTGATTTTTTTTTTAATTTTTGGTTTTAGATATCATTTACTCATTTTCATAAAAATGAGATATCATTATTTAGATATCATAATTCATTTCATAATTCATTTCAATAAAAATGAGGATTTAGCTATTTTAAATAACCATAATTCTCCTCTCACAAATTACATGGATATAATAATTTTGGTTAAATCAATAATAAGATCTATTTTTACATTGACTCTTACAGAAAATTGATGTGGTATGCTATAATTACATTTTATTTGTCTTACTCCCACTCCCACTTATTGTAGACAATAATTGGATTTTGTTTACTTGATTTTTTTGTGTACCTATTTCTAGTTCCCCAAATTCTTCATCAAAAATTTAAGTTTACTCTCTATAGAAGTTTACTATATCATTATCATTTCCTTTCTTCTTCAAGTCTGTAGGTCAGCTGTTGCCTTGGGAACTTCCTTCATCGAGAAAAAAAATTCCCTTTTCCTGTCTTCTAGAGAAGACTAGACTATAGACTCTAGACCCTACTAGAGACTATTCCTTAGATCCATGTATGTCTTCTTTAGTTTATTCCTTGGTATGGTGGAAGACATAGTCCAGTGGCTTCCTTAGAATGGGTTCATAAAAAGAAATATTTTAAGACTTTGACTATATGAAAATACCTTCAGTCTCTCTTATGTTAATAAGGTACCACTGCAAGGACGCTAGTTACAGACAACTCCCAAATTTGGTGATATAGAGCCACAAACGTTATGTATCATTTCAGAGTGTGGAGATTGGCCAGGGTTCTGCTGAACTTTACTGAGTTGTCTGGAATTGATTAATTCCAAGCTACAGAGAGAATGTGGGTCTGATCTATATGCCCCTTATTCCAAAATAAAGTAATAATGGCTAAATTCTCATGGCAGATGGCCTAAACCAAAGCAGAATGGCAGTATTTTCCCATGTCTCTTATATCCTCAGCTCAGCCCACGGTTATCTCTGCTTAGAGAGTCTGAAATCAGTGAAGGTGAGGTTGAATATTCTGCCTACCTTCATGGGAGGCCCTTAAAAATCCCATCAGAGGAAAGATATATGGTTATATAATATAGAAGAAACAAATAATTGAACAAATGATCCAATCTCTATATCTTTAGATTTAATTATATTTTTGTGTAAAATAGCATTTAATTATTAAATAATTTTCCTCAAACTCATGAAGATTAAGTTCTTTTGATTTCCATTAAGACTGAGTATATTTTGTTTCTGCTGAGAAGGTCAATGCTATTATGATTTGAAGGTTTTTATAATGTTTTCTTGATTCTCAGTGCTCAGAAACTCTTGTTATCCTGCTCCTTTTTTTGTTACATTTTAAAGTTTGCTTCTGTTTCTTATTGTGTTTCCATTTTTATAACTTCTTTGTGTTTTCCCTGTTTGATAATCTCCATATTAATATTGGAAACTTTCCTCAATTTCTCAGTCCTCTTGAATCTTCATTCATAGCTAAGAGTAACACATTTAAAAAGTGAATAAAGAAATTGATTCCATTTCTACCACTGCACAACAGAGAGTAAGACTCAGGCTCTCTAGTTTTTCACAAAATATTGACGTATGACAATCACAACATTTCTATAAACATTAAAAATGACAAAATTGAAGAATAAAAACACCAGAGATTGTGGCCTAAAGATTGTGAAGATATGGGGACAGCCCTCTGTTAAAGAATGAAGCTTGTTCAGAAATGCCTTGAGTCAGTTAAAATGGTTTCCATTTCATATAAACCAATGGAAATCCTGTATTCAAAATAATAATATAATAATAATAATGTCCGATGTAGTATTTAAAATGTGTGATACTTGGGGCGCCTCAGGGGTTCAGTCAGTTAAGCGTCCGACTTCGGCTCAGGTCATGATCTCACAGTCCGTGGGTTCGAACCCGGAGTAGGGCTCTGTGCTGACAGCTCAGCTTCTCTCTCTCTCTGCCCCTTCCCCACTCACTCTCTGCCTCTGTCTCTCAAAATAAAATAAAGACATAAAAAAATTTTAAAAATTAAAAAATAATAAAATGTGTGATACTTTTGATGACAAAGGAAAAAGCATTTGTTGACTAGCCTTCCATTACTGCGAATAAGAAGACAGGTCAGAAAACACCAAATGTAGTTTTCAGAAAGGAAATTCAAGGTAAAATCTCCAGGTGCCTAATTAGCCTCCAAACTTGATTTTATTTTCTAATTACCTACAAGAAAAGACTGATGAGATGATGTTATCTATACTGTTTAGTCAGTTGTTTGGTTTCAAACGTATCCATGTATTCGTTGCCTCGGAGACACGAAATTCATTTCATTGAATTTGAACATGATGGACAGTCAGGAACTACCTGAGAAGATTTTGGTGATTTAGAAGCACATAATTTTATGCTTTAAAGATCAATGATACCAAGAAATAACATTTTATAATAGTCTTATATATTAATTTGGGGTTTTGATAAAATCTAGTCAAGATATTTTGTTAATATTTGGAGGTGAGAGCAAAAGTAAATATTTTTGAAAGAGTTAAGTCAGGCTTTCTAATATTACTTTAACTTTAGTGTGCTCTGAAAATGAAAGCCTTAATTTTACACAATGAAAATGTTACTTCTGTTTTACAAGAAAAATAAAATGTCCAAAGGATTCTCCTTATGATTATGAAAACTAGCTTGTAACTAGCAACAGTCTCATCAAGAACAAATAGATGGTATAAAATATAAAGCACATAATTTTGAAGACAAAGAAAAGCTACCATAACCATAAGTATTTGACAAAGGGCAAAAACAAGCAAGAAAAAGAAATCCCGAAGAGATAAATTCAACAGATGAATGAGAGTCTGAGAAGCCAATGAGAGATTTCAACAGTCTCATGGGGCTGCAGGAACAAAACTTAGATTTCACGGTTTTCTAAGAAGAAGGAACTTTGGTAAAAAGTTTCCTGGTAAAATGAAGGGCTATACCTTAGGAGTAAACATAAACTTATTCTTATGGAAACTAAAACCCAGCTCTGAATCAATTTAATGCCAGAGCCGATTAAGATATTTTGGACATACTCTAAATAATACTAGAAGCAAAAGTAAATTCTCCCTGGAGCAAAATAACAATATCCGCAATTACCAATTATCTATAGAATATTTTATAACTGGTATGAAAAAGGAAATAACTAAACATATCAGGAGACCTAACCAAAAGATTAAAATTGATATGAACAAACACTGAAATTAGAGGCAGATATATTAAAGGTATATGACATAATTTTAATATCACTTTGACCAATATGTTTGTACAAAATATATAAAATATTTAGTATGTATAACTGGGATATTTTATATATAAAAAGATGAGATGATAGATCATGGAAAAGTCTACACATGAAAAATCATTACTGAATTAACAATATCAATAGGTTAGTGCTACATGTTAGACACAGCTGAAGAGAAGCTCAATAAGCCAGAAGAAAATATAGACTGAACAATACAGAGAAAGGGAAATGGAAGATCCTAGCTTATGTGTACCTAGACTCATAAAAGTAGAAAAGAGAAATAAAAACACAGAAGTAATGTCTAAAAAGATAAAGGCCATGGATTTTCCAAAATTGATTTAAAATACTAAGCCAAAGATTCAAGAAAGGCAAGAAATATAAGTCAAAGAAAGCCACACATCATAGTAAAACTGCTGAATACCAAGACAGATACATTTTAAAAGAGTCAAAAGGAAAAAGCAGATTACCTTCACAGGGGAACAGTAAGATAAATAGCTGACTTCTTAAAAGAAATGATTGAAGATAGGAGATAATAGAATGGTATCTTCAGAGTGCTTTCTATACATTTTTTTCTCTACTCAGTGAAAATCTTTCAAAAATAAGAGCAAAAGAAACATTTTCAGAAAAATAAAATCATTCCACCCAGTAGACCAACATGAAAGAAAATTCCAAAAGGAGTTTTTGTGACTTCTGACCACATAAGTAACAACAATAGCAATGTCTTGTGGAGTTTAAAATATGTAGAAATGGATAAACTAAAGCATAAAAGAGAGGCAGGTAAATAGAGTTAAAATGTTTTAAAGTCCATACAAATTCTAGAAAATGGTTAAAGTAGTTATTTCTAATATACTTTAGGACTTAAATTATCAGTGATTATATCTATTATAACACTAAACTAAAACCTCTTATTAAAAGCAAATATTTGGGGCACCTGGGTGGCTCAGCGGGTAAGCATCTGATTTGGGCTCAGGTCATGATCTCACAGTTCATGGATTGGAGCCTCACGTCCGGCTCTGTGGGGACAGCTCGGAGTCAAGAGCCTTCTTCGGATTCTGTGTCTCCCTCTCTCTCTGCCCCTTCCCCACTCACACTCTGTCTCTCTCTGCCTCTCAAAAATGAATAAACATTAAAAAAAATTAAAAAAAAAAATTTTAAAAAGCAAATCTTGTTTGGTTGATAAAGACATGATTCTTAACCAAGAGTTACTTAAAAGAGATACTCCTTATATTTGTTAGGTACGCTGAAAGACTGTCTTAGCTAGGCTGCCATAATAGAATACTACTGACTGGGTAGTCTAAACAACAGAATATTATTTTCTCATAGTTCTAGAGACTGGAAATATGAGATTTGGATGCCACATGGTTGGGTTCTACTAAGGATTCTCTCCCGGCCTCGCACACAACTGGATCCTCACATGATAAAGAGTGCATACTCTCTGGTTTCTCTTCTTATTAGGACACCAACCTTCATGAACTCATCTAAACCTAATTATCTCGCAAAGACCCCAGCTCCTAATACCATCACATTGTCAGGTAGGGCTTCAATATATAAATTGGGGGTAGTAGGGTATTATTCAGTCCATGGCAAGTTGCAAGTAAAATGATGAAATATCAATCTATACCCAAAGTAGAGCTTATATACCTATCATAGTAATAAATAAACAGACTTTAAAAATATATTTTATAATGATAGAATTTTCATTCTATTGGGAAGATATAAATATTATAATTTGAACATAGTTAAGTACATAATAGCTTCAATATGTATAAAGTACAAAATGATGGACATACAAGTAGATAAATTCACAATTAGAGGTAAAGTGGTAATATTGAACAAGTCACTTTTTATGAGGCCAAAATAATCTAAGTGATAAATAATATTATAAAGAGGAAAATTACAAGGCTTTTTCTTTCATAAGCACCAAACTTCTAAATATAATATTAAGCAGATCTACCATATATAAAAAATACATATTTATGACCAAGGATATTATTTCCTGATATGTAAGGATGGTATTTCACTTAGAAAATCAATCAATGTAATTCCTCATAATAATAGAATAAAGGAAGAAATCTTAGGTCAAATAGATGTAGAGAAAAGTAAGAAAAAAAATTACCCATCACTCATTAAAAAATCTCAAAAAAACTAGAAATTGAAGCAAACTTCTTCAGTCTGATAAAAAAAAACTCTTCTACACTAAACCTGTAGAAAATATTATACCCAACAACCACAAATGAAAAACTGTTTTTTCTGCCTGAGATCTAAAACAGAAAAGAATGTCTATTATCACCACTATTATAAACACTGCACTGCAGTAGGTAAGGATGAAATGGTAAAGGATTGAAATGGAAAAGTAAAGCTGTCCTTATTTGCAGGCAGTATTATTATGCATGTAGGAAATCCAAAAGGTCTACAGATTATATTAGAATGAATAGGAACATTTAGCAATGATCTATAATGTGTGTATGCAGATATGTGCATCAGCAAAATTTAAAAATAAATATTTTAAATTTCATTTATAAGAGCAAAACAACCATAAAATACTTTGGAATTAATTTAATGATAGATGTGAAAGACCTACACAGAAAACTATAAAACATTATGGAGATAAATTATTAAATATCTAAATCTTTTCCTAAGAGAAAAAAGAGGAGGAAGCGTTACAATTCGTGGACTGGAAGATATTGAAACGTTGGGAATGCTCCCAAAATTTATTTTAAATTTATTGCAATCCTAATAAAATTCTGGTTTATTTTGTGGTAATCAACAAGCCAATTTCAAAATTTTATTACAATAAAAGTGCCCAAAAACCTTAAATAAAAGGAACAAAAAAGAATTCAGGATGATACCGGAGGAATGGAACACTGACTTAAAAATTTTATAGTCCATTAGCTTGTTAAATAATAATTTAAAATATCAACTACTGCATAAAATCACAGATGTTCCTGTAATAAGATGATGTGACAGAAATGAACAAAGTGAAAGCATGCTAAGATGTTTACCTGGTGAAGAAAAGTGGGCTTATGTTTATTTGATATAGACCAGACAGGTTCTACTGGTTATTTATGCCTGATGCTATCATTTCTGACTTTTCTATGCCTAGACATACCAATGTGAAATATTTTGAGTATAAGGATTCAAAGAAGAAATATAGATAAAATATTATTTTAAGTTTAGGTGCTAAAAATATGAAGGTCAGCACTAAAACAACTGAAACAGGTTGAATTTCAAGAGGAACAAAGAAAAAATAAAACAAAACTCAATTCAACCAAAAGCAAGAACAGTGCAGAAATCAACAGGAAAGCATGATTTAATTCTCATATGATGGCATCAGTAAACCTATACATATCAGTTATTATAATAACTATTAATGTGGTACATTAATCCTAAGAGAGAGGTGGAAAGAGAGATTCAAAATAGAGGCCTGTACTGACATAGGAACAAAGCCTTTTCCTAACTAGGCTTAGCCCCAAAAGGCAATGAGTGTCTGTACACTGATGGACCAATAACAAGCCTTATTTTTCAGGTTTACCAAGCAGTCATAGTTGAGAAAACATTCTTTACAAAAGAATTTTAGTTTTTAAATATGGAATTAATGGCAGAATTATAAAGCCATGATTTTTAATCTATGAAATGATTAACGATGTGCTGAACGAGTAAGTCTCTCTCTAAAGAGAAAAGCTCTGATTTGTAGGATTTGATAATTTTTGTGTAAATACTCCCATCATGGTCAATTTCAAGCCATCAACATGAAGTTTTTGAACACAGAGTTGTGAAGAAATGTGCATAATTGGGTCTTATGACATATTGGAAGTTGGCTCCAGCACATCACTAGAAATAACTGATTTAGGCAAATTTTTGTCAGTGGATGAAACCATCAGAAGACATTAATGGGGAATTTTATGATGAATAGCTAGGATTTCACCACCTGAAACTACTGATCAGTGTCAACATTACTAAGAATGCTACCACCAGATATTGAGTACTTTAGTATGTATGTATGTCTGTTATATGTATGAAGTACACAGGACCTCCTTCCTATTGAGTTTTCTTGCAAAAATTTTTTGATTGGATCTAATCAAACCTTTAGAACTAATTTGAAGATTATAAGACAAACAGAGAAAAGAGGAACATGATAAATAGCAGCACTAGTTGGTGAATACATCCAGACTATGGAGCATCCTATAGGTCAGTTGGTCTGGTTTCTTCAACACATAAAAAAATATGAATTAGAAAGATTAAGTTGTGAGCGCTAACTATCTAGAGTAAAGGAGGATAAAGGGACCTAATTCTCTAATACAAAGGATGAATCTTATTTGGATCTTGATTCACACAACAGATGATAAAATAACATTTTTTAGATTACTGAGGAAATCTGGTTAGGTAGTAACTGACACCAGTTATTATAGGTGTTGCTAATTTTTTGATGTGATAATAACATTTTGGTTACATATAAAATGTTCATATTTTTAGAAATGGCACAATATCAGGAATTTTCTTTAAAACAATTCAGAAAAAGGATCACAGCCATATAAGTTCAGCAAATTAGCAGCAGACAGATAGAGGTTAGCTATGTTTCTCAGCCTTGTGTGCATGTTTGAAATGTTTCATAATTAAATTTTATTGCAATTGAGCAAAAATAATATCTTAAATAATATAAGCCTCAAATGTAAATAGTTAGGAATAAATCTGAGAAATTTGTAACACTTCTATAATGATAATGATAGCATTTTTAAATTTTTTTAATTGTATTATTTTATTTTAATTCCAGTATAGAAAGCATACGGTGTTAGATTAGTTTCAGGTGTACACTATAATGATTCAACAGTTTAATGCATTACTTAGGGCTCATCATAAGTGTACTCTTAATCCCCTTCACTTATTTTACCCATCCCCCTGCCACCTCCCCTCTGGTAACCATTTGTTTGTCCTCTCATAGAGTTAAGAGTCTATTTTTTGGTTTGTCTCTCTTTTTTTTTTTTTGTTCCTTTGTTTTGTTTCTTAAATTCATGTAAGAGTGAAATCATATGTTTATTTGTCTTTCTCTGACTGGCCTATTTCGCTTAGCATTATACTCTGTAGATCCATCCATATTGTTGCAAATCACAAAATTTCAATCTTTTTCATGGCCAAATATACATATATATACCCACACACATATATATCTCACATCTTCTTTATCCATTCATCTATGGATGGACACTTGGTCTGTTTCTATTGTTTCTCTATTGTATATAATGCTGCAATAAACATAGGGATGCATATATCCCTTCAAATTCATATTCTTCAGATAAATATCCAGTAGTTTGATTACTAGATCATAAGGTAGTTCTGTTTTTAATTTTTTGAGGAACCTCCATACTGTCTTCCACAATGGCTACACCAATTTGCATTTTCATCAACAATATATGAGAATTCATTTTTCTCCAAATCCTCAACAACACTTGTTGTTTCTTGAGTTTTGATTTTAGCCATTCTGATAGGTGTGAGGTGATAGCATTAAAAAAAAAAAAACCCTTAAGGTAAAACTTAAATAATGTGAAATACTATGTCTCCTTATGGGCATAGTCAATGATAGTTGATTCCAGGAAACGGGTGGGGGTTCAGGGAATATAACACAGAGAAAATAAAACCAAATGTATGTGTGCATGGCTGAGGTTGCTACTTTGGAAAACAGAGACATTACTGGGGATTGGTGAGTAGCACCCTGACAACACTTTTTAACAGGATCCTCACAATTAACTTCTTTAGCCTGCTAAAAAATTATTTCCATGACATACTCTGGAGATGAGTGGTAAGCACGAGGGTCCCATAACTGATTGCTCACTCTCTACATATGTCTTACCTAGGTGATCTGGCAGCTATTTTAATACTCTCTGCCCAAACTTCAAGAAAATAAGAAAAGTCATTTATTATCCTATTCTGTTGTATGTCTAGTGATTCATATCAAAATACTAATAGCAAATTTGTTAAGTTGAACTCCACTATATCTGTTTCTTATGGAAAGATTCAATTTCAACAAATTTTCTCTACTGAGTTTTAACTTGATGTCCCACGGACTTTTCCAATTACTAGTTAAAAATTCAGGAAACTGGAAAATATTGAGTATGCCAGGTGATCCCAAATCATTATAAAATACAATAGGACATCCAATCAGTGCTATAATATCTCAGTCAACTGTGCAATCCTAAAAGAATTTGACACCTATAGTTTTACATAGTAAATTGAAGTTACTTTAAGTATCTGCAGCAATGTATAGAATATGCAAAATATGAAAATAAGCCAATTATCTGTAAGTCTCTTTATTCTGTGTATTCCACTCTTGAGTTAACCTTCGGTTAAGTAATCTTAAGTACTCCCCACAATGGAAGGCAACTAGGGTGTTATCTTTGTTTTAACTTAGTAATAACTTCTATGCAAGTTCTTTTATTCCATACTCTTCTGTCCTAAGTCATGGAAACAAAATCTAGAATAAATCTTCCTTTGATGTGGCCTGCTTTATAACTATATGAGTATAGGCTAGACTTTATCAGGCTACAGAGAAAAGAACATTACAATGCCTATACTTTAGATTATTTTATCTACTCTTCTACAGGCCCATTTAGATTGTGCCATTTCTATCTTAAATGATTGAGTTATTACTGACTTTTCAATTGCTCCCTAACATGAAACACATAATCTGTTCAAACTGTTTTTGGAGTGCTTTTGTCAACTGCCAAACTGCTGAGGAGGCTTGAGTGCAGGTTTTAATTAACGTGCTTTATTGAAGTCGTTCAGAGCAATCAACTTTCCTGCGGTTATTTGACATAGGTCCCTTGTTGTTTCAAATATCTTTCTCATTTCAGAGCTCTGTAGTTTGTGAATAGGTCCTGTAATTCAAACTCAGTGATATGTAATGCCAAATTATAATTCATTTTTCACTTTGAGGTAATGGATTTCCCTGCTAAGTTTTCACTTTAAAAGAAGAGGTAAAAAGACAGCATGAATGTGGGTAAAATAAGATGTTTGAAATAGTTTCTCTTTTACAGAAATATTTGGTACTGTTAGTTACTGAAATTTCGATTAAACATGTTGCTGTAAGGTTTAATTTGAATGATGATGCAATCTCAGGAGGTAAACGAGAAGGAAAATTAAGCTTAATCATACGAGGGACTCTAATGAGAAAACATTGGAGGAAATTAAAGGGAACTGTAGTATAATCATAAACTAAGCTTTGTGGCAGTTAGATGGTTATATTGCCATTCATGCTCTCTAATGGTATAAGACCAATAATTAGGGACTTTTAAAATGCTGGATAATAGAAGAATAGAGAGTACCTGAAAAGTCATGTTGGGGAACTCATTGCTGCTATTGCCTCTTAAATTTATGTACAGCCTTTTCCTAGGTTTTTGAGGATAGGGCTGGGTGATGAATAAAGAAGTCAATAAAACTGTACTCTTGTCTACGGAGTGCAGGTGAACATGTGGAATAACAGGAGCTCCTATTTCATGATCACTTATTAAGAGCCAAACACTGTCTTGTATGTTTTGCAGGCATCATCACATTTAATCCTTACAACAAGTTGATATATTAGTATCTATTAATTTCCCCCCATGTAATGATAAGGGCAATGAAGCAGGAGAATTGGGGATGGTAACCCAGGTAACCTCTTTACTAGTAGCACAGGACAGGACTTAAGTTAACCAGTCTTATGTAGACCAAAGCATAGTTAGTAAAACACTCCAATATTACTGTAAAATCTATCCTTGTATTACTGTAAAATCTATCCTTGTATAACCTCAAACCAACATATAATTCAGAAAATTTAATTTTTTCCCTTGGATGTGCTTTAAGAGCTTGCCTAGGAGATTGGAAGTTGCAGGCAAATGAATACTATCCCAGAAGCCCACATCAGGACCACCACCCTCACTCTTCTAGCCATTGCTTCTAGATCCCTTTTGTAAAGTGAGTCTCTAAAAACAATTTTAATACACATATCTGGGGAAAAAAAATGTTTGAAGCTTGTTAAGGTCACTTTGTTGACAGGGATTCTCTCATTATAGATGGGTATATCAATTTGGATCTCAGCAGAAAATAAAAGGCACCCTCAGGTTCACTAAGAGAATTTAATAAAAGGAGTGGGAAAGTTTAAAGTAACCAGGCCAAGATGTTACTGAACCCAAGGACTAGAAACAGCAGGAAGCTATTACCACCACTAGGCTTCTGAGGGTCAGCTGGATAGTAGAAGAGGGGATGCTCAGCAGATCCTGTAGTTATAAAGGCAGTCACTACCAGGACTGTGACTTCTCTGGCCACCCACTATCAGAACTGCGGAAGGATGTGGAGAATTACACTTCTCTTTCCTTCCACTCTACAAAGTTTTGCTGCTGCCCTCAATTGGTTGAATCCAACGTGAAGCCAGAAGACAAGAAAACCCAGAAAATGCAATCCACAGGAGTCTATGCCTTAAAACACAGAACAGACAAAAGAAAAGCAGAAAAAAGGTCTATAGGCCAGGGAGAATTGACAAATGAAGATTAGCCAATACTTCACACATTTCGCAACTTAGCATCCATTTTTGACCAACAGAGAGAAAATCAATAACTCCATCTATCACCAAATCACCCAAGGCTGATGTCCACTTAATCAAATCATCCATGGATCCTAAATTACAGTATTAGCCTAACAAATTTTTTAAAAGCGAGAAAAAAATGAATCATTTTATATAAGAGATAACTGCTGTAGTCCCTATATCTTTATCTAGTTATAAGAGCAAGGTCAGTTGTCAATTCCCTTCATCCTCTATTGAATTCCTGATTTCCTTTACCCCCTATCTTGGTTGGTTTTGGTTCTATACTTGGTTGGGAAACCCCCAAATTTACTTCTACAGAACACATCTCCATATTGGTCCTGACCTTATATAGTTGCCCTAGTTTCCCACTGACATTTTCATTGGACATGGCAATGCAAAGAAAGCCCCCAGGTCCAAGCATAGTCCTCCTTCTCTGCCTTGTTTAGTGATATCAAGGATAGTTTAGTCCTTGATACGACAAATCACTACAGCTTAAATATTAACCCTCTCTTTTGCTTATCAGTTCTGTAGAAGAAGAGTTCCAAATGGCCAGCTGGCAGTCTCATCTCCCAGTGTAACAGAATCATGGTTCTGATCCTTGGCTTAGGCATCTCTCTCTATGGATACTAAAATTGCCAATTCAACTGAGTGCAAATTTGTGTTGATAGGAATAAAAATATTGTGAATGGATTATTAGGTATTATAGTGAGAGGACCCTTTTCTCTCCACTGTGGCATGATCTGTGGCACCCTTTGTGAGTGGTAAAATGAAGTTCTTAATTAGAAGCAATGTTGTATTGACTAAGTGGCAAGGAATAGGCATTCTATAAGTGTATGAACAGTGGCACTGGCAGAAGTATTGTAGGAAGGAATAGTCAGTCTATATCTAGAAAAACTCTCTATTTATGTGAAAACAAGCTATTCCTTTCACAAAGGATAACATTTTGTGCAATCAGTCTTCAATTGAGTGGCTGGGTTAGTCCACTGGAAAATGGGACCAAATTGGCTCAGCATTATTCTTCTTTTATTGGTCATATGGTCACAAAATTGATTAGCTCTGATGAGGGAAAGTCCATGTTATTGAGTTCATGCATAGTCCCCATCCTTGCCAACATAGCCACTTGGCATATGGGTTGACTGAGAACAAGGCAGGAATCTGAAAACAGATTCACAAGCACACAAAGGATAAGACCACAAATGGATCTTCTTGTCTACCTGATTATTGAGATCCTCCTCTGTAATAGATGCTCTTTAGGAATTTAAATATGATGCAGCTATCTGCACTTTGTTCCTATTTTGATAGGTCAATCCACATATTTTCCACCACCCCCAATTTCTCAGCCAACAATCTATCAACCTTGTTGTTTCTAAGTTCTTGACCAGCCAGCCAATGCACTAGGAACTGTTCATAAATTAGTGTGGAATTGAATCTTTCCAAAAAGTGAAAAAACTTATGACTCAAATCACTGCCAACTGGAAAGATTTCTGACAGGATTATCCCTCCATGAAGCTAAAATGCAGCCTTCTACTTCCTATATGTGATTTCTCCACCCCATAGAGACCCATTGGCAAACCAGACCTCCCTGAATTCCTCATTTGTTAACTGGTTGATTGTATTCTCTTCTGTATTTGAAAACTGATCATGATTCCATAGGTAAGAGGTTGGAGAAGTGAGAGTAAAGCTGTAGAAGGAAATAGAGTAAATGGACCATATGCTATGCTATTTACCTGTGTCTTCCAAACTTGCTGAGGTCTGATCGTGTACAGAGCATTCCCACTAACAATGGAAAGCTGCTGCATACCTGTAGCTTTATGATTTGATGGATTGAAAAATTACTGGATTATTTGGCAAGCTGTGGTTCCAAGTGATTTGGTGGACCATGGTGAGGGGTCCAGTAGCAAGCCAGGAGTGTCTTTTTGAATAGAGAATAGTTGTAGGTAGAAGAGATTATCATAGCTTGCTTCAAACTCTCAAGGGTCTGCATTGCAATTTCCCTGTAGAAGTTCCATACTGATTCCCATCTGCCACAGATACTTCAAAAAGCCCTGGATGCTCAACCATAAGACCCAGACCTTAAGGCAGTTTATACCATACATGACCTTATGTTAAGCCCTCTCTTCTCCTGGATCCCACAAAAAAACTGGGGGCCTCATAAGCTATCCAGTAAATGGGTTAGAGCAGCACACCCAAATGTGGTATATGTTGTCTTCAAAATCCAAACAGTGACACCAAGCGTATTGCCTCTTTCTTCATGGTAGTTGTTGAAACTACAGCTGATGTTTCTAAATTTAGAGTATATATATCCACATATATCGGACCACTGATGATAGCAACTTCTTTATATGACAGCTTTATTTCATAGGGTTTTTCTTATGCCCTCTAGCACACTTATATCTTATTGAATCATTCAGGGTGCCTATTCCCTTTCCGTCATCAGATCCAATGAACAGAATATCTTTAATGTAATGGGCCTGTGGTGATGTTCATACATTGTTTAAAGACACTCAGCATTAGAATGTGGGAGAACAAGTAATAGGCATAAAATAAAACATTGGAGGTCTCCTCTGCCTCATGAAGGTGAAACACTTCTGAATATATACATTCAGTATATATATATATATATATATATATATATATATATATATACACACACACACACACACACATATATATGTATATATAAGTGTATATACTGAATATATATGTATATATAAGTGTATATGTATATGTGTGTGTGTGTGTGTGTGTATTTGGTACCAGGGGATATGGCTTATTGACTCCAAGACAGATACCACATAGTCATGAAAAACAGCTAAAATGTATCATAGGCCACAGTAATTTCCAAGAACCACCTGATTTTTATATCAGCCAAATAGGCCAGTTAATCAAGAATATGATATAAACCACTCATAAGTATCTCTCAAGCCTCTGATTGTGGCTCTAATTTATGCATGGGATTAAATTCTGCTCTTGGATTACTATTTGTCTGAGGTTGATAGTTATACAGATTCCCATGTGCTCCTTTCTATCAATAGTCTTGGACTCTGTGTGTCAGAAAACCACTCTGTGGCTTCCACCAGTTGCTAAAGTCATTTATTCCAAGTATACTTTCAGGAACTGGGGAATAACTACAATTTTTTAATTCAAACTGTGAAGCAGACTGGGCCTTATTTCCACTTATCACCAGATTTCCAAAGCCTATTACCCTCCAAATCTAACCTCAAGACAGTAGTGAAATTGTGGGCCTCCAGGATTTAGTGTCAATCTTTAGCCAGTATCTAATAACCTCTGGAATGCCTAGATATTCTCCTTTTTTCAGGATACCTTCAACTCATTGTATGAAAGCAGGTTTCCCAGGAAAGGTTTAAAGGAAAATGTATAGTTTACAACATGGTCAACTTTCAAGTTGCTTCTTCAATAAGGATCTAACCCCTCCTCAATAAAGGGGTAACAGGTCTGTGAATGGCCTAAGCTGAGAACTAGGTATATAGTCATGAATAACAACTATGTTAACAAGAGTCAGTTTTCTGATTCTCTGGAAAAAGAAGTTCTCTGTATAGATCAAGCAGTTATTCCATAGACTATCTATTCATTAGGGGTAGAAGCTTATTAATCAACTAGCTGTGACAATAGATCCCTGTGGATCAAAATACATTGTTTTATACTACCCCCACCCCATGCCATTATGGTAATTGCACCCACTCTGTCTCTCAAGATTAAACACCACTATTCCAGGATCCAATTATTCTATTGAAATTATTACCCTAATTCCATGCTAACATCTCCTAGAGTTTTTCTGTTAGTGCTCCCTTCACCGATGTGTGTCTTCAGTCCTTGGCAAAAAGAATGCCCTCAAAGAGGGTCCTCTTGAAGTCTATGGTTAGCATATGGCTAACAGGTTGCACGTAGTAGATGAACTTGAACATTCTGATATTTCAGAGACTTTGGACTCTTTCCTCTATAGTGTGTCTTGGAAGTCACAACATCTCAACTTCATTGAATGAAAAAGAACTGTGAGTCTGGGCTTTAATCATCAGCTTTTCAGAATATTAATATTGTTCCAAGGACCTAAACCAATATATTATAACAAATTCTGATTAAGTTCATCTGAACTGATGAAACTAGCCAGACAAGCTTTATTTTTAGCTCTTTGGTCTAAAACCATTAGAATACATTCAACATTTTTTCTTTTTTGCCACTTGGTGATCAATTTTGGCAGGATTTTTCAAACTTATTGGTTATGTCCTTTCTTTTCTAAGAAGGGCTTTACAATTCTCTTTCTGATCCATGGAGAATAACTAGAAAAACTAGGTAAAAAAAATAACTGGTAAAACTACTGGATTCCTTGTAATAATCATATTGACTTATGTAACCTCAAGAGATTCAGCAGAGAAATTGACAACCAGTTAATCTAGCGGATGACTCACCACTCACCTATTTTACTCTGAGAGGATATCCTCAACTGATTCAAGTGATTATAACACTCTGTTCCTTCTTTTTCTGGAAATCATATGACATAGGCTCCTGCCCTAATCACTGTTTAACATATGCCATCAAGCATAACTCATATTTTTTTGCCGTTGCTGTATACAACCTGCAGTAATATTTAATAAATGTTTTTCTGTGAATTTACTCTTACATTTTACAGATACACATGCTCCAGCCTCATCCTGAACATCCATATCTTTGAATCATGCTTTTGTTCACTAACTATATTTTTCTAACAAATAAAAACAAATACCTATTGTTTTCAAATTCATTTTGTGCTGAAAATTATATTAGGAATAAGTCATTGAGAATACAGTACACTTAGATATGCCTCATATGAAAAATGTCATAAGTGCTTTAGAGATAAACTATATGCAAAAGAGCATTAATATAGATCAAATGTTTATTTTTCTCCAAAATTCGTATGTTGAAAACCTAATGCTCTGTGTGATAATATTAGCAGGTGAGACCTTTGGGAGGTGATTAGTTCATGAGAGCCCTCATGAAAGGAAAGAGTGCCCTCATCAAAGAGCTCTGAGAGAGCTCCCTTGCCCCTTTCACCAAGTTGAAGTCATAGAGAAAAGACAGCCAGCTAGGAAGCAAACCTTCCTCATCAGACACCAATCTTCCATACCATAAGGTTGAAGTTTCCATCCTCCACAAGCATGAGAAATAAATGTCTGTTTTATATAAACTACCTAATTTGTGGTATTTTTGTTCATAGCAGCCCAAACAGGCTAAAACAAGCATGCACTGCAAGATTAGCATGTATATCGAGAACAAAAATACACAAAATCGATCTAGGTTTTTGGAAGTTGGGTTATTGGCTATCTTTGGTTGGGAGAGAGTTGTATCAGCAAAGAGAATAAAGGTTACATTTTCTTAATCTGGGTGATGGTTTCCCCAAGTGTATTCAGTTTACGAAAAATTATTGAGTTGTATACTTAAGATCTATGTACTCAATGCATTCCCACTGCCTTTTCCTTTGTTTCTACAGTTGCTGATTTTCCCCCTGACTTTTCTACACTTCAAATGTAGAATGGTCTGTCTTATTTCCCTGTGCATTGTCCCTTTATATTATCCAATAATGCTAAGTACCCATCACCGTCAGTTTCATAGCATGTTACAAAGGCAATAAAGCAAGTGTGCCTTGTACTTTCAACATAAGGCTTTTAAAGTTTTACAAAGATTTGAGAGGAAAAAAGAGTCTTCATCTGGACCTTCTACATTCCACCTGTCTCTAAAATTCTCACATAAGATCTTGGCTAAGACATAAACACAACTCCATTCTCTTCTCTTTCTTCTCCTGGTCCAGGTTGCTTCGACCATCCATATGTGTCTTGACATCCTCTCTACTTTCTTTCTAAACTTTTTCTCAGGACCCTTGTTCCTTTATCTCATTGATTTCCTTACTCATACTAAGGCAAAAGAGTTATATTATCAAATAAGAAATTCCACTGCTTCCACTACACATATAATTTGGATGAATTTAATGACTACCTAAGCAATATCCCAATTCTAAGAGTCTATGAAGTACCATTAATATAGCTAAGAGATTATTAACTATTACTTACTTGATCAAAGCTTTGCTGACTCTTAGGTCTTTTGTCAAAAAGTAAGTAAGCTCTCTGCAAGTATTTGATAAATAATTACTCAAGTGACATCACTTGAGTAATTAAATTTAAAGGCTCCTTTGAAGAGTTGCAATGGTGGCAATTTTACACTCATTGCTGACTATTTATTTTTAAGTACCATTTAAGTAAATTGTGCAAATCAAATTGGTCCTGTGTGTGTGTGTTAACACAGTTCAGGAATTCAGGAATTAATCATAGTTAATTCAATGATGACAAGGCCACAATGATTATTAAAATAAAATCTACATGCTAATTTAGATCTTATGGGCCCCAGTGATTTTGCATTCTGTTTTATTATAAATAAAATTGTGAAGAAAAGAATATGTTTTGAATATGGAGTTTACACATATCTTAGAAAGTTTAGGAAGTCTTTGGACACATTAGAGTGTCCCGAGATGGCTCAGCTATGTGATTAACCTGATAAATATGCAGAAAAGCACTTTGAAAATTGAATAAAAAAAAGATTTAATTCAAAGACAGGTATTGATGAGCCTAGGCTTCCAATGGATATAAAATTAATGTTAAAAACAGTACACATAATATTTTCACTAGAGATCTTCCAGATACTTTTCTAGTTAAGGTCAATTTGAAGGTGGCTTTTGAGACTAGTATTGATTCTCAAACAACAGACATAATTGGCTTTCTTTTTTTTTTTTTTTAGCACAGTTATGATCTTTTCCATTTGAGAAAATAGATATATTAATTTTGAGGCATTTTGAACATTTTATTGTTGTGTTTCAAAGGATATTTTTGGACACTGATATGTGACACCCTTGATGACAGGATCTTTCTTTTTCAATTATGAAAAATAGACGTAGTCAATTATAAATGCACAGTAAGTGTTTAATGGCTGGTCTGTAGTATGTGGGAGTTTATATAATGATTATTAATGTCTGATGAGGTTCTGATACAGTGTGCAGACAAGAGTTTTGTGAATTTTTCTAGGACAATTTGCTTGTTAACTTTTATCAAAGTTCTCAAGTTTTCTGCATGACAGGATTCCAAGTTTAAGGTTTTTGGCAAAGTGACATAACTAAGATATTTAAATTGAAAACAGCTCAACCTATCCCTTTCAAATGGAGGAGCTGACAATTTTGTGATTTATAAGTATTTAAACTGTCACTGGCCACCCAGTGTCTTGCTAATGATTTTTCCCCTTTAGATGACAAATCCAACTGATTAACTGTCCTAATTGCTACTGTGCATATCCTTCCTTAGCAGGAGTCTGAGTAATTTGGAAGATATTTTTTCACTAGAATTTTGCTTGAAACTTTAAAATATAGACATCAAATTTCTTTATAAATATAGTTATAATACTTAAATATACTATATGGCTGAGTTAAAAGGACAAGTAAACTTAGATTATGTTCTGTGTTCAGTGATTTAGTTGAATAGTAAAGGTGTGTTAAACTTTCAGGAAAATGTCTATAATATAGTGGAATACATTTAAAACAAACATTTTTGAAGAATGACTATAAACATAACCAAAACAAAAATTAACTTAAACTCATTTAAAAATTAGTCTTAGAGGATTTAAATTCTATGTAGGGTATCTCTAACACATGTCAATTTATACGACATACTGCAAAAATTACATTGATTACTTAAAGGGGGTATACATAAAAAACAAAAAACAGATTATTGAAATTTCTATGCTTTGCATCATCTTTATAACAAAATTAAATATTAGATAATTCTATTCTATCATTTCCTGTTTAAAAATATTCCAGTATGTAATTGGTTTAGTATAATTTTAGTAAATATAGTAACCTTATTATTGGTTTATTTAAAAGTGGCATTTATGGAGCACCTGTGTGGCTCAGTTAAGTGTCCAACTTTGGCTCAGGTCATGATCTCATGGTTTGTGGGTTCGAGACCTACATCAGGCTCTATGCTGACAGCTCAGAGTCTGGAGCCTGTTTCAGATTCTGTGTCTCTCTCTCCCTCTGCCCCTCCACCACTCCTTCTCTGTCTGTCTCTCTCTCTCAAAAAAATAAACATAAATAAATAAAAGTGGTATTTAGTGAGTCTACAGATAATATAATAAACAGATTTGGTTCTAGCCAATAATTAAAGTCTTCTAATCATAAATATATTTTTCCAATTTTGTGAGTCTAATATTATTTTTAAGATGGCTGCTGTTTAGAAACAGAGGGGTCTAGATGGTGAAGAACAAAACCAGAAAGCCCAATTATATGACTATTATAATATGTCATGAGTATCTAGGTACAATGGTGTATGGGGTAGAAGAATGGGGAGATGTTTTCCAAGTAATTTAGTGTTCCCTTCAATGCCTTATTAGTGAAATAACTATAATTATATCTGTTCATAAGATTAAGATCACACAGTGTCTATAAATTAGCACAGTGCTTGAAAGAAAATGAAAATAAAAATTCATGGGCTGTAAAGACAACCTGTGTTTATGGATTGGAAGAAGTAATGTTAAAATGTCCACACTACCCAAAGCAATCTACAGGTTCAATCACTTTAAAATCAAAGTGATGTTTTTACAAAAACAGAAAAAAACAATAGCAAAATGCATATAGAACCACAAAAGAACTAGAATAGCCAAAGCAATTTTGAGTAAGAAGAACAAAGCTGGAGGCATCATACCTCCTGATTTCAAAATATGTTACAAAGCTACAGTAATCAAAGCAGTATGGTATAGGCCAATGGAACAGAATAGAGAGCCCAGAAATAAGCCCATTGCATATACAGTCAACTGATCTTCAACAAGGATGTCAAGAATACACATGGGGTAAATGATAGTCTCTTTAATAAATGGTTTTAGGAAAAGTGTATATCCACATACAAAAGAATTAAATTATCCCTTATTTTACACTGTATCCAGAAATCGACTCAAAATGAATTAAATTGAATGAAACAACTGAAATGTAAGACCTGAAACCATAAAACTTCTAGATGAAAGCAATGTAAGACCTGAAACCATAAAACTTCTAGATGAAAGCAGGGGGAAAGCTTCTGTGCATTAGCATATATAAGGACTTCCAACATCCCACCAGGAAAAAGGTAATAACCTGATTAAAAAGTGAGCAAAGAAATTGAATAGACATTTTTTTCAAAGAAGACCTACGTTTCCAAGTATGTAAAAAGGTGCTCAACATCACTAATCATCAACAAAACACAAATCAACACTGCGATGAGATATCATGTCCCATCTGTTGGGATGGCTGTTATCCAAGCAAAACAAAACAAAACAAAAAAGATAACAATGTAACCAAATTGTGGAGAAAAGAGAACATTTGTGCACTGTTTGTGGGAATGTAAAATTATCAGCCACTATGGAAAACAGTATAGAGAGAGTTCTCAAAAAATTAAAAAGTAGAACTACCTTACAACCCAGCAAATTTCACGTATGGCTATCTACCTAAAGGAAATGAAATCTAGAGTTCAAAGAGTTACCGTCACTCTCACATTCATTGCAGCGTTGTTCACAATAGCCAAGATATGAAAGCAACCAAGCATCCACTGAGAGATTAAGGGATAAATAAAATGAGGTATATATTAATTGTAAATTTAAATATTATTCAGCCTTTAAAAAAAAAAGGAAATCTTACCATTTGTGACAACATGGATGAGACTGAAGGACATTACGTTAAATGAAATAAGCCAGACAGAGAAAGATAAATATTGTATGATCTCATTTATCTGTAGAATCTGAAAAAGTCAAACTCATAGAACCAGAGAATAGAATGGTGGTTGCCAGGGACTGGATGGCGGGAAAATGAAGGACATGTTGGCCAAAGGGTGCAAAGTTTCAGTTCACAGAGTGAAGAAGTTTTAGAGACCTAATATACAACATGGTAACTATAGTTGATAATACTGCTAAGAGAGTATATCTTAAGTGCACATACACACACAATGGTAACTATGTGAGGTGATGACTTTATTAATTAGCCTGATTATCATAATTATTACACAATGTGTACATAAGTCAGAATGTCATGTTGTATACTTTTAAATATATATAATTTTTGGTTGTCAATTATATTTCAGTAAAGCTAGAAAAAGAGAATAGAAAAGACAAGAAAAGACTGGACGGGACAAGAAGGGAAGGGAAGGAGTTTCCTTCCATGCGTTAAATGGCAGGGGCCCATCAGTATTTCTTTACTTATTATCTCTGGCAGTTATATCTTCAAGGTCATGTCCTGGAAACTTTTTCCTGCCACTATAAATAATTAGGGCAAAAAAACATAGACTCTTATAGAGAAAACTAGTTATATGTTTTGTATGCCAGAATTCATGAGTCGCTGGAAGGTCTATCTAAATTACTCTAATTTATTATAATTTACTTATTATGTCTAATTTATTACACCTAATTTATTCTAATAAATGTTGTCTCTATTCATATCCTAAGACCTCACCCAAACTCTGACATGCACTTCAAAACAGCTTAGTTTATATATTTGTAAGCTGGTGTTACTCCCAGTTTGACTCGCAGTGTTATTTTTATTTAAACATCTCCTCTGCTGAAGACTCAAGCTGACTGATGCCATACAGATTCTCTTACAGTAAGGTCTTCTTTATCTCTGGAAATAAGTCTAGAAATTTTACCCTTGTCTCAAGGAGTTGTTAAATAATTGTGTATTTTGACATAGAGAACACAGTTTGTTAAACTGAGAATACAACATAGAAATGATTACAGATTATATTACCTTCAAGTTGAAGAAAAATAAATGATTTCATTTTCTCAGATCCAGGAATTTCTTGCACTTATTTGTTTTGTTTTCTTTTCTTGGTAGGCCTTCAAATCTCTCCTGGAAAGAAACAAGAGCTTCTTAATGGCAGTGATCTTCACGTTATAGCCTTTTATACTGGCTCTAATATGGTATGTTTTCAATATGTTTGAATTTTATTAAATGAAATTCTTCATCTATGGCGGACCTATGCTTTTAAAGTAATACAACAAAAAAATTTTGGCTAAAGCAATATTAGACTAGTTAATCGATGACAGTGTAGTATTGTAACTGAGATTTTTAGTGCATGTAATGAGCACACATTTATCCTAGTTTTGAATCAACATCACAGTAAAATATTTTAACACTTGTAATCACTCCTCCACTTTTAAAGCAATACAACAAAAAAAATTTGGCTAAAGCAATATTAGACTAGTTAATCGATGACAATGTAGTATTGTAACTGAGATTTTTAGTGCATGTAATGAGCACACATTTATCCTAGTTTTGAATCAACATCACAGTAAAATATTTAAACACTTATAATCACTCCTCCAAGTTACAAAAAGATATTCTAGGCAGACAATTTGATAATTTAGACAAATAAATTCTTTGAGTGTCACTGAAGCAATAGGATAAAGGAGTTGTGTGTGTATGTGTGTGTATCAATATATATCTTTATATCTATCGTGTGCATGTACCCATGCCCTCTCTATATATATGGATATAATTTCCTATACATTAATAATACAAATAAAGAGATTTAAGATATTGGCTCAAGTAAATGGGGATTGGCAAGTCCAAAGTCCATAGGGTAGGCTAGAAGAGGCTGGAACTTCACACAAGAGTTAATGTTGCCATCTTGAATCTGAAATCTGTCAGGAAGGCCAGAAGGCTATCCTGGAGTTTTGAGGCAGAATCCCTTCTTCTCCAGGTAGTCTCTGTTTTTATTCTTAGAGCCTTCAACTGATTGGATGAGACCCAATCTTATTTTTGAAGGCTTTCTCCTTTCCCTATAACCAACTGATTGTAGATGTTAATCTCATCTACAAAATACCTTCACAATAACATCTAGACTAGCATTTGACCAAAAACTTGGCACCACAGCCTAGCTAAGTTTGCCCATAACATTAACCATCTCAGACATGTATTTGATTTTGCAGACGTTTGACAAATATTAAAGGTGATATAAATGATAGCGTTGTTAAACTGTCTTGTGGTCATGGGCCACACTAAAGTCAATGCCAAAGTTTAGTCTTCCCTCTGAAGGGTTCTGAAATCAGTTTTGGGAACCTCTGACAGTTACAACCAATATACTCACAATCTGTTTCTTAACTGCAGTCATCATGTAGCATTGACCCTACAGACATTTCTGGATCTCATGTATACTGTCTACAAAGTGAGTTATAGAAATGGTAGCAGTGCCACTCTCCATGATGTGAATGCGAATATTTATGTGGATATCAGAGCTTAACTATAAAACGGAAGAACATTCTTTGTCTACAGGATACAAGGTCAAGTGCTTTGTCATCTTAAGAGTCTCATGCTCCATGGACTGAGCTAGCTGGGCATTTTTGTCATCTTTAACTTACCACATCAGTCTCAAACTATTGAATCCAGTCAAAACAGTGAGTTAATTTTTTTTCATGTTTCACTTAGTTGACTGTGTGTAGATTGGCTCTTAAATCTGTTTTTATATATGCAATAGTAACAAAAACAAGAGAAAAATCAAAGTTGAAAAAAGGGACAGTCAAAAATGTTTCATTTTAGATTTTGAATAATTATTCAGAGAAAAAGGTGCTGGTGAGCTATAATCTCTGGAAAAGAAGGTTATTACCTAGACCATATGTTTAGTTTGACTGTCTGTTCCTGAGAAAGAATTTACAATATACAACTCACCTGACTCAAATGGTAATTATGTTTCTATGAAATAATACCAAGATCACCATTAATCCAACACTATCATTCATATTTGACAATTGCTCTAATATTCAAAGATTGAAATTGCATTCTAGCAGTGTCTATGAGTACCCCCTAAGAGGAGAGAAGAGGGAGGGGACAATCAGAACTCTGTCCTTTCAGCCTAATTAATTATGGAATATCTTTCATCACAAGCGCTCTGCATCCCCATCTTGTTGCTTAGTTAACAATTTGCTCATTAATGGCTTTGAAAACCCTTGTGGTTGGATAGAAATTGTTTATTTATAAAGTAATGAGAAAAATATATCCAGCATTTTGACAGGCTGTTTTTAGAGACTTTTTTCAGTGAAAAAAAAAAAAGTGAAAGCATTTATTTCCAATGGGGAAAATTTTTCTGTAGTCTGATTTGCATGTTGACTCCTTTAAAGTACCATTATCTCAAACATCAATAACTATTGTATTTTAAAAAGATTTCTGGCAGCTTTTTGAGTTTTATTGTTGTTTTGGTGTTTGCACTCCAAAGAGTTTCAACTGGGAATTTAACAGTGCTTTTTAATAAATATTTCTGAGCACACACTCACTTTTCAGAGACATCTGTATCTTAGCTATGGAAAGAAAGCAGTTCTAAAGTCACGGAGGATTTAGGCAAGGACAACATTGGTGCTTATGTCCACCTTCATTCAATGTGCTCCTTGTGGATCAAGTCTCAAAACACCAGATACTGAACTAAAAATTTGAAGTTCTTATTTTTAATTCATATATTCAATTTGTTAAAAAAAAATACTTATATAATTGTCCAGAACTAAATTTTGCTCAATATGGCAACATAAGCACTTAAATTGAAGAGTTTCCTCTTTGTCATTGAATTCTCTCTACTGTCAAATGAATGATTGCTAGTAAATGAAGGACAGCCAGTTATCTAGGGGGCATATTTTTTAAAAAGGTATAGATCGTGTGTGTGTGTGTGTGTGTGTGTGTGTGTGTCTGTGTATATATACACAGACACACACACACACACATATAACTACTATTGTTCTGATGATGGTGATAGTAATTATTGAGTCAAATCTATTAATGAACAAAATGGAATTTAAGTCTGAATACTGGGTTTTGAATCCCAATTTAAAACTTTACAGCTTGAGGCAAATTTAGTTGATGCCTCTGTTCTTCATTTATTCATTTGTCAAATTGAACGTCCTACATGGTGTGTTGTCAATAAGAAAAGTACCCCTTGATTCCTCACATTTGTTTCCATTGGATCAAGTACAGACTTCACTGGCATGCTGAGTGGATAAAAACTGCACATGGTTCTCCATTTTATATCAATGCGATAGCAACTATTATTGAAAATGTTTGTTTTACAAACACGTTATTTGTAAAATTACTGCTTTAGCTCTACCTATAATTTTACCCAAATCCAGCAGTCTTTTTGGTTTTTAGACACAAATATTATATATCTCCATAAAAACCTAGTTTTCCCCTGTTAGTTCTTTTATTCCCATACAATATTTATTGAGAAAAAAATGGATGATATGTTTCAGCATGTTAGTAGTATTTAAATAAAAGAGACTTTTTTAAACCAATTTATAAGGTAAATGGATTGAACCTTGAATCAAACATCTAGGTAAGTTCTTCCTTCCAAATGCTTAGGGCTTTGAATTAATCATGTATAATTCTGCATATTTTCAGATTGAATAAAATGATAAATTTTCCTTTGATGACATTAGTCAAATCTAGAAGTTGGCATCATGGGGGGGTGGGAACCAACCCTTCTATTTAAAAAAATATGATAAGTGGATTATTTTTTAACAAAAGAACCTACAAATTTCTAATAGTAATTAAATTCATTTAATTTAATAACATGTTCGTTGGTATGTCAAATGCTGCTATGCATATAATTTTAATTTTTATGAACAAGTTATAAATCAATGAATACATGAGTAAGAAGTAAATTTTATATTATGTGTGCATTCTAAAGTGCCCTTTTACTATTTACTATTTAATTTAATAAATAATATTGCTAATT
>CM053567.1:22855938-22949454 GCA_028646485.1 Cryptoprocta ferox
TTTTTTTTTTTTTCCTGTTTCTCTTTTCTCTCATTCATTGTGTCTGCTTCATGCTAAGGCTAGAAACCCTCATCGTTACAGAATGGCTGCCAGCATCTTCCAAAGCTATAGTCTTCCTCATTCAATTGCAGCTAATAAAATGAATGGTTTAACCATTCTTTCTGCTTGTTTCAAATAGGAAAAATATATACCAGAGCAGAAAGAATGGTTTTTACCCATCAATAGCCCTTCACCTTAACATTCTAAACACTGATGAAAAAATTCCACTGGTAGAAAAAATGCGCTAGAACATTCTTGGTAAAATTTGAAGGAATAAATTCACCATATAAGATTTTAATGTAACTAGAGATTTTCCTAGGCTAATCTGAATTGAACAAGGGATTCTCATGATGCCTGAAATTTACGGTGTTCAGCAGAACTGTTTACAACCAGACATTAAGCTCATTTTAGTGTAAGGAGCTTTGCATATAAGCTGATTTTAGGGCCTGCTGAAATTCAAAATGTAAATGCCCTTAATCTAATGGTGTCCCTGCTTTGTAATACATTCAGTCCAGCCCGGCATCTTTATTTCCCGTTAATCATTGATGTTTTCAATTTACTTTGTTAAGTCCCAAACTAGCCAATATATTGACCACACACATTTCTCAACTCTTTGGCTCACAGGAGTTTAATTCCTTTATGGTAAGGAAGTCTGTGTGGATGTGGTGATAACTCTAAATTTAAAAGAAAAAAAAAGAATGAAAAGACCTGTGTCTCAGTTTACAGACATGGCTGATGATTACACATTTCCAATCAGATCTCAGGTACACAAATACATTGGTCTTTTTTAGGATTCTAAGAATTTTTAAAGATGCTTTAAGAATTAATTTCTAAATTTCTTCAAGGATCTTCATTCATCTTTTAGACACCTAAATCAATATTTTCTCTTTTACTTCTATGTCTGTGCTATTATTAATCCTTCCCAATTACTTGGTGCCGAATATGTTCTGGAAATCATGCCAGGAGCATTAGCTACTTTATCTCTAATAATACCCAAGAACTTTGTTCAAGTTAGGTGTTATAGCCTATCTTAATAATGGAGAAACTGAGAGGAAAAAATTTTAACGTTCATTTATTTTTATTTATTTGTTTTTGAGAAAGAGAGGGGGGGGAGGGAGGGAGGGGAAGGGGCATAGAGAGAATCCCAGAATCCCAGGCAGGCTCCCCACTGTCAGTGCAGAGCCCCATATGGGACTCGATCTCACAAACCATTGTGAAATCATAACCTGAACCAAAATCAAGAGTCAGATGCTTAGCCAACTGAGATACCCAGATGCCCATGAAACTCAGGGAAGTTTTTTTTAAAAACTATCTAGGTGATAAAGCTAAAAAGAGGCAAAGCCTGGGTTTGGTCTTGGGAATATGAAATTATTTTTCTGGACAGAAAATGGCACTGTACCCATCTATGTTATTACACTATTCCCTTTTCTTTGTCATATATTTAGATAAAAAATGATGGGGCTCCTGAGTGGCTCAGTCTGTTAAGTGGCTGACTTTGGCTCAGGTCATGATGTCACAGTTCCTGAGTTCAAGCCCCACGTGGGGCTGTGTGCTGACAGCTCAGAGCCTGGAGCCTCTTTTGGAGTCTGTGTCTCCCTCTCCCTCTCTCATGCTTGCACTCTGTCCCTCTCTCTCTCAAAAATAAATAAACATTAATAAAAATGAATGTTAAGGGAGGAATGCCTTTTGCCTCTTGGTATTGTTTTAGTAGCTCTCTAAGTATCTTATATGGAAAATAAGAAAAAGGGGAAATATTCACAAATTTCATAAAGCATCAGCCTTCTGATATGGAAGACTAAAATATTTGGGAATGAAAGAACTGACTTTCTTAGAAAAGAGTAGACTCAACAAGTAATATTTACCACCAAAGAGGAACAAACCACTAGAGGCATATAAAAAAAGATCAAGATGCTAGAGCTGGGTCTATGTTTTCTCCTTTTGGGCTGGTACCTGTGCTGGGCATTCTGTGTTTGTCCTCCCAGGTCCCCTCCCTAGACTTTTCCTACTGTGTCACGGGAAGCTGACCTGTATGGGCTGTATCTCCCTGCTCACATCCTTGGGCTTCTGTTTTGGTTCAGCCAATGGAAAATCCTGGCAGAAAATGAAAGAATAGGAAGCAATTAAAGTTGGCCCTTTATTTCACAGACTCCCTTCCTTCAGGGTCACTGTCAGACATCTGCAGTCCTCTAATACAGCCATTCTTGTGAGAGAATTCTCTCAAAATATCTACCTACCCTGAGTTTAGATAACTGCTGTCCCTTCCTGCCATTTGAGATCAAAATATGAAAAGGCTACCCACTTTTGTTAACTTCAGGGCACCACAATATCCCTTGGTGTCATCTTTATATGCTGCCCACACTTTAGTACAACATCCATTTATTCAACTTTCCTCAGTTACTCCCTGTGAATGTTCCATGTTTTTTTCCAGCTGGGACATCAGCTAAACCAGTAATTGGCTTTTGGAATAGCTTTAGGAGACAGGACTTTCTACCTTTCAGGATTATAGAATCATAGAAAAATAAGATTCTATTATTGAGCTGCTCATCTATTTGAGAAAAAAATAAGTAACCTCTTTGCTGGGAGTAATGGGCCAATGGTAATTCTGTGGCATGTGGTGTTATCATGATAACTCAAATTATCCCCACTGGTAGCATGGGATGAAGGATGCTGTACAGATGGAGGTCAAGTGGCTGGCATACTTGGTAACTATGGTGATGATCATGATTTTAAGACTGTGGAGTCAGCTGGCTTTTTCTCACAAGCCTAGAAAGCATAAATAGTGAAAAAGACAAACTGAAGTCCGTAAATACCCAACTAAACAAACTGAGGAAAAAATCAGAAAATCGGTAGGACTGTTTTGAAGAGGCTCTCATCTCCTCACGTTGCAATAAATGTATACTAAAAGCTACTAAATTACAGCACCATATAAATATCAAATCTTGAATTTTATGCTAAATTAATCACTTATAAGAAAATAAACTCTGAAACGTGAGGTGGGGACTTTTGAGCAGAGGTAGGCAATACTAAAATCTAAACAGCCAAATACCCCTGAATCTACTTTGCCTTAAAAAATAGCCTCCCTCTACGCCCACACCCACCCAATACACACACACGGGCACACACATATTGGAGGGCTAGCATCCTTCTGCATAAATGATTTTATGGTTGATCTTTGTATTAGCAATGTCCTTTATGTTCTATATTCTGATGTTTTCTGATGTTTATTCTGATCTGAAGTCTTGCTGCCCCTGGAGGGATTGCCCTCCCACAGTTAGCCACTTCCTAGAGATAGTAAACAATTCAAATGTGAGTGTACTTTTCAAATATAAACCAACTAACCCAGAGCCGACACCTGATCCACCTCCCTTATTGGGCTCTCACACTCTGGGCCATGATCCACCTGCCCTAATCCTCCCAGGTGCCAAGTACCAGGCAATGAGTAACAGTCCCTGTACCCCAGACACTGTTGAAATTACTCAAACTAGCCAATCCTAAACGTGCTTACTCTGCCTCACTGATTCCTTCCTTCCACAACAGAGGTTCTCGCTCTCAATTCCCCTTTTCCCTCTGCCTTGCATCTGACCCTTTTGTTCCCCATGTGATCCCTTATGGCACAGCAAACCCCCTCCTTATCACCTGTCTTTTTAATGATAATCATTTCCTGATCTTTTGGCCTTACCATGACTCAAATTTTCTCTTAATGTACTATAATTTAAAACAGTCTTCAGGCTGTTTCCTCAGAAGAGGTTTCTGAGTCATTTCAGGGCACACCTTCACCTTACCTTTTTGCCTTCATGCTCATGAAAAGTTAGATATTCATACACTAGACTGGAAATATCCTGGCATTCCTCAAGAGGAGATAGTCTATACTCCAAATATGGTATTAGAATTTGAAGAATATTTTATAAGTGGGCCCTATAGATATTAAAGCAGAAAGGATAAAATATAAATATTGATTATGAGAAATATGTTTTTAGGCATATTTACCTGTGAAATAAGATTTACTATATTAGATTGAGGGTCTGGGAATGGAGCTAGTAGGAAATCTTTAAAACTCCGAACCCCCCTAAACCTCACCAACCTCTCTTACTATCTTGGCTAATTGAACTTGAGCTCAACAATAGCCTACAGTCATTGGGGATCAAATACCAAAACTTCACTAGCTGAGTTTGAAGGCTTGCCTTGCCACGAATGTTAGACCAACTCTGTTGTGTTAAAAATGCTAATTTACTGGAGCACCTGGGTGGCTCAGTCGGTTAAGCATCCAACTCTTAATTTTGGCTCCAGTCATGATCTCAAGGTTTGTGGGTTCAGGCCCCACATGGGGCTCTGTGCTGACAGCTGTGGAGCTTGTTGGAATATTCCCTCCCTCCCTCCTTTTCTCTCTCTCTCTCTTCCCCTCCATCCCTCCCTCCCTTCCATCCTCTCTCCTCTGCCCCTCTCCCACTTGTGCTCTCTCTCAAAAATAAATAAGTAAACATTTAAATAAAATGCTCATTTACCTATAAAAATTCCTCTCTGTGTAATGGCCCAAAGGAGACTCCATTCACCAAATTATTTAAAAACTGTCTTGGTGAGAGGGGCACCAGAACGTAAAGCTCTATAGTGGCCATTTTGTGTGTGTCTGTGTGTGTGTGTTAGCATATTTTATTTTATTTTTTATTAACTTTATAGTTTATTGTCGGGCTGGTTTCCATATAACACCAAGTGCTCTTCCCCACAAGTGACCTCCACCATGACCATTACCCCCCTTCCCCTTTCCCCCTCCCCTTGCTGCCCTCAGTTTGTTTTCAGTATTCAAGAGTCTCTCATGCTTTGTCTCCCTCCCTCTCCCTCTTTTTCCTCCTTCCCCTCCCCATGGTCCTCTGTTAGGTTTCTCCTGTTAGACCTATGAGTGAAAACATATGGTATCTGTCCTTTTCCGTATAGTGGCCATTTTTAATAAGCCAGATTGAACAATGAAGGATTCTGCAATAAAATTGGGCCCCATCATCTCAGCAGAAATAATAGCAACCTAGAGATATATAGGTCAGGTGGCAATGTGGATCTGTGAGTGCATAGATCATGTGAGTGCATTTAGAATAATAAGCCACTGAGTTAGATGATAATCTTATTTTTGAAGGTCAGGGGTCTGTGGCAATGATTAATTGATCAAGAAGTTACCAGGAATAAAATAGAATAGCAGCCTAGGAATGTGCAATGTATCTAAGTGGAAAATTCTAGAGCTAGTTGCAGTAGGGGATTTATGGCACACACATATTCCCAATGTCTTACCATATAGTAGAAATAGATACATTTAGTTACTATCAGAATCCCTTCATAGGTTCTTTGATCTGTATAGTGATGGCTGTTATGATAGAAAGACCAAGTAGAAGCCAAGAGAGTAAATGAAAAGTCAAGCCAATCTGGGATAGATTTACAGAGATTAGTACCAACTACAAATATTTTAGACATAGGGATAGTTATTCTTGCCCCAACCTCATTTAGTCACCTATTAGCCAGTGCAAAAGAGAAGCAAGTCATGGAGAAAAAACTATAGATTATTAACAAATTAATCAGGTGATGATGGCAATCACCATTAAGTTACTGAAGTTAGTGTCTTTACTAGAGTTAATTAACACACACAGTCTCTTGTGCAGGAATTTTCTTTTTACTGTGTCTATCAATAAATTTGACCTAAAACATTTTAAACTTCATCAGCAGTGGTGTCAGTATACACTCACTTTCCTGACTGAGGGCTATGTCATAGTAACATTGAAAGATTTCTTGCTCATTACCGTTATTTTATACTGATTATAGAATTCTAACTGGATCTGATTATAAGAAATTAACAAACTTTCAAAATGCTATAGTTAAGATACATCTCTACAAGAGGATGAGTTATAAACCTTGCAAAATTTCAGAGGCTTGCCATCTCAGGGAAGTTTCCATGGTTCAGTAGAGTAGAGAATATCTCACAATGTCCTCTTTAAAGTGAGAGCAAGTTGCTGCACCTTGCACTGCCCACCATAAAGAAAGAGGTTCAGAGCTTGTTGGACTCTTTGGATTTTGAGACATCATATTTCATATATACGTGTACTTCTCTGGCCCATTACGGGGTAACCCATAAATCTGCCAGTTTTGAATGGTACCTAGAATAAGAAAACACTGAAGCAGGGAAAAGATGCCCTGCAATTTGGATTCAATCAGCAGGGCTGATAGTATCAAACATTTTTAGGCAGACGGAGATGCTTTGCGGAGCTCTTGGAAAGCCTCAACAGGTGAATTAGCACAGACCCCTAAGGTTTGAAAGTAAGTCCTGGCCCTTTCAATAACTAACTCTTCTCCACCTGAAAAACATCTTGTAACTTGATACGGGTCCACAGTGAGAACAAAATATCTGACGATGGGATAACAAGCAATCATGCATCCCTTCTTACACATAATCAACTGAATCATAAAATTGGATGAGCATGGTAGTATGCCATTCTGTAATGGAAAGGGAATTTATGAGCAAGTCTGGAATGCACAGATAAACTGCAGAAGAATTAGGCTCAGATACACATGTTTTGACTGCTTTACCACTTCTCTCTCAACCTACATCTATGATTAATGTGACCATATAGCTAACATCTAAACCAAGACTCTTTTGAGAGTGAAAAGTGGCACTGTTAATAATTAAGGTGGGGCAGTGAGTGTAAATCAGAAGTGTTCTGGGAAAGCCAGGTTCTATTATCATTCTGCTTATGATCATTTTATAGAGAAAGAAAGAAAAGAAAATGTATAGGCTTAGTTTAATAGAGTAATGTGCACCATATGCAAGAAACAGATAGTTCCTATGATACAGCTCCATTCGGGAATGTCATTGAATGG
Source organism: Cryptoprocta ferox (assembly GCA_028646485.1). NCBI lineage: Eukaryota > Metazoa > Chordata > Mammalia > Carnivora > Eupleridae > Cryptoprocta > Cryptoprocta ferox. The sequence goes on from CM053567.1 coordinate 22,862,830, forward strand.
CTGTAGAGACATCCCTCTGGTCAGTAGACTTTGGGGAAGAGGGAGTATGTTGCTTCATATACAAGGAGAGATAGCCTAGGATTTAGATCTGTGTGTATTTATGGACAATGGTTAATAGGTTGGCTGATGAATCAGGGTCCTGGGAAAAAAGCAAAATTGGAAACTTAGTGACAAAAAATTTGACATGAGGTATGGATCTCTCAAAACAAGCAAAGAGTGTAAAAATAGTTTTGATCCCTGTGAAAGCCTACCAGTGGGCTCTCACTACGAACAAAGCTTTAGAAAATGAACTGGAGCATTTGAACAACCCTGTGACTGTCAGTCATCCAGGTGCTTTCTCAATGGGACTATTTACAAAGTTGGTATTGACAGTAGGAGTGGGGGTTTGGACAAGAAGTTATTTGCTCTCCCAGGCTCATTTGGCTATGGCTACTGTACTCACTCTGCCAAAAGTAAATGCCAATGTTTCACTCCCAATTTCATTTTATTCCCTGGGGGTACTAACTGGCCACCTGGTGACATGTTGATTAGCTCAGATCCCTTATAACATGGAGGTGTTTATTAGATAGATTTTGTTACAGTAAAAATAAATCTCAAACTATCCACTGTTTTTAGTGGCTTAAAACAGTAACTACATAAGAAAAAAAAACTATTTCTTGTTGATGTTACATGTGTTGACCGCAGGTCTGCTCCATTTGGCTTCTGTTCTAGTATTCTAATTTGGAATCCATGGTGGAGGAGCAACTCCAATTTGGGATGTCCTACTCTGTGACAGAGGGGAAAGTCAGAAGAAGTTGAAAGAAATCAACTCACAAAAAGCCTCTACTTTCTGTGTGCAAATGGCATAAATAACATCCACTCATTTTCTTTTGACCAAAACAATCCCTATGACTAAGCCCAACAATGGAGAAAGTAACATCCATAGGCTGTTTACCAGAAGGATGGATAAATCACATAAGTGAAAGGCATTGGAATAATCCTCTTATAAGGGAAAGAGTTGATATCTGAGACAATAATGCAGTCTTCCACAAAATGAGAGGAAACCACCCCAACCTGTCCTATACATACATATAGGAACACATATATTCCAGAAACATTGATATATGCACAATTCTTCTGTGAGGACTACCATATATGTAATTATAGAATGCCTTATCAATTGTCCTGGCATTCCATACAAAATATCCTTTGAACAAAAGATATATGTTCTAGCAATGCAAAGATGGCATATAATTCATAGGTCTTCCCATATCTTTCATCACCACATGTTTGATAGCATATTTAATGGTCTGTAAAATTGGGATGTCAATCAAAAGGATTATTATATGCCTCAAATCACTGACCAATATATAGTGCAATCTCTGCCATAGATGGGATGGATGTGTTTAAGAACCAAAGTAGAGCTGAGAGTGATTTCTCTCAGTATTAAAATCATAACCTATTGGAAGGATTTCAGCTCCCCAACTCCATTAATATGGGGCTCTCTGGGTGTTTAGATTTTTGTGCTCAAAAAGAAATTCTTCCACCAGGAAACGCCATCATGATTTCATTAAATTGGACATTGAGATTACACTCTGATCAGTTTGTGTTTACTCCTATTGACCCACAGATGGAGAAGGGATTATTATATTACCTGATCTGACTTTTTCTGATTTTTAATCAGAAAACTGATGTAGCACAGTGGGGAGAAGAATGGCAACTTCAGGAACCCAACTAATTCATGATTCAGTGACTCTCCTTTGTAGTGCTTTGACCAATAGTTCAGGTCAGTGAGAAAATGCAGGAGTATAACCAAAGGCTTAAATCCTGTAGGAATAAGGATTTGAGCTATTCCACCAGATAATAATGTCATTCAAATGGGATATAGATAAAGGTTAGGAAGACATAAACTATGGCGGAAGGCACCTGAAATTACCAACTTGGGCCTCATGACTAACCAATGAAGTGAGAACTACAGCATCTATGTTTATAGTAATTGTTTATTTTCTTTCCTTCTTCTGGTGGTAGCTAGTATTTCACATTCCATGTTGCTGCTAGAACTTTCTGTGTCCTTTGTATTAGAGGGGCACATTTTTTACCTGGAGGAATAAGGATGGATGCCAAAGGGAAAAAAAGAAATGAATTTAGTTTTATAGTTTTCATTTACCATTTCCAATATACTCTCCATTACTTTCAACCTTCCTCTGTGACAAGATAGAACTGTATAAACTGCATGTAATTAGATTTATGAGAGTAAGCACAAGGGGAAGATCTTGTAATTGCATTTTAACACTCACCAGTAAGAATCCACCACAAAAGAGGCATTAAATAATTCAGTAGACAAAATGACTTGGTCAGTCGATATCAGCCAGTCTCTGTCTTCAATCATGACCAGTATTGGCCAATTGCTCTTAAATGGAGTAGCCATGGTGTAATGGTGTGGATGGAGGATAGGCATGGGCTCAACAATATGGGCTCACACATCAAGTATACACCAACTAATAGTGCTGCCAGTTATCTAAACTTCTAGCAACTGGAACTAGTCCTGGGACCTCTATAAGACACCATTCCCAGAGACCAGTTGAAGTGGTGAGTGTTTGTAGTGTTGTAGTTTGTCTTACTTACCTTCCTCTTGTTAGTTTCCCTAAAGAAAGAGACTAAACTATTCTTAGGTTGACTTCTGAGAACAGCGAGTTATGTTCAATTTGCTCTAATTTTATTAAGAATTTTTGATTCCATGTATATGAGTTGCCTGTAACATATTTTTCTTATTCTTTTTTTCCTCTCTTAACGGTTTTACTATATTTTCCTTATCCTGATGTTGAGAAAACTTTAAAGTTATATGGCTTAAAATGGGTTTTACTTCACTTGTGGTAGAGATTTAGCAGATCATTACAATCTAAAGATTGATATATTTTTTTCCATTCTGGGGATGTTTCTCATATCATTTCTTTGGTAATTTACTCTTACAATATCCCCTTTTTATTTATGAATTCATAGTAGTTGGGTAATTCTTACTTTTTATTTTCCATATCTTTGTCTCTTTTCTCATTTTTCCAACAAAAGGTCAGTAGCTGTAAAGTAATAGGTTTAATTAGTAGAGCCAAGTTTAAGAAAATTTAATGCATAGTTAGACTTTAATGTATAGTTAGTATTCCCAGATAATAAGATTCTGCTTTTTAAAGAATTGTTTAGATAGTTTTTGATGCATTGGTTGACGTTTTCATAACATAAATAATGGTGGAGAAAAATAAGGATGCCAAACTCTGTAATAACATCACCAGTTCAGTATTCCATTTATTATTTCCAGGTTATATATTTAAGTTTTATATCTGTATCTCATTATTTTTATTATAAAATATAGCATACATACAACAAAATATAAGAAATGTGTGTGTGCTCTGAAGAATAATAATAAAGAGAACATATGTATAAGTAAGACCCTGGGCTGAAATGAAACAGCACTGTACCTGAGAAACCCTTCTACCCAGCACAGCTTGACTTTTTTTTTCCCTACCAAAAGTGAGCCTATGATAGCTATGAGTTCAATCCACCAAAAATTTTAGATTCTTCTCCAAGCATATGGTAGGATTTCCTACTGCATCCCCTTGACGTTAGGTGTGGCTCTGGATTTGCTTTAGCCAATGAAATGTGTACAGAAGTAATGTATATTCTTACAGGCAGAAGCTTTAAGAACCAATGCACAGTTCAGTACCTCCTCTTTCCATCTTCTACACCAACCACTGATATTGAAGATAGTGAGAGGTTTATCATTTTGCCCAGATTAAGGGCAACATAACACAGATCTTCCCTGTCAATTTGCAACAGATATTACATAAAGGAGAAATAAACATTGATTCTTTGATGTTCTTGAAATTTGACAGTGTTATTCCAGTGTCTCCCCAGGATGATCAGGAACAACCATCATTAAATGAAGTGGAGGTTTTGGGTACTTGTTGCAACAGGAGAGACCACACAATGGAGAAACATGGGGAATGTCAGTACAGGGATTTGGGAGAGACTAATTTATAGGATTTGGATTTATGTCAGGTAATTGGGGGAAGGTTTCAAGTAAGTGAGCTCATCTTGCTCTGGATCAGGTCAATCCTATGGTGTAGCATCTCAATATCTTTTATTTAGAAATCAATAAAAGGGGAACTGTAACTGGTAAAGTAGCAAACATTACATAGCTAGTGAAGTTGAGGAGGGTGGGCAATGTTTGGGTATAATTGTGGTTTGCACAGTGTTCTTTTTTTTCCCCCCTGTGCTCAGGCATGATCACTGAGTGGTTTTATTTTCTCATTGTTTTATCCTGGTTAGAATAACTTTGTCTAATGTTGGTATTCTGTGAAACTGTTTCTGCCCAAGGAGAAAACACTAAATCCTAACTGTTTGAGCCAGGGCAGCTTCCTGCTGAGAACAGTCATGAGCTATTTTTAACCTTTTCCTTTTCTAGTCCCGTCTTTTGTCCAAGGCCAAGGTCAGGAGGTAGGACATTAATCCAAACTATGTACACCTTTACCGTCGCCAAAATTTTGTTGGTAAAGAGGTTGCCTACGTAATATGTCTGCTTTTGGCCTGGAGTTTCCCTTCTGCTTCTTATGTTAGAGGATAAGTTGTCTAATCATATGACTTGCCAAAGGCCAGGCAGTTGCGTTTAAGCCTCTAAATAAGATGCACAGGGGGTGCCTGGGTGGCTCAGTTGGTTAAACATCTGACTTCGGCTCAGGTCATGATCTCATAGTTTGTGAGTTCGAGCCCTGCATCAGGCTCTGTGCTGACAGCTTGTAGCCTGGACCCGCTTCTGATTCTGTGTCTCCCTCTCTCTCTGTCCCTCCCCTGCTCATGCTGTGTCTCTCTCTCTCAAAAATAAATATTAAAAAATAAATAAATAAATAATATGCACAGGATAATTGCAACACAGGAAAATACCACAAATAAAATGGTTATATTAGTTCTTGTAAAAAGCCCCAAAGTGAGAGAACTAGATTATTTTTAAAAACTTAAAAAAAAAGACAATGAAAATAAATCTGGAAATCCAGCTGAGTTTTCTCTAGAGGTGGATTTTTCTCAGAGGCTAGTCATGAACTGTCATATATATATATATATATATATATATATATATGCTTAGCAAGAGAACCTTTTCCTCCTTGACTAAACTAAGAGATAATCATGTGATTATAGGGACTCATAATTATAATGGGTCTACTCAAATAATCCCCAAAACCCTTCCATTTCAAAATCCTCAATCTTGTCTCCAAGTCTCTTTTACCACGTAAGATAACATATTCACAGCTTCCAGGGATTAGGACTTGGACATATTTGGGCCACTGGAGAAGCCATTGTTCACCCCACCAACATCTGCTTTCTAGCTTTCAAGCATTCACATCCATTTCATATAAAGGATACATCTGGCCCATCCTGAAGTCCTGATCAGTTGGGATACATTATATTATAAGGTCAAGTCCAAAATCTAATGTATCATTAGCTCAAAAGCTCCAAACCTCATTATCTAAACTGCCTAAATTAGGTAGGTGGACTCTGGGTATATTGCATCCTGGGGAAAATTTTCTCTCCATCTATGAATCAGTGAAGCTGGAAAATAAGTTACTTACTTCCCAAATAAAGGTGTGAAATAGGCATAAAATAATAGTTATTGATATTCTCTTTCAAAAAAGGAGAAGATGAAAAGAACAATGGAATCATCACTCTCAAGCAGAGCAATTTCAGAACCTAACAGAGATAACTCTATTAGGTTTCAAGCCTTGAGAATAATCTTCTGTGGACCATGGATCCACCCTCTGTGCCCAAGACTCTGCCTTAGAGTCATCCTTCCTTTTTCAGAAAGGTAACATGTGTTTGCTGCTCATTAGTTTTAAAAACTCCATATGCATTATATGAACATGTTTACACTATAAAAATACAAGCAATCGGAAATGTGTGAGTAAAGATAAAATATATTTAGGGGCATCTGGGTGGCTCAGTCGGTTAAGCGTCCAACTTTGACTCAGGTCATGATCTTACCATTCATAAGTTTGAGGGCCGTATCAGTCTCTTTACTAACAGCTTGGAGCCTGGAGCCTGCTTCGGATTCTGTGTCTCCCTCTTTCTGCCCTCCGCCACTGGCACTCTGTCTCTCTCTCTCTCTCAAAAGTAAATAAACATTAAAAATATTATTTAAAAAGGTCAAATATACTTATTAGGTGTACCACTCTAATGGTAGCTGCTTCCATTAAGGAAACATTGGAATTATCAGTTTGCTACTCTTTATATCACTTTATATATACAAAAAATGTGTATAGAGAAAAAGAGAGAAAAAGACAACTGACTTACTGGCTCTGATATTTTAGATATTCTAGGAAGATAGTATTTAACCACTTTATTTTCTAATGTGTTCCCTATGATCCATAGGAATATGAATTTCCATAGAACATGTCATGAAAACTAGTTAAGAATTGTTAAATTTTTAGGGTGTTCTGTAGAAAAAGATCAAGATATCCATATTTATAAAATGTTTCAAAATAATTCAAAGCATCATATTTCTCCAGCTCAGTCTTATTTTTGCAATAATTATTCTTTAGCCCTATTTTGTCAACATCTCACCCTCTCATTCATCTCTACTCCAAAGACAATTTCTAGTATCACTCGGGGGTGGTATATATCATAGATATATCAGCTCCTGAAAGCATTCATGATACTTTCCATATATTTTTTTAACAGCAGAGACCCAATAATTTAAAATAGAATTGGCAGCTATGGAGTGTGAAATCAGTGTTGGCATCAACACAAGAATTTTTCATATTGCTTTTTAGTCACACTCCCAGCTTCTTCTCTCAATGTGCTGGTGTAAAATATCTTTCTCTCTTTTTCCTTTTAACAGGTGTTACTAAGAGTCAATTTTCATGCTATATTCTTTGTTGAGGTTTTGAATGATGTTTAACCTGAACAGGGATTTTGAAGAATGGCTTGTCTGTGGAAACAAAATATTATTTTACATTAGTTACATCAGGGTTCTTATGCTTATTATCTATTTGGGGCAAACCGTAGAGGTCATAAGCATCAGAAAATGGAAGGGACCTTTATTCTAACAATGCTGGCTGTTTAAATGTCTATTTCCACTACATTTGTATTCTTCAACAATGTCAAACATAACTTAGTACAAATAGTCATAAATAGAGTGTACTGTGTTGAAAGAAGTTTAATCAGAAGGAGTAAAACATCTCTTCTATTCCTCATGCATTTATTCTGTTGTGTGAGAAATACTGACCTTGAGGGATGGGGGAATTTATTGCAAGCATCTATGTATCAAATTTAGTGAGTAGAAATACAAGCAGATATATTAGTAAATTCAAAAGAAATCACATAGTTCTGTCACAAACTCACAGAAAGAAAGAAAGAATCAAGAAAGAGAAAACAAACAGAACAATGGATGGTTCTCTTGATCTCTAAGAAGAATCAACAACACTAAAAATTTAGTCAGATGGAATTAGATTTCCTAATGTCTGCACTAATACACATAAGTGAATTAAATAATACTTTGAGGAGACTCACACATAGTCTAGGAACCTCTGTGCCCCAGAAAATGGCAAAATCAAGCCATACATAAAATGTGTACTTTAGAGAGCTTTGGTATTCTCCAGACCCTGGATTCTCTCACTTACTTGATTAACATCATAGGTTATAAATCATCTAAGTACATATTCATGCCTTGGCTGTTCAAGTTCCCCACATTAAAAATCCACAGACAGAATCATGGATGAAGTCACTTCAGCTGCCCACTGTCCTGATGACAGTGGGCATCAGGAATTGGAACAGTTTGGTCAGCTTTCTACTTGGATTTCTATTTGTGCCCCAACTAACATCCAGGAAACTAGACACTAAAAAAGAGACTCACCTATTTCAATCATTTATTCCTTTATTCAAGAAATATCTATGTGACCATATTAATGGCCATTCTTAATTATTCATTAAACTGGACTTTTGTGTTTTGTTGTTGTAAGCTACATCAGTTATGTCCATAATAAAAATTAGAAAAAGATACATAGTAGAAGCCAAAAACAGCATAATGATAACAGAAAACTAAACAGATGAATTAAAGAAAAACATGGAAAAATTGCAGAATAATAATCAAAAGGGGAAGAACTTAAAATATGAAGAAAATATCTTTTAAAAGGAGAATAGTTACAAGAATTCCAGAATACATATAAAAACAACAGATGCAGGAAGATAGAATATGTCGGGGGTTGACAAAAGACAAGTTTTCAAACCAAATGATTCAATTTGCTGGGGAACCTATTGTGTGAGTTTAACCCTATGAAAATCAAACTTTAGTAAGAAAAAAGCCTTCCAAGAATTGTGTCAGGGAAAAATTACACACATACACACACACACACACACACATATACACATACAGTATATTCATAAAAGAAGTAATCAGCCAGGATGGCTTTATTCTTCTCTTGCAACATATGAAAACCAGAAGATTATTTAGCAGCATATAATTAGTTTTTAGAAGAAAAAAATGTTACTCAAAAATGTATACAGCAGAAAATCACTTAGCTTTCTTGAAGAATTTTATTGTAAAATTCATGTCAAGAGGAAATTAATAACGTGGGGTGCCTGGGTGGCTCAGTTGAGCGACTAACTCTATTTTAGCTCAGGTCATGAGCTCACAGTTCATTATTCAAACCCTGCATTGGGCTCTGTGCTGGCAGTGTGGAGCCAGCTTGGGATTCACTCTCTCTCCTTCTCTCTCTGCCCCTCCCCTGCTCATGCTCCCTGTCTCTCAAAAAATAAACTTAAAAAAGATGAAATCCTTAACCTAACTTAGGCCCAATCACTTCTTACCAACTTGGCTGCAGTATCCACATACCAACTCATCAGTGTCCTTTACCTGGATTAGTGCAAACACCTCTTAACTGGTTTCTCTGCTTATAGTTTTTCATTTCTATGATCTATTCTCAACAAGTATTCAGTGATCCTGTTGGAATGTAAGATAAATGTGTCACTCAACTGTTCAAAACCTTGTAATAGTGCTATAGCTTTTTCAGGGTAAAATCCAAGGTTCTTATGTTCTTCATGGTCTTTCAGGGTCTGGCTCTGCTTTTGTTCCCTTACCTCATCTACTCTACCTCCTCCTCCTCCCCCTTCTCAGCCTAAGTCCACTAGCCTTCTTGAACATGCCAGATCTAAGACTGCCTCTATGCCTTTCTATATGCTTTTCCCTCTATTTGAAATATTCTTTGATCAAATTCCCCTTAGTCACCCTTATTCACCTCAGGTTTTACTATAACATCACCATGTCATTGGTGACTGCAGACTTCCAATTTACCCTTTCAAACATTCTGTTTTCTTTCCTTCTTGAATTTTCATCATATACATGTCCTTTCAACCTACTGTATGTTATATTTAAGTCTTGATTTTTATTTTACCAAAATGTTAGTATCATAGGAACAGGAGCTTTTGTGTCATTTACTACTGTACACAAATGCTTTGAATTTTATCTGATATATATAAATGTATATATATATATATATATATACACATATATACACACTGATTAAATATTCATTAAAAATGTAACATTTTAAAAATTACCATCTAATTTGCATACAATAATTGAACAAAGAAGGATATATCCTTGATGTGATAAAGAATTTCTCTCTTGAAACACCTTGGTGGCTCAGTCTGTTAAGCGTCCAACGTCGGCTCAGGTCATGCTCTCATGGTTCATGAGTTCGAGGCCCTCATCGACAGCTCTGTGCTGACAGCTCAGAGTCTGGAATATGCTTTGGATTCTGTGTCTCCGTCTCTGCCCCTCCCCTGCTCATGCTCTGTTTCTCTGTCTCTCTCTCTCAAAAATAAATAAACATTAAACAATTTTTTTAAATTAAAAAAAAAGAGTTTCTATCTCAGACTAACAGAAATCATCATATTTAGTGGAGTGGAAAAAGTGGTGGTAAGATTCCAAACTTAGTGATTACATATTCCAAGCTGGAAGCATTATAGTCTGGATTAGTGGTCTTATTACTATTGGTATTCAGCATTGTATACTAAGATTTATAGCAGATGCCATTAGATAAAGAAATAATAAAATTTCTATAAGGCAGAAGATAAAATACCTTCTTTTGTGCATATGGTGACCATCTACTATGAAAGCACTAGTGAGATCTGTAACAAGAGAAAATGGTGCCTATCAGATGACAGCTAAAAATACTAGTTCCAGAGTACAAATAAACGCCCTGTGTTATAGCAAATACTTGGCATACAGGAAGAGATGAGCGACACGCGCTTGGAGAATCAGAAAAGACTGTTTATTCTGTACTGGTGCTGGCTCAGCAGAGTCATCTCCAAAGGCTGAGCATCTGGCTCAGGTTTTACTGATCTTTTATATGTATGTGCTTCCGGGTTGGGTGGGACTAGTATAGTTAGGTTTCTGGTTCCTGGCTGCTGGCTGATGTAAGAGGCAAGCAAGACCACAGAAGCCAAAAGCATGCAAGGGGAGTATCCAGCCGTGGACATCTGGCTGGCCCTTTTTATCTGCTCTTACTGGCTTTCCTTCTCACTTGGAGACTCCTAGAGCAATCTGGGATGAATGAGGCAGGCTGAAGTTTCTACCAAAAAGGCAGAAATGTACCTAGTGAAGTATGTTATTCTGGTTATTTTCTATTGAATTATAATTAACATATAATATTAATTTCAGATATATAAGATAGTGACCTGATATTTTTACACATTATGAAATGATCCCCACAATCGGTCTAGTTATCATCTGTCACCATACAAAGTTACTACAATATTATTCCCTATGCTGTATGATATATCCTCATGACTTACCTATTTTATAACTAGAAATTTGTACCTCTTAGTCTCCTTTATCTGTTTCACCTGTTCTGTACTCCACTCCCCTCTGGCAAACACCAGTTTATTCTCTATATCATGAGTCTGTCTTGTTTTGTTTGTTTATTTGTTTTGTTTTTTAGGTTCCACATATAAGTGAAATAACATGCTATTTGTCTTTCTCTGACTTATTTCACATAGCATAACACCTCTAGGTCTATCCATATTGTTGCAAAAAGCAGAATTTCATTATTTTTTATGGCTGAGTAATATTTCACTATATATATACCACATCATCTTTATCCATTTATCTACATCATCTTTATCCATTTATCTATCAATGGATACTTAGGTTTCTTTTGGTTGTTATTGCTATCATTTCAAAACATATCTCTTGGTAGAAGAGGCCTGGGCAGTATGGGTTATTTTTTTTTTGCAATCTCTTATTAAATACTTTACCTTTTCTGATTTCCCTCACACAAAGCCCTCTGCTTCCTTGGTTATTCTGGGTGTTAGTTCTCCTTTGAACAACTCTGTTTTCTCCTATATATCAATCAGAATTTCTTACAATATCGGGACATTCTGGTTGCATGGAATATGTAGCAGTGTGTACACTGAGTCAAAGAAGAATTCAGAACGTAGTAACAGTGCACATGGCTCAGTGTTGAAAGAATAAGATCCCCCTTCATTATGAAATGAATTATTTTCAGAAATCAATGATTAACACGTTTAGAGATGAGTTAAATTGATTCAGTTAAACTGAACTCAGTTAAACTAAATCAAACATAGCAACTCAAATCAGATTACTCTGGCATCTTTCCAGATTGTTTTTGTTTTCAAAAACTTGCTTTTATTTTATTTTTCTTTAAATGTGGATTTTATTGATCTTTTAAATTGTTTTCTGTGGAAGCTCCCCTTTAGGGGAGTATCTTCTCTACAGGAAAGCTGACTTTAAATATGTTATGATAGTATATTATATATTGATTTATAAACATATCTTGCATTACTAAGTAGTCACTGCTCATAACCAAATTGTATGCATTTCCTTTTGTATGAATTCTAATTTGTTCTAAGTTAATTCACCAAAGAGTTCATTGTGACTGTTTCTCTCAAGCCTGTTCTAATTATTCCTCCTTGATTTATTGTTGGTGCTTTGATTGACATGTACATGCCTCTACTCACCCTTGTCCTATCAGTCTTATGGTCTGAATTGTCATTTTCTTTTCAAAAGTAACCACAGTCAGGGATGTCTCAGTGGCTCAGTCATTTGAGTGTCCAACTTCAGCTCAGGTTATGACCTTTCAGTTCATGAGTTCAAGCCCTGCATCAGGCTTGCTACTCTCAGCACATAGCCCGCTTCGGATCTTCTGTACCTCCCTCTCCCTATCCCTCCCCCACTCATGCTCTCTCACAAAAATAAATACAATATGAAAAAATGAAAAATAAAAAAAAATAAAGTAACCACGATCTTATTACCCAACATAAGTAGTTATGCAAGTATACTGATGACTTGATCATTCTGTTTTGCTGTGTTAGTTTTTATTTTAAACATAGTTTAAATTTTAAAATGTGCTTATTGATGCCAACAAAAACCACAATGTAAATTAGAGTGGACTAATATATTAATTTCTTTCTCTTGCTTAAAGGTAAGCTCATTTTCTCAAATTCAAACTATCACTTTCTTATAGCTTCATGCACATAAACATGTACACACAAATATATACAAAGCCATAATATGTGATACATTTTAGCCAAAATTTAAAAAACTACTATACATCAATATCTTAAGTTAAAATAATGTGATTGGAAAAATATCTTGGAAAAAGATTAATTTTTAATTATTGCAAAAAAATATAATAGTGTATCATCATCTAAGAAATTGGTTACAAAAACCTAAGCAACTCATGATAGAGTCTAAAATTTATAGTATTTGTCATCATAAAAATAATATAAGTATCAGGAGTGATGTTAAACATTTAATTCCTTAATAGTGAAAATCCACCTAAATTACTTCAAAAACTATTTCAAACTATTATTTGAAATATATGTATTTTCTCGTTCACTGAGATATATTTTGAACACATTTATTGGTAAGTATATCTAAAAGTAGAGTTGTTGAAGAAGAAGAAAAATTAAATCAGTATACTGCAAAAGTTCAATGCACAGTATTGAAGAGTACACTAAGTACACTATAACACAGTAACATGATAATCTCGGAGTAACACAGTCATCTCAGCCATAGAAGCAGGTCTATCAACATGCATTTCTCCCTTCTTTTTTCTCTTACTTCCCTTAACTACCTTCTTGTCTTGCTCTTTTCCTTTCTTTTCTGTTGTAGACCATTAAAACAAGAACAAAGGCTTTAGTGTCACACTAGTATTGATGTAAATTTTGTTTTATCATCTTAAATATTTCTGTTCAATGATATTAACATAAGTATAATAATTCCTATGTGGTAAAAATATAAAGAAAAAATCAATAAGAAAATATGAAAGGCTAACCAACCGAAGACAAAGAAAATGTTCTGTTGTGTGACGGACTCTTATAAATTTATATACTGATTATAGACCTGCTCTTGTGTTTTCTTTTAAGATCAGAGAAAATATACTTTCTCAAAAATAGCCCAGCTAGTTGAAATCACTGTTTATATATACAGAATTAGGTAGAATTCCTTAATAATTCCTGGTGGGATTTTCTTAGTTAATACAAATTCGATATTAAAATTGAAAGATTAAAAAGTATTAAAATTTCAAGAATGAAATCTCAAAAGATGTAAATAAATGAAGATATATGCCAAGTTCCTGGATTAGAAGATTAAATATTTTAAAAAATCAATTATTAACCCAGAAATTTATAAGCTGATTCTAAAAAAATGTAAAATAAAAATCAGATTCAATGACAAATCAATCTTGAAAAATAAGGGTAAATAATCTTGAAATAAAGGATATTGCTCTCCACACCTAAAGCTATAGTAGTCAAAACAGATAAATTTTTGACGAAAGCACCAAGGAAATTCAATGAGAAAAAGCTAGTTTTTTTAAGTAAAAAATAAATACATAAAAACCTAGTTTAAAAAAAAAAACCTAAAAAATAAATACATAAAAACTGGATATCCATATGGAAAAGAAATGAATTTTGACCCTTACCTCATAATATACACACAAATTAATTTGAGATGGGTAACATCACACAAAAGTTAAAACTTTGAATTTTTGAGAAAAAAAATCTTTGCTATTTTTGAGATAGGCCAAGATCTTTAAAAACTACACAAAAGACACTGGCCATAAAAGTATTTATGTTAGAATTCTTCAAAATTAAATAATTTTGTTCATCATATTATATCTTAAAAAATGAAAGAGTAAGACACACAGAAGAGTAGAAAAAATATTTGAGGTTACAATTATATATGTATAATTGTAATATACATACATATATATATATATATATATATATATATATATATATATATAAAACAGTGCTCGTCTCATACCTAGAATATATAAAGAATTTAAACAATTGAAGGGGTGCTTGGGTGGCCCAGTCAGTTAAGCATGCCACTTTGGCTCAGGTGATGATCCCAAGGTTCATGCGTTCCAGCCCAGTGTCGGGCTCTGTGCCTACAGCTCAGAGCCTGGAGCCTGCTTCGGTTTCTGTGTCTCCTTCTGTCTCTGCCCCTCCCCTGCTCATTCTCTCTCTTTCTCTCTTGCGCGCTCTCTCTCTCTCTCTCCCTCTCTCAAAAATGAATAATAAACATTAAAAAAAAATTAAAAAAAGAATTTAAACAGCTGAATAATAAAAGGGAAAGTAATTCAATTATTAAGGTGGGCCAAAGACTTTAGCAGATACTTTACAATGACACAAGAATGGCTAGCTCATAAGCATGTGAAAAGGTGACATCATTAGTTAACCAGTAAATAGAAATTTTAAAAATGAAGCAACAAAAACATTCAAAACCACAAGCATGTTTAAATTTGAACAGATTGATAATATCAAACTTTGTCAATGATGTGGAACAGTAGGTGAAGCAGTTGGCACTCTGGTGTATTGGGTGGGAATGTAAAATAGTAGAGGCACCTTAGAAAAAGATGTCTTACAAAGTTAAGTATAACCCTACTCTATAACTTAACGACTCTACTTCTACAGAAATATACCACCATACTTTTTGTACAACACTGTTCATTGTAGCTCTATTCATCATAACCCCTGCCTAGAAACAACCCAAATGTCCCTCAAATGCCACTTGGATGTATAAACACAAATTATGCAGGAGTCATACAATACAATACTACTCAGCAATCAAAAGAATCAAATCACCATTGCACGTAACAACATGCATGAACTGCATTTAGTAAAAGAAGCCAGATTCAAGAGTATAAACGGTATGAGTCCATTCACTCAGAGTTAAAGAACAGACAGACAGAAGTAATTTATTATAGTGGTAATCATGAGAGTGGTGGTTGCCACTGGGGCAGAGAAAATTGAATACACAAGGACAAATGGAAACTTTCTTGGGTGACAGAAATGCTCTATATGTTAATTGAGGTGACAGTTTCATAGATTATTACATTTGTTGAAACTCTAAACTGTATATTTACAACATGCTTTTTATTGCATAAAAGAGATCACTTATTAGAGAATAGGATGTGATGGGAAAGGGGAAATGCAAACGCCTATGGGCTTGCAGGCAACATGAGATAATATTGTGTCCAAAAACTATTTAAAATGAAAAGAGCATAATATCTATTTTTCATTAGGAAATAGAGCAGTGGAATTTCTCAAATACTACTGGTACCAATATAAATTGCTAAAACCACTTTGAAAAACTGGCAATTGAAAGCATTCATTTCTGTAGCCAAAGAGTTTGACTCCTGGTTCTATTTCCAGTAAGAATGTGTACACATGTTTACCACAAGCCATTTACTGGAAGATTTATGGTACCAGTATTAGTAAAAGGCAAAAGTTAGAGAATAAGTAAATGCAACCAACAGTAGCATGCATAGGTAAATTGTGATATATTCATACAATAAAACTTTATACAATAATGAGAATGAATGATTTACAACTATATAATGGATACATTTCCCAAACATAATTTTGAGCAAAATAAGTCCAACAGACAGGATTGTATATGCCCTGTATATAACAAAGTATCTTTATATACAATGCACAAAAACAGATCAAGCCAATGTCTAAAGAGACACATAGTGGGGTGCCTGGGTGGCTCAGTTGGTTAAGCATCTGACTTCAGCTCAGGTCATGATTTCACAATTCATAGGTTTGAGCCCTGCATTAGGCTCTGTGCTGACAGCTCAGAGCCGGGAGAGCCTGCTTTGGATTCCGTGTTTCCCTCTCTCTCTGCTTCTCTTCCTTTCATGTGTGCATTCTCTGTCTCTCTCCCTCTCTCTTTCTCTCTCTCAAAAATAAATAAACATATTTAAAAATTTTTTAAAATAAAAATAAAGAGGCAAGTAGAGAACCATATTGAATAATGCAAAGAGATGTTCAACACCCTAACCTAAAAAATGTCTCATTGATGACTTTAACATGTTAATTGGTTCAAACACCCCGCCACAAAATTTTGGAGGCAGCATGGTTTTTTAAAAGGAATTCTGGAACTGGGCTCAGGAGCCATTACAGTCCTGGCTCCAACTCTAGTTAAAATGTAACTCTTATTATTTAAGATTTGTAAGTCTTGGCATTTCCACTCATAAAATGAGATAATTACATTAGCTGATCTGTATGATTAATTCTACCTCTAAAATTCTTTGAATCTGTTGTATAAAAGAGAAAACAGTTTAAAGTCTTTTAATTTTAATGCAATTTAAATACGGACTGGTGATAGAATAGTCAATGTCTTTTATTTAATTGTAAATCATCTCTTAAATATTTACCAAAAGAGAAAAATAATTTGTTAAACTCTTCATTCCTTAGGGCTTGACAGTAGCTAACATTTTGATTAAATTGTAAATGAAGTCTATAGAAAAGCAAAGGAAACAGAGTTGCTTAAATGCTAGCAGAATATGTTGGGTCCACCTTTCTCTAAGTTTCAGTGTGATTTCATTACCTTAGGTTTAAGATGTCCATGTAAGGCTTCTGTTTAGGGGAACAATTATCCCATCTTTATTTTATGATTTCTAAATGCCACATTAACTGCATTGGTATTGATTCAGATAATAAAATGGCAATCAGTATTCAATGAATTGGATAATTTTCTTATGAACGTGAGGACATAGTGTCTATCTGTTTTTATATCCATGTTTTTATTTCAGCTCCCAGGACACCTTTCCTTCACAACCCATTAAGTTTCTCAATGTGTGGAAGCTTTTGGATTATTTAGCTTATCATAATAAAACAGTCCATTCAATATAATCCCTAGGAAAGGTAGACCACATCTGAAATGATTTTTATTTATTCCTCCTTTTTATGGTAATAAAATGATGCCTACTGGTTCTACAAACGCACAAATAAATATTTTTAGGAAAAATTTTTAGGCCTCATGACTTTTAATTTTTGTTCTCATTCTCAAGCCAATAAATTTATATAGTAGGAGTCCTCTCACTGCCAAAAAGACAAAACAAAACAAAAATTAAAGGTCTCCATACCTAAAACTACAAATGTTAGGAAAGCAGTAAACTCCATGGAATAAGAACTATTAAAATTTATATTAGGCATCCATCATGAATTTGCACTTTTAAAAGTGACCTATCCAGCATTTTAAGCAGAGGATTGCTGTTTCTGCTAAAGCACTCTCATGGTAGCTACAGGCCTGACTTGGTGGACCAGAAAAGACAACTTTTGGGAGATCCTTACCCTTTCCTGTCATCTTCTAAGGCAGATTTTAAGAGGGTCACATGGAGCTATAACATTGAAGCCATGTACTCATCTTTCTACCAACACCTTCACTGGAAAAGTTTTATGGTCATAAATCCGATTTGCACAAAACAGAACGCATATCCTCTCAGATGTGTTCTTTATGTGTTCATAAAGGACTCATTTTCCCTGAGTTCATGTTTCTATGAGAAAGGATCAACATAGGGTTCACATTTCTGCCTCTCTCCTTCTGCTACTGCTATGTAATTGGTGTATTTGCAAGAAGAAACTGCTTTGCTTAGCTGAGCTCCATCAGGACTTCTGTTTTGTTCAGTCTGCCTGTAGGGAAGATGCTCTCAGATTGGATTTCCCACAATGCATCTCTGAGGCAAATGTCCCAGTAACAATTCTGTTTATGACTGCTGGGATAAGTCCATTTAATTCAGGGGTAAAGATTAGAAGTGTGTTGTGCCCACGTGTGTAATTGGCACACTGTATTTCAGCTTTATCTATAATATAATTATTATTTTGAACTCCACTATTTCTATGCCTATCTCTTTTTATTTGGGGAGAGAAGAATGTCTTAGGCAAATAGCAAGTTTACCAAATCTGTGTGTGTGTGTGTGTCTGTCCACTTTTTTTTGAGATAAATGAAATACTGTAATATTTAATTCAGTGGGCCTTGGTATATTACAAAGTTGTACAACAGTCACCACTACAGGATTTTAGAACATTTTTATCATCCCAAAAAGGAAATGCTATACCCATTAGCACTCATCCCCTTCTGCCTTCTCCCCTACCCCTGTTAATTACTAATCTACTGTCTGACTCTATGAATATGCCTATTCTGGACATGTCATAAAAAAAGAATCGTACACTATGTGACCTTTTAGGTCCAGCTTCTTTAACTGAGTGTTTTCAAGGTTCATCCAGGTTGTAGAATAAATCTGTACTTCATTCCTTTTTATGTTGAATAATATTTCATTGCAAAATTTTCATTTTGTTAGTCCATTCATCAGTTGATGGATATTTGTTTCTATTGTTGGGATTTTATGAATAATGCTATGAATATTTGTGTACAAGTTTTTTCATGGACATATTTTTTTCATCTTGAGCATATACCTAGGAGTGGAATATTTAGGCCATATGGTAACTCTGTGTTTAACTCTTTGAGAAACTATAAAACTCTTCTCCAAAGTGGCTGTACCATTTTACATTCCCACCAGCAAGATTTGAGGGTTCTGATTCTTCCACATCTACACCAGTACTTATTGTTATCCATCTTTTGTATTATAGCCATTCTAGAGGTTGTGGAGTAGTATCTCATCATGGTTTTGACTTCTACTTCTGGAATGATGTTGAGCATTTTTTTTTCATGTTAATATTCACCATTTTTGTATCTTCCTTAGAGAAATAGCTATTCAAATCATTTCCCCATTCTTGTGCTATTTGTTTTTCATTGTTGAGCTGTAAAAATTTTTATAATTTTAGATTTCAGATGTAGAATTGACCATTGATTTCTCCCATTCTGGGCACTTTGTTTTCACCTCCTTGATAGTGTACTTTCAAGTACAAAAGATTCTATTTTAGATGAGGTCTGATTGACTTACTTGTTGTTTTTTGTTGCTTGTAGTTTTTATGCCATATCTAAGAAATCATCGTTTAATCCAAGGCCATAAAGATGTACACTTAAGTTTTCTTCTAAGGAGGTTATATTCTGATCTCTTACATTTAGGATTTCGTCCATTTTGAGTCAAATTTTGTTTGTGCTCTGAGGAGATGATCCTATACTGATACTTTAATCATTTCAATTTGAGAGAGAAAGAAAGGGCTATTAATCACTGGTTGTCATCTGTAAATTCAACAATTACAATACAAATGCTGATGACTGCAACTTTGTTTTAGTAAATTCAGTCTTCAACTCTCTGAGCTCCAGTTATTTCTACACAACTTCATACTGACATCCTTAACTGGTAAGTGGATATTTTCTATACCTTTCAGCAATCATATGACAAAATTCTAGGAACACCTTCAAATGTAATTTGAGTTTAATAACCTTCATAACAGGTACCATAGCCCATCACACCACCTTCTCCCCTGGATGACAGATGTTGCCTCTGAACTGTGTCTGCTTCCAATCTTATCTTCTCATAGCACATTCTCCAGGGGAAGAAAAGCCACATTGATGATGTTTAAACACACAATAATTCAATTCACTCCACACTTTGCAATACTCCATGACTTTCCATGGACTTTCCATGACTTTCCTGGAGTTATTTCGTCTCTGAAGGGAAATGTGTCAGTGTTTGGAGACATGTTTTTTTGTCACAGTGAGGAGGAAGGGCTCTTGGCCTCTAGTGTGTAGAAGGTGACAGTGCTGCTAAACGTCTTAAACATCTGTTATCTGGCCTCAACTTTTAGTAGTACCAAGATTGAGGTAACCTGTAACATTTAGAATAAAAATAAAATCCAAAATCCTTGCCATGGACTAGAGAGTTCTACGTAATCCTTGCCTACCTCTCAGACCTCACCTACCCTTTACCACCTCACTCAGTACACTCTAGCCACACATTGTGTTTGTCTAACATAAAAAAGTATTTTCTGAATCAAAGCCTTTAAACTCTCTGCTTTGCCTAGAACAGTCTCCCTCCATATTTTTGCCTGGTTGACTTCTTGTTATCACGCAGACCTCTGGTCAAGCATAACATCCTTAAAGATTCAAGCCCTCAAAGCCATAGAGAAGATAGCACTTTAGAAGAGGGGATTATGAAGGTATCACAAGAAGAAAAACCAGTGATACAGCAAATGAAGGAATCATAGAGCATCTTTATATGCTGCATATGTTGAATAGCTGAACTGTGTAGTGCATGCAGTCTCTTTGAAGGTTGAGTGGACTGAGATGGGCAATGACATATATAAATAAATGTTAACTCAGGTTGGGAATTGCCTGGCGGACATGATGGAATGTCAGTAGGAGAGCAGATTGGGATTCCTTTTAGGGTTCAAACTGGATTGGAGGATGGTGAGGTAAGTAAAGAAGGTGCTTATGAAGTGTGGGAAATATGAAAGGGAGGTCATTGAGAGGAATATTAAAGGTAAAGTGTACTGTAGGAAAACATTTCATAAAAGCAGAGGATACAGAGTATGGACAGAGAGGTATTTCAGAGATTCAGATCTTAAAGACAATAATTCCTATTGATGATTAGATACCAAATGTAGCTATCGAAGGACAAAAATAGAATTACATGGAAATCCATGGAGCTAAAGAGATAAAACAAGCAACCAAAAAAAAATATGTGTAGGAGTGATTGAAGACTTAACACATAAATATTAATTCCCCAATTGAGGTGACAGGAGATCAGGGTGAAAGATTTCAGATTTTGAGCTGAAGTTAATCAAGAAGGTGTTAAGTGGGACGGAAAGTTCTTGTATGTAAATTCACAGCAATTAATAGTGGCTGCCTGGATCACTCATTGTATTGAGAATAATAGAATAATTCAAAGGCTGGGCCAGGTTCCGTAGGAAAAGTGGTCCTTGAGAATGGAGGGGAGAAATGCTCACATCTCTTCTGGGTGTTTCTTGTTGTTACGGTAACATATATCTTAGCAATTGAAAGATTAGGAAAAGTATAATAAAAAGGTATGAAAATCCTGGACTACAAGTAGGGGGAGCTTAATCTTCAGGCAACAGTAGATAAAAGAAAGTGTAGTAGAGAGCAAAGAGAATGTTGATTCCCTGTTCCATAATGTATGCAGTGGTGAGGTTCAGAGATGCAGGGCCTCTGTATGAGAGAATTAATGGGGAATTGATCAAAGTGGGGTTGGAGCATCAGAGGAAGACTTGAATTCAGGTGAGGAGTGGAGGTAAAGTTTTTGAGCATGTAAGGTAAATCAAATTGACACATTGAAGAGTGTATACCTTAGAGACTTTTATGAGACTGAGCCTTAGTGTGAAAATCTAGGCCTCTTTCCTGCCTTCGTGTAATATGACTGTGTCGGAGAGAGTATCTGCCTCTCCATATTCTCCTCAAAGGGTGAAAGAAGGATATGTTTTGTTGTTGTTTAATTGCAATAAAGTATCTCCCCTAGATATTCTTACACTCTGAGTCAAAGTTGGATTTTCCACATAAGTTATCATTAAGTCCCATTACCTTTCTAAAGCTATTTTTAAGTTGTTTTCTGTTGATTTCCATTACATAAATACCATCAAAGGAAAGACATAGGCTTTGATTACCTGTTAAAATGTCAGTTGAACCGAAAATCAGTGGGTGGAAAAGCTCAAGAGCCACTTATGGTTTTAAAACTGAGCAGACAAAGCTAGTTGAGTAAATAAATATTGCTTTTAAGCATCACATTAATTTTGCCATCTAGACTAAGGGAAATGATATTATGGATGGTCCTTCTAGTACTGAAATTACAGTTGTTCATAATTTTGACATGTCTTTCTAAAACACATGATGCACTTTAAGGGGAATCTAGCCTGGATCCACTCCCAGTATCTGACATCAATATTAAAAGGTCATAAAGGACCTCTGCATTGTATTCAGTTATGTAGCTAGTTTCATGTCATGTGAAAGATTAATATTCTACCAGCACCTAGAGGACAATAATAGCAAATGTCTTTGGTGAAATTCACTTATGACACGATTGGCATTATTTTTCTGGACATAAAGCTCTCATCAAATGAGACTACTCTTGATAGTATAGGCTTTCCATTGGTAATATTAGTTGTTTGCAAAGCTTTTCCTAAAGCTGAGTCAGATTCACATATTTTTCTATCATACAGACAATTACTTCCAAGCCCTTGGGAGCATTGTCAGTAAGCACTTTCTCCCATGCCCACACTTCATAGATTCGTAGGGAAGACTCATGCTTATTCAACCATAGAAGAAATATATTTAGCCATAATAGAAGTTATATTTTCAATTCCCGAGAGGTAAAAGAGGCAAGTCCATCATTATTAGCAACTTTTCTTTTTTCTGCATACTACTTAAATACATAGTATTACCAAGATATATGGTTGTAATTTTCCAAGAAATAAAGCATTAAAGTAACATGTAGAGACAAAACAACATTAGCATAAGATACAATAAAATATGAACTATGTAAATAAAGTTTTACATGATATTGCTTTTCATTTTATTATTTAGCATCTCTTCAAAATGGATAGTGTGCTAAGAGCTATTTTTCTCAATGGAATATTACACATGCACATCCATTTTCTCTAGGAATTTATAACAGAATCTAAAGAAGGCAATTTTGAAAGTCAAAGTATATTGGATTTAACACACATATAATAAAAATGTGACTTATAATAATACTGGAGATTCATTAAAAATTTTAGGACTACATTAAAATGAACTAAGTAAAGACTTTAGTGTAAAAGATCAAAATCGCAAGTTACATGTATATGTTTCAGTTCAAAGTCAAACATTAGGGAAGAACTGTGGATTTACTCAGAGTATTCTGTCTGAAGGACACAAAACCACTTGCTTATATGCAAATGTGTAAATTTTTATCATAGTTGTTCAGCTGAAGATAAGTTTCAGATAGGAATTATAATTATTAGATTCCTGAACCATACTTTACTTTAAATTTCCATTTCCAAAGTTAAAGAAGTCCTATTTTCTACATTGTTTATCATCCTATTTAGTACAGCCTAATAATGAGGTAGTAACAGTTGGCACTGACATGTCAGTGGCTTACCATAACATGCACATGTTTGTCACTCACACTATATGGCCATGCCTGTCCACTCTGGCTTTGCTCCTACTTCTGTCATTCTGGGTCTGAGACTGAAGAGACAGCCCCCATCTAGGACCATGCAGGTCTCACGGAAGACAGAAGAGAGGGTCTGGAAGGAAATGGCTGGAAAAAACAAGACCTCAAAGTGGTGGGGAAAATAATCCTTTCATGGGAAAGGAGAGCTCATGGAGAGGAAAGTAAATCTATGAATAGAAAATCAAGCTGGCCCACTATATTAATATAATTTTTACTTGACACCCTATTCCAAGTGAGGAAGCGGAGAATTTGGACAGGAAAACTAAAATGGACAAATTTTAACTGCTTCTTTATTCTTAACCTTCTCTGGCCCATCTCCTAGGTTTTTAAGTTTTCTTCTTTGCTGCCTCTGTTTTCAATTAAATCCCTCATGTCTGTGTTTATGCCTTTTCCTGATAAACTGACTGTTTTCTATTTATGTCCTCAGGGTAGGGATTTGATTTCACTGTTCTAACTCTGATAAATCTAACCAAACCTTCTCAGGAAGAAAAGCCAAAGATTCTCTTTTTAGAATATAGGATGTGTTTATATATGACAGTTTTTGCAGTTTTTCTTTTAAGATCCATTTATAGAATTATTATGGAATAATTTTCCTGAAACAAATATCTCAGAATCTACAGTGATAAATATCTCTGTTATAATGTCATCTATCATGAGTTTACACAGATGAGCGGTGAACCTGACCTATTTTGTTGGTCCCATCAGATAAACGTATAAAAGCACTCTTAAAGTTCTGAACCAATAGTCTAGATAAGAAGCATTCTTTTATTTAAAAATTGAGTATTGATTAATACATCTGGAAAAAATACTTTTCAAGTGTACAATACTGGCAGATATTTTTGTAATAGGATAAATTAAGGAATATAAAAAACAAAAATGGAGGAGTACTAAAAATGGCTTTTTGTTGCACATAACCTAATTGTTGTACTTAGATGATTTTTAAATGAAAATACATTAAATAGGTTAAGCAAAGAATAGTGACCTTGCTCATTATCTACACAGTGTGTCTTTTTCTCTCTCCAACACGGTGTTTCCTTAGTCACCCCTGGTGGCCCGTAAGGACTGCTGAAGGGCAGGAATCACCCTTATTCCTCCTGTCGTTTCTCTGTTCTCAGAAGTCAGAATCTTCATTCGTACCTGTCCTGTGGTGTATGTTGTTCACAGTGTGAAGTGACTACCAAAATTATTTTCAGCTGGTTAGAAGAGACATGAGCTGTAGGTCTCAGGTTGGGGAACTGAGATGGGATGGATCTAAGACACTGATGAATTCCTCATTATAGGTGTCAGTGTGATTTTCTCTGAAAGTTATCGATACATGTTAGGCATGTTGCTCAAATGGGGAAATAAACATACGGTCTCCTCAGTTCTATTACGCTGTTCATTTTCCCCTCTCTGCCTAATTATAATGTATTGGTTTGCAAACTGACCCCCCAATACACAGATGGCAAGGAGAGACCTAAGAAGGTCCACTCCAAATAAGAAGGGGCAGTTTTAACAAGCAAGGGAGCTTGCGTCTGACGCTTGTCTTGGGCGGCCGTGAGAAGAGTAGATCTCTGCACCTCCTGGCCAGAGTCTCTCTCTGCCCCTCTCTGTTTCTGTCTCTGTCTTTCTTTCAAAGACATGACTCTAAAAATGGTTCTGATTATGAGAATGGTGGATAGACATACATTCCAAAGACAAGAAAGTGGGTAAGGAGCCTCTGATTGCCAGGCTCCAGCTCTCAGGTCACCAGGGGTCATATTCTTTAGATAACTTCCTCCACCAGAACGTTATTGAGTTAAAGGACCATCTGTTTCCATCACAGTCCTGAGTTGTAATGCAAACTAATGTTAAGTTCCATTATCTTGAGGCTATGTATCCAATGTTTCCTTCTTCAATTTTGGACTCCATTCAATAATTTCATTTAAAACATATGTAGGATCCTACTGTGCACAGGCACACTTCTGCACACGAAGAATATAAAATAAAAGCCAGAAGTCTCATTGATTTTTATCCTCTGTTTGGGAATAGTAATAGAGTGTGGGAAGAGGGTCAAGAATGGTCAGAAGTATAGTTCTGCTATAGTTCAAATGGAATTTCTGAAAGATGACTCTGGCTAAGAAAAGAATAAAAGGGATGAACATAGGGGAATACAGTTCACCCTTGAACAATGGGGAATGAGCGGTGCTCACCTTCTGTACAGTTGAAAATCTTCATGTAACTTTTGATGGCCCCCAAACTTAATTACTAATAGCCAACAGTTGTTCAGAATCCCTACCAATGACATGAACAGTCAATTATCATATATTTGTATATGTTATGTATGTATATATGTAATAATTACAATTATTACAATAAAGTAAGCTAGAGAAAAAATGTTATTAAGAGAATAATAAGAAAAAGAAAATACATTTACAGTACTGTGTTTATTTTTAAAAATCCACACGCACGGGCCAAAACTCTGTTGTTCGAGAGTCAACTATATTTTACTGAAGAGAAAAAGACTGAAATGGCTTTGGCATATTTACTTCTATCACAGAACTATTTTAATCTCTCCTATTGTTTTGAGTCCAATAGCATCCTCCTAGGATTTTCACTGAAAAGTCCACCAAAGCTAATTTGCTCATTAGTCTCATAAAATGCTAGATTTATTTGCAACTTGCCACACTATTTCATACCCACTCTCCACACCCAGTCTCATCTCCAATGGTTACTTCTTTCTTCAGCGGTTGGTTCATACCCCCAAGTCCCTTCATTAAACCTCCCCTGGGCACTTTCACTCATATTTATCTCTTCTCATTCATTATAATCCATACCACCCCACACTTTTATATGAATACTGGAGTGTCTTACTTACCAACACATTTTGCATCCCCACTAAGGTAACAGAGTGAATCTCATGCTTTTGGGGGGTTGTTTCTATCTGATAACACCTCTAGAAGTTTGCATAACAACTTAGTATCACTGTGCAGGTCAACGCAGTGCAAAACACTCTCTCAGCAAAACCACCAATAAAATGTCTCCCAAAACCCTGAACATTCAATTGCATATGGCATCCGCCTGCCACTGGGTGGAGGTGGTGTGTCTTACTTGTGGCCGTATGGTTTTAAAATGTGGGAATGAACAAATCAGTATATTGAGTGCTATGTCATTTGATGAATAATACATGTATAAAACAACTAAGTGAATACCAAAAATTTTTACATAAGTCTCAGTCATAAATTTTCCCTGTATTTTCAATACCAAGATGACCAAGATAAATTACTTCTATACATTTTAACAAGTGCATCTGCTGTGTTTCTTACAGTTGTGTAGGAATGATAGTAATGGTAAATTTTAATTTCTTTTAAGTTGACTTATTTATTTTGAGAGAGACAAAGACAGCATGAGTGGGGGAGGGGCAGAGAGAGAGGGAGAGAGAATCCCAAGCAGGCTCCATGCTGCCAGCACAGAGCCTGTTGTGGGGCTCAGTTCCACAAACTGTGAGATCATGACCTGAGCCAAAACCAAGAGTCAGATCCTTAACCAACTGAACCACCCAGGCACCCCAATAATGGCAAGTTTTACCTGTTACTACTGATGATGATAATAGCAAATGCTAATATACTCTTTTTCCAGGCCCTGTACTAAGTGCTTTATATACATTATCACATTTAATCCTCTCAACAACCCTATTATTTCCATTTTACATAGAAGAAAATGAAGAATAAAAATGTTGAATTACTTAACCAATGCCACATAGCAGCCACGAGGTTGGGAGGGGAACCCACGTAACCAGGATCTAGAGCCCATACTCCAAAACCACTTAGGTCACATTGCCTTTCTTATAACTTGAGTCTCCCAGTTGTAGAAATGTGTATCTGCTCTACTCAATGTAATTTAAAAAGTCAATAGGAGCTATCCTGAGCAGCATCTATCTGGCCCCCTCATTACTTGGTTACACCCTTAAGTCATAGAAGATTCAGGTATCTCAGTAAATTTAACCATCCACTGAAAGGAGGAAGAACTTCTTTCACCTCATATTCATAGTCACTTCACCTGAATATATTTTTATTTAGTACAGTGGAATAAAATATAAAGAGCATTGCTTAGTGAACACTAGCTATAATTTGACACTTTTTAGCAATGCAGGAAAAATGATCACATTTAGCAGTAAAAGCTGCCTATATGGTTCTGAGACATTTACAGACTGCTTATGAGGTGTTCTGAGAAAGTGTTAAGTAAAAGTGTACCTCAATCAATAGAAGGAAACATAAACATATGTTTGTGGGCCTCAGAAATTACCAAAAAAACTAAACATAATTGAATTCTTGCTATTTTTTTTTTCAAATGAAAATGGCCGTTTACTCAGAGAGTATCCAGTTATTGGACATAAAACTAAAGTTATCCATATACCCCAGATTTCATTATAATAAGCCATGGAAGAATGTTGTTGGAACCACAAGTCAAAAGAAGAGGATGATTCCATCCTATCTCAGATGCCAGGAAAACAATAATCAGTTTTTCCTTTTTTTTTTCTTTAGTAAAGTGGGAAGGGTTTTTTGTTTTTTGTTTTTGGTCTATAAAGCAAGTAAAACATTCCCTCACCCTTGCTTTTATTTTCTTGAAACTGAATTGAATATCTTGCTACATTTACTTTCTTGGACTTCAGAATTCTTAAAATAAAATGTTCTTCCGTCTGGTCTGATTTGCCAAAAGCATTTATTTCTGTGCTGCTGTTGTTGTTTTAATTCTTGGGATACTCATCTGCTTTTTCCGGAATTTCTCCTTCTCTCTCTTCCTGTCTCTTTCTCTCTCTCCTCCATTTCTATTTATTTCCCTCTTTCTCTTCCTTCTCTCTTCTCAAAACACTGTATTTCAGAAGACATCTGTCTCTTCATTCTTCATCTCCTCTCCAATTTTCCTTCATTTTAAATATGTAAGAGAGTAAAGAGTATACTCTCCGACTTACGGACTACCCCCTAAATGATCAGTTTCCATCCTGGAACCATATATCTTTAATAGTTTTTGTGTACCCTTCCAGATTTTAAAACTTTTACCATTTGAAATTTTAAAAAATATGTAATCCTATATTTTTCTAAAAATATAAAGGGTAATATTCTGGACCTTGCCCTTTCCACTCAAGAATATACTTTAGAGATGTGTCTGTGTCAGTCCATTGACATATTCTCACTCTTTAATATTTCTTTTTCACTGGTCCTATTTTTAAAAATTTTCAAAGTTAGGTAATATTAAATATATATATTTATATAATACTAATAAATAAATTCTCATGAACTTTCTGTCGTACATAGTAATATAATATTACATGTATCATTCTATTTACTAATGGGCTCTTTGTCTTTTCCCCTGTTTCTCTCCAGAGAGAATTATTCTCTTAACTTTTGTATTGTAATCATTTTGGTTTTAAAATTTTTTCTAGGGACACCTGGGTGGCTCAGTTGGGTAAGTGTTCAACTCTTGATTTTGGCTCAGGTCATGATCTCACAGTTCTGTGTCAGGTTTCAGGCTGGGCATTGAGCCTGCTTAAGATTTTCTCTCTCCTTCTCCCCAACTTGCATTCTCTCTCTCTCAAAAAATAAAATAAAGTAACGTAAAATAAAATAAAACAACATAAAATTTTGTTCTAATTTATTTTCACTCAGGAACAATATTTTTTGTTTTCTTAGCTTTACAAAAAATAGTATTGTATTCAGTATTCCAAAATTCGCTTTTCCACTCAGTACTGCATTGATGCTTACAGTTGTAATGCACTCACTCTCATTGATTATGAGAGTCCATCATGTGAATAGGTATTACAACTGATTTATTGATCTCTCTGTTGATGGCCATTGAGTTGGTTCACTCTTTTTTTCCTATAATGGGTAACAACTGCTATGAAAATTCTTACATATCTGGAAAATATCTGTTAAGAGATTATAAGAAGTATTTGAGGTATTTGCCTAAATAAGGAAGAATTGCTGATTTATAGAGCATGAGAGTGTTCAACTTTAAAATAATGACATTTTTTTTTTCAGAATGGCTATACAGGGTTAATAATGCAACCAGCAGTATAGAATGACTTATATCCATTCCAACACTTGGTCTTGCAAAAACTCTTATGTTTGCATTCATTTCTCTGGTGTGTATATTTAAGTGGATTTACTGGGTCACAGGTGGTTGTTCGATTACCTTTAACAGAAATCACCAAAGAGTTTTTTCAAAGCAGTTATATATCTTCTTTTACCTGCAAAAGGTAATATTATATAATCTATCTCTAGATGTTTGCATCTGTCTCTCTGGTTTCTGTGTGTGTGATTGTCTTGTTGAATGGATAGAACTTTTCACTAAGTAGATCTAGAGTTGGGAGTCTTATGCCGATCAGAAATAATCTACTGTCATTTTCTGTAGGTTTTTCTGTCTTTTGTCATTATTTTACAGAAGGGAATAGTGTCCTCCATTCTCTCCACCAGAGGCTTTAAGCCCACATGACAGCATCCTGTGAGACAAGTCGACTAAGGTGCACCTTGAGTCACTTAGCTCCCTTGTCTTAAGAACATAATCCTCTCTCTCAACTGTATCTAATACCTGCAAATCCAGAGTCTTTCTAGTCACACTTCCTTAGAAATCAAATCTTCCTGTTATTCTAGGTTGGAGAAAGGATAATTACCTATCTGCAGAGGAAGAAATCTGCACAGAAAGAAATCAAGATTCTCTTTTGTAGAAACAGCCATAATCTTTCTTCTCCTTCACAGATGGCCCTTCGTCCAACCCCAATTTTACAAGTACCGACTTCTCCCAATTCCCAGGTCTTCTGAAAAGGCAGTTGCATTGTTAATTTGCTTGCTTCAGGTCTTCTCCTGGCATTCCAGAGTCGGTTTGAGATTTCTCCTGAGAAGTCAATTAATATTTGTCCTCCACTATTCACTTTTAAGGTTTATTGCTGTCATATTCTCTCCTGTACCCTCATCCACATAGGCCGATGCAAATTGAGTCTCATTTTCTACCACTTCCGTTTAGCCTCAAGAGGAAAAGTAGGTAAATCAGTGTATTTTATTAAGCATGTCCTTCTCCCTGATCATACTAATTGAACCCCTAACACTGGGACTAAAGCATTTGTCTGGCTTCTTTTTTCTAGAGACTCTAAATCTACTTTGATCCTTTCTGAGTAACTTTCTAGCTCTTCAAAATTCCTTCCACTGTGTTATATAGAACAGTATTTTTAAAAAATTTATAAGTCCATTGACACATTTGATAAAGATAAAAGCTTCCTGGACTTTTTATATAACAAATTTGAGACCCTCATTAGAATCACTGTATTAGCTTTACAACACAAAATTCTAATTTTCTTGTGTTCTATATTTTGCATTACCAAAAACAATAAAAACTTATTTTCAAGAAGAAAAATGATATCATTATATTTATGTCAAACTGTATTGACTCCAGGGATTATGACCCTGTTGTGAATAAATGATTTGAATAAATGATTTTGAGATCTCCAGTTGTGTAGGCACAGGGCAGAGAAGCAAATTGTGTGACCCGGTTCTAGACAACTTTGTCAAAACTCCTTTTTTTTAGTGTTTATTTTTGTGAGAGAGACAGAGAGTGAGGGGAGAAGGGACAGACAGTGAGGAAGACACAGAATCTGAAGCAGGCTCCAGGTTCTGAGCTGTCAGCACAGAGCCCGATGCGAGGTTTGAACTCACTTACTGTGAGATCATGACCTGAGCCTAAGTCGACTGAGCCACCCAGGCCCCCCTGTCAAAACTCTTAAATAAGACAACCCCACTATAATTCAGCTTCCCTGTCAATAGTTCGTAAGGGTTTCAGTCAGTGGTCAGAGATTTCTAATGTACTGTACTGGGTCCTCTGTTCAAGTTGTTTCTCTCGGGATTCACTGTAGCATGTAATATCACCCCTCCCCTCCTTAATTTAGCTGGTTTTCACTGAACATGCATTTTCCATTAAACTTAAAAGTAAATAATGTTATCATACTTTAAAGAAAAAAAGTTTTATAAGCCATTTAAGAAAAAACTATTTGTTGAACACAGAAATATTAGGAGAAGTTGGGGAACGAAACAAAGAAGAGATAGATAAAGAAGTCAGTTAAATATAAGGAAATTCAACAGAAACAAAATAATGGGAATATTTAATGATTTTTTGTGTGTGTGTTAGGAAATATTTTTGATCTTTAGCCTTTTTTTTTTCTTTTGAGAGTGAGAGAGTGCAAGCAGGGGAGAGGGGCAGAGGGAGAGAGAGAGAGAGAGGATCTTAAGCAGGCTCCATGTTCAGTACAGAGCCCAACACGGGGCTCAATCTCACAATGGTGGGATCATGACCTGAGCCAAAATCAAGAGTCTGATACTCAACCGACTGAGCCACCTGGTGCCCCAATGTTTAGCCTTTTTGATGGAAAGAAAATTAAAACCTTTTCCTTCAATTCCAATGTCTCTGAACCATTCCTCTGTTCTCCTCTGCGCTTATATGTTTAAAACAATCGGTGGGCACTAATCTGACCTTAACATCTTATTCATGTTTAATGTTTTAATCTATTTCTTCGTCTTCTCTGAATTTCTTTCCATTTGTCATTGTCTTTCAGGGCCAACAACTTCAAGAAGTGATTGTACCTAGTATTCCAGACACTGTTTTACCTCAGCTGTATACACTGGGACTTTTGCTTCCTTCCTGTGTGCAGCCTGATTCTTTTTAAGACCAACACATTGCAAAATGGTGTCTGGATAGTTGTTTTTCCCAAAGATATAGTAGTGTCATTCTAAGAAGTCTTTTTTCAAATTATTGCAACTTACCTCACCATTAATTCTGTATTAAAATATGGAGAATTAGGTTTATTAAGTGCCTATCCAATTGAACATGATAATAATATAGGAGTATAACACTCTGCACCAACTAGATCCAATGCAATTGACCTACTGAAAAAAGGTGTTCCTCAGGAGACCTATCATCTCTACGGTTAGCCTTTGCAAAGGTTATAGAAAGAATAATTGAAGGATCTCCATCTATCTGACAGGTCTGCAAACCAGCAAACTCTTTGAAACTATTTCCCTGTGCAGTATAGGAAAGTGATCATCTTCAGTCCTTACACAGCACTGAAATGTGATTTTATTAGTTAGCATTTATTTATTTGTCTGATCCACATGCCTACTTTAGATTTTAATTGTACGAGATCAGGGGTATTATCTACCTCACTGTTTTATTCCTACTACCCAGAACACAGAAGATGTTCAATAAATACTTGTCAAATTATTAGAATAGAGTAAGCAAGGAGCAGTAAGATAGCAAAATATTCATACACATCTTAGACTATGAAAATTGTAAATATGTTGCCTTCAAAAACAGGACTATGTTTTATACACCTATAAAACTGCAACATATACCCATCTAGTGGCTTCTACATATAACATGATTAACCCATACTGGTTTTAATTAGCTAATGAGTTCATTAAATGTATAGCTATCTTTTGAGAAGGCTATAATTTCCCTAGTTTACAAGGGTGTCGATATTTATTTTAATACAGAAGTAGTAAGGGACAGTGGTATGGGCTAAAAAATGTTTATAGAAGTTTTGAGCATACATTAGTAGTTGAAATGGAGCGAAGTTTACATAAATTAAAAAGTCTAGTGGTAAATTGATAAGACAAGATAACGGATTTGACCTTGAGGTGTAGAATGTTAAAGTATCAAGGATATAACCAGAACTACTTCTTGTTGCTCTCTACGTGAATGGCTAATGCCTAAAAATATATATATATATAGGTCACACTGAGAGAATCATGTGAATTGGATAAAAGAAATGCTTTAGAACTTTTGAAATTTGTGTAGTCCACACCTGGATTAAATATCACTGGAAAGTATGTGGCTTCTGTGGTTGCCTCTCTCCATTTCTTTTTAGAAATCAGTATCTCAGTAGTTGAGGTGAGGAACAGATACCATGTTTTAAGAAACACTCTCCTTACTTAGATGTATATAGTTCCTAAGGGTATTCATAATTTTAATTATCATCCTACCTTTACAGTATCTGTAATATATTTTCTCAAAAATTATAAGTATCTTATTAGCTTCCTAAATTAACTATAATATGGCTTTTTCCATGAAAAAGTATCTATGATTAATTATGCATTCCTTAACAATTTATCACTATGAATATTTTTTCTATTTTCTTAAACATTTGACAAGGCTATCAACTTAGGATTTTACATATTACAAAAGAGTAACATTTCAAAGATATAATCCTATTCTTACTGAGCAAAAAATGCTATTCCAATTTTTAAAGTGAAACATTTTTGTGGAATTTAAGTCCAGGAGGATTCATTTTTAAATCATGATGTGTTGTCACTGGTGTAAAACATATAAGCTTATTTGATATCTTTTCATTCGTGTTCCCCATATCATTGTCATGTATCAAGTTTCCCTCAAAATGTAGCCAGGCCTAACATCATGACTCTTTCAGTCTCACTTGGAATATAAAAAGCTGCTTCATGAACTGCAAATCATGAAAACATACATATTTCTCGTAGAGTATTTGGTAAGTCGGAGAAATATTTAAGCAAGGTAAACTCTTTGAAAAGGTGTTTAAAATGACAGTGAGAGGGAGACTGGGACTACACACAGAAAGTAAAATATGTGTATCTTGCTGAGAGGGTTGCAGTCAGAAAAACTAAACAGGAGCCTAATGAATGAAAACCTTTACACCTCATCATTTATTTCCTAATCAGCTACATCTTCTTACGGACAAGAGAATTTTCCTTCATTCTATAAAAACATTAAGTGAATTAACAAATGAGATAACTCCTGCACGTGCATTTTATTAACTCTGAACTTTGAAATCTGTTTTTGTTTTTTTCTCCAGTTTGACAAAGTCTGGGATTCTTACCCTACTAATATATTTTTGATGACAATTAAACCAAAAAGCAGTAACAAACTAAGCCTTTTATTTGGTCTCTTTATAATGTCTTTTTAGAATGTAACTATGCGCAGATAGAGCCACCACATTCTGATGTTTCCACAACATTGTGATACCCTTTGCAGTAGGTCAAATTGTGTCCCTCAAAAAAGGTATGTCCCAGTCCTAACACCCAGTACTTGAGAATGTGATATTTAGGAAAAGGAAACTTTGCAGTTGTGATTAAGTTAAGGATCTCAAGATGAAATCATCCTTGATTTGTGAGGTCCCTCCATCCAGACAATTATCCTTAGGAGAACAAGGTAAGACAGAGACACAGAAGTCTGACAGCCATGCCAAGGATGGCTGGCAGTCACCAGAAACTGCAACAGTCTTCCTTAAAGCCTTCAGAAGAAAATAACCCTACCAACACCTTGATTTTGGACTTGTGGCCTCCAGAACTTAGAATAAATTTCTGCTGTTTTAAAGCCTCCAAGTTTGTGGCAATTTGTTATGGCAGTCCTAAGAAACTAACATACCCTGTTGTCATCACTTCCATGATATATCATTTTTTTTTAATCCACTAGTAGGACTGTAGAGCATGGTAAAGGAAATATGCTTTGGAGAATATTTGTCTAATTTCAGTCCTGGCTTAGTGGCTTACTAGCCTAAAAAATAGTATTTATATATATATTTAATATTGCAAAAAATAGTACAAATGTCATTGGGCTTGTATCCAGATTAAATAGAAAATGTACCTAAAGCTGCTCACAGATATAAAGGAATTAAACAATAGATATTGTTAAGAGCAATTATTCCCTAGAGATGTCTGATGGTCCTATTAAGCATTATTCATACTTAATTCAATTTGCCTTATCCATTATTGTAATGATTTTTTCCATTTGAGAGGCTTCCTGTTGGTCTGGGAAATTTCATTCTTCCTAAATTTCTAAAGATGTAGTTTTAGGCTACAATAGCAAAGTGTGGATTGGACTTTTCATAGAAGACTTTAACAGGTACTTTAACATGTAGATTAATTCTGTTCTAGAATTTCAATACACTAAAGAAAGGAATCACTCAGCTTTCCAAAAGGGATTAGAATTTCCTGAGAAAGTCATATTGTTATCACAACACACCAGATAGATTTTCAGGACTGAGAGGTCATGTGATTCTTTCTCCATGGAGCAATGGAGATAGGTTAATGCATCTTCTCCAGGACCCACCAGAAACCTGTCCGCATGTGTCTAGACCATGTCAAACTATACCTGTGCAAAAGGACTCCTACACCTTTATCTCCTCTCTCATAAAAAAAAAAAATAGTTTTTTTTAATTTTTTGGTTTGGTGGTGGTTGTTATTTTAGAAAAAGTACAAGGAAGGTAGATGCGCAGAGGGAGAGAGAGCACAGAGCCCCACCCACAGAGGACTCCATCCCATGATCCTGGGATCACAACCTGAGCCAAATATAAGAGTGGGGCACTCAACCGTCTGAGCCACCCAGGCACCCCTAGTTTAATTAGAATGACAAATTATAGTTCTAAGATATTTGGCCTATCTAGATTTGCACTTGAAAATATCTAGGAAAAATGAGATTTTTTTTTCTTTAAGTTCACTGATTTTTCATTTTCTGTTTTAAAATATTTCTGTAAAGAATCAGTGACTGTTACTTTAAAAAGACCAGGATGAGAGTGTTAGGGATCTGTTAAAGGACTATATAAACCAAATATTTGAAGAAAAGTTAACATAGTCTAAAAAGTTAAAAGGATTTCCAATAGGAGTTAGTATGTTTGAAGGGATAATGTATACCACACTAGCGAATGAGCGATTCACTCATGTAAGTGAACTCTTATACTTACAGCAGCAGGAAGCCTTGGGAAGATTTGTTTTACATGAATCTAGTTCTTGGGAATTTATTTAAAAGTCATTATATTTAAGAAAATAAGTGAGTAAAGGGGGAAAAAGGTGAACCAAGAAACAAACCCTTTTTTAATTATATTTTTGTTTTTTTATTCTCAAGTTAGTTAACATACAGTGTAGTCTTGGCTTCTGGAGTAGAATCCAGTGATTTTTCTCTTACATATGATACCTGGTGCTCATCCCAACAGTGCCCTCCTTAATGCCTGTCACCCATTTAACCTTCTCCCATCAATTCTCAGTTTGTTTTCTGTATTTAAGAGTCTCTTACGGTTTGCCTCCCTCTATGTTTTTATTTTATTTTTCCTTCCCTTCCCCTATATTCATCAG
Source organism: Cryptoprocta ferox (assembly GCA_028646485.1). NCBI lineage: Eukaryota > Metazoa > Chordata > Mammalia > Carnivora > Eupleridae > Cryptoprocta > Cryptoprocta ferox. The sequence goes on from CM053567.1 coordinate 22,899,338, forward strand.
TTAAGTTTCTCAAATTCCAGGGTCATTGGGTGGCTCAGTCGATTAAGCATCTGACTTCAGCTCAGGTCATGATCTCACAGTTTGTGAGTTTGAGTCCCACTTTGGGCTCAGTGCTGTCAGCATAGAGCCCACTTGGATCCTCTGTCCCCCTCTGTCTCTGTGCCCCACCCCTCTTGTGTGATCTCTGTCTCTCTCAAAAAATAAATAAGCATTTAAATTTTGGTGCAAATTTAGAAATTGACATATATTTGCTACTAAGATTACAAGAATGTTTGAGATCACTAAGGAGAGTATTTGACTGAGAATTGTTCCTAGATACCAATATATAGGGGCAGGAAGAGAAAAAAAAGAGGCCATCAAGGAGGATGAGGACAGAGAGGTTTGACTGTGATCAGAAGAAAGCAGTATCATGCAGTGAAAGGAATTGAGAAAGGGAGAGTAAACGATAGTGCTCTAACAGTCAGGGTTCATTCAGTGGAGAGACAGAAAATACAGGTTTTTTAAGCAGAAAGGTATTTAACCCAATAGTGGGGTTTTTATAAAACTGTTAGAAATCTTAAAGTTTCAGGTTCCTGTCTAGGTCTTCCACGATGATACTCAAAACAAAAGGAGATAGTGTCTTCAAAGCCATCACAAGAGCTATAAAGAAAACAGGAGACACTGGTGCCTCTCCAAAAGACTTTCACAACTGGAATGCTGGAGAATGGGTATACAAACCTCAGATCACTCCATGGATTCGAAAATTAGATCAAGAATTTGTGGCTGACGTCAATTCTTGACAGCAAGATGTGAGATAATGGGCAATGGGACACAAGTGAAAACAACCCACCCTTTTCCAAATCCTGTGGAGCAGCAGCAATAGCCACAGGCCACAGGGAACAGTTCTCCACTTCCTCTGTGCTAATCTTGCTTGAGTACATCTAATTGGAAAAACCCATTTCACAACCAGAATCATAGCTGCAAGAGAGCTAATGAAATGAAAATTTTTGCTTTCCTATTTTTCTAATTAATAATAAGAAAAAGAGTTTAAGAAAACCTCTCTGAAGAATACATCCACAAGCCTCAAAAACAGAATAACCTTTCACCAAGAAAAATATCAGTCGAATATATCAATTAAATGTCATCAGTGGTCACAGTAAAAAGAGCATCTGTGTCATGGAGAGCGCAAATACCATATTAAGGAGACTTGGGGAAGTATGTGGCATATAAAGAAGCGCAAAGAATAAGTAAAGACTGATTAATTTCCAGAGAAAGGAGAGGAAAAAATACTCAGTAGTATTAGTATAAGAAACAGAAAGGAGAAGTGTTGTTTTTGTTCATTTGCTTGTTTAACAAGAGATAATTAAAACATATCTATGCGTTGATGAAAAGTTACCTATAGAGATAAAGGAGATTCAAGGTACAGTAGTTGAAAGACGGGACTATTGAGTCAGCAAGTCACTCGTGGGAGTGAAAGGAAATTAAGGTAATGTGTAAAGGTGTTTACCTCAAGCAGAAACAAGAAAACAGATCTTTAAGACTAATGGAGAAAAGTATAATGAATATAGAATGGATATGTTTTCAGGTACATGTAAGAGGAGTGAGATTGTCACGAATGGCTCTAAACTTTTTGTTTGTTTCTCAAGAGGAAGTAAAATATCCAGGAAGAATGAGAGAGAAGGAAATTGAGGTAGAATACATGGGAGAGTCAGGAAAGTTTAGCATAATCATTGAGAAAAATGAGAGATAGAGCTAACGAAGACTAGTAAAAGCATTTACTAGTTTTGTTGAGGTCCCAATCAGGCTTACTGACTATTATATTATCACTGGTGTGTTATTTGTCCCAGCAACACTTACTCAACCAAGAATATGTGCCAAGATACAGATCATAGCTTCGATTCAGAATGGTTTCAATGGATGAAGGTGGTGAATGATATGTTTAGAGGAATCTGGGTTACTGAAAGAGGTGTTCAGATACTTGACATGAGATTTGGAAAGGTTAGTGAAGGAAGAGAGGTGAGGAGGCATCTGATAGATTATAGAAGTCAGCAAGGTTTGGGAAACTTTGATGAGATAAAGTGGAGGGAAAAAAGGAGTAAATTTGCTGAAAAAAAAAACAGTAAGTCATGGTCAGAGAACAAATTATATTTTAAAATTCTGAGCTTGACCAGTTCAGGTTAGGATCTGTCCTTGTAGGGAGGATTCTTTGTGTGATAATGCGAAAGGCCATCTGAATAATGAAATGATGTTGTACAAATCTCAAGTGTGTGATCCACATACAAAAGCCTACAGTAAATGTAGAAGATGATCATAATAGCTGTAAATAATACATGAAGAAGAGGTAGTATAATGCTCAAAGGAGTAGTAGTTTTAACATGAAGTGGAATACTTGTCTGAAAGTACTGTTGCCAAGCTAGAGAACAACAACCCTACTTTCTGACATCAGTTTGTGGAAATAAGATATTATACTAAAAATATTAATGTAGTAATTTTGGGGGCAATGCCAAAGATAAGAAATTGAAGCAATTTTAAATATTAGGCAGGGATAGATTCTAAACTTGTATAATTCCACAATGAAGTGTTTTCTGTTTTCTAGTAATATCAAAAAAGGATTAAAGTTTTAATAAATGTAACATAGTTTGTTTCATGAAGTTAATTTTTATCATCTTCTTAGATAATATATGTCTAATATTTTGGGGCATCAGATTTTTGGGTTTTCTGAAAGGTGGCAATAGTAGGAGATGATGATACCTTTGCAGAAATTCTTTTCTTAAGATAATGTTAACCTCAAAATGTTTTGTGAAATTTTACTCATTTGTAGTATCCAAACAACATTTTGTAGTGTCTTAGCTCACAACAATCCCTCCGTATTTCATTGTCTTTCGTAGCTGGGGGTTTCTCACTCACATTATGTAAAATGTGCCCATAGACTCTGTTTGCTTGATCAAACTTTGATACCTGCCTCCAGTTGGTTTCCAGGAAGTGGTCTCTAACGTGAGGTTAGCATGTAGGGAAGGGAAGGAGAAATGGCGGGACAGAGTGTGACATGAAGCCATGATGTGGTCCCCACAGTGGGTCCCCCTGGGAGCTTCGAGGTTGGAATGGTCTCGGAGTTATTTTGAGCTGGAGATAAGAAGGCCAGGCCTCTGTATCCCCTCATTGATCAGTCGTTGGATGTAGTTTGCCCAGAAAGGAGGCGTGATTTTGGGCAAGGCAGTGTTCTTCGATCAAGACCATCCTGAAAAGGAGCTGAAGCTGAAAACTATCTTTTCAAACCCTTTCAACACGTGGGAAGAGGAGATCCTGCATTTCTGAGAGGAAATCTGGAGGGCACATCCATTGGAGTACCTGAAAAACCCAGGTAAATCTAAGACCGTTTCCCAGGAATGCAATATTAGGACCAGTATTAGGACCAGTTAACTAGATCTAGTCAACTAGATAGCTATATCAAATATTCTTAACAAACATAATTAATCTACCTATTATTTATTATATTCACATGATATGGATTTAAGAAAGTACTGCCCAAAAGTATGAATAGAACTATGTGAAGTACATACAAAAGTTGAATAAGTTTAAATACTAAAGACTTAATTTTTTTTTACCACAAGGAGTTAAAAATAATTGCCTAACATGATACATACTCAATATATACTTGTGGAGTGAATATGTAAGTAATTAAAATGATTACATTGAATTTGTGGCTTGTTTAGGATTATTTTGGATGAGTCAAATTAAATATTAATTTACATTATAGCCAATATATAAAATCTGGTTATGACATAATGACTAGCTTTATTTTTGCTATTATTAACAAAAAATGGCCAAAAGTTTTGAGTGACTTCTAATGTATGATAACGCATATCAAATCAAATGATTTTTCTTTGCCCTTCAAAATCATTAAAGCAAAGATGCTAAGGTCTAACTAAATAGGTTTTCAAAATAGCTTCTATTCTCTTTACAAGGGAACTTTCCTTTTGACATTTAAGTTTTAAATATCTTCAAACTGATAGACTTCTTCATAAGGTATTTCAACTGTTATTTGCAAAGCTTTTATCCAGGGACTTTATGGGTAATTCTCTACAGATTTTTTATACTCTTAAATGAGTCAACATGAAGGCTCTGTAAAAAAAATAATAATAATAATAATGAAAATGTGTACATTAGATTTGGTGTCTCTATAAAAGGAAACATTGCAGGGTGAGGAAATCAGACATTCAGGTTTTAAATAACTAGAGATAGTTGTCCATTAAATCGTTAACAGCAAGAAGTTTTGCATTCTAAAGGCCTATTAAAAAAAGAACTTCCTGTTTCATTACAAGAAACTGTCAGTTGATTCTCTCAAAACACCATATATAAATTAACCATTCTAAATACTGTGAAAATCATAGTCTGAATAGTCTCATAAATCATATATACCATAAAACTGCTTCACGTATTGGCAAAAAAAAAAAAAAAAAGGTTAAAAAAAAAGCTTCTGGTGTTTCACAGATTTATTTCAAAGAATACAAACCAAAATGTTTATTTCTATGCCTGCTTATATAAAAACACACATCATGTTCCTGCAAAAGTGTGATTATTCCATATTTCTAATAACTATAATTTTATTTAATAGTGCTACACATTTTTCATAGCTTCTTTGTGTCATTTATAGAGGAAGAAGTAATATTAACACTGTGACGTTTTCTAGGTTCCATTTTAAATATATTTAAAATGATAGAAATAATTCTCATATAGTGAAAAGAAATAAATTATAATATTTCAGAGTAGTATGACTTTTGAAATGACACTGTGAAGATCTCCTTAGGCATCCAGCAAATAAAAAAATATTTATTCAAGGAAATCTACTACATCTCTGTAAGACTAAGGACTGTGAGGTTCCACAGCACTTAAACCATGACTCATTCTATCCCTACTTCCCCCTCATCAGCTCAACATTACATAAGATCTAATATAGGGTGGGGATGATCAAGAAATGGGGCTCCGTCTCCCCACAGCTTCCCTAACCTTTGTCATTCTTCTGGCAATCTGTTGTTGAGTCTAAATCCCAAGCAAGTGCAGCTTCAGGGACAAGGTCTCCCTTCCACCACCTACCTATTCCCTATTCAAAAGGCAGAGACTCTACCTTACCGTAGTCATGTCAGGCCAAGAATATTGGATGCTTAGATTTTCCCAGATCATTTGCATGGGAAAGCTTCAAAACTGGGACAGGCAAATTGCAAAGATGATAGGATAGCATCCCAACCCATTTCCCTGCTTGTAAAGCAGAAGGGACACTCCCAGAGACATGGCTCACTGTTGGTATCCAAGCTCTGAAGCAAAAACACAAGGGATTTTGCTTAGGAGAAAGGTAAGACTTAATAACAGAGAGCTGTGAAGTTCTCTCCAAAGGAACAGACTTTATGTAAAACAGAATGTGGGGAAATTTGACCCTACAGGTGCTTTAAAAAATAATGGCAATTTTGGTAGTAAGCATTAAAAAATAATTTTTAATGTTTATTTATTTTTGAGAAAGAAGTAGGAGACTGGAAGAGAGAGAGAGAGAGAGAGAGTAAGTGAGAGAGACAGAGGATCCCAAGCAGGCATGTGGGTCTTGAGCTCAGGAACTGCGAGATCATGACCTAAGCTGAAGTCAGATGCTTAACTGACCGAGCCACCCAGGTGCCCCTGGTGGTAAGCATTTAAGTGAAGGGAGGCAGGTCGTTCCATTAGATCAACCAGCTAAAAACCCTAGGTCAGCGAGTTTGCTAGAGAGAATCAAGAACACAGGCAGCTAAGAAGAGTACTCCTGGGATCCGAACTGACCTCAAACACTGACCCTTGCAGAGTGATCTGTGTTCAGTGGATCATACCTTAGAGAAAGGTACCCTAGGGTCATTGTCAAGAACAATAAAGCAATCAGTAGGCAATCAGTGAAAACTAATAGTTGTGTCTGATACCAACAGAGGCAGACAGTTTAACAGAGAGGTAAGAGAAAGACTTAGTGACAGCCCTGCTAAAACCACTATCCTCTCCAGGCGACTGTGAATTCCCAAGGCCGTACCCTCTGAGTAAGGACAACAAAGATTTCACATTTCAGGGAAAATAGACTTCACTGCAGTAATCCAGGAAGTCACTAAACAAGCAAACAGCAATAACAGCTCCTGGAAAGGTTGGGGAAGCACTCAAAGTTGCTATAATGTATCATCTAAAATGTCCAGTTTAAAAAAACAAGTGACAAAGAAACTGAAATGTGACCAAAATATAAGAAGAGAAGCAGACCACAGAAAATGCCTATGAGAGCAATCACACATCAAATTTAACAGAGACTTGAATGTATCTACTGTCAATATGTTCAAAGAACTAAAGGAAATCATGGTTAAGGAAGTCAAGCAAGGCATGATGAAATATTGCATAAAAAAGAATATTAACAGGTATAAATTAATTTTTTAAAGAACAAAATGGAAATTCTAGAGTTGAACAAAATAACTGAAATAAAAAACACAGTACAGGGGCTCAGTAGTTCATCTGAACTGAAAAAAAAATAGTGAACTTAAAGATATACATTATGCATTTCAAATAACAGAAGGGGGAAAAATGAATAAAGAGATTCTCAGAGAAATGTGAGATACTCTTAAATACAATGACATACACATAATGACGTATACATTCTGGGGAATGCCAGAATGAGAGAGAATGGAGGAGAAAAAAATTTCAAAGAAACAATGGCTGAAAACTTCAAAAAATTAATGAAAAACATTTGTGTATACCTCCAGGAACCTCAAAAGACTTCAAGATAATCAAATAGAACCACTAGAGAAGTCCTAGTAAAAATGCTGAAAGCCAAAGGTAAGGAGAAAATGTTGAAAGCAGCAAAAGAAAAATAACCTGTCACTTACAAGGGAATACTAATAAGATTAACAGCTGATTTATCATCAGGAATAATGGAAGCCAGAAGACAACAGGGCAATATATTTAAAATACTCAAAGAAAAAGTGTTAACCAAGAATACTGTATCAGCAAACTTTTCATTCAGAAAAGAAGGTGAGTGGAGACATCCCAGATAAAAACTGGAAGAATGTGTTGTTAGAAGTCCCATCTTACACGAAATACAAAAGGAAATATTTTATGTTGAAAGCAAGTGACCACAAACACTTCTGATAGGGGGGCAGGAGAACACTTTAATTGCTTTAATTGCTTAAAGGCAATTAATTAAACAATTATGAAAAACAGCATAAATGTATATTTCCCTTTTTAAGTAATTTTAAAATCAATGTGTATGCAATTGTATATATATTATATATGACTTGAATATGAAATATATACTTATAAATGTTTTATATATATAATTAGTCATACAACATAAATATACTGTTGGATCTATAACATATAGAAATGTAATATGTTTATCAACAGCAGCATGAAGAATATGGGCAGAAGCAAAGCTGTATTAGACTGAATAGGTCAAATGAAGAGAAACAGAAATGATAAATAAGATTAATTGAACACTTAGTCTAAACATACTTTCCCTATTTCTCCCCTCAGCTTTCTTAAAAGAAAAAAATTGTAATAATTATAACAATGTTTGTTATGTTCATAGCTATAAAATGTATAAGAAAAATAGCAACAAGAGGGGACAAATAGAATAAAGCTATTAGGAGCAATATAAATATGTCTCACTGGCATTAAATTGATATAAATATGAAAAGATTTTGATAAATCGAGGATATAGTAACTGCTAGAGGAACTATTAAAAAATAAATTGAAATAATATAGTGAAACAATTATTAAAATGTACATCTAAACAAAAGCTTGTGGTGCACCTGCGTGGCTCAGTTGGTTGAGCATCTGATTCTTGACTTCAGCACAAGTCATGATTCCAGGGTCATGGGATCAACCTCCCGTGCTGGGCTCCACACTGAACATGAAGCCTGCTTAAGATTCTCTTTCTCTCTTCCTCTGCGCCTCTTCCCCACTCATGCATTCAGTCTCTAAAAAATAAAACATAAATAAATAAAAGCTTGTACACAAATGTTCATAGCAGTATTATTGATGGTAAGCAAAAAATGGAAACAACCTTAATGTCCATCAACTGATGAATGATAATTAAATATATTTTAGAATTAGTACATTATCACAGCATGATCCGGTAACTCATGATTTACTTAAAACCCAAATAGAAAATAATGCACAACTTCAGAAATATAATTAGTAAACAATTACCCACTATGACCTGTTAAAAATAGATGTGCAAATTAAGATAAGGCATTTTAATTTATTATTTAACACCTTTTTTTTGGAAAAATAAAACCATAACTAACTAGGTGTGATAAAATAATCAGGAATTGCTGCCAAAAAATACATAAAATATTTTTGGGGGTTTTAATTAAAAGCATTTATAGTTTTGTTCTGGCATGTACACTTCTCATAATCAAGACCAAAAATCTCAAAAGCTACAGAGAAAGATTTACACAGAATATGTTATATATATATGTATATATATATGTATATATATGTAATATATATGTGTGACTATACACATTCACATTTACACAATGTACCATCATTCATCCATAAAAAGTAATGAAGAACTGAATCATGCTATAGTATATATAACCTTGAAAACCCCATGCTAAATTAGAGAAATCAGACACATTTATATAACATGTCTAGAATACGAGAATCTATGAATAAAGAATATAAATGAATGGTTGCTTAAGGCTGAGGTAAGGGTGTGGGAGACAATAGGAAATGATGTAATAGCTATAAAATTTCTTTTGGGGATAATGAAAATATTCTAAAATTGATTGTGGTGATGGTTGACCAACTCTGAAATACTAAGTGCCACTGAATTGTATGCTTAAATGGGTGAATTGTATGGTATATGAATTATATTCCAATAAAGCTGCTATTAGAAAAGTGATTTAAGAAAACTACTCATAAGTTAACTTTGAAAAATTATTTTATTGCTATAATATCCTTTTGTACTCTAATTTTTCATATTTCAATTATATGGTTGTATAGTTTATCTCTTAATTTAGGTCATTTGAAAAAGACCAGTGAATTATGTGGATGAGCCTAGAGATTATTAATCTCCTAAACAAATACAAAATTCCACCACAAATTTTCCATCATTGTTATTAGTGTTCACTGTGTATCCTGTTATTAGCATGCTGTGGCACTTAACTTTATTTAATAACTTTGAATATGAAGAGAAAATAAAATAGAAACTGGCCATCTCCTCCTAAGGCCTGTCAGACTTCTGGTAGTTCTTACCATCTTAAAGGTCCCAGTTTTCAGTTTTGTTTTATACACCATTTAACTAGACCTTTTTCTTTAGGTAATTAGCTAATGATGTTATGATATGGGTAATGTTTTAAAATCCCAATATTAATGGTGTAGGTAATATGATTCATGTCAGTTCTATAGAAATATAGTGATTTATTAAAATAACATCAGAATGGTGGGATATTTATTGGTGGGATATTTATTATAAAAATGATGGTAAGGAAATAATCTAAAAGTAAGATTTGAAGTCAAGTAAACTTGTAAAGTTGTCACTTTGCTTTACCTATTATTGGAACTAGAATAACTTTATTAATTTACATTTGGGATTATACCAGTCCTACACTTTACACGTTCATGGAGCTCTTGAAACATCTCATGTCAGAGATCTGGGATTATCCAGTAGTACAATGTCAGTCCGTCCGTCCTTCCTTCCTTCCTTCCTTCCTTCCTTCCTTCCTTCTTTCCTTCCTTCCTTCCTTTTTAAGTTTATTTATTTCTTTTGAGAGAGAAAGAGCATAAAGCAGGGGAGGAGCAGAGAGAAGGAGAAAGAGAGAATCCCAAGCAGGCTCTGCACTGCCAGCTCAGAGACCGAAGCAGACTTGAACCCATGAACCACAGTATCCTGACCTGAGCTGAAACTAAGGGACTGAGCCACCCAGGTGCCCCAGCCCAACACTTTTCTTATGATTAATGTTTACTTGATGTATATTTTTTTCATTCTTTTACCTTTAACACCTCTGTATTTTTTACTTAAACAATATTTTTTGTAGAGATCATAAGCTGAGTGTTGCTTTTTTATTTAGCCTGACAGCATCTCCCATTCCTTTGGAGAAAAAGGCTTTTCATGTTTAATGAAGTTATTGATTTGGTTGGGCTTAGGTCTACCACTTTGTTGTTTGTGTTCTATTCCCTCTATTTTTATTATTTTTTCCCAGTTTTCCTTGTCTTTTGGGTTAACTTTGTATTTTTACTATTCAATTTTATCTCCGCTATTCCCTCATTAACTAGATTTCCTTTTCAAAAAATTCCTAGTGTTTGCTCTAAAGTTTACTGTATGTATCCTTAATCTATCACAGTCAAACTTTAAATAATATAATACTTCATGAATAATTTAGTGACATTATACTCGCATACGTATGATAGTATAATCCATATATCTCCTTTCATCCATTGTTCTGTTGTCATTTGTTTTAATTGTATATATGTTATAGAATGCACCTGATGTTTCATTTTTCCATTCAACACTCTGTAGTAATTTTTAAAAATTGAAAAATTGAAAAAGTTGTTTGTATTTATCCACATATTTGCTATCTGGTACTTTCCATTCCCCGGAATAAATATTGGTTTCTGGTATTATTGATTGCCTTCCTCCTAAAGAACTAGAAATTCCCTCAGTTTTGATTTTTTTGAGGATGTCTTTATTCCAACCTCTCATTTTTAGAGTTTTTTTTTTCCCAACCGAATACAGACAGAGTTTTTGTTTGTTTGTTTTGAGGGGTTTTGTTTTGTTTTGGTTTTGTTTTTTTTACTTTCAACGCTTTAAAGATATCACCCCATTTTGTGACTTTTTGTTGAGAAGGGTGGCATTTTTTTCTCTTTATTGCCATAAAATGGACACTTTGGGATCTTTTTAAAACTTGTTCTTTATTGTTAGTATTCAGAAAATTAATTATAGTGTGTATCACTGTGGCTTCATTTGTTGTTATCTTGTTTGAGATTTTGAATGTCTTGTATCTATGAGTTTATAGTTTTTCTCAAATTCAGTAAAAATTTCTATCTTTATTTATCAAGTGGTTTTTTATTCCAGTTATGCATTTTAGAACTCCTAATATTGCCCTAGACTTTACTTTTAAATTTTAATTTTATTCTGTAGTTTAGTCTCAGTAGTTTTTATTGCTAGTGTTGAAGTTCATTGGTTTCTTTTGTAATGTTCAATGTGCTCTTGATCTCATCCAGCAAGTTTTTCATTGCAAAAATGAATTTTTCATCTCTGCAAGTTCCATTTATTTCTACTTTGTATTTTTCTTCTCTCCTCATTTTCATGCTTTTTAAAAATTCCTGAATATACTTCTAATGGCCTTTTCAAGTCCTTTTCTGCTCTAATAATATAAGCATCTCTGTCACTTCTGCCTCTATTTCTATTGACAATTATTACTTGTGTATCAGTCACATTCTCCCGCTTCTTGAAATGTGTCATAAATTTTGACTGGATACTGGACATTTTGAATTTTGCATTGTTGAATGCTAGATATTGGAGTTTTCCTTTATTGGGTGTTGGGCTTTGTTCTGGAAAGCTGTTAAATTACTTGCAGATCAATTTATTTCAAGTTGTTGTTTGTTTAATTTTTTTTACGTATATCCGCCATGATTAAATTTTTTATTATGTAATCTCTATGCCCAATGTAGAGCTCAGACTCACTACCCTGAGATCAAGAGTTGCATGCTCTAGGATCTAAGCCAGCAAGGTACCCCTTAGTAATGCCTACAGTGATCTTTACCTTAGGACTAGTTTAGGTCTTATTTAAGACCTATTTAAGGTGTGACATATCTACAGCGTATCAAATGTCTTGTGAATTCAGTGACTCTCCCTGACTGGTTGGAACTCAGTCCTATATGAGCTCTGGGAATTGGTCAGTGTATAGCTTCATGGCCATATTTTACCTAATCTTGTGATATTTCACCCAAATAAATACATAGCTTAGTATTCAGCAATAAACACTAGAATTTCCAATCAGATGTCTGTATCTCTTTATCTACAAAGCAACCTCTTCTCCAGTTTAACTCCTGTGACCTCTTATCTCAGTCTCGCCAGTTCAGTAAGATTGTCACTTTACATGGGTTTACTGCCCTTGTGGAATGCCTCCACTCAGAAATCTGCAATGATTATAAGATTCACTATAATTTTTTCTCTTATCCCATGGACCACAGTCCCATACAGTAGTCCCCCCTTTTCCATGGAGTAAGGGCATTCCAGGATCCCCAGTGAACACCTCAAACTATGGATATATACCCTATAGTATGTATCAAACCCTGTATACATTGTTTTTTCCCTATATATACATACCTATACATGATGAAGTTTAATTTATGAATTAGGTACAGTAAGAGATTGACAACAATAATACTAAAACATAGAACAATTATAACATTATACTGTAATAAAAGTTATGTGAATGGGCTCTCTTTCTTTCAAAATATCTTATTGTATTGTACTCACCTTGGTTGTTCTTGTAATGATGGGAGGTAATAAAATGCCTAATAAAATGTAGAGATGAAGTGAGGTGAATAATGTAGGTATTGTAATGTAGTGTTGGGCCCCTGCTGACCTTCTGATAATGCATCAGAAGGAGGACCTTCTGCTTCCAGGCTGTGGTTGGCTGGGGGTAACAGACACTCGGGAAACTGAGACCATGGATAGGGGAAACTAGTGTACATAATTTCTGTAATTATTTATAGCAGAAAGGGCAAGTCTGGTTTAACTTCGTTTCAAAATGTAGATTTTCTGAAGTAAGCTTTTCAAAGGCAGCATGGCTATAACACTTTCTTAGGTTAGGGTATTGTCCTTCAAGGTGCATTTTATACTTAAAAGTTCTTAAATGATTCTGTGCCCCTAAAATAGGTAGAACACATGTGTCTTAGAACGGAGAAGTAGGAGTTGAATGGTCCTTTTATTTTTCTGCTAGTGATCCTCTTGGGAAATTTGTTCTCCCTCTTTCTGAACATAAGTCTCTGCTGGAATAGATGTCTGGTTTTGGGGGGTGTTCTGTGATTCTGGAAAACAACACAGAACGAGTTCTACCAAACTTCTGCTCTTTAATGATTTACATTAGACTTTTGTTGACTTGATTTAGAACTTTTCTGTGTATACAGATCAAGTAAGAATTCAGTAGACTCCCTCTCAATTTCGCTTACAGGAAAACCATGAGAAACTTGCCTACATCTTAGGTCTGCATGAGTCAGAGTATTCTGTTTGCTGCTTTGACCCTGTTATCTGTTTTAGCACCTGAAAAACCTGACATATGGCATTATAGAGCAGTAGAGAAAGTATAGAGCTCTGAGTTATCTATGCTGGGACAGTTAAACATCATTTAAGAGAAAACAAAGGATCTAATTCTGAAAAAAATCATTACAAAGGAATGTAAGATTTAACCTTGAATATAAAATCTTTAAAACTTTAAGTAGAAACTATAGAAGAATATCTTTATTATTTTTACAGGGAGTGGGCAGATAATATTTCATAGACACGATACAAATCTTAAAAATCAAAAGGAAAAGATGATTATACTAACACTAGAAGAGGAAATTTGCAACACAGAATGAGTTATCAGAATACATTAGTAATTCCAGTAAGTCAGTAAGAAAAAGAGAAAAAAATCTGAGAGAAAAAAAGGGCCAAAAAACCATTGTTGTCTTGGAAGTTAAGTAAGAAGCAACAACATTTAACATACCCAACCTAAATCCTATCCCAGCACAAAATACAGTGTTTTAAATCCAGCGTTGCTATGTCTTGAATTGCTTTCTTTTTTGACTATTAGCTGAAAACTTCAGAAATAAATGATATTCAGAAAAATAGACTGACTTGGTAGAAATTATTTAGTAGGAATATTAGTAGAATATTTCGATTTTGTAAAGTAACGTGTATCCCAAAGTTTTTAATGGAGATATTTTTAAATTGGTAAATAAAGTTACTTCCAAGTGAAAATACAAAAAAAATGAAGTGCATATTCTGATAGAAAATAAAATGGTACTTAAATAAAACTGGATGATAGAAATATCTATTGCCATAATGTAGAGTAAAATATTCACCTGTCAGAACCTTGTTTTTTTACAGATGTGAGTAGCCCTTCATCTTTGATATGCTGTCCCTCGATGTATATTTTCTGCTTTAATTATCTTGTGCACATTTCATATCTTAGCCATTCTTTGATGGTTACTAACTACTCTGAATTGATAGTACAATATCTGATCTTCCAGTAAAGATTGTATCTTTCTAGCTCAGATAAATTCTTATGCAATAATTTAATGATTTGAAATAAAGGCAATGTTACTATAAAGTTTAAGCAAATTTAATAACCTCTTAATTCCTGAAAACAAATCCCTAAATGCTTTTTTCTAGCGCAACTGACATTTATAATATGCATTATAAAATCATAATCACCCCCTATCTTTTTAGGGGACAAATTCCAACACATTTTTAATATCTCATTTATTTTCTTATGGGCTGGAAAATGGCATTAATTTCATCCTCATCAGGAGAACAGTGCAACTAAACTAGAAAGGCAGATGAGGTCAGGTAGCAAGTCTGTAGACAAGCTATAGCTTCCCTCCAATCCTATGGCATTTAGCAGTGGATTCTTGTCAAAGAGCTGTTTTGTTTTTTTTTTAATTTTGTTTGTTTGTTTGTTTGTTGGAGGGAGGTATTTTCATCTTTTTATGCCTTTGAGAATCCTTGACTTAATGTCATGCACACAAAATCTCTAACCCAAAATTGTATATAGCAATTTTGTCTGCCCTACTTTGGAGAATACACCAAAGTTATTTTAAAAGACTTTTGGTGGATTGCAAACGATCTCCACACAGTCTGATGCCAGATCACATTGGTCTGTATGGCTGTTAATTGCAGTTCCTGATGACGTTCCTCACTTAGATCACGTAAATATTCAACTCGTGGTTGTAGAAAAATAAGCCTGGATTTATGAGCAACCACCTGTACAGATAATCTGTGCTGCACTGTTGGTACCAAGTTTTTTGGGAGTTTTGAAGGCAATTATTTTGTTAGCCAAGAACTCAACAGTTAAGTTGTGTTTTTATCTGCACTTCCAAAGTTTCAAGATCTAGACAGCTTAATATATAATGTATCATATAAAGTATAAATTGTAAAATTGTAATTATACATTAATATGCATATTCTCCCTTCCTTAAAAAATAGAAAACCAGGAAACAGTAGCCTGGACTGTTAATATCAATTGGTAAGTAAATGGCAAATCCATAGAGTGGATTCATTTTTGAAAATAATTTTGTTTTTAATTTAATAGATTTTTAACTGCTTGAAATTTCTAAAATGTGATTATTCAAGTTAAAAAGAAAAAAATTATCCAACACTTCAAATATTTCTTCGTGTATTATGTATATATTTTTAGACTGAAAACTTATCTGCTAGGGATGATAAGTTTCTCACTTATTGAGTTGTGATCACCACAAAACAGCAGATTCAGTCAACCTATAAGATATATTAGTATTACTAGAGAAATTTCATTCCCCTGAAGAATATATATTTCCAAAATTGAGCAAATATTGTTGATATGAAAGCATAAAATGTTGTTGCAGGAAGGGACCTTTCATTTAAAAACTGAGAACCTTAAGTCCACAGAGGGATTTCAGGCTCCTTCCTGACACTCTTTCTTTGTATGCTCTGTCCTTCTAAGACAGACTTTTCATACATGCCAACCAAAAATATTTATTGAAAATTATCTCTATTACAAGATGTTGAGCATACAGAGGAAAACAAAATAAATAGAACAGGTTTCCGTAAGAGTTTCATGGAGAAAAGGAATATAATTTTAAGTATTTGTAACTGCAAACTGTGTTAAGTGCTATAAAGGAAAAGAATGTACTATGGTATCTCAGCTGAGATCGGAAGGGTAAGTGAACAGGAGTCAAACAGGGAATGAGAGGGAGGGAAAGAGACAGAAAAACATTCTGGGGAGAGCCTGAAATACAAATGAGAACAATACACTGAAGGAACTAAAAAGAAGTCATTAAAAAAATTGTTAACAGGCAGAAAATACACACTAATTGTTAGGATGCTATGAGATTATGTATAGCCTTCTATATCTAAAAGAAAAAGAAGCCAACAATGGGTGTAAAGCAGTGAGACTGTATCGTCAGGTTTGCGTTTTACCAAGTTGCGAAACAGAGTTGAGACAGGCAGGACTGGCTGTACAGGAGATGAGTTACGGGACCATTGCAACATTCTGGACAAAAGATGTCCGTAGATTGTAGACCTACTGGAAGGAATAGGAGAGAGTGAGAGAAATGAAAACTAAATGTAAGAGGAAAGCAGCAGTTCTTCGTGGTTAGTGATAAGTCCTTAGGAATGAGTTGAGGGAGACATCACAGAAGGACCTATGATCTTTTATTTCACAACCAAATGAACTGAGCAGCAGAATTTGGAAGACTATAGGATAAATTATAAATTTCTGTGTAAAAATTTCCATTTGAAGTGCATTTGTAACTTCCTAGCAGATATATACAAAAAAATGCAGTTAAAAGTGCATGCTCCATGTATTAAAGGAAAAATCTACACAGGAAACAGAGATCTGGGAATTATCAGTACAGAGATGTTTGAAGCTATGGGGACAAATGAGATCACCTACGGAGAAGGTATTGAATAGGAGGGGAATGGAAAATCGCACGCTGAGTGGTTAAGAAAATAAATATGAATCAGCAAAGAGATTCAACAGAGCAGCCAGGCAAATAGGAAGAAAATGGGAACCATGTAGTAAAATATAAGTGAAATTCAGTATTTCAAAAAGGAGGAAGGGATTAATTGTGTCAAATTTTGCTAAGACAAAAAGTGATTGAGTTTGGAAATCATCTATAGAATTTAAAGAAATGGAAATCAACTTTATTGTTGTGTCTGTCCTTGTGTTCTCTATTATGTCTAAGCAAAGGTAATTTATCATATATATTATTATATATGATTTTGGAAAATTTCCCTCTCAATGATTGTGACATGGCAAAGTTGACCTGATACTTTTACTCTGTCTTCCCACTTTGTAAAAATTCCCAAACAAAACTTTTTCATGGAAGGACTCATGACCTAAGTAATAATTAAATCCAGTTTTAGGAGTTTATTTTGTTTGTTAGGTAGACTATCCAGCAATTTGACACAAATTTAAGTTGTGAAATGATCTAAGATTTATTTTTATTGTCCATATTACCATTTAACCTTTTAACCTTGGTGAACTTTCATTCAAAAAGGAAATGTTATTTTCCTATTATTCTTTGGCTTATCCAGTCTCTCTATACAGACACACACATACACACATACACACACACACACACACACACACACACACACACACACCTCTTCTGTCAATCTGTTTTCTAGTTTATTTAACTACATGAAAGTTTGTAATCATGTCCGCACCTAAAATTATCAGTCTCTATGATAGCCATCAATTTTTGTACCCTTTTACACTTGCAGCAATAAATAAACATTTGGACTACACCTGGCTAATAGAATTTCAAAACCTAAAGCACATAAGAATATTTTCACTCCTAATTACATCTAAAAATTTACATAAAATTGAAGGTAAATAATTAGATATTAGCAAAAAGTCTGAATGGCATGCATCATTAGTGTTTGATTAGGCATGACGTTAACCTATGTGTTCACCAATGGCCAATAAGACCCAAGTTAAAGGATGCAAAAAATGACACAGGAGTAGTCATTCAAATATTTGGTCTTACACTAGCCATGACTGATCCAAAGCTTAATAGCACACTTCTCTTAGACACAAAAGTAAAGCCAAATTTTGGTGCTTGGTAGCTGGACAGTTATGTAGTAAAATAGATGCTAGATAAATACATAATAGTAAGCTGATTAGATAGATAGTACTATATGATTAGAAAAACTCTGAATATATAAATAAATATATTTTAGCATGACAATGGTTACGTATGAGGCAGAAACAAGCACAGAGGACTACTTTTAGTTTTCTATTCATATCCTTTTGTATTGTTTGATTTTTATAATAAAAATATTTTATATAAGAAAGTTATAGAAATTTGGTACCTGGGTGGCTCAGATGGATAAGCATCCAACTCTTGGTTTTGGCTCAGGCCATGATCTCATGGTTTTGTGAGTTTGAGCCCCACATCGGGCTCTGCAATGACAGCAAGGAGCTTGCTTGGGATTCTCTCTCTCTCCCTCTCTCTCCCCCTCTCTGCTCCTCCTCCACCGCACTGTCTTCATCTCTCTCAAAAATGCATATGTAAACTTAAAAAAATTCTAAAAAGAAAGATATGGAAATATGCTAGCAATAACAAAATTACCAAAATTACCAAATTGCATTTGGTAATTTGCTTTATTCAGGGTATGTGTATATGTGTATATATTTGTGTGTGTATGTGTATAATACATATATATTGCTCTTAGTTGTGTGTGTTTGTGTGTGTGTGTGTGTGTATATATATATATATATGTAACTGATATAAGCAATACTGTGGATGAATCTCAGATGCATTATAGCAAATGGAAAAATCTAGATTCAAAAGGCTACATATTATATGATTCCATTTATATGACATTTTGGAAAAGAAAACAATATAGGGACAGAGAACAAATCAGTGTTAGCCAGGGACATAGATTAAGGGAGGAATTTACTACAAACTGACCCAGGGGCATATTTTGTGTTGATAGAAATATTATATATCTTGATTATGGTGGTGGTTAGATGACTATGTGAATTTGTTAAAACTCTTAAGTCTTATATACTAAGAAGGGTTGATATTTGCATGTGTTATATATTATATATATGTATATATGATATGTAATATAATACATTATAACTATAATTATAATTGTAAATTATATTTCAATAATCTTCAGTTAAAATATTCTATATAAGTTTATACATAAAATTATCACTAAGTATGTTCAGAGAAGAAAAATTATAAGACTGTAAGTTCCATATGTAAATCAGGTTGAAACCTCCAAATAAACAGACCTACTTATCTTATAAATCAAGAATACCATTTGTGGAAGGGCAATCAAAACATTCACCTACCTATCTGGGTCTTTTAAACAAAATAGATCTTCCCCGAAAAAAAGTTAAATGGCTTCCGAAAGTATAGTAAGACCTCAACCCCTCAAGAAGGGTTAGAAAAGGTATAGAAAAAGTGTTGATATTATTTCTCTGTTAAGAATTCCAAGGGAAAAGATCGTATTTGATAATTATCAGTAAATTGTTTTACCATGCCCATTTCAGGCACTCTCAAAGAAATAAAAAATGCACAGATAGACATATGACTGTTTGATAAATGATGTGACATTTCATCATTGCTCCTGTTAGAAGTCTCAAGGTGATATTTTCCTAGTTTTATGTGTTAGTCCTATCAGTACATGAATGTTATTTGAAAGGCAATTGTTATTGAAGGATTATATTTTACGACTTGCAAAAAGTGGACGTAACCTGAGATTTTGGCATGATACGGTAGTTATATTTCATTCTATTCCTGGATACTAAATTAATCATACTTCTGAACTGGCCCTCCTAGGATTTAGTTTATATAACATCGTTGATCCTCTCTTGCTCCTACTCATCAATAATTTGCATTTGTGGGCACGAAGCCTGTCCAAAAGTTTGGCTCCACACAGCTCTTCATTTCGCTTCCTTTTGCAAGTGCTGGGTAAGCAAAACATTTTCATTCAAACACTAAGGGTAAGCCAAGTAAATGCTACATTCATTCAGACATTCTGTCCAATAAAATTCCTCTTGGACCTTTTCACACAATATTGTCACTGTGTATTTAAGTGTTTTCAAACATATTAGTTCAACTTGTGACAGAATTTCACTTTTATCACGCTGACTATTGGTGCTGCTCAATAAAAGCACATCAACTTGTAGGGCATTTTTCTCTGTTCAGAGTAGCATATTTTGTTTTCATTTTTTCACCACTTTTAAAGACTATTACACTGTCTACAATGGAGAATTCTTAGTTATATGAAACAGACATGAGAGTTAGAAGCATCCAAGTCATGGGAAGGTAGCATAAGTGCCTGGAACTGATGTCTGACATTATAGTTTAGGTTTTAGGACAATAATAGGAGAACTTTAAGGATTTTCCAAAAGCAATTTTAAGTTGTTATACCACTGACACTTATTCCAGATATGTCCTTGAAAAAGCAGGTAATGAAGTCATTTGGAGCATGTATATTAGGTTATGATTAACCTTTGTAGTAGAGAACACAAGTGCCTTAGATCTACCTCCAGTTCTAGTAACTGAGGCAAATCTAGTCACCTTAGACCATCTAGAATTCTCTTTACCCCCTGTAGCTCTACTGTGCAACTCTAAATCTGGTGAGGCTAATGTTCTCACCAGAAGTCAAGATTGCCTCCTTTCCTCAGCAGATGTATACTACAGGTCTTCATAATAGCTAAAAGATGGAAGGAAGAAAGGGAAGAAGAGAGGGAGGGAGGGAGACTTGTGAATGAGACATAAAACAGATCTACATTGAAAATCCTGAGATGCCACATTCCTAGCTGTGTGACCTTCCACATTTTTTTCTGTGACTAGGACTACATCCTAGGATGTCCTCCTTTGCAGTCACTATTATGCAATCTCTTCCTTTTCTTGTTTTGGATATGTGCTTCCCTTATTATTGTTTAATTAGCTCTCTAGCACCAGTGAACTCAATTTAGATGGGAGAGAACAGGAGAGGGACAGATGGACTTTTCTATTTTCCTAGCCATTGGTCATGTGACAGAGCAGAAACAACAATGGTGAACTTCAGAGCGGAGGGACATTGTGCTACATATTTGGTTGAACACAAGTTAAAATCTAATCTAATGAGTTGGATCCATGTGAGGAAATAAAGCCCCTATTTTCTCCTGATCCACAATGGGAGAGTTTCAGAAAGCTTACAGAATTGGGAAAGGCGTGGAATGAAAGATAGAGTTTGCTTCCAAAACATAACCACATTTTGTTTAGTTAGCAGAAGAATGTACTCTGATCCATACAGCTTCCTCCTCTGAAAAGCTATTTGCCAACTAACTGCAATGGTTCTAAATAAGTCTCTTACATTTAAGAGATAATTGCTTAAAATTCTTTTTATCTTTTTTAATTTTGAATAAACATTTGTTTAACTACAGTAATTGAAAAGCTGTTTTTCATCGACACTCTTAAAGAGTCCCATTGCTAAGGTATAAATATAGAAATTTAAATTGGAGTGAAAGGAAGGTGATGATATCCTAGAAAGCTTTGTGTGAGCTCCAGCATTAGCCTCTCACCTTATCCTAACCTATTTGGTGGTGGGTGGAGGGAAGTCAAGTCCACAGGTCCACATCTGAGTCAACAGCCAATGGTTGTTTCTTCTTTCCTACTGCCAGCTGCCATAGAGGCTGCCATCCCCCAATGCTAGTCACCGCCTGAATGTTCTGGATGCAGTCTCTCCATATATATTACATGTTTGCCAGCAATGGGGTAAATAAAGAAAACAAGCTGTGGTTTTCTTCACTTTCCTACTACTTTATTGTCCACATAAATAGTATGAAATATTGCCTGGATATATCAGACTACACTAAAAAATTAGTCAATTTTCAGGGAATAAAACACAGGAGAGAAAATAATTTAAAATGCTTGCTTTAAATAGGTGTTGGGTGTTCTAAGGGAAAAATTATGTGGGTCCCATCAAGGGCACACTCCATTTCCTAGCTGAGCTTTAAAGTCATAGTAAAATTTCAGAAGGGAAATGTCAAGGAGGGCTAGTGTAGTATTTGGGAGTCTGGCTCAAAATGGTAAAAGGCAGGTCTTTCAAACATAAGAACTTGGATACAATTGGGCCAAGTTCATGATACAGTATTGAAACTCCTGAAGCAATTCACTGATCGCTAAGCAAGCTAAGCAAGCGTTTTTCCAGGCAAGCAAGATGTTTGCCCAGGCATTAGTTTACAACATTTGCCTGCAGTGACCACTTAAGCAGTTTATTGATTTACATCTTTATCTTCCTGGAGAAATATTTCCTGGCTCAAGTAGTCAACCCATGTTGACACAGGTTATCTCCGGTCTCAATCCCAGAGGTTAGGTTTTGTTGAGATAGGCGGCCTTAGCTCTCTGATCTGTTGGCTTCTGAGAAAGTACTTTCTCAGGCTTCTGGAGTGCAAATCACCATGGCATCCTCTTTAGAGGTGCACAAACCCTGTTAAACACTGGAATTGTTTTGCCTTATGATCTTTGCAGTATCATTTTCCAAGTCAGAGCTGCTTTACCAACAGTGATGAGAACTTTGTTGGGAGAGCAAGGGTGGCTGAAGGTAGGCATCAGAAGGGTTCAAAACAGGTATCTCGGGTGGAATTCAGTACTCTAAGCCAGACTCCTCTGACATTTCCCCACAGATATGAGGTACAGAGTGGAGTGCTTTCTTGTAACCCAGTAGATGCATTAGTCAGTACTGTCCTTAAACTTGGGCAAGAGTGTTACTACCTGGACTCGTGCTTTTGTGACTCCAACCTGCCCTCTCCTCTTCCCTGGTAGTAAGGACCAAGGGGACGTGCTGTCTCAGAGCCCACACTCCAGCTCACTTTTGGGTCAAAGACTGAGAATTTCTTAGCCAAATAATCCCTAAGCCTATTTTAGGATTTGTCTAGCTTTTCTCAATCTGTCCTGCTGAACCAGTTTATTTAGCCTTAGGTTTAAGGTGTAGGTAGCTACAGGGTGGCTTTTTGAGAAGAAAAGGAAGAAAGAAGAAGGACATGAGCAAGACAGTTTGTGGACAGAATTAAGAATCATGGCTACTGTATCTAAATACAAGGTTTCTGAGACTCTTTTGGTGTACCAGAGGTGGGACGGAAAGGGGATGGGCTGCAGGCTAGGGTTAGGAGTGGCTCCCCTACACTGCCAGGTTTAAACCTGATCTCCAAAGTCTCTGAGAAATCAAAATTTGAACCTGGACATCCAGGTATCTATGAAGTTTTATCTGGTAAGATATGAAGATAGGACATTTTTTAACAGCTTATTGACTTCATGTATAACTTAGAATATGTAGACATAGGCACTTAGGCTTGTGAGCCTCCATTTGGACTTGGCTCCCAATCCACAAATACTAAAGGTAGTTCTCTCTTAGTTCAAATATAGGCATGCACATGTACATGTACATAAGCACACAGATACATACCCCTCACAGTATGATCTAGACCAGAGCATCCAAAGCACATTAATATGAGTACTGGAGTGCCTACATATGGATCCCACAGCTCCTATACTGGCAGGGCCCAGTCTACAAAATCCCCTGACCAGTCACCTGAAACAGCAACCAGCCTCATCCCATTCTCCCAATCATCACTATATACATTTCCCTTTTCTAAAGGAGCTAAAATATAAACTTCATAAAGAAAAGGATCTTTGTTTTGTTCACAAATGTATCCTAAGGTCTTAGAGCAATGGCTACCAGACATTGGGTCTTCAGTGGTCATTTGTTAAATTAATGAATGATATGAAAAAGCTAGAAAGCACTGGTCTACATCAAAGGCAAAAGAAAATTTCTCTCAATGAAAACTTTTCCCAGATCCTTACACTCATGGACTAGTGCTTAATATTCCTATGTGAAGCAATATAAGTGCCTGTACCTAACAGGTATTATTGCACTACAGCCTCTGCCTTCAGGGTGGGCTTAGCTCGCACTAAAACTAGTCCTATAACAGGACAATCTGTCCATCTGCCTAAAGAAGCCCCAAAATTATTTAAAGAAAGATTATTTTAAAAAGTACTTTGAGGCTTGCCTGGGTGGCTTAGTCAGTTAAGCATCCGACTCTTGATTTTGGCTCAGGTCATGATCTCAGGGTTTGTGGAACTGAGCCCCACATCAGACCCCATGCTGACAGCTCAGAGACTGCTTGGGATTCTCTTTCTCCCTCTCTGTCTCTGCCCCTTCCCAGCTTGTTTATGTGCATGCATTCCCTCTCTCTCTTTCTCTCTCTTTCTTTCTCTCTCTCTCTCAAAATAAATAAACTTAAAAAAATAAGAGTAAAAAGTACTTTGATTTAAAATAAAATGATAAAAAATAAAAATAAAAAATACTTTGATTTTAAGCAGTATTTTTACTGTATTTCAGGCCAGGCCTTTCTTAAAAAGGCACCAGCAGCTACTCTCTCTCTATGCACAGAATCAAGGAAGCATGGGGGTCCTCAAATCCTTCTTCTCTTTAGAAAAACTAAATTTTTCTCTCTGTTCTCAGACTTTCCTCTTTCACAAAGTCTAAAACATATTCCTTCATGTGTCATTGTTTCCTTTTTGTTTTTCTGTTAGACTATATATATTTAAATATATGAAATAAATTATTTTAGAAGTCACAATTGGGGCGCCTGGGTGGCTCAGTCGGTTAAGCATCCGGCTTTGGCTCAGGTCATGATCTCATGGTTCATGGGTTCGAGCCCCACATTGGGCTCTGTGCTGACAGCTCAGAGCCTGGAGCCTGCTTCAGATTCTGTGTCTCCCTCTCTCTCTGACCCTCCCCTACTCATGCTGTCTCTGTCTTTCAAAAATAAATAAAAAACATTAAAAAAAAATTTTTTTAAGTCACAATTATACTTCTCTCCTATTCCCAAACATCTTTATCCTCCTGAAATGTGCAGGGTTAATCATGGCCAAGTCTTACCTTCTTACTATATTACATAATATTTAAAAAGATCATTTTCTGGAGGCACCTGGGTGGCTCAATCTGTTAAGCATTCAACTCTTGATTTCAGCTCAGGTCATGATCCCAGGGTCAAGGGATCAGGTCCTGCATTGGGCTTCATGCTGACAGTGAGGAGCCTGCTTTGGATTCTCTCTCTCTCTCTCTCTCTCTCTCTCTCTCTGTCAATAAATAAATAAATAAACAAACAAACAAACTTAAAAAAATCATTTTCTGTTTTTTTGTATTGCCCTTGCAATGTCCAGTCCAGAGTAGTTGCTTAATAAGCATAAGAAAGGGCAGAGAGAGAAAGAGAAGTAAAGAAATATGGAGGTCATGGAAGTCATGCATCTTCTCTTTTGCTCTCCTCACATGCCAAGAATCTTTTCTTGTCTGAGTCCATTGTGAGAACTCTTATGTCCTCTAATCCTCTCTCTAACAAGTATCCTTTTGAACTACTGCTTCTATCCTGTGTGTGTGTATGTGCATGTGAGAGGGAGAGGACAAGAAGGAGGAGGAAGAGGAAGACAAATGAGAAAACACAAACATGCTCATGAGTAAATATAACCAACCAGGCAGATTCTCCCAGCATTCTCAACAGGTGAAAGAAAGTGATAAAAGCATAAAGTGTTGGGGAAGAATATCTTCCTCTTTGGCCCACTCATGCAGTCTTAGCCAAAACACCTATGTTACTGCATATAGCTGCAAGAAGAGGTTCCCTGAATAGCTGATCCGATCAAGGGATTTACCCATCCCCTATTGGTAGAGCATGCCTAGGATACTCAAAATTAAAAACAAGAATTTGGTAGTGATGTCATGTATCTTTTCTAGCTCTATTTAATTATCTCTAAGCAGCCAAAATTTATTTTCCTTTAGGGGCACCTGTGTGGCTCAGTCAGTTAATCATCTGACTTCAGCTCAGGTCATGATCTCAGGGTCTGTGGGTTCCAGCCCCACGTTGGGCTCTGTGCTGACAGCTCAGAGCCTGGAGCCTGATTTGGATTCTGTGTCTCCCTCTCTCTCTGCCCCTCCCCCTCTCATGCTCTGTCTCTCTCTATCTCTCAAAAATAAATAAAATTAAAAATTAAAAATACTTTAAAAATAAACCATTTATTTTCCTTTAAAATTGGAAGGTACAGGAAGATCCAGAAGCACGTTAAAAAATTATTATTATTCCTTTCTTATCTCTAACAGTTCCTAACTAGCTCTATCTGGAAACCAGTAGGTCATATGCAAATTTAGGTCATGTATGTCTCATCAGTAATGACTTCTCTCACCCTAACAAATGACCTAGGTGAGAGAAAACTGAACTGCTAACTGCAACACTTAAAAATCTCATGGTTGTCCAATTATATTAAGCTACAACACTTTGCAAGCTTATAATTGTTTTTCCATTATTCATGACAGGAACTTCAGCAAATATGTTACTAAAACAATCCTGTTCTTGAGAAATTCATATTTCCATCAGTCAGAAGGTATTGGGTGCTGGTGAATGAATAGTGCTACAGTGGGTAACTTAGATATTTACTATTATTGATGAAATGCATTTTTTACCTTTTACCTTCTATTCACTAATGCACTGTGGTACATACCAGTAACAGGAGTATTCCAGGACTGCTAGGATTTTTTTAATTATTGGTAGAAGACCCTCTGTATTTCTTCTTCCAGTTTTTATTCTTGTTATTCAGACAAGAGTGTGGGAATGAGTCACAGCACTATTTCCCCTGCTTTTTCTTCTGACCTTTGGAATTATCCTTGGGATGCTAACTAAGCTATCAGCAAGATGGCAGCAGACAGAATAGACCTTAGCACTTGTGTGTCCTTCCTTTCTTCCAGCAGTCAAGTACAGTCCTTTTTGAAATTGCAGAAGTCTCTCAAGCATATAATTTGTGGCTTCCAATGAGTTTGAACTTCATGCTTGAAGTAATGCACAAGTAAGTGATTTAATTCATGTACCTGTACCTGGATTTTTTCCAGAGATAATAAAATGGGTAACAACTTCAGGATTTACCTAATAAGCATTGCAGCAAGACATCAGAAAGGCATTGATTGACATATTTGGGCAGGAAAAGGAACAACAAGTTTCCAGTAGAGCTGTGATAGGCATCTAGGTTCAGCCCTTGGGACAAAAGCTGAGCATTTCTCAGCTCCCAAGGCCAAGCCCTTTGACTTCAATGATGTACAATTTTCTCATTACAAACATTATTGTACCCAAAGGAATTCCTGTCAGGTTTCTAATTATTTTCTTGGTTTGAAATAAGACCTTGTCTTTAATAAGAAAGAGGCTTTGTCATGTGATTGTTTTCAGCCTCAACACACAGTAGAGAGAACAAGAGCACAAGGGGAAACAACCATAAAGCCTCAAAAAAAAAAGAGAAAGGCATTTTTGAAAATAAATGCAAATCATTTCCCCCAGTAATTATGAAAATAAATGTAATTGTGCTGCAGAGTACTATAGTCTTTGGCTGGAGATTTAAAATGTAAAAGTAGTTACTATAGATGATATCACACAAACCCTAATCAAGATGCTTTGGGTTTTGAATCCATAGCCAGCATATGCACATAACCCATTTTCCATGGAATCAATACTCTCCATATATCCTAATTCACATGGAAACTCATCACAGGCATGGCAGACAACCGCTTCATCTCTGCAGAGATTATAATTATTTTTTCTTGGCTATTTTTTACGTCAAAATTTGAACAACAAGCCAAAGCTGGTTAAAAATTGTATTTGCTCATTTTGTATTCTGCTACATCAAAGATTCTATTTTGTTCATGTTCCTCTTCCTCCAACAAAAATTATCAGTGGGGTTAAGTATAGCAATTCTTGAAATGGACCCAAACTGAAAATAAGATGCCAACAAACAGAAGTGAGGAAGGCATGGGTAATTTCATCAGTAATGTTTAGTTTAATACAAGGATCCATTGGGTAAGTGAATCCAAAGGACAAAGCATTGGGAGTTCTGACAACAGAATAAAGAATCCTATTAGGGTCTTTATGTTCCTCTCATCACATCTATTCAGAAGTCACAAGACTGCAAGACTTCAATTTCCTCGTCAGAGGAAGAGAGGGAAAAAGTCATGGCTCTGTCACATCATAGCAATGACCACAGGGGAAAATAGTTGACTAATCTGGAAAATAAAGTTAAGGTCCATTCCACTTATGCTTTCAATCACCAAAACAGATTTACCATCACAGCCAAATGTTGGACAAATTATAAGAAATGTTGAACAATTGATAAGAAAGGTGAATAGAGAATGTGGGGGAGCTTTGAACAAGAAGATATAATTAACCAGGGATGTGGTCAGGAAAGGTCTCTTTTAGAAACTGTCTTATAAATTGGGATGCAGAGAATGGGCTAGGTGGGCAGGAGCAAGCTGCTAATATTTTGGGTAAAGTCACAGAATGTTTGAAGATCTTGAGCTGAAGCAGAGTATGATATGTGAGAAAAACTGAAAGGTGAGTGCACGTGGGGACTGTCCTAGAAGGCAGTGTTCAGGTTTGGCATTTTAGTTTAAAAGCAATAGGAATCCATTGTAAGGGTTCAAGGAAGAAAAGTAATAGAATCAATTTGAAATCTGAAAACTATTTTGGATCGAGTGTAGAGAAAGAGAGGAACAGATCAAAAGTAGAAGCTGACAATTATAAGTCACTGTAATAACTGAGATCAACTCACCTTGGAGATTGCTTAGGTGTGGACATGGTAACAGGGTAAATGCCAGTTTTTTGTAATATAACTGAATGGATGATCGTGCTACTGACTGACTAAGGCTGAAGGCTAAGGAGATTGTTTTTATATTTGGGGGAAGAGGTAAAGGAAAACATCCATTTTTAATTTAAGAGATGTTTGTTTCAACCAGGAGAGTCTAGGCCAAAAAAAAAAAAATCTGGAATACCACAGTACATAAATGGAAATTTAATCCAAAGGAGTAGAATCCAAGAGTGTACTGAATGCAGAGAAGGAGAAATGCCAATGCCAAAGGAGACTGAGAAGTTGCTCAAAGGTAGAAAAAAGTGTGGTGTCAGGGAAGCTAAGGAAAGGATGTATTTTGAAAAGCAATGAATAGTCGAGAATGCTGAATCCTGCTAACAGAACAAGTAGTATAATTGAAAATGGTCCATTGAGTTAAGCAACATGAAGACCACGGTGACTTTATCTAGAATAGCTTGATAGCGAAATGTGGCTATTGAGCACTTAAAATGTGAGTAGTGAAGCTGAGGAACTGAACTCCTAATTTTTATAAATCTAATTAGCATAAATAGCCACAGGTGATGAGTGGCTACATATCGGACCAGACATATGGATTGTGGGGAAAATGTCAGATTTTAGCAGACTGAAGAACGAAACCAGTCATCGTACCTAACTTGCTCATGAAGTTTGCTTCCAAAGTAGAAGAGTGTAGAGAGCAGATTGTGGAGGGAGTATGAGATCGAAAAAGGATTATTTTAAGTCAGACCAACTTTAGAATTTCAAATGAGAAGGAGCCAGTGGAGAGGGACAAGTTGAAAGTACTGCAGAGTGGGAAGGAATAATCTTCTATTACATTATATTCAAACCAAAAAAAACAAAATACATATGAATGAATAGAGGTCAATTTTTAGATTTGGTGGTAGAAAATTAAGGTCATTGCTTTTTGTAATCTTTACTCTGTAAAGTAGGAGGGAAGTTATAAAACTGAGGGACCCTGTGACTCACTTCCAGAGTATTTTACAGCCTCCGGGCTGGCTCACACATTTGCAGCAGAGATATTTGATTACAAAGTACAATGTGAGGATCAGTGGAAGACCTGCCTGCCTAAAAATATCTTGCTGAAGGAATCTCATCCCATCCTTATTTCCTACAAGAATCCCTATGATACTTTAGGGAAAATACATCTTTCAATTAGGATAAAACATCAAATGAAGTATAGGTGTTTATATCATATTGTGACAATTAGTTTATCTGACTAAGTCTTTAAGAGATAGTGCCAAAAATGCAAATCAGCGAAGAAGTAAGAAATGTTTCTGGTCATGGAACCCATTAAATCCTAGGCTACCGGGTGGCCAGGAGGCAGTCCTGACCTTGAGAGAAACAGGCTGGGATGGTGGCAAAAGGACAGACAGATAACACTAAAACTAAAGCTAAAACTTAACTCATAATTATTCTTAAGGACAACCATCAGCACTGAAGAGTGCATTCTTGAGTCCAGTATCTAATCCCAGTAAAGCATCCTCCAAGGTGATTGGTTGGTTTGGAACAAAATTCACAGAGAATAGATGTGGCAGGCTGAGGAGAAAATGTGTAGATCTTCTTGCAGTGGCTTGTAAGAGCTGCTACAGAAGATGTCGAATGGATGCAATAACTTTTACTAAGGTTAAATGCAAGGATAGAGACAAGAGCTGCTGTGGGCAGAGCCTGAACATGAGTCCAGCAAACAAGTCAGAGGGAGGGTAACACAATGACTTGAACGACAGGTTCTGAGAACAATTAAAGTAGCAATGTAACAGGAAAGGCAGGAGAGGGTAAACCTGGAGCCCCAACAGAATACTATCCTGTAATTGAATTCAGTTTCAGATGGCATTTATTTTCACTTTCTCTCAACATGGCATCATTCTCAGCTTCTTTTTTTTCTTAATTTTTTATGTTTCTTTATTTTTGAGACAGAGAGAAACACAGCATGAGTCGGGGAAGGGCAGAGAGAGAGGGAGACACAGAATTGGAAGCAGGCCCCAGGCCTTGAGCCGTTAGCACAGAGCCCAACCCGGGGCTCAAACCCACAAACCGTGAGATGATGACCTGAGCCGAAGTCGGATGCTTAATCGAATGAGCCACCCAGGCACCCCCATTCTCAGCTTCTTAAGGGAAATCTGACACCAACAGGAGAAATAGAAGCAATAGCCATGCTGTTCAAGTGCAATAAGTACATGTTATTTTCCTTGGCATAATATTATGTAGCATATTCCAGAGCTCAAAAAAAAAAAAAAAAACCTTTGGATCTAGAATAATTTTAATAATCATAAACCTAAATGTGAACACATAGCCCCCAAAACTCATGCGATAAAATGTAATGCTATTAAAATGTCACTTTAAATGTTATTTAGTTAATATTTTATAATTAGATATAGTTAGAATCTTTCTTATTAGATTAGCCTAGTTCAAGAATATGGGCTAAAATTATTCAACATGGTGAACCAAAGCTTAAAATATGCTCCTCCTTCACTTTACAAGTGTTCTGATCCTAATTCAAGTTTTCTCTCACTTTTTTTTTTTTTACCAGTTAATTTCTACTTTTTCTCACAGTAATTTTAGGCAATTGCATTTGAAACTTTGTCTTAAAAATATCATCACTAGACATTAACAACAAGCTCATATACTAACTATGCTAGCAGCTCAAAGGAAAGACAATAAGAAACTTTTTTCTCATACTCACGGATAACCAAAAGATTCATGTCAAAAACCAATGGCCATGATGAATGCTTTCAAGCATACTCTTTAGTGAATAAGTCATAAAACTCTTTATTGGTCCATGTGTTTTTAAGTTCTTCCCTATCTTCAACCTGATTAATGATGATGAGAATGCTAATAAAATCACTAGCCTGTAGAAATATAGTAATAATTTTGTATGATTCAGTGTCAATATGTGCATAATTCAATGGTCTTAACACAGCTTCTCTATAAGTCAAAAACCTAGTGGCCCATTACAAAAGTTTTCTCTTCTGTAAGGACTTTGCTGAATATGACATTTTGAGCTTAGACCATACTTAAGCACGCAGGTCATGTTAATCTACTTCTTACTTAGGCAAACTTTATGTATATAAAGGTTTCACTGGGAAGAAATGCATTCACAAATAATGAACATTTATGGGAGCATGGCCACATTTATTATTTCTATTCAATTATAAACTGGTTATAACTATTTGTAAATTTCTTTATAATTATATCACAGTGTCCTCATTCCATAATATTTCTCACTTGGCTATTCTGGCCAATTATCTCAAAGTCTTCCATGAAAATTTTTGCTTTACTAGGTCAGTAATATTTAATTTGCAAGTGTTTATCTTTTTCAACGGAAATTCTCCCCTTCCATAATGGTTTGCTTCTAGAATATAATTGCCTATAAATTTGTTAATTACCCACTTGTAGGGGTGCCAGATTTAGCAAATAAAAATATTGCATAAAACATACGTATACTAAAAAATTATTTATCACTTATATGAAATTCAAGTTTAAATGGCCATCCTGTATTTTATCTGTCAACCCTTTATATTTGATCATTTTTATGAATAGCATGCATGAACTTCCCTTTTAGAGTTTCTAGTGGCTTCCATCCATAGAATTACCAAAGTATAAATCCCTATGCTTTGGAATTCCTGCAATCTTCCCTGGAAGAGTCATGCCAGAGGGATCTTTCATATCGAAACTGAAGTAGGAAAATCTCTCCTTTCTTCAAAGTGGAGCAAGTCACACTGTTCCCTCTGTCTTTTCTCTTGAACAGAGTTCTCTTTCACAAAGATTTGATTGGTTTCTTTTCCCCAGGTGTTAATGAACTGTTGCATTTTCCTCCACAAATATATATGTTTGAAATCCTACCCCTCAGTGTGATGATATTTGGAGGTAGGACTTTGGGGAGGATTTTAGGGTTACATGACATCATGTTGGGCCCCTGTGATGGGAAACAGGATCTCTCTCCTGTCTCTGCCATGTAAGGATACAAGTAATGGATGGCTGTCTGTAAACCAGGGCCTCACTGAGAAGTAAACCATGCTGGCACCCTGATCTCAGAATTTCAGCCTCCAAAACTGAGAAATCAATTCTTGTTGTTCAAATGACCCAGAGTATGGTCTTCTGTTACTGCAGCCCTGGCTAAGACACCAAGTTCACCAATAGGAAATGCACTTATTTCCTCAATATCTGTGATTTATATCCTTGAAGATTCCTTACCACAATCCCATGCAAATATCCTAAAGACATCAGGTGTATACAATTCTACCACATGCCCATTTTTTGCAGACTTCTTTGGAGAGCATTTTTTATTCTCTGGGAGAAGGGGAATAGGACAATAAATAATCTATTAATGTCGCTGTCAGAAAGGGAAAAATTGTAGAAAGGAGCAAGCAAAATAACTTCCAATAGAAGCAAAAGAAAAACCAGGGGGATAGGCGTAGCTTATCCAGTAGTGATTTATTGAGCTATGCTGAAGCTATAAACTTTATTGAACATATATACACTGCTATATATGTGTCCATCTTATATACATCCATACCTGGGTGTGTTTCTTGTGTTTTTGTGTGTTCTTATATATGGATTTGTTGGATCTGCTGATGGTATATAAATACAGTACTCCCAAAAATGGTGTATAAATGAATAAATACATATGTGTATGCATGTATCCACAGCCTCTTTAAATTCCTACAATAAGTGTTATTTGTGCCATGCAATTTAACATTATTTACATATTATTTAGACTTCCCAAATTGGTATATTAAGTCAATTTAAATTCCAAACTCCTTAGTAGCTTGATATGTCACAGTCACATAGAAGGATGAAGCCACTCTGGTGAGGTAAAGATGAGGCCAATCAAATGAAAATCAAGGTTCAACAAGGGACTGGACACAAGAGACTTGGCAAAATGGGAAAATCAACTTCTAGAGATGGATGGAGCTGGGCATGCAAGATCCATATACAAGAAGAGCAGGAAAGTAGATGCCAAATGCAAATAGAGGCAAATAGGAGACTGAAAGCTCGTGGACAAACCTGGTATCAACACCAGCCAGAACTACCAAGAGAGAAGAAGGTAGGGCTTAGTGTAGGCCTGTAAACAATAGACACTAACGTGTGTGAATGGTCACTAATTATCACAGAGAAAATTGGTCTAGCAGGGAAAAGCAGGAACAAGGTGTCCTGCTTCTGGATACCTTCCCATCAGTTTTATTTTTTTTAAGTTTATTTATTTGTTTATTTTGAGAGAAAGAGAGAGCGTGTGCATGCGAGCAGAAGTGGGGGAGGAACAGAGAGAGGGAAACAGAGAAAATCCCAGTCCCACTGTCAGTGCAGAGCCTGGTGTGGGACTCGATCCCACAAACCGTGAGATCATGACCTGAGCCAAAATCAAGAGTCGGACACTTAACCGACTGAGCCACCCAGGCTCCCCTTTATCAGTTTTAAAGACACACTCTTTTGTGCAGCAATTTACTCTTCTTTAGATTCCACTGCACCCAGCACAGTGTTAGTGCATTAAATACATGTTGGCCATAGATGGATTCATGTTAACATTTGGGTTCTCAGTATATGCTGTTTCTACACATTATTTTCAGTGGCTTTTGTGATTTATAGTGTAACAATAATTCACATAAAAACTTTAATGCATTATCTCTGTGCTTTGCCTGAAATACGAAGGCTAGTTGAACAGTAAGTAGGAAGTAAAAATCATGTGACCTAAACACATATCTAAAACAATAAATTCAAAAGGTCATATATGATTGTCTAGTTGGGTTCATCTCCACATCTTACCCCAGTGACTACTAACAATACATGAAAGAAAAATGACAGATGATATCTTTATGATGTATTGAGGGGTCTTATGAAAACATCTGTTTTAGTTCAATAAAATATAACATACATTGGGTAGTTTGGCTGTTTCATAGGCCTGGAATATATGCATAAATATTCAAAAATAAAACTGAAATAAACATTGATGTGATGCTGTCCGGCCTGGACTATATTCCAGCCAGACAATAATGTTCTTGCTGTTTCTAATTTGATGCTGGTTTTTAATTATTGGTTGAATTTCAAAGCATGCAAATCCTGAAATTAGAAGAACTTTGAGGTACTAAGAATTGGTTATTTGACATCCACACAGAACCTGGCTTAATTTCATCAACAACACATTAAATGATGATGGTCCTCACAAGTCCCATACAACATTTGCCATTATAAGAGGAAGCATCTGCTCACTTTAGGAGGCGGGGAAGTTTTGGGGCTTGTCCATATACCTATTTATATCTGTTTAGACGTCTTGTAAATGTATTTATACTCCTCCATGGGGCAAGTTTGGTGACATGGAAAGAAAGTTTAATAATGGTCCAAAGTTCCTTCCAGATAAGGGATATATCACCTTTTATGAGTCATAAAAGGTGAATCATCTTAGATTCTAACCCACAGTGATCAAGTCACAGTATGATTTTTCATTTACAAACAGTGCAGTTTCATAGCCTTTGGTAAAAATCAAGTCAGAGCAGGAATGGAGATCAATAATAACATAGTATAGGAAAACAATCTTTGGATGGCTAATACAAGTACTGTTAGTGAACATTATTTAGGTATTAGGCATGATGCCATGTGTCAGGGACTGAGCTTAGCACTTCGCAGAAGAGCTTGTTCAAACCTCAAAACAACCCTACAGAGTGGTTCTTGATATCTATATGAAGCATGTGGAAAAAGCATGGTTAAAAGAAATTAACTAGTTTGCTTTGTCACATGCTAGTAAGTGGTAAAGCCTAGATCAAACGTAGGTCGGAGACTCCAAAAGCCTGTGTTACTGAGTATTAAATGGATGTTTCATTATCACATGGGCTACTAACTCTGTGCACGTATTAGATTTTTCTTCATTTATTTCTTCTTTTCTCCTACTTATAGTTACCCAGTATGCCAATTTTCATAAGCAATCTAAAAGATGTTTAAAAACTAAGTCATTTCTCCCTCTTCTGGATGAGATGGGAAAACTAGCAAGACCCATTTGTCATTCATACAATTTTTCTCTAAAACTGCTTGTGATGTTGGGTAATAATCCCCAGATGGAAGTCATTAAATTTTAATTTGTATGCATATGTGACATCTTGCTTTTCAAAATCTTTTTGACTTTACTCTTTCCATTACAGAAACTAATTGATACATATATGAGAAATAACTAATTAAAATGAGAGTAAAGCAGTTTTCTCAAATATAAAACATGCTATAAAATGCTAATAAAACCATAAAAATATATGGAAAAATCTGTCAATTACAAAATTAACTTTGGATGGGAAGGCAAATATCATTTATCCTTTATAATGTCCAAATAACTGACTTATTTGGCAGCTGAACGCCTTTTTGGTTTTTTTTGTTTAATATTAATAAAACCTCAAGAATAGGAGTTGTTTTTCTTTCAAAATGCCCACGAGAATAAAAATTTCAAGACGATCATTGTAGTTATAAATTAAAGTTGAAGAAAAACTTCAAATGGCTCTTTGCTGGGACCAGATCTTGGTTACGATTAAATCAATGTAAATCACTGATTGGCAAATCCTATCACCATGGAAGAGTTTTTTCCTCATTTTATGAGTGACTTATAGCTGGGTGATGCAGTACGGACAGGCTGCCATGTGGAGGAAAGATCACTTTATCAGTGGAAGTAGACACACTGAGTACATTGGGCAGGACTAAAGCTGCCAGATGGCATTGGCTGTAAAGAAATTAGAGGAGGTAGGCTCAGGGAGGCCACAGCTCTTAACTGGAAAGGATGCAGTTAACATTCACGTGTGGACACAAATTAACAAAAAAACTGTTTGGCTTGATTTATGTATGTTCCTTGAAAGGAAATATTAGAAAATGCAGCCCTGGAATGTATCAATATTTTAAATGGAATTTGGTCAAGCTAGTTGCTATATTTCTGAACTTTTTCATAATTTTTTTTAAATTAGCAGGTTTTTTTGAATGGATGACTACCTGTGTGTATTTCTTCACTCTTGTTTTATTCACTCATTTATTCATTCTCCTACAAATATCCATTGAGTGTAGATTATATGCCAAACAATAATGTTGTGATGAGCCCCAGAAGGTAAACTCTCCTCTCCATGGTACTCGCTCTCATGTCAAAGGCAGAACACAAGTATTTCACATATAATTCTCTAAGCAATGATTTGAATATAATTTTGGAAAGATCAAAAATGGGGTGACGCACAACTCTAAGCCAGAAACCCTGATCCAGCCTGAAAGTCACCCTGTAGTAAGAGCAAGACTCAGAAGTCAGGAAGGTGTTTGTGTCACGCAGCATGTGTCACTGAGTGGAATTTTGGGGTCATGGAGACTGCAGTTTAGGGGATGAAATTTTCCAGGTGACCCTAAGGACACAAGTGTGACCACAATTTCTTCCAGCTTCATTGTTCCCTCATAAGATTCTTAGCTGAAAGTAAGATTTGCTTATTTAAAAAAAAAAAATGAACTTTCTTTCCACTAGTAGGAAACTCAATAAAAGTAACATTGTTGGGGAAGAATCACATCTTTTAAAATTTTAATTCTAGAACAATTAACATACATTATATCAGTTTCAAGTGTATAGTATAGTGATTGAAAAATTCTATACATTACTCAGTGCTCATCATGATAAGTGTACTCTTAATCCCCTTCACCTATTTCACCCATCCCCCCACCCAGCTCTCCTCTGATAACCACCAGTTTGTTCTCTATAGTTAAGAGTCTATTTTGGGGTTCTCTCCCTCTCTCTTTTTTCTTCATTTATATCTTACGTAAAATCATATGGTATTTGTCTTTCTCTGACTGACTTACTTCACTTAGCATTATATCCTCTGGAGCCATCCATGTTGTTGCAAATGGCAAGATTTCATTCTTTTTTATGACTGAGTAATATTCCATTGTAGATATATACTACCTCTTCTTTATTCATTTGTCTATCTATGGACAGTTGAGTTGCTCCCATACTTTGGCTATTGTAAATAATGCTACAATAAACATAGGGATGCATATATCTTTTCCAGTTAGTAGTTTTGAATTCTTTACATAAATGCCCAATGGCGAAATTGCTAGATCACAGGGTCATTCCATTTTTAATTTTTTGAGGAAACTCCATACTGTTTTCCACAGTGGCTGCCACAGTTTTCATTCCCATCAAAAGTGCCCAAGTGTTCCTTTGTTCCATACTCTCACCAACACTTGTTATTTCTCATGTTCTTGATTCTAGTCATTTCAACTGGTGTAAGCTGATATCTCATTCTGGTTTTGAGTTGCATTTTCCTGATGATGAATGACATTGAGAATCTTTTCATGTGTCTTTTGGCCATCTGTACATCTCTTTTGGAGAAATATCTGTTCCTGTCTTTTTATCCATTTTTTTAGAGAGAGAGAGGGAGGAAGGGAGAAGAGAGACAGAGAGACAGAGAGAGAGAGAGAGAGAGAGAGAGAATCATAAGCAGATACCATGCTCATTGCAGAGCCCACCATGGGGCACAATCCCACAGCCCTGGAATCATGATCTGAGCTGAAATCAAGAGTCAAACACTCAACCAACTGAGCCACCCAGGCGCCCACCTTCTTTTGCCCATTTTTATTTGGATTATTTGGTTTTTTTTGGATGTTGAGTTCTGTAAGTTCTTTATATATTTTGGATACTAGTCCTTTATCAGATATGGCATTTGAAAATATCTTCTCCCATGTAGTAGGTTACATTTTAGTCTTGTTGATTGCTGTGCAGAAGATTTTTCATTTGGTATAGTCCCAACAATTTATTTTTGCTTTTGTTTTTCTTGCCTGTGAGACATACCTAAAAAAAATGTTGCCGTTGCTGATGTCAGAGAAATTATTGTCTGTGCTGTCTTCTAGGATTATTTTGGTTTCAAGTTTCACATTTAAGTTCTTAATCTATTCTGAGTTTATTTTTGTATATGGTATAAGAAAGTGGTCCAGTTTCATACTTTTGCATGTAGCTGTCCAATTTTCCCAACACCATTTGTTGAAGAAACTTTTACCCATTGTATATTATTGCCTACTTTGTCAAAGATTAATTGACTATATAATCATGGGTTTATTTATGGGCTCTCTTTTTTTTCTGTGCCAGTACCGTACTGTTATGATTACTACAACTTTGTGGTGTAAACTGAAATCTGAGATTGTGATACCTTCAGTTTCGTTCTTCTTTTACAAGATTGTTATGGCTATTCAGGATCTTTTGTGGTTCCGTACAGTTTTAGGATTATTGATTATTTTAGTTCTGTGGAAAATGCTATTGGTATTTTGATAGGAATTCCATCAAATCTGTAGATTGCTTTGGGTACTATAGACATATTAATAATATTTATTCTACCACTCCATGAGCATTGAATATCTATCCACTTGTGTCATCTTCATTTTATTTTATCAATGTTTTATACTTTTAGAGTACATGTCTTTCACCTTCTTAGTTAAATTTATTCCTAGGTATTTTATTATTTGGGGTATGGTTGTAAATGGGACTGTTTTCTTAATTTTTCTTTAGGGTTTTCTATATACGGTATCATGTCATCTGTAAATAGTGAACATTTTACATCTTCCTTACCAATTTGGATGTTTTTTTTTTAATTTACTTTTGTCATGTGATTGCTGTGGGTAGGACTTTTAATGTTTTTTTTTTTTTTTTTGAGAGAGAGCATGAGTGAGGGGCTGGAGAGAGGGGGACGGAGGATATGAAGCAGGCTCTGTGCTAACAACAGAGAGCCTGATGTGGCTCAAACTCCTGAACTGTGAGATCATGACCTCAGCCAACTGAGCCACCCACATGCCCCACCATGTCTAGAACTTTTAGTTTTATGTTAAATAGAAGTAGTAAGAGTGGACATCCTTGTTTTCTTCCTTATCTTAGGGGAAACACTCTCTGTTTATCTCCATTGAGGATGATATTAGCTGTAGGTTGTTCATATATGGCCTCTATTATGTTGAGGTACTGACTCATGATTTTGGCCCAGGTCATGATCTCACAGTTTGTGGATTCAAGCCCCACATTGGGCTCTGTGCTGACAGTACAGAACCTGCATAGGAATCTCTCTCTCTCTCTCTCTCTCTCTCTCTCTCTCTCTCTCTGTGCCCCTACCCCACTCATGATCTCTCTTTCTCTCTCTCTCTCAAAATAAATAAATAAATAAATAAAACTATTTTGTTGAAGAATTTTATCATGAATGGATATTGTACTTTGTCAAATGTTTTTTCTGTCTATCAAAATTATCATATGGTTTTTATCCTTACTCTTGTCTTTGTGATATATCACGTTGATTGATATGTGAATATTGAATCACACTTGCATCCTAGGAATAAATCCCACTTGATTGTGGTCAATGAATTTTTAAATGTATTGTTGGATTCAGTTTGCTGATATTGTGTTGAGAATTTTTGCATCTATGTC
This sequence comes from Cryptoprocta ferox, assembly GCA_028646485.1. NCBI lineage: Eukaryota > Metazoa > Chordata > Mammalia > Carnivora > Eupleridae > Cryptoprocta > Cryptoprocta ferox. The sequence continues at coordinate 22,939,110 of CM053567.1, forward strand.
CATCAGAGATATTGATGTAGTTCTCTTTTTGTGGTGTCTTTATCTGGTTTTGGTATTAAGATATGCTGGCCTTATAAAATGAATTTGGAAGATTTCCTTCCTAGTTTATTTTTTGGAATACTTTGAGAAGAATAGGTATTAACTCTTCTTTAAATGCTTAGTAGAATTCACCTATGAAGTCATCTGGTCCTGAAATTTGTTCGTTGGGAGTTTTTTTGGTTACTCATTCAACTTAATTGCTGATAATCAGTCCGTTAAAATTTTCTGTTTCTTCCGAATTCATTTTTGGGAGGTGATATATTTCCAGGAATTTTTACATTTCTTGTAGGTCGTTCAAAAATTCTTTTGCATATGATTTTTCATAATGTTGTCTTACAACCCTGTGTATTTTTGTGGTGACAGTTGTTATTTCCATTTCATTTCTGATTTTGTTATTTGAGCTGTCTCTCTCTCTCTCTTTTCATGTGTCAGGCTAAAGGTGCACCAATTTTGTTGACCTTTTCAGAAAGCCAACTCCTTGTTGCATCAATCTGTTCTATTGCTTTTAGTTTTTGTCATTTATTTCTGCCCCTATATTTATTATTTCCTTTCAGGTTTTGGATATTGTTGGTTCTCCTTTTGTTGCTCCTTTAGGTGTAAGTTTAGGTTGTGTGTTTAATATTTTTCTTTCTTCTTAATGTATGCCTGTATTGCTTTAATTTCCTTCTTAGAATAGCTTTTGATGCATCCTAAAGATTTTGGACTGTAGTGCTTTCATTTTCTCTTCATGTATCTATTTTTTACTTCTTCTTTGACTTCTTGGTTGACATTTGATTATTTAGTTTCACATTACTTAACCCTTATGAATTTGTGCTCTTTCCATATTTTTTCTAGTTTCATAGTTTTGAGATCAGAAAAGATACACGGTATGACTTCATCTTTTTGAATTTGTTGAGACTTGTTTTGTGACCTAATATGTGATCTATTCTGGATAATGTTCCATGTGTATTCTACTGTTTAAGAATGGAATGTTTGAATATATCTGTTATATCCTTCTGATCCAATGTGTCATTCAAAGCCATTGTTGCCTTGTTGATTTTATGTTTGGATGATCTTTCCATTGAAACAAGTGGGGTGTTAAAGTCTCCTACTAGTATTGTGTTACTATCGGTATTATTTCCTTTGTTTGTTACTAGATGCTTTATGTATTTGGGTGCTTCCAAGTTGGATGCATAAATACTTACAATTGTTATAATTGTTGGATTATTCCTTTTATAATTATATAATATCCTTGTCTCTTTTTATAGTCTTTGTTTTAAAATTTATTTTGTTTGATATAGGTATTGCTACTCTAGGTTTCTTTTCACTTCTGTTTGCATGATAAATGCTTTTTCTATCCCTTCACTTTCAATCTGCATGTGTTTAGGTCTGAAATGAGTCTCTTGCAGGCAGCATATAGATGGGTCTTTTTATGCATTTTGTCACCCTATGTATTTTGATTGGTGAATTTATTCCATTTATATTCAAAGTACTTATTGATAGCTATGTACATATTACCAGCTTGTTACTTATTTTTTATGGTTGTTTTTATAGTTCCTTTCTGTTCCTTTCTTTGGCTCTCTTCTCTGATCGTGTGCTTTTTTTCTTTAGTGATATACTGGATTCCTTTCTCTATTTTTTGCTTATCTATTACTGTTTATTTATTTGTGATTACCATTAAGTTCATATAAAATGTGATATGCATATAATAGTTTATATTAAGTTGATGATCACTTAAGTTTGAGCCAATTCTAAAAGCACTGGATTTTTATGCCATTCCTGCCACATTTTAGGTATATAGTTTCACAGCTTGCATCTTTTGATTTTGTGGACTCTTTGACTAATTTTTATAGATATACTGAATTTTACTGTTTTGTGCTTCCTACTTTTACTGCTTAAGGTCTTTCCTTTCCACTCAATGAGTCCCTTTATACATTTCTTTAAGGCTGGTCTTGTGGTGATGAATTCTTTTAATTTTTGTTTGGGAAACTTTTTATCTCTCCTTTTCTGAATAATAGGCTTACTGGATAGAGTGGTTGCAGGAGAGAACCTGTTCAAAGACAAAAGTTCAGGGTCATCTACCTTTCCTTGTCATTCTTTAGTATGATGACTGCCAAGAAATGGTTCAGCAAGCATGATTTCCTGCAGGTCAACAGCTAAAGGATAAAACCTATAAAATACAGGATTATGAGTAGAATCCATTAGAATATTATTATTAATAAAATGCTTAGCTTTCCATTAAGCTTCAAGCTAATGACCATAAAGGATAAATGTTAATGACAGGAGACAATATTGAAATACAGAAAAGTCCATTTCTTTTCTTAATTACTTATGAATCTAGTAAATATTTTCTTAACACCATTTAACCAATTTGGGGTACCTTTGCTGCATGACCCTGGTTTCGGTGCCACCATGGCGATAGCAGCTATTGATTTCTGCTTCCTCCCAGTCCTCAGCCACCTCCCAATCCACCTAGACATGGAGTTCCCTTTGACTTCAAAAGTTTGAACAAAGAGATGGTGAACTCCTCACCTATGAAGAATCCAGTGCTCGCTTTGCTCACATCCCACAGTGGCCATCTTGAGGAGAAAGTTTCCATTTGCTTCCTAGACTTCATAGCTCTCAAAAACTGAATTCAAGAGAATTAGTGAAAGACATTTTGCAAATTTAGCTCCATTTCAATTCCTTTCCTCCAAGAACAAGAAATCCTAAAGGATCTCCCCTAAGAACCAAAGGGCTATCATCAAATTCATGTTTTATTGCCCTATTTTTTATATCCATTGGACTATAAATTCTTATCATGACACAGAAATCAGTAGGTATCTGGGACTAGTCTTTGAGCATCTAATCAAAGTAGTAAGTGTTGATCCTCATTTTCCTCCTCTGGCTGACAAATTCTGGATCAGGGGAAATGGACTTTTATAAACAAACCATTTCTCTGTGTTTGTAGGTTGTTGTCATTGAAAAAAAGTCCTAATTCCTAGGGTTAGGAACCCTAATTCCTTTTCAAGAAAATGAATATTTGTTACTCATTTTCTATGCATAAGACTTTATACAAGAAAAAGAAATTTTCTGAAGTAATTTATATTATAAAATGATAATATTTATTGAGTGCATATTACACACCATGACCTATACTAAGCAATGGATTATTTATTTCATTCTCAGAATATGAGGAGGTGGGTACTTATATTTTCCCCATTCTGAAAAGGAGGTATCCTATTTCAACAAACTTAAGATGCTATAAATTTTAGTGGCACCTGGGTGACTTGTCATTTAAGCATCTGACCCTTGGTTTCAACTCAGGTCATTATCTCACGAGTTCATGAGATCAAGCATCGCATCAGGCTCTGTACTGACAATGCAGAATCCGTTTGGGATGCTTGTTCTCTCTCCCTCTGCCCCTTCCCTGCTCTCTCTCTCTCTCTCTCTCTCTCTCTCTCTCAAATAAACTTTAAAAAAAAGATGCTATAAATTTTAAAACATTAATATTATATATAAATAAGAAAAATAGTCAACCATGAAGTGCCACTTAATATTTCATACATCTAATTAGAAATGTGGTAAAATGTGAAAAATATTTACTTTATAACAATGAAATAAAAGAGCTTGTTCAAGGTTAAATGTCTAGGGGGACTAAGACTAGAATCCTCAAATGGAAACTTACACAGTATGAGTCAGTGCAAAGGACTATAACTGGAGAAGGTGGGCTGCTTTCCAAAACAGATTCCCTGAACAAGCTTTTATCTTCCAGCATTTACCACAGTTCTGGTTCTAGCATCTGCCATAACAGTTCAAAAATTTTATTTTATAGATGTCCCAGAGTTGATTGGCAAGTAAATGCTGATTTATGTAACTAAAGCCCACAAGAGACTTTCTAGAAGGTCAATTTATTAATTTGTCATAAGAAATATATCTGTCAGGTCTCTGTAATTGAGTGAATCTGACCAATCTATTTTCCCCCATAAGTAAGTTATATAGGAAGACAAGTTCTCAAGAAATTGCTTGGTAAGTGGCTGAATTATGGGCTGAATTATGTCCCCTGTCTCTAATTCATATGTTGAAGTCTTAACTCCCTGGGCCTCCAAATGTAACTGTATTTGGACAGAGGGCCTTAAAGAGGTAAATTAAGTTAAAATGAGGCCTTAGGTTGGACCCTGATCCAGTCTGACTCATGGCCTTATATGAAGAGGAGTAAACACACAGAAAGACACCAGGGATGTGAGGACACAAAGGAAAGAATATGTGAGGACCCAGTAAGAAGGTGGCTTTCTGCAAGTCAAGGACAGAGGCCTCAGAAGAAACCAAACCTGCCAACATCTTGATCTTGGACATCTAGTCTCCAGAACTATAAAAAAATAAATTTCTGGTGTTTAAATCACTTAGTCTATGATATTTTGTTATGGCAGTACTGGCAAACTAACACAGAAAGGAAAAAATGTAATTAGACATACAAATTAGAATTTAATGACTCAAATCCTACGAGTTAGAGACATTTTTTTCCAGTGAGGATATAACTGAATCTCAGACCAAAGATAGGGCCTATCTCATTAATAAGGCAGAGAACTTATCCTGTGAGAGGGTCTTTGGATGGATCTTGAAACAGAAATTCCTCAAACAAGCAACATCAGAAAACGCTAATGTTTACAGAAGGCTAAACAAATACACTGCATGTACATTCACTCCACTTTGTGAAAGCCTTTGGGAAACTCTAGTTAAAGGGCTTGTTCATGTCTAATGATCCATTATATCTTGGTTTGTGATATTTACTCTCAGACATTATGTTTACTTTACGATTCATCTCTTATATCGATGTACAATCTATAAGACAAGCATGGGTGTAAATCAACATAAGTATCATATAATCAAAGCACTACATAAAGTCTTCAGGGAGACAAACTCTCAGAAGATTCAGAGGGGCTCCTGGATGGCTCAGTCATTTGAGAGTCTGACTTCAGCTCAGGTCACGATCTCATAGTTCGTGAGTTCGAGCCCCATGTTGGGTTCTGTGCTTACAGCTCAGAGCCTGGAGCCCGCTTCGGATTCTGTGTCTCCTCTCTCTCTGCCCCTCCCTGACTCATGCGCTGTCTCTCTCTCTCTCCCTCTCCCTCTCCATCTCCCTCTCCCTCTCCCTCTTCCTCTCTCTCAAAAATAAATAAATATTAAAGAGGGGAAAAAATATTCAGAAAAAGATTCCTGGAATTGGTCTTGATGAATGGGTTAGATTTTAATACAATAGAAATTAAGGGGCAAGTTATTTTTTAAACTGGAAGAAATCTTATAAAAAGGAAAGGGAAGTGTTTACTATAATGACATTACTGAGCACAGTCTTTCTGATTGCCACTGTAAAAGGCAGAGTCAAGGGAACCATGCCACCAGGTGAAGGTGCATTGTAAGGTTGTTGGGCAGCAGAGTAGCAAAAGATCATGTATTTTGGAAGATGATAAAGCAAATGGGGGTACATCCATTCAGCTAAATACTATTCAGCACTAAAAAGAAAGAAATGAATGATACATGCTCCAACTTGGATGGATCTCAAAGGCATTATGCTGAGTGAAAGAAGCCAATTTCAAAGGATTGCATGTTGTAAAATACCTTTAAATGGCATTCTAAAGAAGACAAAACTTTGGATAGAAAACAGATAAGTAGTTCTATAGGGTTAGAAATGGGGGAAGGTATGATTTCTAAGAAATTGCATTAAAGGTTTTTCTGGGGAGTGGTGGAATTGTCCTGAATCCTAATTATGATGGTGTTTACACAAATCTTTACATGTGCTAGAGCTTGTAGAAGTGTATACTTGATGGAAAAAAATCTATTGTATGATTTTCTTAATGACAACAATGTGTGGATTAGGATGGTAACTTGCATAAAGGAAAGAAAAATTGATGTGAATACAGTATCTATAAGTAATCAGCTGGATTAAGCTAATAGTTCAGCATAAAGGAAGAGGGAGAAAAGTCAGGATTATTCAGAGCTTTCGACATAGGCAGGACGATAAGTATTTCATGTGATGGTAATACACAAAAATAGTGAACTCAGAGAGAGGATTGCATTGGGTATGAGGAAAAGAATAATTTTGGACTTTTCAGGTTCTCCTGCCAGAACAGAGATTATTAACAAATCAGTTGAAAATATGAATCTGGAATGTAAAAGACATTTTAAAAGGGAAGTCAAGTTAAAGACATTGATTTGATAGTCCACCTGCCTGGAAGTGCTAATTGCAAATACAGCTATGGAAAAGGTCCCTCCGCAAAGGCAAAGTCCGTACATGAGCCTATGAAAAGATCCTGGAGATGTCACTTTTCTGAGAAGGAAGTGCTACCAATGACTCCTTCCCTGCAAGCACCAACCTAGCACATGCTCTTTTCAAATATCTTTCCTTATTCATTTGGCATTAAGCGTCAGTTTAATGTTTTTTTTTTTTTAATCAGTGTGTGCTCACTTTAACATATGTGAACTTGAGTATTTCCCAAATATGTTTACGTAGGAGACTACAAAGTACAAGACAGTACCAGATGATCTAAAGTTACTATTTATGACTTGGAGACAAGCCTCGATTTTTATTAAACTCTGGGTGTCTAAACAGAACAAATTATCCAGGTTTTCGAGCTACCCGCTCATTCTTGCACTCAACAGAGGCGATAAATTGAAGTGCTGAGTGTGGGAGTAAAGATGCAGGGTGTAATGTCTCATCGATTGGATTTTGGGCAGATGGAACTGTAGACTCCTTTACTAGAGTACTGTATTTTACTCAGAAAATATCCCCTAAACTTCACTAACATTTCATTACTTTTGTTATAAATAATCCGTAAGAGCTCCTCTATTCTCATAATATGACTCTTTACCAGAAGCCTGCATCTTATTTTCTGGTTTCTCCATTGCTACTGTGCATTTTAATGAGTCATGCTGGCTACAAAGCCAGGTTGAATTAACAGTTGGACCCATGCAATTTCCAAGAAGGCGCACATGCTGTAAATGATGTAAACACTTAAAAACGGATTTACTTTTCATGCTGATGCCCTTTTGTGTACGGATCCTAAGAAAACAACTAGGAAAGCCCTTCTAGTGAGTTGCGATCAGAATCTCCACAACTATATGTTGGGGGTAACTTGAGGACAGACTATGTTACAGGAAACAATTGTAGAGATACGCCGTTGTGTCCCTGCTTATAAAAACACAATAAACATTATGAAATGGGTCTTGGTTAATGACACGTGCTCCAGAACAGAAGGTAAATAAACTGGTGGCTTTTCATTTTTTCAAAGTCTTTCTTTTTTTAAATATTTACTTATTTTTCAGAGAGAGAGAGAGTGTGCGCACACACTAGCATGAGCAGGGGCAGAGAGAGGGGGGGACAGAGGACCCAAAAGCGCAAAGCCCGATACGGGGCTTGAACTCACAAACCATGAAATCGTGACCTGAGCAGAAGTCAGATGCTTAACCAACTGAGCCACCTAGGTGCCCCAAACTGGTGGTTTTTGTTAAAGGAACATATCCTAGGGTGCCTGGGTGGCTGAGTCAGTTAAGCGGCCGACATCAGCTCAGATCATGATCTCATAGTTTGTGGGTTTGAGCCCCGCGTCAGGCTCTGTGCTGACAGCTCAGAGCCTGGAGCCTGCTTCTGCTTCTGTGTCTCCCTCTCTCTGACCGTACCCCGCTCACACTGTGTCTCTCTCTCTCAAAAATAAATAAGCATTAAAAATTTAAAAAAAAAATAAAGTAACATATCCTAAATCACGTGGAGGCTGACAGAAATGAGATGCATAGATTCCCATGGAATTGTTCTCCCCCATTTTCCGAAGAACCACTGGATACGGTAGGTTGGTTTATTCTGACTTCATTTCACCATTCTCACTGAGGAGTTTAGAAATCAAAACAGAAAGAACACGTTTTCCCGATTCCTTGGAAGGAAAGGTTCTGGAGGCAAATTATACCTGCCAATCACATGCATGGCAGGAGATTTGGAAGGCAGCACTGAGGCAGAAGCTATCACCTTGTCACATTTTGTCTGCTTCTGCCTAGAAATACACGGGGAAAACAAAGATTTCTCTGCTGCAGAGAAGCAGCAAGCTCTCCCAGTCCTGCACTGCTCAGTATATAGTCTCTGGCCCCATGTCACTGCTGAGCGCTCAAATTGAGGCTAGTCCAGATAAAGATGTTCTGTAACTGTAAAATACACAGTGGATTTCAAAGCTTTAGTACAAAAAACAAAACAAAAAAAAACAAAAAAAAAGACAAAAAACACCAAAAAACTGAGTGAGAAAGAGTGAGAATAAAGTATTCCACACATTTTTTTTTTATTTTGAAGTGCTTCAATTTTGGGTAAATAAAACAGGTTAAAATGAACATAGCTGTTTCATTTGACGTCTTCAAAAATGATGCTACTCAAAAATTTGAAATTACAAATATGCCTCTCATTATATTTCTTAGCATGGCGCTAGCTTCCTGTGTGCAGAGGAAGTTGTGTGGCTTCTCTATCCTGGGTGGCAGACATGGATATCAGTTCTCTAGCTCCTGGGCTGTTCAAAGGCTATGGGAGTAGGTTCCGGGTTCTGGCTCAGCTTCAGTCACAACCTCAGAAGTTATTTTCTCAATGAGTCCATCCTGAATTCTTCTAGAAGTCTTCCCTATGGGTCCTGCTTAGAGTCCTCTCCTTTGGCCCTTCTTCCTATTTTGTAAACACCCACCTCTTTGTACTGTACTCCTCTTTATATTGTTCCTTCTTGTTTAAAATTCTTAATGTGTTTTCTGTTTCTTGATGAAAATTTTGTGTTTTTGTTTTTTTTCTTTATAGTTTATTGTCAAGTTGGTTTCCATGTAATACCCAGTGCTCATCCCCACAAGTGCCCTCCTCCATGCCCATCACCCCTCTTTCCCTCTCCCCCTCCCCATCACCCCTTAGTTTGTTCTCAGTATTCAAGAGTATCTCATGGTTGGCCTCCCTCCCCCTCCCCAGCTATCTTCCCCCTTCCCCTCCCCCATAATCCTTTGCTAAGTTTCTCCTGTTACATTTATGAGTGAAAACATATGGTATCTGTCCTTCTCTGCCTGACTTATTTCGCTTAGCATGACACCCTCGAGTTCCATCCACGTTGCCACGAATGGCCAGATGTCATTCTTTCTCATTGCCCTGTAGTATTCCATTGTATAGACGAACCACATCTTCTTGATCCATTCATTAGTTGATGGACATTTAGGCTCTTTCCATGATTTGGCTATTGTTGAAAGAGCTGCTACGAACATTGGGGTACATGTGCCCCTATGCATCAGCACTTCTGTATCCCTTGGGTAAATCCCCAGCAATAGTGGCTGCACCAGTTTACATTCCCACCAACAGTGTAGGCGGGTGCCCGTTTCTCCATATCCTTGCCAGCATCTATAGTCTCCTGATTTGTTCATTTTAGCCACTCTGACTGGTGTGAGGTGGTATCTCAGTGTGGTTTTGATTTGTATTTCCCTGATGATGAGTGATGCTGAGTGTTGTTTCACGTGCCTGTTGGCCATCTGGATGTCCTCTTTGGAGAAGTGTCTATTCATGTCTTCTGCCTATTTCTTCACTGGATTATTTGTTTTTCGGGTGTAGACTTTGGTGAGTTCCTTATAGATTTTGGATACTAGCCCTTTAGCCTATATGTCATTTGCAACTATCTTTTCCCATTCTGTTGGTTGCCTATTAGTTTTCTTGATTGTTTCCTTATCTTGATGAGGTCCCAATAGTTCATTTTTGCTCTTGATTCCCCTGCCTTTGGGGATGTGTTGAGTAGGAAATTGCTGCAGTTGAGGTAAAGGAGGCTGTTTCCTGCTTTCTTCTCTAAGGTTTTGATGGTTTCCTGTCTCACATTGAGGTACTTCATCCATTGTGAGTTTGTTTTTGTGTATGGTGTAAGGGAGTGGTCTAGTTTCATTCTTCTGCATATTGCTGTCCAGTTCTCCTAGTACCATGTGATAAACAGGCTTTTTTCCATTGGATACTCTTTCCTGCTTTGTCAAAGATTAATTGGCCATACATTTGTGGGTCCAGTTCTGGATTCTCTACTCTATTCCACTGGTCTATGTGTCTGTTTTTGTGCCAACACCATACTGTCTTGATGATGACAGCTTTGTAGTAGAGGCTAAAGTCTGGGATTGTGATGCCTCCCATTTTGGTTTTCTTCTTCAGTATTACTTTGGCTATTCGGGGTCTTTTGCGGTTCCATACGAATTTTAGGATAGTTTGTTCTAGCTTTGAGAAGAATGCTGGTGCAATTTTGATTGGGATTGCATTGAATGTGTAGATGGCTTTGGGTAATAATGACATTTTAACAATGTTTATTCTTCCGATCCATGA
>CM053567.1:22949554-23073186 GCA_028646485.1 Cryptoprocta ferox
TTGACTTCATCTTTGCCAATTCTGATGGCTATTATTTCTTTTTGTTGTCTGTTTGCTAATGCAAGGACTTCCAGCACTATGTTAAACAACAGTGGTGAGAGTGGAGGTCCTGTCGTGTTCCTGATCTCAGGGGGAAGGCTCTCAGTTTTTCCCCATTGAAGATGCTATTAGCTGTGGGCTTCTCACAAATGGCCTTTATGATGTTTAAGTAAATTCCTTCTATCCTGACTTTCTTGAGGGTTTTTATTAAGAAAGGATGCTGTATTTTGTGAAATGCTTTTTCTGCATCTATCGACAGGATCATATGGCTTTTATCTTTTCTTTTGTTAATGTGATGTATCACATTGATAGATTTGCAAATACTGAACCAGCCTTGTAACCCAGGAATGAATCCCACTTGATCATGGTGGATACTTATTTTTATATGCTGTTGAATTCGCTTTTCTAATATCTTGTTGAGGATTTTTGCATCTGTATTCATTAAGGATATTGGCCTGTAGTTCTCTTTTTTTGCTGGGTCTCTGTCTGATTTGGGAATCAAAGTGATGCTGGCTTTGTAGAATGAGTCCGGAAGTTTTCCTTCTATTTCGATTTTTTGGAATAGCTTGAGAAGAATCGTATTAACTCTGCTTTAAATGTCTGGTAGAATTCCCCTGGGAAGCCATCTGGCCCATGGCTCTTATTCGTTGGGAGATTTTTGATCACTGATTCAATTTGTTCACTGGTTATGGGTCTGTTCAGGTTTTTTATCTCTTCCCGCTTGAATTTTGGTAGCGCGTGTGTGTTTAGGAATTTGTCCATTTCTTCTAGGTTGTCCAGTTTATTGGCATATAATTTTTCATAGTATTCCCTGATAATTGCTTGTATTTCTGAGCGATTAATTGTAATAGATCCATTTTCATTCCTGATTTTGTCTATTGGTTGTCTATTTGGGTGCTTTCTCTTTTCTTTTTGAGAAGCCTGGCTAGAGGTTTATCAATTTTGTTTATTCTTTCAGAAAACCAACTCTTGGTTTCATTGATATGTTCAACTGTTTTTTTTTATTCTATATTGTTTATTTATGCCATGATCTTTATTATTTCTCTTCTTCTGCTGGGTTTGGGGTGTTCTTGCTGCTCTTCTTCTAGTTCCTTTAGGTGTGCTGTTAGATTTTGTATTTGCACTTTTTCTAGTTTCTTGAAATAGGCCTGGATTGCAATATCTTTTCCTCTTAGGATTACCTTTGCTGCATCCCAAAGCCTTTGGATTGTTGTATTTTAATTTTCATTTGTTTCCATATATTTTTTAATTTCTTCTCTAATTGCCTGATTGGCCCAATCGTTCTTTAGTAGGGTGGTCTTTAACCTCCACATTTTTGGAGGTTTTCCAGACTTTTTCCTGTGATTGATTTCAAGTTTCATAGCATTATGATCTGAAAGTGTGCATGGTATGATCTCAATTCATTTATATTTATGGAGGGCTGCTCTGTGACTCAGTAAATGGTCTATCTTGGAGAATGTACCATTTACACTTGAAGAAAGTGAATTCCATAGCTTTGTGATGTAGAGTTCTAAATATATCTGTCAAATCCATTTGTTCCAATGTGTCATTCAGGTCTATTGTTTCCTTAGTGATTTCCTGTCTAGTTGATCTATCCATTGCTGTAATTGGAGTGTTAACATCCTCTGCAATTAGCACATTCTTATCAATAAGATTGTTTCTGTTTGTAATTAACTGTTTTATATATTTGAGGGCTCCCGAATTCAGCTCATAGATGTTTATAATAGTTAGCTCTTCCTGATGGATAGACCCTGTAATTATTAGCTAATGTCCTTCTTCATCTCTTGTTACTGCCTTTACTTTAAATTCCAGTTTGCCTGATATAAGTATGGCTACTCCAGCTTTCTTTTTACTTCCAGTTGCACGATAGATATTTCTCCATCCCCTTACTTTCAATCTGAAGGTGTCTTCACCTCTAAAATGAGTCTCTTGTAGTCAGCAAATAGATGGATTTTGTTTTTTTTTTAATCCATTCTGATACCCTATGTCTTTTGATTGGTGCATTCAGTCCATTTACATTCAGTGTTATTATTGAAAAATATGGATTTAGATTCATTGTGTTCTCTGTAGGGTTCATGCTTGTAGTTGTGTCTCTGGTACCTTGTGTTCCTTGCAGCATTTCCCTCATAGAGTCCCTCTTAGGATTTCTTGTAGGGCTGGTTTGGTGGTGACGAATTCTTTCAATTTTTGTTTATTTGGGAAAACCTTTATCTCTCCTTCTTCTGAATGAGAGGCTTGCTGGATAAAGGATTCTTGGCTGCATATTTTTTCTGTTCATCACATTGAAGATTTCCTGCCATTCCTTTCTGGCCTGCCAAGTTTCAGTAGATAGGTCTGTAACTACTCTGATGGGTTTTCCTTTATATGTTAGGGCCCTTTTATCCCCAGCTACTTTCAGAATTCTCTCTTTATCCTTATATTTTACCAGTTTCACTATGATATGTCATGCTGAAGGTCGATTCAAGTTATGTCTGAGGGGAATTCTCTGTGCCTCTGGATTTCAATGTCTGTTTCCTTCCCGGATTGGGGAAGTTCTCAATTATAATTTGTTCAAGTACCCCTTCAGCGTCTTTCTCTCTTTCTTCTTCTTCAGGAATTCCTATGATATGGATATTGTTCTGTTTGATTGTATCACTTGGTTCTCGAAGTCTCCTTTCGTTCTCCTGGATCTGTTTCTCTCTCTTTTTCTCAGCTTCCTCTTTGTCTATAATTGTGTCTTCTAATTCACCTATTCTCCTCTCTGCCTCTTCAGTCTGTGCAGTGGCTGCCTCCATTTTATTATGTACCTCATTTATAGCATTTATTAATTCGTCACAACTATTTTTAAGTTCCATAGCCTTCATAGCAACAGTTTCTCTGATGTCTTCCATGCTTTTTTCAAGCCCAGCGATTAATTTTATGACAATTGTTCTAAATTCTTGCTCAGTTATGTTGCTTTTATCTGTATTGAGCAATTCTGTAGCTGTGATTTCTTCCTGGAATTTCTTTAGAGGAGATTTTTTCCATTTCGTCATTTTGGCTAGCTTTCTGTCTCTTGTCAGTTTTAAAAGCTTGTTATGCATACTGCACCTGTGAGTATTGCTATATTAAAGGAGGCTCATTGACTGTCCAGGGCCTGTTTGTTTAGGAAATGTTCTTTGATTATGTCCCTTGGTCACTCTTGTTGTGCCTTTGTGTTTATTTTTCTACTTGTATTGAAATTTGGGACTCTCCACCATGTGTACTTTGGCTTGTTTCTTGAGGTAGCCCTATGAGGCTGTCTTCTTAGCGGGCTCTGTCTCCCTTCCTCCCAGACTCCTGCAGTTCAGCATCTTATGGCTTCAGTCCTTCCTGGTTGTAGAGATGTGATAGCTACATGATCTTGAATATTCTCTGTATTTCAGTTCCTTATAAATGGAGTATGTAAAATGGAGTTATCCCCTACTATGCCAAATCACTGCCGGGTGAGGAAAGCCCAGCCACGGTCCTTGTTTCCCTGCTGCAGGTGGTCGTCTGCGGCTCCCCTTGCATCCCAGATTCCCGCAGGCGGTCACCCCCGGACCTGGCTGCCAGCACTGGTAGTCTGCTGCTCCCCTCCGCCGGCCTGCCACCCTAGGCAGCCAGGGTTCGGGGCTGGGGCGCTCTACCCGGAGCAGCTGGAGCAGCTGGAGCTCAATAGGAACTTTGATAAAAAGGGAATATCTTAAATAGCAGTAGTAATTTCTGGAATGGAATTACTTTAGTTTAATTTTTTTTAAGTTTCTGAGGAAAAAAATCTATTCTAATGGCAAACCTTCTGAAGCTACCGGAATATTCCTAGTATGTGATATTGGAGAGGGTATGTCCATCTTTTCTGCCTAAATATAACACGTGTAATATATCTGTATTTGCATATTCCAAACAAGGTACCAGACTCAAAAACCCCACAAACGATTGTAACGAGATGCCTCCACAAGTAACACTGCTTTTAAAATGAAAGTTCAAAGAGAAGACTGCAATAAAGGAAGAAGAAATCAGATGGCCTCAGTCTGAGACCATGAACCATTCCCTCCCTGGTCAACTCTGATTTCCATGATAAGAGCTTACAAAATTACTTGCCGTTTTTCTCATTTTCAGCATATCTTGAGGGCATCAAAATGCTGACCTCCCTTCCCATGTTCCTGTGTTTCTGTTGTAAAAGCGATTTATTAATCTGTCTGGTTATCGCTGGGATCATTCTATTTTATATAGAGGTTGTTGCCTATTTCGCATACAGGCTTCTACTGGCAGTAATACTGGGCATTCAGTGATGATATCACAGCCTCAGAAAATTGCTGCCCTCCCTCCTGTATCTCTCCAGGCTGCTTTTGCAGGTGGAGGAAATGCATGTGTTATCACCAGCTGTGCCGGGTTTTAGATGCAAATTAATAAAGCACCTGTCACAGTGGGGAAGTGCAGGAGTAGTTTAAAGTCAAAGACACTACAGTACTCACATGGCCACACACACATATGCACAGTCACATACACATATGTACATACACACACACACACATACACACACACACACAAACGGTATATTCATTTAAGACAAGTTGATTTTTCACCTATCTTATCATAACATGTATCTCACAATGCGCTGAGATTTTTCAGCCAGTATTTGGGTGAAAGGATTGGGAATTGCTGGATAGAATTTTCATCTTTTGGTGGTGCTATTCTTGAATCTCAGACTTTAGCTGGAATTAGCCTAGTCCTTAGTTATGTTTCTGGCATGGTTTTTCCAGTGCAGTTGTGTTAGGCTAACAATTCACAGACAACAGGAGCACAGCTACAGAGCAGAAAGCTATATTGCAGTCGACAGAAAAGGGGCTTCAGTGACTCTCAGGGCGGGCTCAGAGCAGAGTTTTAGGCTGGGAAGTTCTTCCACTGTCCTATAGACCCAGAGATATATAGATTTTCTGCATTGGGTATTTTATTAAAAAAACAATTACAAGTCTGAAATAAAGGCATATTTTCTTATAATATGGAAGGAAGGGAAAAGAG
This sequence comes from Cryptoprocta ferox, assembly GCA_028646485.1. Classification (NCBI taxonomy): domain Eukaryota; kingdom Metazoa; phylum Chordata; class Mammalia; order Carnivora; family Eupleridae; genus Cryptoprocta; species Cryptoprocta ferox. The sequence continues at coordinate 22,954,592 of CM053567.1, forward strand.
GGAAGAAGATATGGGAAGAGAGAAGGGGAGAGATGATGGGATGTGGAAAAATGGCAGGGGAGATAAGAAGAGAGGAAGGAGGATTTAATAGTGGAACTAAGAAGGAAATCAAGGAAGGGAGAAGGGGAAAGAACAGAATGGAGGTAGCAAGACAATTGTGAGGAATTCGTTTTTGTTAAATTAATAATTCAGGTGCCATGTTCTCTTCCTCCGTGAGTATCTGTATGGATGAGTAAAAATGGAAACAACAAATTCTTGAAGACTATCACTCCTACAGAAGGCACAGAATAGGAAGCCTGACACAACAGATTCCATTTTCATTCCATCTTCCCTGCCCTCACACTGTACCCATGACTCATACAAGACCTGGAATGGAGGGGAAGGACCTTGGGTAGTTGAGTAAGCAGTACTCCAGTGCCAGTGACCTATTGAATTTGGGACACGGAAGGAATTTCAAGACCACACAGTAGAGTAGATTTCACTCTATGTGCTATATAGGAAGGTTAGGGGAAATCTGAGCCTCTATTACCATGCCTCATACAAAGGGGCATGAAGAGTGACTAAAAATAAAGCAAAACCAAAAGACATAAAGCAATTTTATGTATATGGACCCCACAGGACCAAATCGTCACTTCCTCACATGTGTTTACCATAGCAATCTTGTAGCACAGAAGATATTTGTGTTATGAGAGCCCCGATGTGTGTCAACAGAATGAGAGGGAAAGAGGGCATGTACTTAGTGTATTGATTCCTGCAATGAGAAGCAGGAAGTCAGAGGGGACTTTCAAATAACTTACAGAAGGTGAAGGATGATAAGGTTGCCTCAAAGTTCTTTAAATTTGAGAGTAAGGAAAGAAGAATACAATACATTTGTTTGAACATGTATTATGTACCTTCACATTTAATTCTCACAACAGCCCTGTAATTAGGGTATTATCATTCCAATTTTCTGTTGAACAAACATAGATTTACCTAGGATGACTCAGTTGATGTTTATTAACACTGGAATGTAAGCACAGGATTACCTGATTGTCTATTGCATGGGTAATACTCCATAAGGCCCAGGCTTCATTATTATTTGCTAAATGTTCATTCCAAAATATTGATTTCCTATCTTGTATCAATATTGTTTTAGATACTTGCCAGAACAAACATTTTTATTTTCATTTTTATTTTATTTTATTTCATCTAATTTTTTTCAAACAATATTTTTAAATCAGGGAGCCTGTGATCTAATGATAAAGACAAATATTAAGTAAATATCCATATTGCATATTATGAGAATGTGTAAGAAGTGAAACCTAAGTTAGTCTGAAAAGACTAGGGAGGAAGTAACATTTAGGCTGAGATTTGAAAAGTGAGGAATTGGATAGACTAAGGAATAGGATTGCCAGATGAAATACAGCCACCTAGATATTGCAAGGGACATGCTTACACTAAAAAATGATTTGCTGTTTATCTGAAATGCAAATTCAATTGAATATCCTATATACTTTCCTAAATCTGGTAACCTCACTCAAGAGGAACAGAGAGCGTGTTCCAAGAACAGGAAAGAGTGAGTATGAAAATGCTGAGTATGACACGCATGGCAATCTAAGGCCAGTGCAGCTGGAACAGAGACTGTGGAAAGGAAGATGAGTTAAGATGATGATTCAGGGGCACCTGGGTGGCTCAGTCAGTTAAGCATCTGACTTCAGCTCAGGTCATGATCTCACAGTTCATGGGTTCAAGCCCCGCATCAGGCTCTGTGTTGACAGCTCGGAGCCTGGAGCCTGCTTTGGATTCTGTCTGTCTCTCTCTCTCTCTCTCTCTCTCTGCCTCTCCTTCACTTGTGCACTGCCTCTCTCTCTCTCAAAAATAAATGTAAAAAAAGTTTTAAAAAATACCACATTGACTGCAAAGTGAATAATAATGGATTTGTGGAAAACAAATCCTGAGTCTACCTGAGTGTGATCTGCTGGTAGAAAATGATGGTTTGAATTAGGCTGCAAGCCGTCAGCATACAGAGAATTAAACAAAATTTTGAAATATTTTGGAAGTGGAAAGAGCAAGACTAGATATGTGTATGAGGAACATCCGTTCTGATATGACCCTGGATTCCTGGCTTGAGCAATAGCAAGAAAGATGGCACCCTTCACCAAGATAGGGGAGGTGGAGGACAAAGAGTTGTGCTTGGGAAGGGGGTGGGGGTAGGTCATTAGATCACTTTAGACCCTGTTGAGAACAGAACATCTCAGAGATGGCTTATCATGTCCCACAAAACTCTCCTTCAGGCCTCCTTCCAGGATTTCTCCTGGAAATCCAGCCTTCTTCAGCTATTATCTGTTATCACCTGGACTCACAATGCCAGACACAATGTCTCTAACTGACACAATCTCTCACTCCCTCTCCTTCTCCAGAAACTTCTCTGATTAGCAAACTCTATTCCATCCCTAGTCTTTGCTCAGAAGTGCTGTTTAGGTGTTCTTGCCTTGAGTTACACTTAACTATTCCTGGATAATGGAATATATCCTGGATATATATTCCTGGATATATTCAAAGTCAAATGGATTGTTTTTTCTTAAATTCTACACAGCTATCTTTCAGCCACTGCTCCTCTGCTCTTTAGCAGACTGCACTGACCCTTTGAATTTAACCTCTTTCAAATATGTTATCAAACCTCCTCACTGTTACCATCTATTGATCTTCTGATCACTTCTCATTCGGCTCTTGTCAGTATTAACAATGCCTTTAAAATCTTTATTGGATAACTACCCCACCAAAGGCTCACACGTTTGATTCAATGACTTCCTCATTTACAGAGAATTAGTTCTCTACCTCATCTATCTGCTCTCAAGATATTGTCCACTTGATATATCCTTCATGGGAAAATAGGCTTTAAAATATTTATTTCAAAGAATATTCTCACAAATATGCCCCAATGATTTTTTGACAAAGGAGCAACTGTACGTCTGTAGGCAAAACAAGAAAAATTGCAGCCTAAGCCTCACACCTTATTTTTTTTTAATGCACTCAAAATGTATCACAGATTTAAATGTAAAAGTATAAAACTTTTGAAAAAATGCAGGAAAAAAATCTGGATGTTGGACTAGGAGTTCTTACTACTGACACCAAAATTAAAGTTCATAAAATTCATAAAATTGATGAATTGAATGTCATAAAAATTTAAAACTTAAGCTTTGCTGGAGGTGTTGTTAAAAGGATAAAAAGCTACAACATGGTAGAAAATATTTGAAAACCACATATCTGACAAAGGACTAGTATCTAGGACCAATAAAGAAGTGTCAAACTCAACAGTAAATAAAAATAAAGACAGTCCAATTAGAACATGAGCAAGAGACATGAAGAGACATTTCACTGAAGAAATATATAAATGGCAATCAGCACATGAAAAGATATCCAACACCATTAGCCCCTGGGGAAATGTCAATTAAGCTATCACTATATACCTATCATAGATCAAATTTAAAAATTGGCAACACCAAATGCTGGTAAGGATGTGGAGAAGCAATATCACTCCTATAATGCTTATGGGGATGTAAAATGATATAGCCATTCTAGAAAAAGTTTGGCAGTTTCTTAACTAAATATGCAACCACCATTTTACCCAGAAATTGCACTCCTGGACATTTATATCAGACAAATAAAGACTTTAGTCCACACAGTAATGTGTACCTAAATGTAAAACATACACACACATATTCCAAGTATCCCTTCTTGTTCTTCTACACGTTATTCAAATATTCCAAGGTCACAATGACTAATTATTGACATACCATATTTATAAACCTCACTACTTCCTCAATTATGCTCTTACCTTTACCAGCCTAAATTCTATGAAGTATTATTGTATTCCTCTGTGAGAAATAATGACTTCTACTTTCTTGCTCTTTTCTAACCCATCATACTTGTCTTTAAAAGAGGAGGAGGAGGAGGAGGAGGAGAAGAAGAAGAAAGAAGGAAGAAGAAGAAGAAAAAGAAAGAAGGAAGAAGAAGGAAGAAGAAGAAGGAAGAAGAAGAAAGAAGAAGAAGAAGAAGAAGAAGAAGAAGAAGAAGAAGAAGAAGAAGAAGAAAGAAGGAAGAAGGAGGAGGAAGAAGAGAAATCCAGAATATACCAGTGTTTTCTCCAGAACACTGAACATTACTGGAAAACACACACACACACACACACACACACACACACACACACACACACAGGCTATTTTTACTCTAAATTTATGATAATAAGCTTCAAGAGCATAATACCACATGGAAATCCTATGATAGATATAAATATTCCAGAAATCTCTAATTCATGCCTTCTTTCCTAAAATCTCTTACAACCCTTCTACAACTGTCACAATCAACTTAGAACTTTACCTCATGTTCAACAAGAAAACAGAACTACCTGGTTTGAACTCCCTCCTCCTCTCAACATGCGGCAAAACCTACTTGCACACCCCACCATCTTCCTTTTCTCCCGGCTTCTGGGAAAGGCCAGACTCTCAGCTTGACCTCTTTATCCTATCTACTCTCGCCTCTTCTACATCATCAATCTCTTTGACATTGGATCAATCCCATCAGCCTAGAAACATGTTCTAATGCTTTCCATTTTTTTAGCAAAAACAGGTAAAAACCTTCCTTTGCTTTCACATCCTCTCCCTTATACCTACCTGTCTTCTTTCTTGCAAACATCTTGAGAGTTCTCTGCTTTGTCAATCCCACTTTCTCACCTAGATCCATGCCAGTCTGGCCTATAACTACTATGCAAAAATGGTGTTGTCAAAGCCACTCCAATCTGTCTTGGTAGTTGTTATGTATAGACTCTGTCCCCATCATTCTCTCAGCAGCATTCAGTTGCTTGCTAATTATTATTTTTTTTTATGAAACATTCCCCCTCTCCTTTTCTTAGCTTCTATGACACCTTAATTTCAGAGTATTCCACCTTGGGTTTTTGTTTCCTCTTGTTTTCTGTTCCTGTAACAAGAATCTAAGTGTTGATACTGTTCTAGCCCTTGCCTTGGTCCTCTTTCCTCTCTCACACTAATTGCTTTCTTGGTGATGCCTTCCATTGCCACGGTTTTCTTTACGATGTTCAGCAGTAGTTCTGTATATGGACTGCACATTACAATTATCTGGGACTTTAAAAAATACCCATGGGGGGACCTGGGTGGCTCAGTCGGTTAAGTGTCCGACTTTGGCTCAGGTCATGATCTCACAGTTTGTGGGTTCAAACCCCGCCTCGGGCTCTGTGCTGACAGCTAGCTCAGAGCCTGGAGCCTGTCTTTGGATTCTGTGTCTCCCTCTCTCTCTGACCCTCCCCTGCTCATGCTGTCTCTCTCTTTCTCAAAAATAAATAAAAACATTTTAAAAAATACCCATGACTGGGGCTTCTGGTTGGCCCAGTTGGTTAGGCATCTGATCTTGAATTCGGCTTACATAAGTCTTACCCTCCATATGTCTTAAATTTATTCCATGCCATTCTCTTACCAGCTGATAACATTACAGCTCCTTACGAATGCCAGACTCCTTCCTGGTAAGTTTTTTATATGTTCTAAATGCTGATGTAAGAGAAATTAGAGATTTATAAGAGGGGAATAAATGATAATTCAATGACCCTGAAAAGTTAAGTGACAGAACCCAGGATACATATAAAAGAATTAGATGTGGATAATAAAAGAGAACTTCCTCCATTGTAACATGAAGGGATTTTTAAAAAGTAGGTGTAGCCACAGCTGGGTTTGTCGATATGATAGTTAACAAAATAATAACGTGTATTTTACTTTTTCTGGGTCATAAGAAGCAGGATCATTGGATGAGAATAAAAGGGAAGTTGAGGGTCTTTTAAATAAGAGAATCACCAGTAATCACTTCTAAATATCATTGTCCAACCCAAACTATTGAGCTAACTAGAAAGATACATCAGTTGTGACTGGCAGTACCATATGTCAGATTGAGGTTGTAGCCATGGTTTACAATGAAACCTGCCATCCATTTCCCCTAGATGTCATCAGCTGCTCAGGTACAAGTACTGAGAATGTAGTTACTAGGGTTCATTAATGCTTGGAGTTTTGTTGAGTTAAAGACCATTAGAAAATGGCAAGGGAGTAAATTTTTAAAATGAGCTCTGGAATATAAACTGAACTGCAAGGGGGGTGAAGACAAGAGTGGACTGTTAGATGGTGAAAAGAAGTACCTGCTCACGAAGTTCCACAAAGACCGTAGGGTATCCTGGGAAGGGGGTGGGAGAGTACTTTCAAAAGGGTATGGTCATACAATAGAAATTTTAAAATACTTTCAAAAATGAGGACATTCAGATGATCATGTAAGAATGTGACTGAAAGATGAGTTGCTTGTGGTGAGTTATAAGCAATGACATTGCCTGAGTTGTCCTAAATTGTTTGGGATTGATGGCACATGGCCTGACTGGATCTTCCATTTCAAGAGAAAGAATTCAAATTACTCAACAGCAAAGGTAAAGGCAAAAATAAAATAAAAATTTCCAGAAAAAGCCCTATACCGAACATTTTTACAGACTTTTTGGGACAAATAAATTTCAATTTTCAGAATCCTATGTCAGGAATTCCCAAAAGAAAACTTGCCCTTGAGATCACTTTATAGAAGGGTCATACCATATTCACTTTTAGCTACAGCCAGTGCTTCAACATTTGTTGAAACTTCCAAAAATTCTGCCTGACAGATTCTCAAACTTTATGTTAAGAAAGAGAAATATTTCCCATTAAACACCAACTTTATGTTATCCATAAAATGAAAAAAAGGATCTTCAAGTCTGACAACTTTTTATAGTTTCCTGAGGCATCACAAACTCCCATTATCTCTCAGCATTCTATAGAGTATATCACTTCAGTTCATCTAGTCATTGGAGGTGAGATATCCCCGTGTCAGGACCCAACTAACCTCTGGAACCATCCTTTGCAACATGTGCAGCTCCTATGGCTTCTGCTTTAGGCAACTCTTTCTACTTATTAATGGCTGGCTGGTCCACTGTTATCTTTTGCCTGGAACTTCTTAATCATAAAAAAAAAAAGACCTGTAGCTTTTTCTAAATAGAACTTGACCTCTCTGAGGTAGGTAGACGTTTTTATAACCAGAAAGTCTGAACCTTCTCTTTGGGGCTCTCACTATTCTAATAGAGCCGAGATTCACAACAGAAATTTACACAAAGCATTTCTCTTCTGAAACTCTATTTTATTCTCTGTTTAAATGCAGGTCATCACTCCCTATGCCAGGTGAAATAACTACTCACGAAAGCAACTAAAGATATGGTTAACAGCTTTGCTTGCACATTGGAATCTTATTGGGGTCTTTTTAAAACAAAATACTGATGCCTGGGCTCCACACTCAGTATTTTTAATGCCATTGGTCTGCTGTGATACCTAGTTATAGGGAGTTTTAAAAATATCCCTGGAGATATTTTGTATACCCAATATTGAGAACTATTGATCAAAAGAAAATATGCCTGAAAGAGGATTGTTATCTTTAATTCTCTTGAGAAATAATTTGAGATATGCACACTCCCATGTCCCACCTCTGAAGATTATAGTCTCAAGGGGACAAAGTAGATACATAAAATGCTTATGAAAACTAACTCAAGTTTAGCTCTACTAATTATGAGTCCATAGTGTTCATTCCATAGTGAAAATGTAGCACATTTAGTCTGAGTCTATAATTTAATGGAAAAATAACTTGTATGTCCCAAAACCAAACTGTTACTGGTGAAAGCAATAACACGATAATATGAACACCTTTTGCTGAAGGGATGGAAAAAGCTGCAGTAGAATGCATCGAAGTCCAATTAAATGCGAAGTCATCTGTGAGAATGAAAAATATATATATAAACATTTTATCCAAACATTTTAATTACTCCAGGTTTTTTCCTGAAGTTTTTTTCAGCAAAGTGAACATTGTAAATGAAATGGAGCAAACATTTTTTGTAGCTTCTCTGAAAATAAAAGGCACTATTAAAGCTTTGACAGCAGGAAATCCGATCTACAGTTCTCTTCCCTAGCTACAGGAGACATGATTATTAATAGGCTACCTAGACAAATGGAGACAGTGGACGCAGATATTTCCCATGTCAACTTTGATAAAATCTGGGTTACTTGATTATTTATGCCCTGCCATATTTCTGTTTACAACCATATGATGTCTTGAATTATAATCTTCATTATCAGTTTCTGATTATTTTCCCAGATGACAAAACTATAACTTTTTATACATTTTTGAGACAGAATCACAACTAAAAGTCATATTCTAAAGTTACAGCAAAAAGTGGAGAAGAAATCCGATGTCAAAGTGTTCAATGCTTTCCATATTTAGGACCTCCTAAATAGTATCAACAATGAGGTTTGAACATCTATTAGATTATGTGTATGTAATAGTACCTCATTGTATTTAAAAAACATTTTTTCTTTTGTATTTTAAAGAGAGAGAGAGAATCCAAGTGGGGGAGAGGGGCAGAGAAATACTTGAGAGAGAATCATAAGCAGACTCCATGCTCAGTGCAGAGCTTGACATGGGACTTAATTCCATGACCCTGGGATCATGATTTGAGCTAAAGTCAAGAGTCAGGCATGCCAACTGATTGAGCCACCCAGGCAGCCTTTCATTATATTTTTAAGTTACAATTTCCTGATGACTGATATAACTGAGAAACAATATACTTATTGTCATTTATTTATCCTCCTGTATGAGGATCTATTCAAGTTTTTGTCCATTTTCTATAGGGTTTCCTTTCCTTTCCTTTTATTTACTTATTTTTATTCATGTATTTATTTATTTATTTTCGTTTTGGTAGGAGTTCTTTATTCAACTTATAAGACCTTTGTCAGATATATGAATTGTAAACATCTTTCATTCTGTTTACCTTTTCTCTCTCTTGATATCTTTTGGTGAACAGAAGTCCATTATTCTATGTGATGTAATTTATCAATTTTTATCTTTATCGTTAAAACACTTTTCCTGTTCAAGAAATGTTTCCTTCTCCAAAGTCATTTATGTATTCTTATATATTTTGTTCTGGAATTATTATTATCTTAAATTTCACATTTTTGATCAACAAACTATCTGGAATTACTTTGTTAATGGTGTGGAAAATGGGTCGTTTTTTTTAAACGGGCACCCAGTTGATTGAAACAAATTATTGAAAAGACCATCATTTTCCAATTGACAAGAGAGAATCTTTATTTAAGTCAAGCAATGGGCGTCTGGGTGGCTCAGTTGGTTAAGTGTCCTACTTTGGCTCAGGTCATAATATTGCAGTTTGTGAGTTCAAGCCCCACATCAGGCTCTGTGTTGACAGTGCAGAGCATGGAGCTTGCTTCAGATTCTGTGTCTCCCTCCCTCTTTGCCCCTCCTGTGCTCACTTACTTGCTCTCTCTCAAAACTAAATAAACATTATCAAACTTTTAATTAAAAAATAAATAGACAATAAATAAATAAATAAATAAATAAGGCAAGCAATATGTAGATCCTCTATTCTATCCATTGGTCTATTTTCTATTCTTGCATTATTAACTTTATAGCTGTATGTCTTAATGTATGGTTGTCTGTCTTCCAACTTTGTTATTATTCTTCAAGATTGCCTGGTCATTTCTGGTGCTTTTATTTAATATGAAATTTTTACAACAGACTGTAAATATTGAAAAACTGCCCCTAAAAAACTATGTTGTAATGCATTGACTCTCTAGACTGATGTAGAGAGAATTGACATCAATAAAAGATTGAGTCTTCCTACTCGTTGTATATCACACCATTACTCAGGCATTCCATGATGTCTCTTGATAGTTTTTATTTTTGTGTGTGTATAGATTTTCTCATGTAGGTAATATTTTTAGTGAGATTAAAAATGGTATTTTTTAATAAATTTTCTAAAGAATAAGAATTTCCTAAAATGTTTAGTAAGAGTGGTATCGGGCATTGTTTTCTTTATTTCAAAGGGAAAGGGGTGCCTGGATGGCTCAGTTGAACATAAGCTCTTGATTTCGGCTCAGGTCATTATCTCATGGTTCATAAGACTGAGTTCCCAGTCAAGCTCTGCACTAACAAAATGGAGCCTGCTTGGGATTCTCTCTCCTTCTCTATCTCCTCCTCCCTGACTCTCTCTCACTCTCTCTCAAAATAAATAAATAAACTTAAAGAAAAGGGAAAAATAAGTATGACATTTGCTTTAGATTTTTTGTGTGACTATTTTATAATAAAGACATCTTATTTAAATAATTTTGAGATAATTGGCATATAATGATGTTCACATATTTGTTTACATCATAAATTTTCCATATGTATATACCCATGAACTCATCAACACAATCAAGATAATGAACATATCCTTCATCTCCAAAAGCTTCATCAGACCTATTTGGAATCTTTCCCTTCTGCCCTTCCCTCCCACTCCTTCCCCATTCACAATCCCTGCCCTAGTTCTCTTCATTGAGAATTAATACGTACTTTTTCGATTTTATATAAAAGCCACCAGATAATAGGCATTCGTAAGTCTTCCTTCTTTTATTCAACATAATTATTTTAAGATTCATTACATTATAGCATTTATTAAGAGTTCATTCCTTTTTTTTTTGTATTCATTATGTGAATATATAATTGTTCATCTATTCACCTATTAGTGGACTTCTGTTTTTTCTAGTTTGTGGCTATTACAACTAAAGCTATTATGAACATTATATGCAAGCCTTTATATAGATATATACTTTAATATATATACTATATCACTTTTATTATGTAATAAATATTAGTAGATACATTTATAACATAAAACAATACTTTTTTTAATGTTTGTTTTTGAGAGAGAGAGTGAGTGCATGAGTGGAGGAGGGGCAGAGAGGCAAACAGAGGATCTGAAGTGGCTCAGAGCTGACAGCAGAGATTCACATTTGGGGCTCAAACTCAGGAGCCTCAGGATCATGATCTGAGCCAAAATTGGATGCTTAACCAACAGACCCACCCAGACACCACAAAATATAGTAATTTTTATCTTAATACCTAGGAATGGAATAGATGGACCATATGGTAGATGTATCTAACATTTTTAAGTACCAAACTGTTTTTGAAGTTCGCTATACCAATTAGTTTGTTAATTATGCTTTGATTTTGTTGTTTTTTTCTTTTTTTTTATGTTTATTTTTGAGAAGAGGGGAGGGGCAGAGAGAAAGGGAGACAGTGAATCCGAAGCAGATTCCCGGCTCTGAGCTGTCAGTGCAGAGCCCAATGAGGGCTAGAAACCCAGAGCCTTGAGATCATGACCTGAGCCAAAATCAGGCACTTAACTGACTGAGCCACCCAGGCACCCCTGTTGTTGTTCTTTTAATGGTTCTTTAAGATAACTTGAACATTATCGCAATGTTATATCAATTAACAAATTTATTCTCTTCTAAGATAATGTAAGCCCTAGAACACGTCACCTCTACCTACTTCCTAGCTTCTTAGGATTGTGTGTTTAATTTTACATATATATTTGAGCCAAACAAGACCTTCTATACAACTGCTTGGTAGAGCCAAAGCTCACTTAGATCTGGCTACACTTTCCCTCTTTGGATTGCTCTTTATTTCTCCCTGTGTTTCCTTGTTTCTTTTAGCAATTATTGTTCCCATGCCTTAAAAATTCCTATAAATTCTTTTTTTTTAAGTGACGTTCTTCTAGCAACAAATTCTCTCAATTTTTCTTTTTTGCTTGGAAATGAATTTGTGTAGCCTTAACTTTGAGGACTATTTTCTCTACTATGGCATTCTAGATGGTTATTGTTTGGGGGATTTTTTTTTCAGATTTTTACAGTTATCTTTCCATTTTCTCTTGACTCTTGGGAAATCACTCTTTATGAACATTTTTCATCAAATGCATTCTGTCTCTTTTCTCTAACCACTTTTAATATTTTCCTGTCTTTTGTCTTGTCGTTGTTCTTTGGTTTGTTTGTTTGTTACAAATTTTTACTCTAATGTATCCATTCCACTTATGGTTTTCAGCATTTACTGTTCTCATAGCGAAGTGTTTCTATGGTTTTAGAAACATTTAGTCATTTCTCATTAAATTTGTCTTGTGCCCCATTCAATTTCACGTACATTTGCCTCTTGTATTCTCATCTATATGTCTCAAACTCATTTGCTCTCCATGCCTCTTACTGGACATATTATACACAGTCCCATAATCAAGTTCATTAATTTTTTCTTCTTTCACTATGAGGCTAATTTCATCTAATGATTAAGTGCTGGTTAATATATTGTTTAATTTTAGAATTTCCATTTGATTCTTCATTATACACAACTATTCTCTGGGACTCTGTATCTATAGATATACCTATATCTTGAATATCCATTCTCTTAAACATACTAACTAAAAAGTCTATGTTTCATAACTCCAATACCTTGATCACCTGTGGGTGTTTTCTATCATCTGATCTTGCTACTGGCCTTATTTTTTATGTTTGGTGATTTTTTATTGATTATTGAATGTGGTGTATAAAAATTATAGAAGTTCTGTATGCCATTTTATTACCCAGAAATTGTTTATCTTAACCTTTGATAAGAAGCTAGAATGGTTTTTGACTGTCTTGGTCAAATGCAGGACTGGACTGACTCTAGGCTGGATTGGAGTTTTCTAGTTCTCAGTCCATCTGTGGTTGGCCTTTATTCTGAGGATATTCCTTTCTAGAAATCCTATCTGAAACTCTGTAGTGTTTATTTTGTCCCTACCTAACTGATATGTCCTAAACTTTACATTTTGGCTTCTTTAGGATAGTGAGCTTGCCAAAACCTCCATTCTCCTTTCCAGAAACTTTGAGTGTCTTGTCTCATTGCTCTGCTTAGTGTAAGTAAACGGTCCATGCCTAGAAGGGTAAAATCCCAAATTTTAGCTTCACATCTCTGCACCATCTATGTTTTCAGGATATTGTCCCCTCAAGTATTGTCCAATTTGACAGAAACTTGGAATTCTGTCTTCTGGTACACATGATATTGTCAAACGTGCTCCTGGGTTTTCTTTTTCTTTTAGGGTTCTCAGCCTCTTCCCCCACTCTGAAAATGCCCCAGAAGGTAAAGAAGCTAGAAGAATGTTGCTGCAGTTAGTTCCTTCTCTCTGAAGTCTGCCCATCAATGCCTAGCTGCCTTCATCGTCCTTCAATGCCTTCCAACAGATCTGTTTTGTGTTTTTAACTGGCTTCCCCAGTTATTCTTGTCCTAAGTGCTAATCTCCATCGTAGCTACAAAGTGGTGTCCTCCATTAAACTAAAATGATAACTTGAGAAAAAGCCAGATGGCATTTATTTTTAATTTTGAAAAGTCAAGAACTGACCTCTAAGGAATTTCCTTTTCTTTTTTAACTCTTAGATATGTTTACTTTTACTGATTTCCTGTCTTTATTGAGAAAATTTCCCAATGCAGTGTCATGAAGTAAGTGTAAAAAAATGTGAGACTAAATAAAATCTTAAAACTATATAATTTCCTGGGTTAGGTTTATTCCTAGGTATGTTATTATTTTGATATAAATGGAATTGTTTTCTTAATTTCTCTTTCTGCTGTTTCATTGTTAGTGTATAGAAATGCAACAGATTTCTGTTTATTGGCCTTGTTTCCTGCATCCTTACTAAATGCGTTTATCAGGTCTAGTGGTTTTTTGGTGGAGTTTTTAGGATTTTCTATATATAGTATCATGTCATCTGCGAATAGTGAAAGTGACTTCTTCCTTACCAATTTGAATGTCTTTTATTTCTTTTTGTTGTCTGATTGCTGTGGCTAGGATTTCTAGTACTATGTCTTATAAAATGGTGAGAGTGTACATCCCTGTCTTGTTTCTGACCTTAGGGAAAACCTCTCAGTTTTTCCCCGTTGAGGATGATGTTGGCTGTGTGTTTTCATATAAGGCCTTTATTACGTTCAGGTATGTTCCCTCTAAAACTACTTTCTTGAAGTCTTTTGTCATGAATGGATGTTGCACTTTGTCAAATGTTTTTTCTGTGTCTGTTGAAATGATCATGGAGTTTTTATCCTTTATTAATGTGATATATCACATTGATTGATTTGTGAATATTAAACTACCCTTGCATACCAGGAATAAATCCTACTTGATTGTGGTAAATGATATTTAAGTTTATTTACTTATTTTGAGACAGAGAGAGTGAGAGAGAAGGAGAGCGAGCACATGTAGAAGAGGGGCAGAGAGAGAGAATCCCAAGCAGGCTCCACACTGTCATCTGTCATCATGGAGCCCAGCCCGACATGGGGATCAATCTCACAAATTGTGAAATCATGACCTAAGCCAAAATCAAGAGTCCAACACTTAACCAGTTGAGTCATCCAGATGTACCTGTGAATAATTTTTTAATGTATTTTTAGATTCAGTTTGCCAATATTTTGTTAAGGATTTTCTCATCTATGCTCATCAGAGATATTTATTGTCCTATTCTCTTTTTGGTAATGTCTTTATCTGGTTTCAGTATCATGAAAATTCTGAACTAAAATAATTCTGGAAGATTTCCTTCCTCTTCTCTTTTTTGGAAAACTTGGAGAAGAATAATTAATTCCCCTTTAAGTGCTTAGTAGAATTTACCTATAAAGCCATCTGGTCCTAGAATTTTGTTTGTTGGGAGTTTGTATTACTATTTCGATTTCATTACTGGTAATTGGTCTGTTCAAATTTTCTAGTTCTTCTTGATTCAGATGTGGAGGTTATATGTTTCTAAGAATGCATCCATTTTTGTCTAGGTTGCCCAGTTTCTTGGCATATACTTGTTTTTTTTATAATATTCTCTTAGAATCCTTTGTATTTCTCTGGTGTTGGTTATTTCCCCTGTTTTTTTCTTCTGTATTTGATATTTGAGTCCTCTGTCTCTCTGTCTTTCTCTTTTTGATGAATATGGATAAGATTTATTAATTTTGTTCATCTTTTCAAAGAACCAGCTCCTGGTTTCATTGATCTGTTCTATATTTAATTAAAAAAAATTTTTTTAGTTTCTATTTCATTTATTTCTGCTCTAATCTTTATCATTTCCTTCATTCCGCTGGATAGGAGTTTAGTTTGTTCTTCTTTTTCTGGTTCTGTTAGATGTAATGTTAGGTTCTATCTGAGATTTTTTCTTGCTTCTTGAGCTAGTCCTGTATTGCTATAAACTTCCCTCTTAGAACAGCTTTCACTGCATTCCAAAGATTTTAGAACATTATTTTTTTTATTTTCATTTGTCTTCATGTAATTTTTAATTTCTTTGTTGATTTCCACGTTGACTCATTCATTTTTTAGTAACATGTTATTTAAGCTCCAAGTATTTATGTTTTTACCAGATTTTTTTTCTTCTCATCGATTTCTAGTTTCATAGTGCTGTGTTTGGAAAAGATGCATGGTATGACTTCGATCTTTCTGAATTTATTGAGACTTGTTTTGTGGGCTAACATGATCTATTCTGGAGAATATTCTGTGTTCACTTGAAGGACTGTGTATTCTGCTGTTTTAGGATAGAATGTTCTGAATATATCTGTTAAATCTGTCTGATCTAATGTTTCATTCAAAGTCACTATTCCCTTGTTGATTTTCTGTTTGGGGGATCTATTCATTGATGTAAGTGGGGTGTTAAAGTCCCCTACTATTATTGTATTACTATCAAGTGCTTCTTTTATGTTTTTTAATGGCTGCTTTATTTATTTGAGTGCTTTCATGTTGGGTGCATAAGTATTTACAATTGTTATATCTTCTTATTGGATTGTTCCCTTTATGATTATATAGTGTCCTTCTTAGTCCCTTGTTACAGTCTTTGTTTTAAAGTCTGTTTTGTCTGATAGGAGCATTGCTACTTTCTTTTTGCTTCCATTTCCATGGTAAATTCTTTTTCTGTCCCTTCACTTTCAATCTACATGTGTTTAGTTCTTAAACGAGTCACTTTTAGGCAGCATATGATAGGTCTTGCTTTTTTATCCATTCTGTTATTTTATGACTTTTGATTGGAGTATTTAATCCATTTACATTCAAAGTATTTATTGATATGTATGTACCTATTGCCAGATTGTTACTTCTTTTATGGTTGTTTTTGTAGCTCTTTTCTATTCTCTTGCTTTCTTCTCTCTCATTTTCTTTAGTGATATTCTTGGATTCTTTTCTCTTTATTTTTTTCGCATATCTATTAGTGGTTTTTGAGTTCTGGTTACCATTATGTTTATATGTATAACATGTTATGCCTATAGCAGATTATATTAAGTTGATGGTCACTTAAATTTTAGTACATTCTTTACTCCTGTCCTCTCCACGTTTCAGGTATATAGTGTTATACTTTATATCCTTTTATTTTGTATATCTTTTGACTGATTTTGATAGATATACCTATTTTTACTGCTTTTGTGCTTCCTACTTTTCTTAGTCCTACTTATGGTCTTTCCTTTCCACTCATAAAGTCCCCTTTAGCATTTCTTTAAGGTTGGTTTAGTGGTGATGAATTCGTTTAATGTTTGTTTGTCTGGGAAACTCTATCTCTCCTATTCTGAATGACAACCTTACTGGATAGAGTATTCTCGGTTGCAGGTTTGTTTCTTTCAGCAATTTGAATATATCATGACACTCCCTCTGACCTGCAAAGTTTCTGCTAAGAATGAGTTAATAGCCATATGGAGTTTCCTGTGTATGTAACTGTTTTCTTTTCTCTTGCTGCTTTTAAAATTCGCTATTTATCACTACTTTTTGCCATTTTAATTACTATACGTCTTGGTGTGGACCTCCTTGGATTTATTTTGTTGGGGCCTCTCTATGCATCCTGGATCTGGATTTCTGTTTCCTTCCCCAGATTCAAGAAGTTTTCAGCTATTATTTTTTCAAATAAATTTTCTACCCCTTTTTCTGTCTTCTTCTGGAAACCCTAAAAATGCAAATATTATTATGCTTGATGGTTCTCTTAATCTATTTTCATTTCTCTCTCTCTCTCTCTCCTGTTCAGCTTCATTGCTTTCCATTACTCTGACAAATATGTCCCTAATCTGCTCCTCTACTTCCTCTAGTCTGTTGTTTATTCCATCTAGTGTATTTTTTATTTCAGGTATTGAGTTCTTCATCTATGATTAGTTTTTATGTTTTCTTTCTCTTTGTTGAGGATCTCACAAGATCTTTCCATTTTTTCTCATGCCCAGTATCTTTATGGCCCTTATGTAAATTCTCTATCAACCATATTACTTATCTCTACTTTTTTAAGTTCTTTTGCTGTGATTTTCTCTTGTTCTTTCATCTGGGACATACTCCTTTGTCTCCTCCTTTTGTCTAACTCTCTGTGTCTGTTTCTGTGTGTTAGAAAAGGCATCTACATCTCCTGCTCTTGAAAGTAGTGGGCTTTATTAAGAAAAGGTCCTTTAGTGACCTGCAGCACAGTATCCCTTGTTTACCAGAAATTGGCCCTTCTGAGGTATCTCCTATATGTGTTGCATGCACCCTACTGTTGTGGCTGAGTTGCTTTTTCCTTCAGTCCAGTCATCTGTGATAGTCCTGTTTGCTTGTTGTGGGAAAGTTTTGTCCCTGGGTTGTTTGTAGGCCAGTCTGGGGCCACTATGGGATTGAGTTGAGACCAGGTGTTTGCTAAAAATGCAGTACCACTGAAATGTAAGGGTTTTTCCTGGTTTGTCACCTGAGAAGCTTTCATTGGTGGGTGGGGCCTGCAGTCAGACCAGATGTCTGTCCCCCAGCTCACTGCTGAGAGTCCTCACCAGGACTTGTATGTGTGGTTATCTCCCCCTCTCCCAGGGGCAGGAGTCACTTTGGAGTGTTGCTGTCCCCTACTGGGGCTGCTTGCATACTACCGGTTTTGTAGCACCACTTTGGATGGGCTCCAGCTAAGGACATATTGGAGGTGACAGATCCACGGGAGAACACAGGGGTGGGGCATGTATTGTTAGCAAGGGTGGGCAGATCTGTTGTGGGAAGGAAACTGGTGCTGCTTTAGAAAAATCCTACTGCAGGGCTGGAGGGGGCATGTCCACAGGAGAATATGGGGGCAGAGCATGCTGTGAGTGGGTGGAGAGTGTTTGTCCTCTGCTGGTTCCTGCAGGTGTCCATGTGTTTAGCCTGAGAGGTGGGGGAGGAAATTGGCTCCCCCACCAGTTCCTTTGTTCCTAGAGAAGTTTCCCAAATATCCTTGCCCCTCCAGTACAGGCTGTGAGATTAATAAATAAATCTTCTGGTATACCCCAGGCACTTTTCAAACTGCTTCTTCTATGCTGTATCTCAGCAGGGCTATTTGTTGTGCTGTCTCTTCAAGGGCAAAGACTCAGTTTCCTATTGCCCTCTGACTCTCCTAGAGCAAAGCCTGCTGATCTTTAAAGTTCTAGGTGTTAAGATCCACTGATTATAAGAACTCACAAAGTTAGTCCTCTGGTTTTCAAAGCCAAATGCCACAGGGACTTGTCTTCCCCATGCAGTCTCCCCATTCCCAGAATGCTTGGCATGAGGGTATGTTTCTCTCTCCTCTTCATTCCTGTGGTGTCCCTCAAGCAATAAGGTCTCTTCTCTACATTCAGATGTGGGAGTCTGTTCTGCCGGGCTTTGGGTCATTTTCTGGGTTATTTACACCGATGTGGGTGTTATCTATTTGTATCCATGGGATGAAGTGAACTTAGGGTCCTCCTACTCTGCCATCTTCCCTGAAAATCTCTCAGAAAAGAGGATCTTAATTAAAATAATTAATTTAATATTTGCTACTTTCAAAGTATCTCTAGCAAAATTTATAATCTCTTCCACCACCTTCTTTTCTGTTAGTCTACTTTTAGCTTCCTAAGCTGTTTTCCTGATTACTTCTTTCTCTTACAATACTCTCCAAGGAAGTTCATTTCTCCCTTACTGCTAATATTTTCACCACACTTCTCAACATATCCTAGTGATTTTATTATTTGAATTCCAGATTTTTCTCTCCCTCTTTTACCTATTTTCAATCCAGGGAACATCATCATTCACATTTAAGACTCTTCTAACTTTTGAATTCATACTCCTAAATCTCTTTTTCATGGTATTTATTTCCACCTTATTGCGCCACCTATTGGTACAGTATTATCTTGCAGCAGTGATTACAAAGAATATCCACCTCCTATAACTGGTCAAAATCACCTTATCTTGGCCTTCATTTTTTATCATTTCTTTTATCTCTATTTCACAGTTTAATATTCCCTTCCCTTTTAGTGTACTACCTTGCCTGTTTCTGGCTCCTGTTGATAATCCAATTCAATATAGACCCATGCTCATTTCAGTTCCACTGTCATGTCGCTAACATTCTCATTTACCTTCCAAAATACATACCTGATCAATACAAGTAAACCTCTAAGTTTTGTTCTCTTTCTTTGCAATAGTTGAGCTTTGGTAAAGCTACACAATTGTGTCCATTTTTCCCAATAGGTATTTATTCTACCAGCTAGATCCTTGTCATTGTTTAATACTGTTATTCCTTTATTGGGTTCTAGGTACTTCCCACTAAAATGTTTCAATAATACATTTCAAACATTTTTAACCAATTTTCATCTATCTCTCCTTCCAAGCTAAAAAGTTTACTAGTTATCTAAGAGAGGTAAATTTATTTTAATTTCACAATTGATGAGGATAAAGCTTAGTTGTTGTTAGTAAAGTCCAAGATAAAGTCTCTCCCCAACATTCTTCTTTTTTTAAGATTTTATTTTTAAGTAATCTCTACACCCAACGTGGGGCTTGAAATCACAACCCTGAGATCAAGGGTCACATGCTTTACTGAACGAGCCAGCTAGGTGCCCTTCCTCACCATTCTCTAATTAATCATCCCTTATCATTGCCTCAATAGCACAAGTGTTGTTTTTTTAACACATGTTTATTCATCTAGATCAGTCTAGTTATCAGATACACTTGTTAATTTATTTTGACATTTTAAACATACCTGGTGATGTTTTATGTGGTTGGTTGCATGTTTTGTTTCAACACACCATTCCCCTGTCAGAGACTTCGGTTTTACTACCTTCTACCTAAAACCAACCATACTTTTGCTCAAAAATACACATTATCTCTTTGATATTTCCTAGATAATTGGCAATTTTATATAGAAATTAAAGGTTTACTCTCAAACATTGAGGGTAGTAGAAGTGGCTTTGGTACAGTACAAACTGTGACTTTCCTACTAAAATAAGTCAGGATTCCTGAATGATCAAGGACTCTATAATCCTTGACTCTGGCACCATCAGTCTTTTTGATAACATGAATGTATTAAAGATAAGATGCCTAAAACTTCTCTCCATGGTTGCTGTTTAGAACAAAATTAAGAATTTAAACACATGAAGAGGATCAATACATTAGGAATGAATTGTTAACAAAGAAAACGGTCAGTATACAACTATACTTTCCTGTCTTGTGGTAAAAACATATAAAATTTACCATCTTACCTATTTTTAGATGTACAACACAGTTATGTTAACTATATGCACATTATTGTACAACAAATCTCTAGAACTTCTACATCTTGCAAACTGAAACTATGCATTTGAGGAACCTCTATGCTATTTTCCACAGCAGCTACACACTTTTACAATCTCACCAAAAGTGCAAAAAAATTAAAATTCCAAATTCTCCACAGTCTAATGAGGACCTGTTATTTTCTGATTTTTTGATGGTGATCGTTGTAATGCATGTGAAGTGATATCTCACTGCGGTTTTCATTTGCATTTCACTTATAATTAGTGATGGTGAGCATCTTTTCATCTGCTTATTGGCCATTTGTATACCTTCTTTGGATATATGTCTCTTTAAGTCCTTTGCTCATTTTGTAGATTTAGGTTATTCTTCTGTGTTGAGTTGTCTTTATAAATTCTGGATATTAACCCCTTGCATGGTTTGTCTTTGCATTTATTTGCATATTCTTTCATTTCTCTGGGAATGGTTATACTTTTCAGTGTACAAGTCTTTTGCCTCCTTGGTTAATTTATTTTTAACTACTTTAATTCTTTTTTATTGTATTTTACATGAGATTTTTTTCTTAATATTCTTTTTGCATTGTTTTTTGTTCGTGTATAGAAGTGCAACTGATTTTTGTGTGTTAGTTTTGTATCTCACAAGTTTGTTAAGTTAGTTTATTCTAACAGTGTTTTTGCAGAATCTTCCGGGTTTTCTATGTATAAGACTATGTCATCTGTGAATTTTACTTCTTTTCTAATTTGGATGCCTTTTATTTCTTTTTCTTGCCAAATCGTTCCAGCTAGGACTTCCAGTACTACATTAATTAGAAGTGGCAAAAGCAGGCACTTTCTAGATAAATGTATCAAATCATCATGTTCTGTACTTTAAGTATCCATCATGTTGCATGCCAAATATATCTCAATTTGAAAAAAATTTTAAAGACAAGATGTAGTCAAACAGATTCCCCCTAGTACCCACCATTGGATCACCCATCACCACACAATCCAAATACTGTGGAGGGCAGGGCAGGATCTGCAGCTTTCTTGTTGGTTTTGTAGGCCACTATCTCACAAAAATAAGGAACAGCTTCCCTGAGGGAGATTTCTAGACCATCCCCACTGTGCCTCAAAAACCTGTAACCAGGGAATCACAGGTGACCCAGGAGGGACCTGGGGGATGGGGAAACAAAGAAGTGGGACAAGAATGACTAACAGACCAAACTACAACTCCCCGCCAAAAAAGGAGGAGGAGAAGGAGGAGGAGGAGGAGAAGGAGAAGGAAAAGAGATAAATTAATGGAATAAAAAAAAGAATTAGTAAAGACTGAAACAAAATGAAATCTTGCTATCTGTAGAGGCTAAACAAATAGATATACCTAATTCGAGTTTGAACAAGAAGAATACAAAAAGAAAGAAACAGATAGTATTAGGAATGAAAATGTCCGTAGGTAAAAACAGAGAAGAAATTTTAAAAGTCATAAGCTTTACTTAAACGGACCTTAATCTAATAATTTAAATGTTTGGATGTGCCAAAGAAAGTATGCTTCTGTATCTATAAATCAGAATCAAAATGAAATATTCTTACTCTAAATAAACTGACAGCTTCTGTGGGAAAATTACTTTGTCTCTATTGAGTCAGTATTTTGGAAGGGCAAAGAAATGAATCAATAATAAAACCAATGCATTGGTGATGACATTTTCAATATGTATAAATAATAAATGCATATGTTTTGTTGACACTTTTAAAAAATGATGTATGTTTTCAGATTTCAAAATATTTTCACTAGATTAGATGGAAAAAGATTATATTGCAATAAACTTTCACTCACAGGCATGATGAATAAACAGGACCTAGAAAGACCCCTATACTCCCAAACCCATAAAATTTGACAAAATATGCTGTAACAGATAGATGATTTTAAGACATTGGACAACAGGCAATAGGATTGTAATCTGTGAGAAAAGAGAAATACACAAGATGAGAACTATGATTGATGGTCTTCAATTTCTGCCTAGAAGCCATTTATGGACTAGTGCAGAGAGGAGAAACTCAGGCAGAATCCCCTAGTATCACTGAGTTAAGGAGACAGACATACGAGTTGTGAAGACTAAGGCAGCTAAGAATATGCAAGAAATCATACTGAAGAAAAAGGAGTTAAAGAAAGAGCCCCAGAAATCATATTTCCATAGCTCTCCATTCATTCTTTGAACACCAATTTGCACATGCATAGAGTGAACACCCATGACAGAACAAAAAACACCTTCTGAGGGAAAGAACATATATGAGTTAGCTATAAATTAAATAATTCCTGGAATTCACACAAGACTACAAAACATTCAAGTTTCTAGTAGATAGAATGGAAAAACTTGATAAATAAATACATGAAGTGTTCATTAGCAATGTGTTAGTAGTATGGCTAAGTTAGCCTGAGAATATGGGCTACTCTGGACCTTAAAGAGCTTAACAAGCCTTCAAACTAATCAAACTAATACACATGTAACTTAACTTGCTGAAAGGACAACATCCAATGCCCCTTGGAAGAAAACAACCAAATCAAGCACTCAATAACAGTAAAATTGGGATGTCTGACATCTGTTCAAAAATCTCAAGACTGGCCAATAAGCAGAAAATCTGATTCAGAGCCAGGAGACACATTGGACCATATAAATGGACCCCCAAATGACAGAGATCATAAAATGACAGAATAGAACTTCAAAACAGCTGTTATAAATGTACTAGACACAGACTTTACATCCTTCACAAAACTCAACTCAAAATGGATCACAGAACTAGTGTAAAACACAAAAGTGTAAAATCCTTAGAAGATATCATAAGAAAAAAATCCCTTGTGTTTGATGATGACCTTTTATATACAACACCAAAGGCACAATCTATGAAATAAAGAATGGATAAGCTGAATTGTATTAAAAAACTTTTCTTTCCTCTTTGAAAATGACACTGTCAAAAGAATGAAAAGACAAACCACAGACTCAGAGAAAATATTTGTAAAAGACACATCTGATAAGGGACTATTATCTAAAATATACTAAGAACTCTTAAAACTCAAAAGAACAAATAACCTGATTGAAAATGAGCCAAAGATTCTGACACTCCACTAAAGGAGATATAGAGATGGCAAATAAGCATATGAAAAATGCTCCTTATCATATGTCATCAGAGAAATGCAAATTATGACAATGAGATACTGCTACACACCTATTAGAACTGCTGAAATCTGGAACACTGACAGCACCAAATGCTGTGAAGGATACAGAGCAATAGGAATTCTCATTCATTATTGATGGGAATGCATCATTTTTGATGTGTCCTACAAAACTAAATATATTCTTACCATATGATCCAGCAATTGCCCTCCTTGGTATTTACCTAAAGGAATTGAACACAGGTCACACATATCATCTACACATATATATTTATAGCAACTCTATTCATAAAGCTAAAACTTAAAAGCAATCAAGATGATAATTAGGTAAATGGATAAATAAACCGTGGCAATCCAGACAATGAAATATTATCCAGCACTAAAAAAATTTTAAAAAAATAATAAAAAGCTATCGAGCCATGAAAATCCATGCAAGAAATTTAAATACATATTGCTAAGTGAAAGGAGCCAATCTGCAAAGACAGTACGCTGTATAATTCCTGCTGTATGATCTGGAAAAGGCAAAACTTTGGAGACCATAAAAAGATCAGTGGTTGCCAGGAATTAAGGGAGAGGGAGGGAAGAATAGGCAGAGCACAAGGACCTTTTTTGGGCAGGAAAGCTATTAAAATGGCAGATACATAACATTATGCATTTGTCCAAACCCATAGAATGTACAGCACCAAGGGTGAACCCTAATGTAAACTGTGGACTTCACGTGATAATTATGTGTCAACATGAATTCATGAATTTTAATGACTATGCCATTCTGGCAGAGGATGTTGATATTGGAAGAAATTATGCAGGTGTGGAGGCAGAGAGCGTATGGGGAAATCTCTGTTCCTTGCTGTCAATTTTGCTGCTCACCCAATACTACTCTAAAGAATTAGGATTATTTTTTAAAGTTTATGATTAAATATTATAGACTAATTAAATTGATTTAATTAGGACCACACAAATCAACATGGCTGAGTCTTAAAGTATAATGTCAAATGATGAATGAAAAGAGAGAGCAGTAGAATATGTCACCACCTCTACACCACTAAAATAAAATGATAATGTTTTATACACAGATATCTCCATTTGAAGGAAACCATAATGATAAAAATGAAATGGATGAATGCAAAATGATGAAGGACACAAAATTTAACTGAAGCATTACTTCTGGGGGGAAAAGTAGTTTTGTTATATCAGGGCTAGAGAGAACATTAGCTGCATAAGGCACAGTGGAAGTTTGACAAGTGTTAATTTCACTGTTTTGTTTCAATGTGTGTTATACTAATTTGTATAAAAGAATATATGTACCCTTCAGATATGCAAAATTATATGATTTCTACTGTATTATAAAATATATTTCAGAAAAACAAAAAACAAAAAAAAAGATGAAATTGCTTTAGATGGCTTTACTAAATCAAATGAGTCTTCATTACTTTTCTGAAAGAACTCACAATAATCCTGGAGGTAGAGGATAGTTAAATTTAGCCTCACTTTGGAACTTATTTCAAACTGATTAATCAACTAAGTAAACTCCTTTATTTAACTACAGATTTCTTAACAGCTCATGGTGAGACCCTTCAGAGTATACCAGCTATAAAATATTTAAGTTCTCAGAAAATTTGTTCTTTTCTGTGCAAACCTTTGTCTACTCTTCACTTTTAATCATAGTTGAGGAGAACTGGGGAGCACACTGTATTTAATTTTTATTTTACCCTTGTCTTAATAAAAGGTAGGCATATCTCTTGTTTCACAATCTTCCTTGGGTGATTTTCAACACCCCCCTTTTTCAGAATTAGAACTGTAGAGGGAAAATAGTTTCATTCTACTTTGACTCCCTTTTCAACTCTTTCCAATTACATATTATGTGATACTTGTCCAGAGTCTTAGTGAGATGAGCTTCTTTGCATTTTATTAACGATGTAGCTTAAGTAGCATCTCATCAGCATTATAGACACTTATATGCTAAGTGTATTTCTAGTCCATGATTATGGGATCATTCACGCTCACACGTATTTTAGAATTTTTACTTTTAAATTCCTCAATTTTACTTTTAAAATCCACATCATAGTTGGATTTTAAACTCTCTGGAATATAGTGTAGCATTTTTCCCAGTGCACACGTAGTATTTATCTCCAATGAGACTACACATCCATTTTTTCTAACCAGAATAAAATCAAGAATCTATTGTTCTATAAAAGCATAGTTCTGTTCGTCAGATTTACTTTATAATTTACAATAAAGGGTTGATTGTGCTTATCTCAACTGGCTCTAAAATGTAAGCCAAATAGCTAATTTCTAAAAGTCATTGGGTCACTTTACATGTTGGGAAGGTTATAGTCACAAACTAGTCCAACACAGCTATGCCAAAGACTTGCTTGCCAGGTTGTGTTCCATTTCATTATGAACAATCACTGGAAAATTCTGGAATCCTGGAGATTTCAAATTTAGAGCTTTGAGGTATATGAGAGCAAGTATCATATACAACCTTTTTAAGCGTTCTAGATTCTTTTTTGCCAAAACAGTTTCTGAGACAGAGACATCATTCAGGAACTTTATTGAGTGCAGTAGGGATCATTGTAGGATAGTGAGGAAAACAAGACTGAACAGAAGTTGAACTCTGCATGGGATACATTCATAAGGAGGACACCTATATTTTCATAGGGCTTATTATTCAGCCTCTGGAATGCATGTATCTTTACAAGACATCCAATGTACTTTCCATTTCTAGCTGATCCAAAATTAATAGAATGCCATTGATACACTGGACTAATGTGTTATTGTATAGAAAATCTAGCTAGGCAAGTTTCTTTCAGAAAATAATTGTGAAAAAAATCAGGAGAATCCACATAGTTCTGAACAAGACTATACATGGATAATTTTATAGTATGCACAAGTCTTCAAATACTCCTTCCTGATTGGTATGGAAAGAACCCTACTAGGTTCTTAATTGCATTACCATACACTCAAGGCTTTGTTATCGAGTATAGCACAGATACCATATTTGTCATCATGAGTACATATGGGACTACTACTTGGTTAAATTTGCATTAGTTCACTGTCATCACCCAGAATCCAGGATCCAGACTGGTGAATTAAGTGAAGGAATAGTGAAGACCATCAATCTGCATCATTGACATCATTAAAGGGAAGAACATTGATATCTCCCATTCTTCCTAGGATATAACACTGTTTTTGATTTACTAGTTTGGCCAGACTTATGATACCACAGGACAAAAAACAGTTGTGATGTTCCACTAAGTGCAGGATTTGTCCATCCCACTTATACATTGGGCCAAAGTAATGTCTACTTCATAGGTGCGTGAACCCAATGAACCTTCTGTGAATCTTTTCAGGATTCCATTTATTATCTGGTTCCCATAATTCCTGTGTTTAACAAGAGGGCTATGATAATGCTTTGATTACCCCAGTTAACACCTCATACATTTTATCCAAAAGTATTGGAAATGGTTGGGTATTCTTTCCCAGCTACAATTACCCAAACTTCCCCTTATGTAGTATGTCTACTCTAGTCTGCCTGTTTCTCTGAGATATTGATGTCTTATTCCATCACGTACCATGGTGTGTCTTATCTTTCTACTTCATTAAGTGTGCTATTGTTTCTTGCAAGCTTTCAAGGGCCATCCTAGGAATCCGTTATCACTTTCTCTTAAGGTCCTTGCCTAGGTATTAAGTGCTATATTCCAGTTGAGTGTCTTCACTTCAACAAATTCTTATCTAAGTTTATCAAATCCCACTTGACTTCACATCCTCATTTTCCAATAGCATACATTAGTCTAATTTCTGCTGACACATGTTAGCTGGCATATGTTAGGTCCTACAACTCTTCTAGGGTATAGCTTCTTTCTTCCCTTAACTGATCCAATACTTTGTCAATTGGTTTATGCTGTAACTTGACCTTAATTCTGATTCTGGTGACCAGGAGGAATTCTAAGGGTAGGTCAGACAAAGGTTTCTGCATTGTTTTACAGTAATGGGGAGTGTTAGCTTTCAGTATAAGAAAGGCCCAGTGGTCTCATCTTTCAAGGTTCTCAAGTGTATTGACCTAGATATCCCAATTCCAAATTTGTTTCCTACTCCATCCAAATTTAGGCCATGACCCTCGCATAACAGGCTTGCTAAGGTCATGAATTAAATTTTTTCTAGAGATGAGCTAACTTTAAAATCAAGCCCTGGGCCTAATTCTCAGATTTTTTCTGTCCTCTTAATGAAAAAGCTCAGTTTCTTTTTATATACTGCCAAAAGGTCCTTTGATTTTCACATTTTGTCTTAAATTGGTGATTAATCATGCCCAGCTTTTCATTGTATTTTTCCAGTGCATTGATCTTACCCAGTAATAGCCATCTGTTTTCTTAATATTTAGAATTATTCCTTCCTCATACTTCTCACATAAGAGCAACTACATTTCATTCAGTTAACAACTATTGAGAATTTTAACAATCACACACTAAAGCATGCCAGAGGAAGACCAAAGATCAGGTCTGTATTGCCATCTAACCAGGGGTAACCCAATTAGCAAACCTCATTTTATGCCTGCCTCCTAGGAAAACTTCTAATACCAACTATCTTATATAAGTTTCTCTGGAGGATCTAAGGAAGAGATTTCTTTGCTTTGGAAAGTGCATTCAGGAACATCGTATATAAGAAGGCAGTGACAGCAGCATTAGACAGAGGGGAAATTCGAACTATGCTATAGTCACAATAGAGGCCTCAAAACATGCTGTGGGAATTAGGATCTGGTATGGCCCTTCAGATTATGGAAAAGTCTTTGTACCCACTGTGTCGACCAATCATTGGCCATAGACTGTCCTGGGAAAAAGGAAATGAACATGGATGAAGCAGCTTTCTTTGGCTGAGGGCAATTCCTGATGGTAGAAGATATCTGTCAGCCATTAGCATCCACTAGAGTGCCTCAAATCACAGCATCTACTTGATGTACCAATAAAAAATTAGAGAAACATATTTAATTTTGTCTTTGGCTATGAACAAACAAAAGACATTAATGGTAACTAGATTTGTACTCATATTCCCTGGGATCAGACTTAACCAGTTTATATTGACAAATCTTTGCTTTCTTGTGAAAGCCATTGGATGGCATATAAAAGCAAAGGGGAAATTATGGAAATAATAAAATATGATTAACATTCTTTACGCCATGTAAACCAAATATCTATGCCAGCTAATCATATATTTTCATATACTGAAAATCTCAGTTTATTATTTGGTAGATTTTCCTTTTTGACCGAGCTGATTCCTAGTGTGATTATCCTATATTTGTGCTGTAAGGTTATTAACATATTGATACATGGCTAATAAATCACATAGTGATTACCAGCACAATTAAAAATATTTAAATGACAGTGTATCTAGAACAGAGAAAACAAGAGTTACGTAGTGAGAAGTGAGGTGAGAAGTAATGGTGGTCTACAAATCATGAAAGCAAAACAAATGTACAAATTTCCCTGAATCAGCAAATACCTTTGGGAAAGGAGGCTTCTTTCCTTATCTGTATTTCTGAGTTCTAATTTCCCCCTCAATTTCATATAACTTCATTCAGACCTGTCAGGTCTTTGTTTCTACGAAGGAGGTATTTAAATTTTATTTCATCTGAATATTTTTGTTGTGTACAGCAGGACATTTGTTATGAATAACCTACTTGGCCATCCTTGGAAATGAAAGTCACAACAGTTCATTTTTCAGAATCATGACTTGTCATTCTACTATCCCAGATGACTCTGGCTGATGTATGTAGTGAATGTGTGGTTGACTCTCTGAGGTGTGACAAACTTCTTTTGTAAATTGTCATTTAAACTGAGTACATATGGGGATCCCAAATTTTTTTTGACATCGACCATGTTAGCTTGTGCTTCTTGATAAACTAAATGTAATCCTGAAATTTTTCATGTAGTTATGAAAACAGTAATATGAACAACCTTTCTTCTCTGGATGAAATCCAAATATGTATTTACAAAACGCAATTACAATGGAAATTGATTTGCCTTTCTTTTCTTTACATAATAACCTACATAATAAATGGGCTGGACTGACAATTCTATTGAGTCATATTAGCCAATTAGAAGGATACAAATTACATTCCCTTATTTCTACCATTTCCTCTTGGCTCTTGTATGTCGTCCAATGGCTTCTATGAGTGAAGAGGAGGAGAATATCCTTAGGTGACCTCATACAATCTTTTAAAGAGTCATAAAACTGATTTGGTACAAAAATGTTCTTTGAATCTCTGAGAAACTCCTGGTTATGGAGTCTGACCTTTCAGGAAAAAGAGAGAATTAGTTCTTCTTCTTCTTCTTCTTCTTCTTCTTCTTCTTCTTCTTCTTCTTCTTCTTCTTCTTCTTCTTCTTCTTTCTTCTTCTTCTTCTTCTTCTTCTTCTTCTTCTTCTTCTTCTTCTTCTTCTTCCTCTTCTTCCTCTTCTTCCTCCTCTTCCTCCTCTTCCTCCTCTTCTTCCTCTTCTTCCTCTTCTTCCCCCTTCTCCTTTTTCTTCCCCCTTCTCCTTTTTCTTCCTCTTCCTCTTCTTCATGAAAAAGATAGTTGTTTGGGAGTGACAGTCTTAATTATAGTAAAAGAGGCTTAACAAATAAGACATGTCTCACAATCTGTTCATGACAATAGCTATCCATGTCCAGAATGGTGGACATTTTTTGAATTTAATGTTAGCTTGTGAATTTATTTTGGAAAACCAAAGGCATTTTGTGCCATAAGAAGCGAACTTAGGATTTTTAAGTGTAGTTTTATTTTAGAACCTCTCTGATCCTTTCAGGCTAGAGAAAAAAAGTGAAATAAAGGCATCTTGTTTATAAGCCTCTTTGAAAGAAGGTTAATGGGAGATTAACAAATATATAAGGACAGAATAACAAGAAGCATCGTATAATCCACATCTCTTTGAAGATTTGAGACAATAAAGGACTTTCCATGTGGCCTTGTAATACACATATTCTGGAAGGTTTTATATGAAAAATAAAACGAAACAAATAAAAATTTGCTAGCAGGATGAGATGGGACAGAATAAAAGATAGAACATAAATCTACAATTGTGAAATGGTAGTAGGTAGAATACATAAAAAACATAACAGATCAGGGACAAATAGAAAAGAAGGCAATATTACTTCATTTAGTGCCCAGAGGTGTTGTACAAATAAAAGATGGTTTCTAATTGGTGATAGGGGTATTGGAATGGCTCCTCATCACAACTGTCTTTTTTGCAAGAGAAATTGGATTTACACGTTGAATTTTTTCCTGTTCCCTGGCTACAGAGGATATTGGAGCAACTTGGTAAAGATGTCTGTAATATTTAGTCCAGTGGTCACTGAATGATCAGTCTCATAATCCAACCATATAAGCACAATGAAACAAACTCATAGGAGACATAAAAATAGAAATCTCTTGTAAGTCATCACTGGGGCAATCAACTGTGGGTAGGGACTCGGGGCAGCAAGCTCTGAGAATTTTTACTGAAAAATTCAACAGATTTCATCTCACAATGAATAGATGGTGCTCAAACCTGTAAACACAATTTTACCCTTTTTGTAATGAGTAGGAAGTAATAAAGCAAAGAAATAATTGGTAAAATGAACATCCATCAGAAAAAGACCTAAAGAAACACTTGTAGGGTGAAGGACAGAATGTGTGTGACATTAAAAACCTTAGTAAACAAGGAAAGACTGGGGAATCTTGATTTCTAAGAATGGAGTTACTTGGACTTGTGTTGATATTCTATGTACATATTACTGGTATGCAAAAATTTAAAAACCTATGTTGTTCTAACAACGGGTGGTAGAGCAGATATAAAATTGCAGCTCTCCAGGATATGCTAATCAAGAATACAAAGTGGGAGTTCAGTTTGGACATTTGGCCTATCAGAAGCTGGGGGCTGGTATTTTCCCTACCCCTGTGTTTGCCTTCATAACATTTCTATGGTCTCAAAGTATTTGGCTTATATAACCCTGAGTTTAGTGTTATTACTTTCTTTTTCTTATCATGGCAATCCCTGTAATTCAGAGTTGGTTATGATTTTAACATCAGTTAAAAGGGTTTTTTT
This sequence comes from Cryptoprocta ferox, assembly GCA_028646485.1. Classification (NCBI taxonomy): domain Eukaryota; kingdom Metazoa; phylum Chordata; class Mammalia; order Carnivora; family Eupleridae; genus Cryptoprocta; species Cryptoprocta ferox. Next base: position 22,986,194 of record CM053567.1, read on the forward strand.
TTTTGCCAACTAATATAGATGGATCATAATTATTCTTGAGTCTTAAGTTACAAGCTATATTCCAAGCAGCTCATAATCCAAGCAAGTATTCAAAGTACTTCCCGAAGCACTGTCAGTGCCATATTATTTTAATGATTAATTGCTTTATTTTTGTCTTCCAATAAACCGTCTTCTTGTATTTTGCTTATCATTAACAATTTTAGTTGAATCAGCCCTTTTAGAGCATTTTCATTCTGTAGCATCTCATAAGCAGCTTTAGCCTAAATGGTTCTGTTATAAGGTCAGTGGAGAGAGAAACCTCTCTTTCAAGATTTTGAGTCTCTGTGAGACTATAACAAGCTAAAATGGTCTCTGGTTCTTCATAAAATATCTTACAGCAGTTCTAGGTGTTGGGAAATAGGTTTATAAATATCTTCTTTCTCCAGATGTCCATGGAGCATGGAAAAGGCTATTCTGACCCAATCTGGAAAGACCTCCTACAAGGAGGTTAAACGATTGCTTTCAATTTAAAGTGTATTTGACCCTTGAAATCATGATTTCCCTGGCTGGGTGGTTAAACTGAAAAAGTGGAGTCATGTGGTTTCTCCATTTAACAATGAGAGAGCCAACTCAAGGGTGCTAACACTTATAAAACACAGCAAGCAGGATCATCATTGTTGCAAGGCAGATGATTTTTAAATGATAAAATTGAAAAATTGCCACTTTACCCTTCCGTCTCCCAATCTGATGGATGAACTGCAGTCACTCTGAGGTATAGATTAGTTGGGGCAGGGATGGTTGGGAGGAAAAAAAATTCTTGATATTTTAATTAAGGATTATAACTATAACTTTTCCCTTAAAGTCTTAAAGACTCCTCGTTCACTATTTGTGTATACATTACAGAGCTCTCCCTCAGAAACTGAAGCAAATCATTGAGTCAGACACATTTTAGTTTATACTTTTGAGGTGCTGAGTTTTAACTACTACTATATTCTGCTTAGCTTCATATCTGATTTGCCAACTTATTTCTCAAGGGACTTAAAAATACCATGACCATAGTATATTCATATATAATAAGCAGGGATCCACATAGATGGGATATATATACTTGCTAGCAAATTTTCTCCATATTTCAATTCTAATTAACTTACACACACACACACACACACACACACATACATACACACACACTACCACCCATAAATATATACATTTTATACTGAAGTAATTTAGACATGTAAACAATTACATTCATTTAACAGGAAGCCAGGAATTCCTACACAGAATAAATGCACAGTGCATTTCTTATTGTTTTAACAGTTATTTTTAAAAATAAATTTAAATAATAGGAAAAAAGTCTCATGCTTTGTTATTGGTTGAATTGTGCCCCACAAAATGATACCTTGAAATCTGAATATCTAGTACCTGTGACTTTGTTTGGAAATCGTGATATTGCAGACATAATTAGGTAAGATGAGGTCATACTGGAGCAAAGGGAGCCCTTAAATCAAATCAGTGTGATTGGTGTCCTTATTAGAGAGAAGAGGTGCAGAGATGCAGAGAGGGAGACACACAGACACACAAGAGAGAACACACACCATGTGAGAGATTGAGTGATGTCTCTACAAACCAAGGAATGCCAAAGATTGCCAGGAAACTACCAGATGGTAGGAAGAGACAAGGAAGAATGCTTCTCTACAGGTCTCAGAGAGCATATGACTCTGAGAAATGTCAATTTTGGACTCCCAGCCTTCAGAGCTGAGAGACAGTAAAGTTGTGTTTTGTTTTGTTTAAAAATGTTTTTATGTTATTTATTTTTGAGAGAGACAGAGCACGAGTGGGGGGGAGAAGGAAGGGGAGAGAGAGAGAGAGAGAGAGAGAGAGAGAGGGAGAGAGAGAGGATATCCCAAGCAGGCTCCACGCCGACAGCTAAAGTGGGGGCTAAAGCTGTGATGTTTCAAGCCACTCAGTAGTACTTTGTAAAGGCAGTCCTGACAAACAAACACATGCAATTTTGCATTTGCCTACTATTTCTGGGGCCTTCATTCTTTTGTGTAGATCCTTATTTTAATCTGGTGTCATTAGGGGTGCCTGGGTGGCTCAGTCAGTTGAGCATCCGGCTTCGGCTCAGGTCATGATCTCACAGTTCCTGGGTTCAAGCCCCACATCAGGCTCTGTGCTGACAGCTAGATCAGAGCCTGGAGCCTGTCTTCAGATTCTTTGTCTCCCTCTCTCTCTAACCCTCCACGGCTCATGCTGTCTTTCTCTCTCTCAAAAAATAAATAAAACATTAAAAAAAAAGACATGCCTAAAATGGTGTCATTTTCCTGTGGCCTGAAGGGTTTCCTTTAACATTTCTCATAATGTGGGGTCTGCTGGTGATGAATTTAGCTTTTAAATTTCTGAAAAAGTCTTTATTTTGCCTTCATTTTTGTAAGGTGTTTCACTCAAGATAGAATGCTATGTTGATAGCTTTTTTTCCCCCTTCCAGTACTCTGAGATGTTACAGAACTCTCCTCACTTACATTGTTCCTGACAGAAAATCTGCCACATTTTTAGGTCTGTTCCTCTGTACATAATGTGTCATTTTACACTGTTTAAGACTTCTCTTTATCACTGGTTTTGAGTAATTTAATTATTAAACATATTGGTGCCATTTTCTTCATTTCCTTGTAGTTGGATTTTATTGAGCCTCTTGTATTTTGTGGGTACACTTTTCCACAAATTCAGAAACATTTCAGTCATTACGTCCTCAAATATATTTTCTGTACACCTCCTCCCCTTCTTTTGTGGACTCCAATCATACATGTATTATGTGGCCAGGTTCAATGATCTAATTATTTCATTTGGGATAGTTTGTAATGCTATGTCCTCATCCAGCATAGTTTATTGTCTCACTTTGCATTGCTGGGTCACTTTTAATTGATTGAGTTTTCCCCTCCTGTTTATGGTTTGTACTTACCTGCCTCTGTGCATGCCTGGTCATCTTTTATTGAATGTCAAATATTGTTGCAACTTTCTACATATTCTTGAGTTTGTTCTAAGTTGCAGTTAGTTGGAAATTTTTTTGATAATTTGGGGGTTTATTTTTAAGATTTGTCGGGTGTGACTAGAGCAGCCTTCAATTCAGTGTTAATTACTCTTCACTACTGAGCCAACAGCCTTACAGGTACTCTTCCTAGTGCTCCAGGACTCGTGAGGTTTCCGTGTCAGTCTGCTGGGAATGGACACTACTCCCGACCTCATGTGAAAGCCAAGCACAGCTACCTCTAATCTTTTCATATGCCTCTTCCCCCCGTCTTGGGTAACTTCCTCACCTATATACACCCACTGGTACTTAACTGAACTCTCCAGGGATATGTCTGAAGATCTCCAGTTTTCTGTAAGTATACCTCTTTTTTCTCTGGTATTTTGTCCTGTCTAGACTAGCTAGATCTCCATAAACTCTCAACCCCATCTGCTCAATTCAGGGAAACTTCTAGGATTTATCTGGGATTTTCCTCCCTGCCCTGTGGCTCAGAAACTCTCTTAATGCAGTAAATTGGGCCAGGCATTGGGCTTACTTCATTCATTTTCATTTTCCATAACCCTGAGATCACTGTCATTCACTGCCTGATGTTCAATGTCTTTAAAACCATTGTTATGTATCTCTCTCTCTCTCTCTCTGTGTTTTGCTTCAAGTGTGAGATTTACAGAATATCAGCCCCCCCCCAAAGATGCCTACATCCTAATTCCCAGAATTTATGAATGTTATGTTAATGTCAAAGAACTAAGGTTTCAGATGATATTGTAGCTGCTAATTAGGTGACCTTAAAACAAGACAATTTTCCTGGATTATCTGGGTGAGTCCAGTGTCATCAAAAGTGCCTTTAAATGGGGAGGAGGAAGAAGAAACGTGAAGAAAAGACAGTATAGTAGGAAAGACTTGGTCAGCCATTACTGGTTTGAAAGATGGAAGAAGCCCATGAGGAAAGGAGTGTGGGGCGCCTCTAGAAGCTGGAAAAGGCAAGAAGGGAATCTTCCCCTAGAGCCTTCAGAAAGGAATGCAGCCCTACTTACATTTGGCTTTAAACCAATGAGACTCATTTCAAAATTTCTGATCCCAAAACTAGTAAATTTAATTTCTGAAGTTTTAAGCCACTAAATTTGTGGTAATTTGTTATTGTACCAGCAGAAAATTTAAAAAGGGGAAGTTAATTGAACCCCTGCAACTCCACACTGGGTAAACACCAAAGTCTAAAACATGATTTTAAATTTTAAAAAAATCTATTAAAACTATTAAGAAATTATATATAACATTAATATTTAATAAACTACCACCAACAAAATAGGATAGATACAGACAGTAGTATATAATCTCTTTCTTACCAGATAATAACTACAGAAATCTAAAATGTGCCTAGGAGGGGTGATGGATGGCTCAGTTGGTTAAGCATCCAACTCTTGATTTGGCTCAGGTCATGATCAATGTGGTGAGATCGTGTCCTGAGTTGGGCTCATTGCTGGGCATGGAGCCTTCTTAAGATTCTCTCTCTCTCTCTCTCTCTCTCTCTCTCTCTCTCTCTCTCTCTCCCCCTTTCTCTCAAGAATAAGTAAACATTTAAAAAAATAAATAAAAACTCTAATTTAAAAATAAATAAATGAACGTGCTGAAAGGAAAAGAAATAGTGATCAAACAAGGCAATTTCTGGTAAAAATATCTTTCAAAACAAGAACGAAACAAAATGTTTTTAGATAAACACTACCTGGGATAATTCATTGCTAACCATCCTGCACTCTCTTCCCCTGGACTGAAGGTAAATGAGTCCAGAAGAAACAAAGAACATCAGAAAGAATGAAGATGTTATGATTGCAGGTAAGTACAAAACGTTCTCCTCTTTTCCATTCTACCTATTCCTCTAAATTCACATACTATTTAAAGTAAAAACTATTTTGTATTAGAAATTTTACATGTATATAAATCTAAAATATATGACACAGTAGCACTGAAGAAGAAAACATACTGGAGGAATTTTTGGAAACTTCTAGATTTTATATGCAGTAACATAACACGAACACTAAGTAGACAATGATAAGTTAAGGGCATAATAACTGAGTAAATACAACGGCTAAAGTTCTAAGAGAAAAAATAAAATAAATAAATAGGTATATTTTAATTAAGCACAATTATAATATTAAATAAAATAAATAGTATATTTAATTACATATGTTTAAATAAAAAGAAGGAAAGAAATAAAACACAAACATATATAGGATGAAGGAACAACAAATAGCATCATAATAGACTTAAACACAAACATGAATAATTACATTAAAAGAAAGTATAGTAAAAATTACAATGAAAGAGAGGATTATCAATAAAATTGTGAGATGCAACTAATCTGCTATCTCTAGAAAACATGGCTTATATATACAAACGTATATATTGATTAAAATTAAAAGAATGGAAAAGAATGTGCCATGCAAACTTTAATCATAAGAAAGTAAGCAAAAAGAATTATAGACCAATTTCACACATTAATACAAATATAAAAGATCTTTAACAAAATATTAACTAATTTAAGAGAGTGATATTTTAAAATAATAATACATCATGACAAAGTGGGTTTTATACAAGGATGCAAGGTCCATTTATCATTTGGAAATCAATCATTATAATTTCATGCTAACAAAATAAAAGAGAAAAAAATCACCCGGTAATGTCAATAGATATAGAAAAATTACTCAACAAAATCCAACAGCAATTTATGTTAAATGCTTCAATAAACTGAGAAGAGAAAGAAACAGCCTTAGTCTGAAAAAGATCATCTATGATAAATGTATCTGGTATCATAATTAATGATGAAGTGTTCTAAATTTTGCTTCTCAGATTTAGAAAAAGAAAGAATGTCTTGTTTTCACACTTCTTTTAAGAATTATGTTGGGGCCCCTGGGTGGCTGTCGGTTAAGCGTCTGACTTTGGCTCAGGTCATGTTCTTGTAATTTGTCAGTTCGAGCACCGCATCGGGCTCTGTGCTGACAGCTCAGAGCCCGCGGTCTGCTTTGGATTCTGTGTCTCCCTCTCTCTCTCTGCCATTCCACACTCATGTTCTGTCCGTCTTTCTCTCAAAAATAATAACCATAAGGGCACCTGGGTGGCTCAGTAGGTTGAGTGTAGGACTTTAGCTCAGGCAGTAATCTCACAGCTCATGGGTTCCAGCCCTGCATAGGGCTTTGTGCTGACAACTCAGAGCCTGGAGCCTGCTTAAGATTCTGTCTTCATCTCTCTCTCTGGCCCTCCCCTGCTTGCGCACTGTCTCTCTCTCTTTTTCTGTCTGTCTGTCTCTCTCTCTCAAATATAAACAAATATTAAACGAAACAAACATTTAAAAAAGGATTATGCTGAAAATCAAGGCAGTCCAACAAGTCAAGGAAAAAAAAAGATGTATGTAAAGATAAAAAAAAAAAGTTAAAAAAAACTAAGGATATTACAAAAACTAGCATTAAGTGAATATAGGAGAATTATGGGACAAAAAATATAACAATAAACTGTATATCTTCATATAGGAAGAAAAATATGGTACAGAAAGTTAAGAATAATTTTATTTAAAATAATATTGAAAATTGAAAATATTTAGGAATGTATTATGCAAAAGATATGCAAGAACTTTGAAAAGCACAAAAAAAAATCCTGAAAATTTAAATAAATCATAGCAAAGTGAAGAAATGTACAATCTCATGGATTGGAAGATTAAATAATGTTGAAATGTTAATTCTCTCAACATTTACATATTAGTTCAACTGAATCCCAGTCAAAATTGTGCCAGTAAATTTGACATCTTAGAAAAAATGGACAAATTCTTTAGAGATGCAAGATTTTTGTAGAAACTAAAGGATGTTTCTATTTTTTAAAATAAAAACTCAAAAGACCTAGGAATGGCCAAAACAATTTTGAAGCAGAACAATAAAGTTAGGGGACATACACTTCTGAATTTCAGTAATAAAGTGCAGTAACCATGATTATATGGATCATATCCATAAGGATAGACAGATAAGTCAGTGGAACATAATAGAGAATGCTGAAATATATTGATATACACATACATGGTCAACTGATTTTCAAAAAAGGTGCTAATATAAGCCAATGGATTAAGGATTGCTATTGCTTTTCAACATATTTTTCTGGAACAACATATCTGCATAGAAACAATAAACCTTTACCCTTCACTCACAATATGAACAAAAACTAATTAGAAATAAACTTGTATACAAAAGTTCATAAATTAATGACCAAATATTTAAAAGGTGTTTGCCAAAGAAGATATTTGAAATAAACTCATAAAAGGTCATTCAATATCAATAGTATTGATGTTGGTGTCAGTGAAGATAAGATGCATCTAGAACGCTCATATGTTATTGGTGGGAATGTAAAATAGTACAGTGATTTCTGAATATTCTTTGGCATTTTCTTTAAAGGTTAAACATATGCTTGCATATGGCACGTCTTCCTCCTAAGTATTTACCTAATAAAGATAAAAATGTATGGCGAAAGAATTCATATACACAATATCTATATTAGCTTTATTAACATAACCAAAAACCTAAAACAACCAAAAGTCACTCAACAAGTGGAGAGACAAATGCAGCTGAATGTATACATAAGATGGAACTTTACGGAGAAGTAAAAGGGAATGAACTACTACCTGGATAAATGTCAGAAACATTATGGTGAGTGAGAGAAGACCGACAGAATTGAGCACTTATTGTATGATTTCCCTTGTTGAAACTCTAAAGGGGAAACAATTAGTCTGCAGTGATGTCAAGCAGATCAGTTTTTGTTAGGCCACTGGTGAGTGGGAGGTGCTGGTGAGGAAGAGTTACCAGGCACCTTGTTGGGGTGATTTAACTGCTCTATATCTTCATTGTGATGGTTGTTGCACCGCAGTATACCTTTGACAAAACTGATCAAACTGCCTTAAAAATAGTCTGGTTCACTGGGACTCCCTGGAGTCTATAAGATATTCTGGAATGGGTGCCAGTCATGGATCCCAAGAGCTCAGGGTGGCCCAAAGATCTAAATCTGTCCCTTCTGTGGGAGGTGAGATGAGTCTGTATGCTAGCCTTGAGCCCTGTGAAGACCTCTCTGGCCCCAGTGGTGCTCTCTGAATTCTTGGGGAGCACGAGTGTGGGGCCTGGACTTGCCAGCAACTTGAGAAACTGAGCTCCCATGGCTGAGTCAGACAGCTGCCTCCCTTCTCTGCCCAGTGCTTCCAGCCTTAGAGCACTTGATGCCTCCAGCAGGGAAGGGGTTGTCCCATTCTATGGCCTCCCTTGCCCCTCCCATCATCTAGGGATCCAAGACCCAACCCCAGGAAAGTGTAACTTTTTTGCAAATAAATTATGTTTCAATCAAACTGACAAAAATAGCATACCATTTCATGCCCATCAAATTTACAAGCACACCAGCAAGGATGTGAGGAAATTGGAAACCTTACACACTGCTAGCAAGGTTGTAAAATGGTACAACCAACAGAGAAATTTCCCAATACCTAACATATCTAAATTTGTCACGTCTTATGACCCAGCAATTCCATTTCTAATTATTAGGTCTTGTGAATCTCTCACTCATATTTTACCCAAGAAATAAAAATCAAGTATTTTCATTGAAGCATTCTAACTACAAATAAATAACTGGGAATTTATCTGGTTTTCAATAGTGAAATGAATAAACAAGTTATGGTATTTTCATATAAAGGAACACCACACCGTAGTTAAAATGAGTGATCTAAATCTTTCAAAATGAATACATCTTGGAAATATAATATTGAGTATTAAAAAACACAGCATAAAGCACTAGACAAGATGAGGGCAGCAGAAAGAACCAATCGGAGTAAAGGGAATTCTGTTATAAATGATAGGGCTATTATTATTTCTTTATATCAGGGTGATACCAATCCAAAAGAAAGGAAAAAAATTAATATTGCAGAAATGAAAGTGAAGGGAGGGGCAATGTTAGGAGCTACATTCTTCAGTATGGATTCGATGCGCAAAAGGAGAGTGAGGATTTCATAAACTTTAATGGTGTTTTTTTTTTTTATGTCGTGCATATAAAACCTTTAAGTTAGAAAAGAAATTTAAATTGAACAAATGTAAAAATTAATGTTCAAGTAAGCAAACATCATTTTGGTTGAAGATACACTAAAAATGAGAGAAGGGACGAAATATGGGATGGCTTATTGAAGGAAATTTTTGCTAGATATGGTATTTGGATTTCACAAGTGCAGTAATAAAGAAACACTGAAGATTACTGCCATTCTAAGGGCATTGCTTTTAGATATTCTCCTAGGTTATATCCTTCCAATTAAAATTTTTGCAGACTCAGGTTTATGAAAATACCTGAGGCAAAGCTTTTATAAACAAAATCCAGTTAAGACTAGGTTTTAATTCCTTCCCACATTGGTCTAAATTCACATGATTTAAAATACAGAAAAATCAAGATTACTAGCTAATAGTTTTAGCTCTATGGGGATATGTGTGGTTAAATTAGGATAATCATTCTACTAGTCCATTTAGATACTCAGTCTATTGATATGTGATTAAGTAAGAAAGCTTCACCCTCAATTAGTTCTTGGATACAACCTAATATAGAGGCAGAAACATTGCATAAGTAATTAGGAAACTCCAACTGTTCTCCTGGTCTCATATTATTCAATAAGCTTGTAGTGAAATTGGGCCACATACATAGGAACTTCAGATATATTTATCCAAGAAAATAAAATAAAAAAAGTTATTTTAGAAATTTAACAAGCCAGTGATCCACACATATAAATATTTAATATTTATATACAATAAAGTCTTTCAAATTCTTCCTTTAAAGTTGATTTTTATAATGATTTACACAATAAATCCCAAAGGTTTGGAGGAGGAAAATTAATACCTAAATGTATGACCAATATTTTTAATTCATTTCAAAACATATCAAAATATACATTTACATGGAAATTTATGGTTGTGCTGAAGAAATCATTACATGCTACAGAAATGGACTAATATTGCTTTTCTCAAGCGTTTTCAAAATGATTATATGTGAGAAGAAAATAAGTTTGATTCAGTAATACAAAGACCACTGTGAATCCATGCAGGCACCAAGCTTTGTCTGTAAACTGATCCATTGTGTCTCGCACACCTCTACATATGACTGGATTTTTTTTTCAATTATATATGATAATACAAAATTAATACAATAACATTTTAAAATATTTTAAATACTGAGTAGGTTTTAATAAGTCATTGTCTCAAAAAGACATAGCTTTAACCTATAAGTACTATCAAATGGAGGGTTTAAAGAACTTTTTTAAAAAAATTTTATAATGGGGGATTCAGCCAGTCTACATCACACAATCTCAATTATTGTATCATAATGAGATTGAACACTAGTATTGTCTTCTTCCATAGGTGTATGACCGTGTTAATAAATCTTACTCCTTCCATGACCAAATGGTCACCAGTCCCAAATGTCTCTCAAATCCCTGTCTCATGTCCCATTTCTACTGGATCTGGCCTGAAGGCCCTCTGTATATCTCACTAATGGATTCCTCCTGCTTTGTATTCCTCTCATGCAACACACTCATATAATATTTGGTTTGAATGACCAAACATTCCCAGATGAATCGGACACGGTGATTCTCTATAGTCAGTAAAAAATAATCAAACTCAAGGGTATTTAACATTTGGTATGATTTATCTTCTGTTTCATTAGTTAGCATCAATCATATTTTATGCTGTGTCTGTAGGGTGTTTTTCAGCAAGCTTGACCTGCTTTATAGATATCCGATGGATTTAAAAAAATTAACATCTCTCTTGGTGGGTGAGTGAGTGGTCTGTGTTAGTTATAGCCTATATTTATTCATTCATCCAAAACACATCCATTTTTTGATTCATTAACGTGTTTCAAGAGTGGTCTGGGTATTAGCAAAACAAAGTGAATAAGATAGTTTCTGTCCTTATAGATAATGAAACATATAGTTTTGATATAGTGTGATAACTTACATAAGGGAAATTTTTAAAAAATACTTAGAGCACAGGATACTTTCAAGATAGAGGAGATAGATTATAGGATGAAGAAATGTTAGCCTGGTAGTAGAGAAGTGGAGGAACAACATTGCAGGTGGACAGAAATTGTTTATGCAAAGGCATAGAGGATAAAGAGCAAATTATAGTAGTGCCACCCTATCCATGGGGGACATGTTCTCAGACCCCCAGAAGAAGCCTGAAACCATGGATAGAACCAAATCCTGGATGTGCTGTGTTTTTTCCTCTGCATGAAGTTTAAGTGATAAAGTTTAATTTATAAATTAGGGGCAGTAAGCGATTAACAACAATAATGAATAATAGAACAAATATAACAATATACTGTAATAAACGTCATGTGAATGTGTTCTCTCTCAAAATATCTGATTGCTCTCTAACTGGCCATTTACTTTTTGTGTTACATGAGATGAAAAAATGCCTATGTGATGAGATCAAGTGAGAAGAATTACAAAGCATAGGCTATTATTGATCTTCTGATGATATGTCAGAGGGTGGACCATCTGCTCCCAGACCAAGGTTGACCATGGATAACTGAAACTATAGAAAGCAAAACTGAAACTATAGAAAGAAAAAAAAATGAATAAGTGTGTGGAGGGGTACCATACAAGTACAGTAAAACCTTGGATCACAAGTAACTTGTTCTGCGAGTGTTCTACAAGACAAGCAAATATTTCTAATAAATTTTAACGTGACAAATGAGTTATATCTTAGAATATGAGTAGTACATAACGCCAAATGTCACATGATCATAACTGAGTCAATGGTTCTCCTCTCTCTCTCTCTCTCTCTCTCTCTCTCTCTCTCTCTCTCTCTCTCTGGCTGCAGGATTGGGGGTGATCAGCTCCCATGCTCAGATGATCTATCTCAGGCCATGGGGTTTGGCAGCAATCAGTGATTTTTCAGAATGTTGGAAGGTGCTCACAACTGGCATTAGTGTATTTTTTGTCACTTCAAAGCATCTATGGACAATCCTTTACCTTTCCATACAAGAGTAAGCTTAGGAATACTTTGTTTCATTCTAGGTCATTGGATGGGTACCTTGTTAAAGCTTCATGAGAAGAAAAAAAGTCCATTGAGCCAATAGATAGCAGTGGTTCTGTTAGCAACAGTGAACATCATTTGTCACAATAACTGTCATCTCTCTTGTCTCCCTCACACCAGCCATGAAGGTTTTCAGAGGTAAGTGCAGGTTAATTTATTTTTCTTTATATTTTGTATTTTCTTTATTATTTTGTATTATCTTACAGTATTGAGGTCATTTTTATATTAATATTTTTGGGTTGTGAAGCGAATCATTTGAGTTTCTATTTTTTCTTTTGGGGAAATTCACTTTGATATACAAATGCTTTGGATTACAAGCATGTTTTTGGAATGAATTTCGCTCACAAACCAAGATTTTACTGTACTTTGGAATAGCTGGAATGAGGAAGGGGGAGAACCTTACTGCGGCAGTCAGTAACACTGGAAAAATTGGCAAGGACCAGACATAGAAACATTTTTATGCCATTATGAAAACTGGATATTATACTGATGTCAAGAAGGAACCATTAAACAATTTTAAGTAGATGACTGACACGGCTAGATTTGTTTTTGTTTTGCCTTTTAAGAATATTCTGGTTGTGTTTTGAAATGTGGATATGAGAAAGAAAAGCTGAAGGCAGAGAAGCTGGTGAGGAAGCTCCTATGGGCAACACATGAAAAACAATAAAAAGTTACAATAAAATAGAGGCAGAGAGGACAGTGTTCACAAAACTGGATACTCAACTGGAGGTGGGAGTGTTTACTGATGTAGGAAATATAAACTGGGGAACAATATGGTGGCAGACATGTTAATTTGAAATGCCAGTGATAACCTAGATGGAAGGCACAATAAGCCATTCAATAAGCAGATCTAAAGTCAGAATAGGGAATACTCACCAGCTCAACCCCAAGGTGCACTGGACCATGTCTAACATCGTGTCACCAAGCTGGGAAGGGGAATAAATCCAACTAGGATTGCTATTTCTGGCCACCTGTCCATTTCAAGGCGGTGGTTTACTGCTGCTGCCAGATGGGTCCGTGTTCCACTGACTTCTCAATATTTCCATTTCTTTGCCAGTGCAAATATCTCTATCTTAAATCATCAGATGAGTTAATACTAAGGTTGCTTCTTTCGCTGCAACCTTATGCTTTCAGTTTTGGCAACCGTAGGAGCTGTTCCTGATAATGGCCACAAAGATAAGTATTTTAACAGTGTTTTTGAACACACATTTCATTTGCACAAATGAAGAAGCAGGTTTGTGGTTGATAATTTGTTTAGACAGCATTAAAACTACATCAGAATAAGGGTACTGGATTTTATAAGTCTGGACTGTCTGGTGACCTGAATATAAGTTTGAGCTAGGATCTCTGTGTTAGTCTTTTAGGAAAGTGATAACCATTTGATGTAGCTAGGGGATGATTTAATGCATCGCCAATGTATTTAACCCTAATGAAACCAACCTATACTCACCCAGTATCCCATTATAAGGAAACTTTAGCAAAGATGAACCATTTTTCAGGACGCCTGGGTGGCTGAGTGGGTTAAGCATCTGACTTCAGCTCACGTCACCTCACAGTTTGTGAGTTCAAGCCCCATATCAGACTCTGTACTGACAGCTCAGAGCCTGGAGCCTGCTTCAGATTCTGTGTCACCCTCTCTCTCCCCCTCCCCTACTTGTGCTTTCTCTATCTCTCAAAAATAAATAAACATTTAAAAAAATTTTTTAAAGATGAAACATTTTTCTCTGAAGAGCTTTGATATTATAATAAGATAATTTGATGAGTACTGAATTGATAATTTTAGCATATGGAAACCATCTTACATATCTTTGACTCAACCTGAATTTCTAAACTATCTGGTCATAATAGCATCCCTTGTATATATTAGACACAGACTGAATCAAACCCAGCTCTCTCTGCCAAGTTTTCAAATCGTTTCCTGATATGGCCTCACTCAGTGGCAGATTTACCATGAAGGTAATGAAGTTTAATATCGAGGGCTCCCTGCTTGCACATGGGAAAGAGCCCCCCCAGCTCTGTGTCCATAGTATCATATATGAACTTGACAAAAATGAAGCAACTTTTTACACAATTAGGATCTCTGCCCTTTCCGCCCCTCCCTCCCATTTGTCACATTTGCCCTCACGTCAGGTGGTGGTGAAGTGACTAGGGATTTGGGGGATCCAGCTAACGGGAGGGTGAACCAACAGCAGGATATTTACTTTGTGCTTAGTGGGGTGTCTGTGTGCAGTTCACAGTCACTATTGTGCATAAGTAAATTATCACCAGCCAACAAGGAAAGGAATGGTCTCCAGTAATACTTCTGCCACCCACTGTACCAACACACCCAGTGTCATGACAAAAAACTCAGGGTCAGGTGACATGTAGATGTCCTACAGTTCTTGCAATCAAAATAGGATTATAGTGGAGGAGAAACAAGGTGGAAATGTACCAAGGAACATTTTGTGTAGGATTTTCCAATCCTCAGTAATTTAAAACTGTAAGGAGAGGATTTATTTCTCATGAGTCCCTAACCTAACTCATCAGTAATGGAAAAGAAAATATTCAGACTAGAAGAAAGGCAGAACTATCTTTCTACTCTTCTTACACAAAATGATACTTCAAAATCATTATCATGTGAAGAGGTGATTCTAGAGGATTATACCAAATCATGTAGGAAAAAGGAGTGTCATAGTGGCATGCCTGGGACTAAGTAACAAAAATATCATATCATTTTTTCTGGATTTTCATTAGCTTTTCAGATTTGTGGTTTCTCATACTGACTTTTTTAATCCAAGTAAATATTTCATGTCATAACTGAGACAACATACAATTGTGTTGCCAAATCAGACTCCTAGAATTCAGATATCATACCTCACAAATAGTTTTATAGATTGAACAATTGTGAGCAGTGACAGCAGAGAAATAGCCAAGACCTCTAATGCGGCTCCCCAGGACTTTCTTTTCACATTTGGGTCCAAGTTAATAAGGATATCAAGAGGCAAAGTGTACAGTCTCTCACAGAGAGACCCATGATGATCCTAACACATCTCCATTAGTTACATAGTTCAGGAGACATTTTCCAGTAAATTCATAGACTCCAAGTTTATTTACTATCAGAGCTCTATAAAGTCAACCTCTTTGTGCCTGTGGTTAATATCTGCCCTCTTTCCAGTGACTTTTCACCCTTAGAATGCTTTTGAGTATGCCACTGCCACTCTATCATTGATTTTTCTGGCTTCTCCATTCCTATTCAAATTGCTTTGACATTACCCAAGACATGATCAGTATTTCTCACCTAAGACTTCTCTGATGCAGACAGTGTTCACCCCCACCTAGTAACAAGCTGACAACTGTTTTATCAGGGTCTATAATGAGCAGCTATTTCAGACAGATTACAAATGCAAAACCCAAGGTGTCTTAGCCATATTTGATTTCTGACAAAGACTTTGGTCCCATCATGGTTCATATCAACTAAATGGCACTGCCTGCACCATTTTCTCCAATTATTTAATCTGTATTTCTCTCCAGGACCCTCTCTCTTTCTTTCTCCCTTTCTTTCTTCTTTCTTTCTGTCTTTCTTTCTTTCCTTCCTTCCTTCTTTCATAATCTATTCACTTTGTGAATAGGGGCCATTAGGATTCCTAGAAAGGAATATTATTTCACTAAAACCTCAATAGTCCTACTGGACTTTTAGTGTCTTTCTTATTGGAAGGGTCTGAGAACTTATTTGTCACATACAGGAATGTCCTTGGCTGTTCCAGTCTACATGATTCCCAGGAATTTCACAGACTAAACCTAACCTTGACTTTTAGTTAGATATGGCAGCCAGCCTCTATTTGTTCTCCAGAGCCTCTTCATCTGAGACATCAGTGATAATCATGTCATCAGCATACTAGCTTGCTCTAATGGTTAGCAAGTTCAAGTCCTACCTCATTACAGTGTGGCCATATGCCTGAGAATTCAAGTTTCCCTGTATCAAAACAGCAAATGCATGCTGATTTCCATTCCACAAGACCACAAATTGCACATGGCTGATCTCCAAAGCTGGTCTGAAAAGAATGCATCAGCCAAGTAGGTAACACCACACTGGTCCCCACTGGTCTGCTGCACCTCGTAGGTAGTTTCTACTGTATCAAGTACAGCTGAAACGATCAAAGAAACCATGTTGACCAATGCTCAGTAGGCTAGTATTAACTTCTAAACACTGTCTTCCATAAGTACTGGCCAGACAGGACTATTAAAGGAATATAGGGGAATTAAAACTCCCACCCCAACCATTTCTTGATGAGAGCAGCAATTTCGTTTCTCTCTTGGAATTCTCTATAGCTTAATGTTTATTGCTGAGGAAGGCTTGGTTCCAAATATTCCCATTTACCATGGCCAATTAAAATCCCATGAAAGATGGACTTAACAGATTTTTTTTTTGTAAAGAGTAAGCCTGCCTGGTTTTCACGTAAGAGCCATCCCATGCACGCATTCAGGAAAATGGAAAGAAATGACCCTTATCCAGTCACGTTTTCCAAACTGCAATTCCACCCCACCTTAGTTCTCTCCAGCAACACCTCTAATCCTCGGGTTTACTGCCATGCCTTCCACAGCACAGTTCCTACACTCCCCACTCCCCCCAACATAGGAATTATTTTACACCGGGCACCCATATCTAATATTCCTAAGAAAGCTTTGCTTACCAGCCCCAGGCCACTTGACCTAATCATTGCATACAATCTAAAATCCCTTGCCAGTGATTAAGCAAGCAGATGTTGGCCTTTCAGTCAATCTTTTTCAGATTTTATGGTTTAGCCTTTAACTGAGGGATTAAATTCTTCCACACGGGACAACTAGAGGAAATTTACCATAGCCCTTTAAGAGGTAAGAGTGAGGCTGAGGAAACTGTCTCACCTTCATGCACTGCAGCTTAATAGTCACAGACTATCCAGATGACTTTGCTCATAAAAGTTATCAGTCACTTGAGGATCAGCCATAACCCAAATGATCACTTAGCAGTATAGAGTGTCAGCAGCATGCCTCTTCCTTGCTATTCCTAAGAGACGATGCCAATAATTATTTCCAGGCTTTTCTAATATTTCGTATTTAATTGTCCTAATGCTCGAGCAGAATGAACTCCCTCAGGGTCCTACAGTTACTTGAACCTGGACTTTAGAAGCTTATATCATTTTTTTTGGTTAATCAACTGTCATAGTTGAGTTACTTTGCAAGTGGAAGTAACATCTCTCCTGATTATAGACGAAACATGAAAAACTTTCTAGAACTGAAAAATCTGATCTTGATTCCATTTTTTCCCACTGCTATTTATTTTTCTTTTACAAGTCTACCCTTTATCAAGGTGGCTAACAATGGCCAGGAGTAGAAGGTTTAATTAAGTTGCCTTTTTTCCTGTTACTCCTTGTCTACCCATTTAGTCATCTATGCAAGATCTAGAAGGATTTCCTACAAATTCCATCGATAAGACTTGTCCCAGTAATATACTTTGGGTTTTAACCAGTTCATACAAAGGTCAGTAGCATCTAACTTGGCATCAAGTTCTCATCATATTTTCCTCATTTTTCAGACCAAAATGATAACAAGTGGCTATTGCGATTGGTGGATCTGAAACATAACCTTGCTTAATGCACAAATCTGAAATAGCGTGAGGGATCACATTGTCAAATTAGACTCACACATCCACCAGAGATGTCACTCAGTATCAAGCTTTACTAATAGAGAATTTAAGTAATCATGAGGCTCAGGCAAAGCAATGAGGTCCAGAGCCTCCAGTAAGCTCCCCACCTGTGTTCAGGGCCTATATTAATATGCAAGATCTCCAAGTGATGTGTGTAGTCACACCTCTTACACAGAAGGAGCCATTCTTGGTATTAAAACATCTCCATTTTATATTCATATACCCACATAGTTACTGTGACATTTTCTCTAGAGCCATCCCATAAATTCAAACTTCCTTGTATGTTGAGCACAAGCAATCCTAAAAAACACGATATTTCCTTTAGAAAAGCATTCCAAACATAGTAACTCTCCTGTTAGCAAACACCTCTGGTTTGCTTGCTAAGAGACCTGTCATTACCAAGTTTCCAGGGAAATCCAATGAAGTCACCACGTTTCTTCCGTGAAAGCAGCCCTTTTGCCCTGGAAAGTGGATAGAACGGATTGTAGACCTGCTGCTGACAGTGCCTAAATTTGTATTTGTAATCTTGGGGTTTTTTTCTAAAAAAAGGGGGCTCCCAAATGATATCTTTCAAGATCCCCCATAATAGGATCCATCTCTGGCTCTGCTATATGCAAGAGAATAGCTAAAATACATTCCCATCCTCTGTCTCAACTCTGTTCTCACATACCTTTCCTGTTGCTCTTCAGCTGGTCTCCTCCACGACCCATCCCCACCATGTGCACTTCACCTTGTGCCCCCACATACTAACTGCCTGCAGCTGTCTATCTCCTTTCCTGGGGCAAATCATTTATAGCTTTCAAACTTGTGTTTTCTTCCCAGTTTTAACTACACAAACTTTACCTCTGCTGCCCCTTGCAAATGTATCCTTTGTTTTAAGACATTTCATTGCTTATCCAAACTACTTGGAAATAACATTAATAAAAACTACATCAATTGAGTGCCTACTATTTTCCATGAACTTTTCTAGGCAGTAACTTATAGGACTGATAATAACCACATTGACCATACAAAACAATAATATTATCATCACTTACCCCACATCATGCAATTAGCAGGTAGTATAGTCTAAATGCAGATCTTGCTTTGTGTTTAACTACCTAAAAAGTGCAGGATCCTTTCACCATCCCATGCTGTATTGGCCTTATTCTGCTTCCCCATCTTCTCTAACGGCTTTATTTTAATGTTTCCTACTTTCCTATTAAATGATAAGCATGTTCTAGGCACCAGCATGCATTTTATTCTTAATATCCCTCTTCACATTGGATAATGTCCTATCCATATTGTAATAATTTAGTAATATTTATTGAATAAATACATGAATAAATGAATTAGATAGTAAAAGTAAAGGCCACATTTTTTGCTTATTTTTCAATCCCTGAAGAGGAATATGGTATAAATATATATATATAAATTGTTACTGGCTGATTAGATGTTCAGATTGATATATTTGTTATATATATTTGTATATTTATAAATTATATATAGTACATATTTTTATACATTATACTATATATAGTATAATATATATGTATATATATGTTTATCATCTACTTGTAAACACCCCAAAATGCAGGGACTTAAAAAATATAGGTTTTATTTCTCTTTCATATAAGGCACTGATCTAATAGGCTGCATTTTGCCTTTGATCAATTAAGTCACCCATGGACCAAAGATATGGGCTAAGCTCTGCCTTCCTTAACATGAGCTTTCACACCGTGGACATCACCATTTTCAACCAGGATTGAGGTAAAACAGTAGTCCAGAGAAACAGCTTTCAAACAAGCAATGTAGTAGAAGTTGAATACATTAATTCTTTTTCCATTCCGTTGGGAAAAACATAGTCCTATGACAAGAAGGGCAGACTGGAAAATGTAGCTCCTGGCATCTCTAGATGACAATATGCCAGGCCAAAACTTGATCATTATGTATAGATTAGAATAGGCCAGGCTGTGCTGTGATAACAGTCAATCTTCAATTCTTGAGTGGCTTAGAAGAACACTTTTATTTCTCAACCATTCTCCATGTCCCTCATGGGTCAAAGGGGACTCTGCCCAATATTTTCTCTATGTCCTTACTCTGAGATCCTCAGTGCTTGTACAGTTGTTCCCTGGATCTATCCCAGACTCTGAAGTAAGGCCAAAACATTTTAAGAGTCTTTCATTTACATGGTCTGGCCCATTAGTGATGCATCTCACTTCCATTGAAATTTCACTGGCCAAAAAAAAAAAAAGAACTGTTGGCCAGAACTAGTCTCCAGGTCTCTGCACCCAGAAAACAGAGAGCTGTCAATATTCAGTAAGCGGCCATGGCGTGAAAAGGTGAAAAATGGATTTGGTTTATAACTAACAATATTCAACATTGGCTGTCCCTGCATCTGAAATAGGGTAATCAATATAAGTTTTTTAAGTCGGAGGCAAATAAGAGGCTTTCTCATTTTAGGATTCATATAATTTGAGGGGAAAGAATTTTCCTATGGGATAGAGGATAATTGCTGGTCTTCTACTCAATATCATATCAGCCCCAAGATTTCCCAGGGGGGATAAACATCCCCCATGTTGAACCATATGGATTTGGATGAATCAAATTCTTACTCAGATCCAATGGTGGACATTTATCAGTCTAAATCAGTCGGCATAACCTTATCCACTTGATCATGGTGATTTGATTCAGAAGTGGGCATGTAACAACCAACTCAAATTAGCATAAAATCCAGAATTTTAATTTTAAAGTTGAGGGACAGACACACTCTCCAAATGTGGACAAGAAAGATACAGTGAATGTTAGCAAATGTTAGCTCCCACCGTTTTTGAAAGGGGCCACCCACATGTGAAAATGATTACCTTTTGACATTATTCAGCTGCCAAATTAAATCAACCTTTAAGTTTTATTACTTGATACAGTTTATGCTGAATATTCTGTTACAACATGAAGTCTGAAGCAATCAATTTGGCCTATAGGGCTTTAGCAACTTGCATTGATATAATCATAAGAAAATATGGGTTTGTAAATCAAAACAGAGGACTGTTACTTGGAAAGAAGGGCACCAGAGCTTCTCGTAGGAACTGTGTGAAAATAATTTAATGAAATAAACCCACCCACAACTTTTAGCCTGTATCTCTGTGTTTTGCCAAGTTTTCCTATCAGAGAACTAAGCGACTCTACCGATTACAGAGGAGAGCATTTAGAATTATTGAGACAATCTGAGACAGAGATAACATAAAGAAATAGAACATAGAAATAGAAAAATAGAAACTGACAAAACTTGCAGAAATCTGTGGGCTAGGCAATTGACTCTTTACTGTAAACAGCTGAGCCCTCCATAAATAATATCCAATAAAGTCCTCTAACCTGATGAATGTTTGATATCAGAGATTTATTTTTGTAAAGGAGTTCTCACCTTGGGGTTTAGGTAGTGTAGAGACAAAGCTCCACAGAGAGAAGTCAGAGCCCAGGAGGCAGAGGAGGCCAAGGGAACATAATTGCACCTCAACCCTGAGAATTAGCAGAAGTTTGCATGAGGACTTTGGACTGAAGCATGATGAAATTTGGAAAGAGAAAAGATTGGGTACTCCAAGAAATTAAAACCTCAAGAAAACATTGAGATTACTTGGCAAGTTACATGAGTAGAACTATTTTACTTTCTTCATGTTCTTCATTCCCAGAATCAACACAAGGGAGCAAATACGTTTCTCTTCTCCCGCTGAGGAACATTAAAAGCAGCAGCGATTGTTAAAGCCAAATACATCCGCAATAAGTGTGTACATACAGATGAGAATAGTGGTCCAAAAGTATGCTTTCAGTGAGCAAGGCCAGGAGTCAGGAGTCTTAAATCCTCTCCAGATTTGCCATTAATTAGCACAGGGAGTCTTCCTGGGCCTTACATGTGAGGCCACGGCATAAGGTCGCCTTTGGTTCTATGGGTCTATGAAAATAAATAACTTGAATAGGTGACATTGAATATTTATTTCATGCCTTCTACCTATGCCAGTTACTCTGCCAGCCTGTGACAATGCACTATTAACCTACTTATATATAGCATTCTAACTTCCAAATCCCCTTTCCATATACCTGGTATTTTCCTTACAAAAAATCTTGTGCAATGGGATGACCAATTAATATTATGCCCATTTCACTGAGAAGGAGACTGAGCTAGAAAAAGGGCAAGGGATTTGCCCAATGTTGGGTAATCAATACCTGGCTGAGCCAAACCTAGAAGCCAAAGCTTTTCATTCCTACTTAGGATGTTGAACCAAACAACAAAGTAACAAAATGATTTTCATTGCCCCAGAAAGAAAAAATGGGTGATAGAGAGAATAATGCCCTGTGATGCTATGAACCACAATGGAATTAATCTGGCGAAGCAAAAATGCTTAAAAGGAGAATAATTTTGTCCAGGTCGACAAGTTTGCAACACATATGCGCCAGCCTTTTTATGGAGTCGTATCTCAGGTCTGACTGAAGTAAACTACAGTCATAAATTACAGTACCTGAACTTCAGTGAATTTTTTAAAACATCACCAACTGCAGATTAATCCCCAAGGTCAATTAGCACCATTTGTAACATAGGAGAACAGCTCAGAGACAGGACTCCAAGAGAGCAAGCACTTCAAGCCTGTGAGTGGTGACAGGTGAGGTGCCGTGGGGATCAATATACAGACCACTCTGGCTCACTTTTTGTTGCAAAGACTGGGGGAAAAACGAGAAGGAAAAACGATAAAGTTTGCAAATGCTCAAAAAGAAAAGGAAAGAAAATCCCAGTAAGAGAGATAAGCTAAGAGAGCATCACTGCGTTCAGAATAACTTGGGCAGAATTGGAGCCCAGAGAAATAATTTACGGACTAATGTAACTCAACATGAGTAAATAAATATGAAATGATAAGGCTAGTGACAAATACATCATAACAAGCAACACACAGCAACTGTGAGCTGAATCCGTATCCTCTTGAGGTTTACGGGTACCCACGGGCGGAGCACTATAGTAAATAATCCGGGTGCTGGATCACTGCCTGTGATGCCTGGAGCATCAATCTGGACTGTTTGGGATGCAGAGTTAAAAAGGGGCGTGGTTCTGTAACCCTGTTGCATATTCCACAAGTTGCTTGTTTTATTTTTGCCAGATTTTCATTTTTGTCTGCTGTCACCTTTCACGTGTCAAATGTTTTTCACTTTACGGACGTCACAATTAAAATCTAAGGAAATTAGAGTTTATCAAGTCGAGCAGCTTTGCTTTTTATGTGGAGGAGATTAAGTCTCCACATCAGCTTTCTGTAAATTTAGGAGATGGATTATACAGTCACTCTGGTCCTATCCATAACTCTCAAACATTCCAGAATACGTGAATATCACTCCACACGTCTGTCTAGGACTATAACCTAGTCATATAAGGCAGTAACAAGGGAATACCTTCTACCATACAGATGTTTAATCCATGCTACAGGGAGTCTTAGATTGATTCCAAGTATCTATAATACAAGGGCTATGTCTACATTCTCAACTATAATGAACGCTATTTTTGTACCTATATTCAATAAATGGAATTAGCATTTCAACAGGAATTAGAAATGTCAGATTTATTAGCTTCCTTAAGAATATACTACTTGCTATAATTCCAAAATTCCCTTATAATTTATCACAGCACTGGTTACAACTATGCTACGTCTAATCCTATTTCTGGGTCAAAGCTAGTTCTGCTAAATAAAAATAAAATCACAGTTTGTCCCTTTCAAAAAGGAAGAGGACAGCAATCCTTAGAGGTGACTCCAGCTTTAGCAGAAGTCCAAAGGCACTGAGAAAATAGTTCTATTTTATCCTTGTGACAGCAGCATCTCCTAAGAAGGCATTTTGGGTAAAAGGACAATGGGAAGTGGAAGTATGGGAGGAGCTTTTGAGAAGGATGTGGAAGACGAAATTGGGCATTGTTGGAAATCTCTATAAAGAGCAAGGCTTAGCCAAAATTGCTTGTCCTCCACTCTCTCCTCTATCTTCCAAGTCCACTGCAATTCAATCAAGTAGTCTTATAGCTAGCCACACGTGGAATATCTGACAACAAAAAGAGACCGGTATCAGCAAACCTGAGCCAGAAAGGATACTCCACTGCCCCCTAAAAGGGCAGCCTCTACTCAGCTCATACGGCAATGGGGACCTCACATGGCCAAACCTTAACCTTTATTTTTTAAAGAAAAAGAGGAATTCTTTATGTAACATATGCAATTTTTAAAACATCAACAATCAATTCAGTCTTATTTTTAAGGTACTGTACTGGCCAAATAGCACGTATCTACAAGCCGTTTGTGGCCCACAGGCAGCTACTTGGGAATGTATCTTGACCCAAATTCTAACTCGTAATATGAAATATACATCTATTCCAAGCCAGAATGTGTTAAGAGAATCTGTTTATGTTTTTAATAGATCTTATGATGACCTCTGAGGATCCATAACCCTATGGGGTTTGTAGGATACACTGTTTCCCAAAACGATTATGATAATGAAAGCAAGATGAATTTTTGTATGATTCATCATTACAATTTGTTGAAAGAGTGACATGAGGACTATAATCATCCAGATCACCTGACACCTGTTTCAGTCTTTACTTCCACACTTAAAAGGAAGAAAATTAGATTTAGATTTTTAAGTAAAATTAGCACCCTACTAAAAGTGACTCTGAAAATATAGTTTGGGTAAGAGGTAAGTCTGTGGCCCAGAAGTTTTCTCCCACAGAGGCCAAAAAACAATGTGAGCCAATCAAACAGCTAAGTACCAGACGAAGATAACTTCCTTATCACCTCAGCCTATTTTCAGATAGTTAATTCTCTCTTTATGTTCACTTTGGCTATGACTTGTGTAGATTAATTGACAAGGAAGAATCTTCCAGACTACAATATCTGGGATCACACAGAAC
The DNA here is from genome assembly GCA_028646485.1 of Cryptoprocta ferox. Classification (NCBI taxonomy): domain Eukaryota; kingdom Metazoa; phylum Chordata; class Mammalia; order Carnivora; family Eupleridae; genus Cryptoprocta; species Cryptoprocta ferox. Next base: position 23,010,847 of record CM053567.1, read on the forward strand.
AATAGACAAAAATAGATTCTTCCAAGGAGCAAACCAGGAGATGGCCTAACTAAGGAATTTACTCAACTACTCACTCAGGACGCTTCTATTCCTGTCCAGTAGTCTATGATATTTTATATGGATCATTGATTGCTGGTATTTTCCATTCTGGCCTTTTCCAACTAGTAGCTTACAGTGTGGTTTTCCTATTCCATCATCATTATGTTTTGGATGTGTTGGGGGGGCAGATAACATGTCATTTAATTTAGAGGTAATAACACTTGGAGAAGCACATCTCTCAAATATCTAAGACTTTTAGTTGAAGATGGCCCTGGTACAGAAATTTGGATTGTCTTTCTTGGGAAGTAGTGACTGTGTTCTGTACATGGGAAGAAGAGAATGCATTGTTATTTGTGTGGTCAAAAGATGCATTATGGTAAAGACTGACTCCAAATACCTAGTCTTTCCTTGTCTGAGAATAATATATAATTAGATTTTTTAAAATTTTTTAATGTTTTATTTATTTTTGAGAGACAGAGCATGAGCAGGGTAGGGGCAGAGAGAGAGGGAGACACAGAATCAGAAGCAGGCTCTAGGCTCTGAGCTGTCAGCACAGAGCCTGACATGGGGCTCGAACCCACAAGCCATGAGATCATGACCTGAGCCAAAGTTGGACGCTTAACTGAGCCAACCAGGTGTCCCTATAATTAGATTTATTAATAGATTTTTAGCTGAACATATAGTGGCTATTTTATAGATATAGATATAGATATAGATATAGATATAGATATATAGATATATAGATATTTCTCATATATATATTTCTCAACTTTCTCAGCATCCCCAATATCATTATGACAAAGCCTTGGCCAATGATGTATGAGAAAAAACTAATACGAACTCTTCAGCTAAACATGAATTTACCATACGGCCAAGCAATTTCATTCCTCTGTACATATCTGATAGAATTGGAAACATGTCCACACAAAAGCTTGCACATGTTTGTTCAAAGCAACATTATTCATAATAGGCAAAAAGTGAAAGCAATCCAATGCCCATTGGCTGATGAATGGATAAATAAAATGCAGGCACGTCCATATAATGGAATATCATTCTGCAATAAAAACAAATAAGTACTGATACATACTATAACATAGATTAAACTTGAGAATATTATGCCAAGTGAAAGAAGTCACAAAAGACCACCTATCGTAGAAGTCCATTTATATGAAATGTCCAAAATAGGCAAACCCATAGAAAAAGAAAGTAAACTTGTCAAAATTTTAGAGCTATAAAAAAAAGCAGAAGCCAAAGAAATAAAAGTAATAATTTGGTTTCTGGGGGACAGAGGTAGTGGTTTCTTGGTGGGAGATGATGGAAAGAGTCTGGAACTAGGTAGTGGTGATGGTGCACAACCCTGTACATATACCAAAAACCACTTTATTGTACATTCTGCAATTCTAAATGTAAGTTTTATGTTATGTGAATTGTATCTCAATTTAAAAAAAAGAAGAAGAAGAAGAGAAATACAGGCAACTTACAGGTCTCGTAAACAAGGAGTGTGCCCTCTGTTTCTCTTTCTTTCAGCTCCCTGACTGGAATGTAGGCATGGTGGTAGGAATTGTCTTGGTTATGAAAATAAAGACAACTGACTAAGCAGAATGAGATAGAAGCAGTTTTATGTCTGATACTATAGAGTTAACCAAGCAATCCTAGATAGTATCTTCTTAGACAGTCAGGTGGAAGATAATTAAAATTCAGTTTAGCGTAACAAGGCTTTGTTATTTAGGGTGTCTGTTACAGGACACAAACCTTTATTGTAATTCAAGAATTAAAAGGAAAATTACATAACTTTCAGAATTGCTGGTAAATTATTGTTATTATCTTTTAACTTCTGTCCAACCATCCATACAGAGGTTGAGATTCTAAATGGAAAGCATTTCAAGAGAGGCAGAGTAGTGCTGTGTCTGGGGACATAAGCTCTCATGTCGGACAATGCTAGACTTGAATCATCTCTGACATTCACTCCCTATAAGACTAAGTTATTTAATCTCCCCATCACTTCTTTCTCACCTGGAAAATTAAAATTATAATAATATCGGCTCATGCTTAACAGAGGGCAAGGGTTCAATAAATGGTAGATTTTTAGAAACAGCACTAACACTTGGGGTATTGTTTGAAGCTTTGACTTGTCTTGCTATATGCAAATTTTTCCCCAGGGAAATTGTTATTTCTATTTCTTTATCTTCTGCTTTTCAGATTCTCTGTAGCTCTAAACTTGATGGCTGACCATAAAATGAAAAATCGCTTTTTGATTCACATTCAGTAGTACTGATTAGGAAATAAATAGTGGTCAACAGTTAGGATTTGCAATGGCTAATAGTATTAGCAACTAAATGAGCAGGCAGGATAAATCAGATATATTTGTAATGAGCTATTTTTTAAAGCAATTCAAATTAGACAGCCTTTTGTATACACCCTCTGGGGAGAACAGTACTCTCGGAAAGTTGTTATTCGTGCCCGTGAGACATGCAGAAGCCAACGGCAGTCTCCAAAAACCTGTGTCATTCAGCCTGACGCATGATGCCAAGTTGCAATTGGCAGTCAGGGGGAAAAAGTGCTAAATTACTGTACTGTCTGACACTTTTAAATGAACCTTAAATGAACAATTCATCTCTTAAGCTCAAAATGCTATAAGCAGGTTACAAAATGAAACCTAAGGAAATATTTTCTAATGAGGAAATTTTCCTAACTCAGATAATAAAAATTATTTCAAGTATGCATTAAACTAATGTATAAGCTCAATGTTATATGAAGCGCTGACTATTCAGAATATTGAATACTGTCTATTCTAATTCATTACAATATTGTTAAATCAATTTTTGTGTCTGAGGGTTCTGTCTTCAAGATTTGGATTGCTATAAATTATTTTTTGCATAAATATTGTAAACTGCACTAACTTTCCTATTGAGGAAGGAAGACTAGTGGAATATAACCAGAAAACAAATTCAGGTGGTTTCCCCATTTCCTCACACTCTGAATGAAGACTAAGGTATGTCCATGGCGCTTTAAGTCACTGTTAGGTAATCAAAGGACTTCCTTCACTGTGGTCACAAAACACAGAATCAGTTCAGTAATTAGAATGTTCAAGTCAGCGTAATAACTAATCAATTGCAGCTTCATTTAAACATATAGCTTGTTCATGATGAGGAAAAGAAGAACAGATTCAATTTATTTGTCCTTCTTACTCCTTTCCCAGCTTGTATTAATGATGGCTCCTTGACCCTTCAGGAAGAAGTGGAAAGGAACCAAAGGAAGCCGGAAAAGTGGTGAGCATTTCTTTATTCGGTTTATTTGGATGTTAGCGATCTACACTGGTGCCCTCTAGACCTCTGGGTTTAAAGTGGGTGCTTCTCTTCTGGGAGATCAGTCATTTGAAATTGTCTTGATAGGCGCAATTGTATATTTACTCCAGTTGGCCACATGCACATACTTTCTCAGACTGTCCTTTTAATTTTCTTTTTTTTTTTTTTTGACTGAGGTCTTTTGCTTCTGAAGGCTCTCCCCTTATAGAGAAAATAAGACAATTCTAATCCATGTGTTTCACATATATGGCCCTCATCAAGCGTATAGGAAAGACGAAAGCCTCCTGTGCTCCATCACACTCTAGATTAACAGAAAACTCTTTCCTTCTGCCATCAGGACAACTAACCAATCATAACTTTTCACCCTTTAGATTCCTGACACATGAATTAGACATCAGTTTAGTGTGTCCTCCAAGCTCCAGGGACATGCATCAAACTTTCTGAGTGGCCTCATTAAGTCCCTCTCCTAGTCTGCACGTGAAGGGGTCTGACACTCAGCACACAGACAGGGCTCTCCAAAGTCTTCTTCAAATTCCTGGGTTTTTTCTCCAAATTACTGCACAGGCTGTGAGTTGGTGTTCAGCTGTGATTGCACAACCAGTTAGGAAACCTCTTTGAAAGTTTTGCAGGGGGCTCTGCCCCTCACTTTAAAATGCAGCAGCTGTTGCCAGGAGACCTCCACTGAAACTATGACTAAGACAGGTCCGGTTCAACATTATTAATGTAAACACTTATTTTCCCCTTTTTCAATGTTATTACTTTCATGTCATCAGTCCAGTTTGTTTTCTTGGTTAGACTTTGGTTGCTAGGAGACATACTAGTACTACCCATACTACTTTATAGGTAATTAGAAGATAGGACAGTGTTGAGAAGTGGGGCATATGTCAGTGAAATGGAGCCTTAATATCACTCTTACTCTTCATGGAAAGTACATCGTACTAGTCATCTTGGGCTGACATAAAAAAATACTGCACCTGCATGGCTCAATCAGTTAACTGTCTGACACTTGATTTTGGCTCAGGTCATGAGCCCAGGGTCCTGGGATCGAGCCCTGCATCAGACTCTATGCTCACAGTGCAGAGCCTGCTTGGGACTCTCCCTCTCTCTCTCAATAAATAAATATACTTAAAAAAAAAAAAAAAAACCACAGATTGGGTAGCTTAAACAACAGAAACTTATTTTCTCACAATTCTGGGGGCTAGAAGTCTGAGATCAAGCTCTTGGCAGGGCTAGGTTCCGTGGAGGCCTCTTTCCTTGGCTGGTAGATGCTTGCTTCCTCCCTGTGTCTTCCTATGGTCTTTCCTCTGGGCCTATCTATTTCCAAACTTCCTCTTCTTATGGTCAGATTGGATTATGGCCTACCCTAATGACTTTGTGTTAACATAATTACCCTTTTAAAGACCAAATACAGTTATATTTTGAGGTGGGGGGGTTAAGACTTCAACATATCAGTTTTTAGGGAATACAACTCAGCCCATAACTAATAGCAAAAGAACCATCATTTAACTGAGATTGATTACTATTCAGAATATCATAGGGGGCCTGGGTGGCTCAGCTGGTTAAGCATCTGACTTTGGCTTAGGCCATGATCTCACAGTTTGTGGGTTCGAGCCCCATGTTGGGCCATGGGCTGATAGCTCAGAGACTGGAACCTGCTTCAGAGTCAGTGTCTCCCTTTCTCTCTGCCCCTCCACTGCTTGTGCTCTGTCAATCTCTCTCAAAAATAAACATACATTTAAAAATTTTTAATAAATAAAATTATTGAATAGTATAAAATATTTTAAAACAATTTGAAATACAAGCTATGCAAAAACTACACAATAAAAAATACTTGTAACAGGACACCTTAGTTGACTATCTCAGGCATATTTACTGCCCTCTGGTGTCCTAACAACAGAACCATTACTAAAAGAAATGTGTAAAAAAATTAAATCATGGCCTTTTAAGCAAATATTATCAAACAATCAGAGGAATCATTAGATATAAGCAAGTATACCCTTCCATTTGATTCTGAGAAACTAAAAAGCTTTACTTTATAAAACCATAGTAATAGAAATTTGTATGCTTATAAAAATAAGCCATTGGAGAACTTTTAAAATAGAGTCAGGAAACCTTCACAGGACTGTTTTGCTCTCATCTGAACAGTTTCTCAACTAAAATTTGGGGAAAAAACTGAATTATATCAGTGTTTTCATAAGGGTTGTTTTCTTTACACATCTGGCCAAAGTTACATGGCAACTTTTAAGGATCCACATGACAGTCTTACTTTACATCATCATTATCATCTTTTGTTGAGTATACATCTAGCCTAGTTTCAGCCTAATAGTAATCCACAATGTTTCCATAAAATTTTCATATTAGTTTCAATATTCCAAACTTGAAGAGATAAAAAAAATACTTAAAACATGACTTTGTGTCTTCAGCTAAGGCAAATCCATCAGTCTTGGTAATTTTTAAAAATAGAAAAGTAATAGAGATATTTGGAATACTGGATTTAAGAACTAACTGATTTTTAACTAACTCTAGAAAGCATCTTAAAAAAATTATTGAAGTTAATATCAGGAAGAACCTGAACTATTGTAGGGAACTTTTTTCATTAATATAAAGAAATCTGTATCTTGTAATTTCTAATCAAGTACTTTGTTTTATGAATTTAAAATATTACTGCATAATGATATCAATTTGTATAACTGAAGAGAATATATTTTGGTGGAGATATTTTTAAAATATTTTATACAGTTGGCATGGTTTAAACAAATACCTCCTAAAAGTTAAGAAACGTGTGCTAAATAATCTGGCCAGGCTTTCAAAATCTGGACTTTTTTTTGTTTTTAAACGAAAAAGATTTTGATTTTTTTCCTATTTCCAATATAAAAGCCAGTTTTCATGCTTTTTCTTTCTTTTCTTAAATATTTATTTATTTTTGAGAGAGACAGACAGACAGACGGATAGCAGGGGAAGGGCAGAGGGAGAGGGAGACAGAATCCATAGCAGGCTCCAGGCTCCTAGCCTTCAGCACAGAGCGTGATTTAGGGCTCCAACTCAGCAACCAGAAACGGGAGATTGTAACCTGAGCCATCTTAAGTCAGATGCTTAATGGACTGAGCCACACAGGCGCCCCCACACACTTTTTTAAATGACATTTTGACACAGCCCATATTGAAAGCAACAATGTTTACCATAATGGTTCGGGTCTCCTGTATGCTTTTTAAATAATTTCTTCAATCTCTTTTTGTAATGTAAATTACTGTTATTATAACGACCATTTAAAAGGTACAACCTCAACCCTGATAAGTTTTTAAAGTTCTTACACATTTATAAAACCTTTTAATAATAAAAATAAATAAATGAGCACAACCTACAAAACTAATGCAAATTAACAAAATTAATTTCACAATGATCACTAAATTGTGGTTGTAAATAAATACCGTTAGGAGGCAGGTTTTTTGAAAGGTAGCTGGTTTACTCCACTGTGAGTTGAGTAAGGACTCAATTCTCTCACTTTCCCTACCCTATTCAACCCCTAGGAAACTTTGTTTCATGTTAAAAATCTTAACATCCCTTAAAACTTTGTTGACAGATCGATCCTTTGATTTATCCATATTCAGTTTCCTATCCTCTCCTCTGAACTATTACCTGACCTATAATATCTCTGCCAAGTAACGAATTAATTGGAATGTCATCTCCATGTGTATCAATCTGTATGTTTATGCTGCTCATGGTTGGCTTCTCATTCAAATTATAACTTCAGTAGTGCAAATTAACTTATTATGCCTCATGACCATTTGCTGATAGATATTTTGCCTGTAGCAGTTTTAAAACATACCCACAAATCCTTTGACAACTCATTCCTCCGCCAAGATGTGGTGTCTACATTCCCTCCCTCTGAATCTAGGCCAGCCCTTATGCCTCAATAGAATAAAATCATAGAGGTCAGCAGAAGTAACACCGTGTACCTTCCAAAACTGGGCCATAAAAGATGCTGCTGCTTTTCTTCTCTGCTTTCTGGAACACTCGTGCTTGGAGCCATGAGACCCCATAAGAAGGACTCCCCTGATCCTTCCATGCTGTGAAGAAGTCCAGTCCACCGGCGCCACCCTGGCTAAGTGCTTTGGTAAGTTAATGTATTCACATTAACTGTTGTACATTAAATTTCACTTTGGAGTCATATAGCTCAGTCTTACGTTGTATCCTTCCCCTGTTGATCAATGTAGTTTCTTTTTTTTTTTAATTTTTTAATGTGTATTTATTTTTGAGGCAGAGAGAGACAGAATGCAAGTGGGGTACAGGCAGAGAGAGAGGGAGACACAGAATCTGAAGCAGGCTCTAGGCTCTGAGCTGTCAGCACCCAGGCATCTCTGATCAATGTAGTTTCTGAGATATCATCAGGAAAAATAGTTGACAACAAAAGAACAGTATTTCTAAAGTTCCAGAATGGCTAATTATTAATAGAGTAAGTTCAGGAGTGTTAACAAAACACAATCAGGTATAAAACATTGCCCAGGGGCTTTTCACACCCTCCAGAGGACAACTTGAAGAATCCAAACAAAAACCTTCTAAAACGCTGATACTCTGTTATGTGGTGTGTTTAATGCTAAATATGTATCGTTATCTAAAAAGGATTAGAGACCAAGGGACATTTTTTTTGGTTTGATACTTTTGACATGCATTATTAACTTAGTCATTTGAACTTCTATGTGTTTAGTAACTCACCAAGGAAAACTTCTTGTGGGAATTACTATATCTGAATAGCTGTAATTTGACTGAATTAAAAAGAAGATACAGTAAAACCTTGGATTGCAAGTAACTTGTTCCGCAAGTGTTCTGCAAGACAAGCAAACATTTCTAATAAATTTTAACTTGATAAACGAGTGATGTCCCGCAATACAAGGAGTACATGACACCAAGCATCACATGATCCCAACTGAGCCAATGGTTCTTGAAATTCGCTTGATATACAAATGCTTGGGATTGTAAGCATGTTTCCAGAACAAATTATGCTCGCAAACCAATGTTTTACTGTGAATGGAAAGAGGTAACCATTCCACCTTCCCATACCACTTAAACCTAGGTAGTTAAAAATAATTATGCAGGCTTTAGTTTTAATACTTAACGAGAATAGAACGTTGGAATAAGCAAATTGTTCTCCCCTACAATTATGAGAGAAAATACTCTGAATCACTTTTGGCACTTGGTCCCGCCTTTTTAAACTTCCAAAACTATGATTATATGCACTCTGCCTTTCTTTAGGTGGCCAAAATTCCAAAAAAGGAAGAATAAAATATAATTATTCTCCTTGACTTAAGAGATGTTAGTTGGTTATAATTGAAAACACCTTTCCTCTGTTTTATTCTTTTCATCACCCAACCATCCAACCAATCTGTCTTTAAAGTACATGGATTATTAAATAATTATTTAATAATTTATTGTATTAATTTTTATTAATTAAATTAAAATTTTAAAATTAATTTTATTTATTAAATAATTATCTAACTATTTAATAACCCATGTACTTTTTTGTTTGTCGAGTAATACTAGAAAGGCATCTGTAAATAAATCTAGTCCTAAAAGCTTTGCTTCTTTGCGATTGTTGTAAACAGTTCTCCAGTGGCACCAGTAACTCCAGGCACAATAGAGACAACCAATGTCCCAAACCACAGGACAGTCCACAGTGTACAGGCACGCAGGTTGAACTGTCAAGTTTCTGCATGAGTGTGTGTGTGTGTGTGTGTGTGTGTTTAAACAAGCATCAGTCAGTCCCTTGAACTCTCCTTCCAATGTGTTATTTGCTCAGTATGAACATGATCATGAGAAGCAAACATTTCTAATATTTTTTCTTTTTCATGAGCAAAAATTAAATGCAAACCAGAAGGTCAAGCAGACATGTAAACGGTTATTTACTTAGTATCACATGTGTGCTTTTCTGACCCTGGACTAAGTATTTTAGATAAAGGTCAGCCAATCCTGAAAACTCCAATTTTGCAGATGAAGAAAGTGAGCTTCACTGAGATTACGTGATTTATCTTTAAATAAAAATGATGTGGTGCAACCAAAAGAAGGGTTTGAACCTAGTTCTTTCTGATCTCAGTGTCAGATTATACTACAAATTAATTTTAATTTGCAGCAATGAACATAATGAGATCCTCTTGTTTCAAGCAACAAAAATGTAACAGAAAATCTCTGAAGAAAGTTCTATCGATACTATTTTTTATTTAAATATGAAACAGTTTACTTGCATAAGTCCTCCTACATTCAGGCACTCCAACTTAATTCTTGTCTATAAAAATCCAACAATGTCTAATTTCTCTGTCAGAGGTGAAAGTGACCTTAAGTAGCCTGGTCTATTTCAGGTGCCAAGGCTCTAAAATTTCATACTTAAAAATATACATATTATTTGTATACCTGTTGTCTTGTGAAAATTTCAAAATTAAAATTGAAAAAAAGTTCTTCAATTAATTATAGGTAAAGGAAGATTGACCTGATATACTACTTAATGAACATGAATATGCAAAGAAAATCCATTTCTGTTAAGTCACTGACTTATTTTCCTTAGTTTCCTTAGTTTTTCTTAATTAAGAAAAACAGAAACTATAATGTTATCCATTATTATGAGAGATTAATACATAGAAAAGGAATTTTCAATTTTTAAAGAATGTACTAATATATTTTAAAAGTTTTGATCTATCACTTTCTCCTTTTTATACAGCAATATATGTTTATTTTTTTAATGTTTATTTATTTTTTGAGAGTGAGAGTGCGAGCAGGGAAGGGGCAGATAGAGAGGGAGACACAGAATCCAAAGCAGGCTCTAGGCTCTGTGCTGATGCAGGGCTCAAACTCACAAGCTGTGAGATCATGACCTGAGCCAAAGTCTGATGCTCAACTGACTGAGCCACTCAGGTGCCTCTATTTAATTTTTTAATTGTGATTTAAGAAAAAAATTTGTTGGCATTATTGTATATTCAAAAGTCAATAAAAAATGTTTGTCTGCATTTTTTCTGGCCATAGTTATTATTTATCTCATCTGACAGTTATTAAAAAAAATGATGTCATAGAGTAAAAAAAAATCAACTCCTTAAACATGCCACTTTGGTGAGGTATTAAAAAATGCTTTTCATAAAATCTCTTTCTATTAAAAGTAGTCAGAATAGATTCTGTAATTTCCATCTAAGAGCTCTGATGTATGTGGAAAAGTAATGAAAAGGATTTGTTTAAAAGAGATTTCAGGGACCCCTGGGTGGCTCAGTTGGTTAAGAGTCCGACTCTCGATTTTGGCTCTGGTCATGATCTCATGGTTGTGCGATCGAGCCCCACATCGGGCTCCATGCTGAGCATGAAGCCTGCTTGGGATTCTCTCTCTCCCTCTCTCTCCGTCCAGCTCTCTCTCTCCTTCTCATTCTGTCTCTCTGTGTCTTTCAAAAATAAGTAAATAAACATTTAATAAATAAATAAATAAATAATAAAGGAGATTTTAAATGCCTAGAAGATAATGTGCGGAAATGTCCTAAAGGAATGGCAAGAGTCTTGTGGTTATTATGCTTTGTCTCTAAGACTCAAATACTATTAAAATTTCACCTCACATTTATTTTTAAATGATGGCAAACACTTCAGAGTCTCCTCTTTCCAAATTTCCCTTTATCTGGAAGACCTCCATCCAACCAAATAGTGATAGTAATGCTAAGTGTATAGAGTCTCACTTCCGTGCCGTGTTAAAGCAGATACTGACTTCCGAAACAGGAATAAAGCATACATTTTTTGCCTTTCAGGGATTTACTAAGTTATTTGGGCAGCAAGGCAAATACATTAAAAAGTAAAAATTAAAGTTGCATAGCTCAAAGGGCAATATGCAAATTTGATAGGATTGCTCTAAGCACATTAAAATATTGAAAGTTTTAAAAATATATATTCTTATTAATTTTCCCATTATTCAACATTCAGTTATGCCATTAGGCACGCAGTTCTATGAATATTTGTTTTGTGTTAGAAATAACAATAATCATAATGACAATAGTAACATTAATCATTTCTTTTGCGCTAGCTATCCTGAGTGTTACATATGCTTGATTTTATGAACTGAGATCATTTTGAAACTTGAGGTGGCTTTCAACCTTAAAAAATGAAATCAAGCAATCGTTTACAACCCCAAATCACGGAAGTATAATTCATTAAGAGTAAGTTAGGTTCTATTTCTTGTGCTTTTTAAGCTTGATAAAAATAATATGTTTAAGCTATAATGTTCTTTAAATTTATTTCTCCTTTTCCTGTGTTCCTATTTCCTGAACATATTCCACACTTTTTTTTTTAACGTTTGTTCATTTTTGAGACAGAGGGAGACAGAGCATGAGTGGAGGAGGGGCAGAGAGAGAGGGGGACACAGAACCTGAAGCAGGATCCAGGCTCTGAACTGTCGGCACAGAGCGCCATGCGGGGCTCAAACCCATGGACTGCGAGATCATGACCTGAGCCGAAGTCAGACACTTAACGACTGAGCCACTCAGACACACCTCCATGCTTTTCTATAGAGCGTTAAGGCCTCTCTCTTTTACAGACATGGTATTCTGGATGTGTACCACAGCACATATGAATGTACAAGTCCATGGATATGGTGTGATTCCCTGTATCCCTGGGTTGTCTCCATCATTTGTGAAATTGGATGGATTATCATAAAAGGCAAAGGACATAAACTACCTTAAGTAGGAAGGAATTAAAGGGTCATCTGAATGCTAAAAATCATTTTCACCAAGTAGAAGGTAAGAGCTTCTTTACATATTGATTTTACTTAACAGTTCACTTTTTCCCCACCATGGTGTATTAAATTAAGCAGCTCATAAAATTTAAATAAATGAATGGGTGCATTGACAGTCATCTCAAACAAATGCTTCTTAAAGGTAACACCTTTTATAATCAATGTTATTAATTTGCTGCCTTTTTTGGATAGCTTTTACACACTATGAATTCATTTGGTATTAAGGTAGATGCCAGTTTTTCTGGAGGGCAATGATAAACAGGCAACAACAAAATAAGGAGGTATACTTTTGAAGAGAAAAACAGAGTACAGCTTTAATTAAAACAATGTGCCCACTTAGTAGCCAACTAAAGTGGAGATATTAAATGCTTAAGAGGCATAGAGGCTAATATTTAGAAATAACTAAGAAAGTCAGTATCCAGTCTTTGAGCATCTCTGCTCATTCTCTCCAACCTAAGGCTTATATCAGAGGTGGAAGTTTAGAAGTAAAATTATATTATACTTAAATATGTTCTTTAGCCAGTTCCTCTGTCTCCTTCTCTAGCATTTTGCCTGCCATTTTTCTCTGCACAGATGCCTAAATGCCTTTGAACTCCTACCTCTGCTCCTCCCCTCAAAGCCTCTCATCACAGAGCAACAGATCAATTCATTTATTCAAATGGTAAAATAAATAATAACACAAGTGTGTGTATATTAAACTTGTCCGCATAAGGCATTTTCATTTTTTTAAGTTATACACATAAATCCATTGAGATTGTTCCAAACCTAAAATTACAAGGTTAAGTCTTCTGACAAGGAGAACATTTCTAAGAAAATTCTAAGATTTGAATTTCAGAAAATAGCAGTGAGGCTCCTGCTCAAGTGAAAATAGTACCTTCATTTTGTAGAGTTAACCAGAATCTGATTCCCATTCTCACTCCTACCCCCAAAAATCTCAACTACCTTGAAACTTTAGCATTTCCCATAAACAACAGGAAGACAAAGGTTCTATTATCAGCCACTGCTCTTTCCAGTCATTTCTCCCCAACTCAAGTCAAATGCTTGCTGCTTTCAGTCTCCCCTCTTAACACTATCACCCATATCATTGAAAGCCAATGGTCTTTGTCTTTAATTTCTAGCATTATTGTCAATGACTTCAATATCCACATTAATGACCAATACATAACCCTGACCTTGCAGTTCTGTGATTCTGTGATCCTGTCTCCTATGGCATTCAGCTATTCTCTATTCAGTCTCCTATTCACATTGCCAGTGTCTAGTTACAGCTTTCAAGTTAACTCTGCCTCTATTCTAGAGCTATACCTGTCTTACCACAATTTCCATTCTTCCCAGTATTATTTATCCGATATTCTCCTTTTATGCTATATTTTCACCTACTTGGTTCTCTTACTACCCCTTCTTTCCTTGTACTAGGGGCCTTTACCTATCTTTACTTCTTTACCTACAGAGCAAAAATCCCACTCCCCATCCCTTTAGTAGAGCTCCTCTACACAATTTCTTCAACTTCTTACCCCATTGGACCTCTGCCACTCCATCTCTCAAAGGCCAATGCTGTTCAAATTACTTGCCTGGTTTCTTATTTACATCTGCATTTCTGGCAGCCGCTGGAGAATATATCTCACTATCAGATTGACTTGTGCCTATATAAATTTGTGGTCACTGACCTGAAACAAAAGAAAGCACTTCTCAGAAATCTTTGTTCCCTACTTGGAATCTCTTTAAAGTTCCAATCTTCATCACCTTTCCATCAGCCTCAAATTTTATCTGACTTATTCAACTGCAAAATATATCACAGAATAACTTCTGTAATTCCAGCAAATAAATGTATAAAGTCAACTTATCCCTTCCTGCTCTCTGCTTTTATAAGAGAAGAGCTTACCCTCTTTCTGTCCGAAATTTTCATCTTATCCATATGATCCCATGGGATTAGCCGCCCCCCACCTCAAGTTTGCATACATAAAGTCAGCTCCTTAGAGACTTCACTTTTCCACCACCCGTTTCCTCTCTTCTCTACTGGCTACCTATTACCACTCAAATCTACTCAGTTCTTCTTCTAACCAAAAGCAAAAAAAGTTTATCCTGCAGTCCCCATCTTTCTCCTCTTATCATAATCAAAGTCTCTAAGGGATTTTCCATTGAGATCACTCTTTGTAATTTCTCATTGCTTCTGCTTCCCGATTCTCTGATTCTCTGTTTCTCCTTCCAAGTTTCTCAGTGATAGAATGGAATCAGCTCACACTGATTCAAGAGAGCCAATTATGTGTTTCTCTTCCCAACTGCACAGGGATGTAACATTGGTAGCTCAAATATAAATTATGGTGGGAATGTTTATCCCAGAGAAATGGGTAAAGGCTACAAATCTATGAATCAACCTTATTTCTTTGTTCAGCACCTGCTGTTTGTCTGCTTCTACTACCTTCCAAAAGCCATTTCTTGGCACTTCTCAGATGTTAATGTGTGCATGCTAACTTTCCATTTCTTTTCTTCTCCGAAGTCAGCATCATCCATACACTAGGAATTCTCACAATGTACCAACAGCCCCAAACTAACTCATAAATGTAACCCAAATTAAATGGATCCATGCACATGTCAACTTTGATATTTCCAAAACGGAACTCGTATTGTTTCCTTCACAAGATTGGTCCCCTCTCTAGGCCACCTTTCAATAAATGACTTGGTTGTTCAAGCAAGAAACCTGGTATTTATCCTTGATTCTTTGATTTCCTCCATTTATCAGCCTAATCTACCTCCTAAGCATTTCTCAAACCCACAGACTTCTTTTTGTCCTCACTACAGTTGTCCTGTAGACATGAGCCATAATCTAAATTACTTCAACAGGCTTTTGACTTGTTTCTTTGCATCCAGAGCTATTCCAACCCAATCCATTACCTTCACCAGAAGACTAATACTCTGGCTCCTAGTTACCTTCCCAGGTTCATCTCTCTTCTAGTTTCGTGTATGGCACAGTCATTTCAAGTGCTCTCAGTCACCAAATGTTGGCATACTTTTGCCTCTTGCACTCTTGCTCTGCCTGTTTTATGCCATTGCTCTCCACCTCCCAAAGTCCTCTGCTTCCTTACATCATTATTCATTGCCTCTGATTTTAATCCACTAAGTGGTCTTCTCTCTAAACTGTTAATTTTGAAGTGTTAGATTTCTATTGCTCCTAATTTCCACACATTTAGTGGTTCAAAACAACACAAATATATTCTCTCACAGTTCAGTAGGTCAGAAGTCTGACACGGGTCTCCCTGGGCAAAAATCAAAGTGTCAGCCAAGCTAGGCTCCTTTCCTTAGGCTAGAGGGAAGAACCCATGGCTTTGCGTTTTATAGATTCTAGAAGCCACTCCTGGCTTGTGGTCCTCTGCCTCCATCTTCAGAGCCAGCAACAAAAGATGGAATTCTTCTCAAGTCATATCTCCTGACCTTGCTTCTATCATCATATCTTCTTCCCTGCCTGACCTTTCTGTCGCCATCCTGCACTTTTTGTTAATGTACTGTTGGATTCAATTTGCTAACATTTTGTTGAGGACTTTTGCTTCTATGTTGTTCACAGATATGGTCTGCAGTTTTCTTTTTTTGAAGTGTCTTTGTCTGGCTTTGGCATCAAGGTAACGCTGGCCTCATGGAATGATTCTGGAAGTTTTCCTTCTTCCTCTGTTGTTTGGAATTGTTTGAGAATATGTATTAACTCTTCTTTAACTGTTTGGTAGAATTTCCTGGGACACTGTCTGGTCATGGACCTTTGTTGGGAGTTTTTTAATTACTGATTCAATTTCATTGTTAGTAATCAGTCTGTTCAAAATTGCTATTTCTTCCTGATTCAGTTTTGGAAGGTTATATGTTTCTAGGAATATATCCATTTCTTTTTTTTTAATGTTTATTAATTTTTGAGAGAGACAGAGACAGAGACAGAGACAGAGCACAAGTGAGGGAGGGGCAGGGAGAAAGGGAGACATAGATCCAAAGCAGGTTTTAGGTTCCAACCTGTCAGCACAGGGTCCGATCATGTGCTGAGCCGAAGTTGGACACTAAACTGACTGAGCCACCAAGGTGCCCCAGAATTTATCCATTTCTTGTAAGTTGTTCAATATGTAGGCACGTGAGTTGTCATAATATTCTCTTATAATCCTTTGTATTTCTGTGGTGTCAGTTCTATCTTCCACTTTTGAAGACTTTATGATTACATTGGACCCACCCCAATAATCCCAACTGACCTCCAGTTTCAAGGTGCTTAACTAAATCACTTCTGCCAAGGCCTTTTAGCCATGCAAGGTGACATATATCCAGGTTCTGAGGATTAGATTATGCACATCTTTGGGAACCTACCACAGAGCCTCAACTCTGTCCTTTCACCAAAGTTCTGCATGTTTAATGTATGTTCATGAATATTCTAGGATGACAGTGCTCTCCTACCTAATTTAAGATACAACTCTGCAAGAAACTCTAAATTGTTTGTAAATACCTAGGGCAATAATGAGAGACACAAAATACCACAATTCATCATTTTTATTATCTAGGGTAGAGCACACACAGCCATAGAGAGCCAGAACAACATCCAAAGGATGTAGGCTACTCAGGGCTGCCCCACCTGTGGTTGTCTGGATTGATCAGAGAAGTGAGAAAAGGTACTCTGAAAATCTTTTCCTTTTCTTATTTTTAATGTTTAATTTTGAGAGAGAGACAGAGACAGAGTGTGAGCAGGGGAGGGGTAGAGAGAGAGAGGGAGACCCAGAATCCAAAGTTGGCTCCAGGCTCTGAGCTGTCAGCACAGCGCCCAGTGCAGGGCTCAAAACCCATGAACCGTAAGATCATGACCTGAGCTGAAGTCAGATGCTTCACCAACTGAGCTTCCCAGGCGCCCCTGAAAAGCTTTTGAAATGAGTAGTATTTTTAGTTGTTTTTTTCTTCCAGCTTTATTGAGTTATAATTGACATACACATTCTGTGTTTACTTCACATTTCTTATGTGTGAAATTTCAGACTTTATTAAAATGAAAGCGTGAACAGAAGACATAAAGTAAAAGTTTTAAATTAACAAAACTTGTTTCCTCAAAAAAAAAAGGATACATTTTAATCTGCCTACTATAACTCAATAAAGGAGCTCTTGGGCCTACAATCCAAATATTTAAATGGTACATTTTTTTCTCTAACCAGTATCAAAGCAATTGAATAGGAGATTAGATATTAGTGATTCTTAATATTAGAATCCAAATGTTGATTCATAATTTTCTGACCATTTGTGTGATGTCTTTTATATTTATTAGAAACTCCTAAATTTGATCTAAAATAGTTATGTAGAGCCATATTTTATTTCAGTAGAAATTTATATTACGATGCATTAGTGACTTCAATGTGTATCAAATTTTCAAAGTGCTTTTATTTTTTTTTTCTCTTAGAAGGAAGAACTTTCACAGTTATTCTTGAATGTCACTAAAATATGTTTTTAAAATTTACTTCAACTGTTCTCAGTCTCAAAAAAAAAAAGACTTTCAGAACAACTTGAAAAATATATATATATATATAGTTTGGAAATAGTTGTTTGATACTGAAATGAAGGACAGTCACTGAAGTATTTACACACTTGATGCATGCTCTTTCTCAAATTGCCTAAAGGCAAACATGGTGGTTGAAACAGAGTCTGTAGGTAATCCGAATGAGGTGACCAAGTTTTCGTACTTGTTAAGACAAGTGTATATTTACATCACTGTAAAATATTCTACTTCTTTCAAATGATTCTGTCTTTCACATTCTCTTCTCAATGATAAGTTTTGCCTCTAAATGACTATGTTGTCTATATTTTTCCCCTGGCGATAGAAATTGTCCAAACTAAAAACAAAGTTGGGATCTAGTTACACTATGATAGTCTGTGTCCTTTTCAGTCAGTGAAATATGATAAACAGACAGACATGACAAAAGTGCTAATGTTGATATTTCTTGAGCATGCCTTTATTTTTTGAGAAGATTTTTTTTTGTTCCTTTTCTTGAATGGTACAAAGTTTAGAATAAACTATTTAAGGTGTGACTGGGTGGTTCAGTCATAAGCATCTGTGACTTAGGCTCAGGTCATGATCTCACAGTGTGTGGGTTCGAGGCTCATGTCGGGCTCTGTGCGGACAGCTTGGGGCCTGGAGCCTGCTTTGGATTCTGTGTCTTGCTCTCTCTGCCCCTATCTGGCTTGTGCTCTCTCTCTGTCTCTCAAAAATAAAAAATATTAGAAAGTTTTTTAAAAAGGTAAAGTATTTAATAATGGTATCACTTCTTCACTATACTTGACTGCTTAAAATATGTGATAATCGTCACGAGGCAGGGAATTCTGTAGAATTATCAAGGTAATATGTTTCAAAATTCAGGAAATGGTAAAGTAATAATCAAAAGCTGAATCAAAAGCTAGGAAGAAAATATCATGGTCAAGTGATGTTAACTTTGTCAATTCATTAGACAATCTGCAAAATGGAAATCCTGGGCAAATTCATTGTTTTGCAGAATATGGCTTATAGAAATGAGATTTCTTTACAATTTTTACCTCCATTAAATGACTATAGCTTGAGGTCTTTAATTATATTTTACTGAATCTTGCAGTTTCTAGTTTGTGATTTCTCCTCAAGTTATAAAACATTAATGATCATTACAAGCACTATTTCACAAACTACAAATTAAAGTTCTGTAGCATTTTTAAAAGGCCTAAGTGCCTACATTTCCAATTACAAAGCAGCTATTTCAAACAGTTATTACATGAAAAGTCTCTAAGTAAAATCACAATGCAAACAAGGTAAAAATTAACCATATGATTCCAGCATGCCTGAAAACATCTGACGTGTGCTGACACCCAAATCTTGCCATGGAAAGCGGTCTTTATCTCTCCCAATATTGGATTAGGTTCCTTGTTTCTCAAATAATCTTTCAGAATCAATGAGTTACTGAAAGGAGGAACACACCCCCTTGAAACTGGAAAGGTTGCTTTTGGCAACATTCTGTCAAAGAATAAAAAGAAATGTTTCTTTTTGCTTTCCGCATCATTTCCGTGAAGTACGCAGCCAGACAAACAATATCTGAAATACCAAGCTATAGTGGGGTATAATTTAGAGTTATAAAACTGAGTTATTTTTTCTCCTATTATCTTCCCTTTCCTTTCTGAAAATGCAAACTGGAAATTGAATCTGTATTTCCTGTCTTAAAGAGGGTTATGTCAAGAAAGTAAAACAAAGGTGGCTTCCAAATATTTTCATTTCTATCACAGTAAGATTGTGAATCTTTATGGTCCTTTAAATTAAATTTTCAGAAAAAAAGTTTTTTAAATGATATTACATAATGAGGTATACCATGAACTAAATTTTGAAAAAATTAAGTATTTATATAAATGCAGGAAAGATGTTTATGTAAATATGAAGAAGCATTTCATATTGTGATGTGGAAAATAACTACCCTTACCTTCTTCGTTTAGGTAAACGTCTAATAAAATGTTATCTGGAGGCACGTGGGTGGTCCAGTCGGTAGAGTATCTGACTCTTGATTTCGGCTCAGGTCGTGATCCCAGGCTCGTGGGATAGAACCCCCATCACACTGAGAATGGAGCCTGCTTAAGATTTTCTCTCTCCCTCTCTCCTTCGCTCACTCACTCATACTCTGTCTCTCTCTCTCTCTCAAATTAAAAATAAAAATGTTATCTGTATCACTCAGGGTCCAGTTACGAAATAGCAAGAAAAGCAGTCATTTGAACACGGAAAACTGAATATTATTGATTTATAAAAGGGAATTTACCAGTAAGAAGGGCAGAGAGAATCTAAAGAGTAAAGGAATAGCAGATATAGGTAGTGGCCACTTTTGAAAGAGAGTATCCATGAAAGAAACCCAAGAGACGACCATTATCAAGACTGAGGACATTCGGAACTGCCTGGAAAAAGTCCAACTGTCACCTACGTGATGGCGGAGAATTTTGCTGCACAGCAGGCCTGGAAAGCAGAAACTGCCTACGTGAATTCCACCAACACTCACTGGAAAGTCACCAGCCAGGGATATGGGGGCAGGGCGCTGACACTTTCTAGGAAGCCCCCTCTGGAATGAGAACAAACCTCACTCAAATGCTGCCTCTTGTGTTCTGGCAAAACTTGCTAAGAAGCCACCAGCTGGGGTGTTTACCACTAAGTGGCCTGCATGCTAATGGTGGCTCAGCTGCGTGTCACTAGACCAAAAGGAAAAAACCACTCGATTCCGGAAGAGAAGACCCCTGTGATACCCTTCCAGAGCCTTCTACTCTAATGTTGAACATTTGCCACCTGTTAGAGGAGAACCGTTTACAGAATCCAGCTCCGGTATCACAAAGCAGGACCAAGAACAGAGAAGGTTGGTTTGGGGACAGAGAAGAACACATTGATGACAGACACACTGTACTTACAAATAATTTCAGTTGTAATTCTGTAGCTGAAAAGGAAGATGAGCTATGTTTCAAAACTCTGCATCTCCAGCTACCATTTATAGATGAATGTTTTGAAGTGCGTGTGTATGTGTGTGTGTGTGTGTGTGTGTGTGAGAGAGAGAGAGAGAGAGAGAGAGAGAGAGATTAACAGCAAGGAGTGCATGCTTCTGGCCACCTCATTTTTTAGATGAAACTACGTGTCGAGAAATAGCAATAGATAATAAATAGCAGTAGATGATATCATAGATAGACACTGAAAATCAAGTTAAAGAATGACTGCAGGCTTATTTCACATGATAACAGAACACCATGTAACGAAGCCACCTAAGAGTCATCTGAGGCTCTAGTGGAAACATTCTAGGTACTATTAATTAAGTCCTAAACCTTAAGGTTAGATATTAAATTGAAAAAAAAAAAACTGATGAGATTCAAATAATTATTGTCATATAGAAATTAGTTCTGTATGGTAAAGAAAATAACACCCAAGTTTATGGCTTTCTTATCCAGTGTAGGGCATTGTATCAGTTTGAAATCCAAGCAAACTTATTGCATATACATATATGGAATCATTTTGGTTCATTCATAATTCAGGATGAATTTCTACATAGACTAGATAAGTTTTTCTGAAAACCAGCATATGAATTAGATATTTTGAAAATGATTTGAGATATTTTCCTCCACATTTTCAGAAAAAAAAAGTTTATTTTTGTAGTCTTCGCCCAAAATCACTGAATTTTTGTCAGTGAATTCACCTAGCATTCTTAATTTTTTTTTTTCATACAGTGAATTGCTAAAAGAAAATTCATGAACTGGCTTCCTGGTTGGATTTCAGGTAAGATATGTTTACGGCCAGTGCTCTTCCTCTGAGAGAGAGAGAGAAAGAGAGCACACAAGGGGGAGGCGCAAAGAGAGAGAGAGAGAGAGACACAGAATCTGAAGCAGGCTCCAGGCTCTGACCTATCAGCACAGAGCCTGATGTGGGGCTCGAACTCACAGCCCCAGAGATCATGACCCGAGCTGAAGTCGGACGCTTAACCAGCTGAGCCACCCAGGTGCCCCCAAATATTTGTATTTCTTCAATACAGATTGGTGCTGCATTTATATCTACTGGTTTACATTCTGTCATATTTCACTCGTAGCCTTTTAAGTGTGGCAGATCCTATTTTGCTTTCAATTAAGCTTTGGTAATTTGTAGTATCTGGTAATAGCCAGGACACAATTCTGTAACTGAGCAACCAATATTTGTGTGTAGTTTTCTGTTCTTAGGCTGTTTTTGTTTGGTTTGGGCATCAGGGTAATACTGGCCCCATAGAATAAGTTGGGAAGTGCTCCCTCCTCTCTATTTTTGGAAAAGTTTGTGAAGGATTAGCACAAAACTCTTGTTTACATGTTCAGTAGAATTCACAGTGAAGACCTCGGGGCCTAGGCTTTTCTTTGTGGGCAGTTTTTGTTTATTTTGTTTTGTTTTGTTTTTACTAGTTCAGTATCTTTGTCATACAAACTCAGATTTTTTAATTTCTTCTTGAGTCTGCTTCAGTAATTGGTGTCCTTCTAGAAATTTGTCTATTCCATTTAAATTGTCTCATTTTATGGTATGCAACTGTTTATAGTGATTGTTTGCAATCGTTTGATTACTGTAAAGTGAGAGGAACATCACCTCTTCATTCTTAATAAGAGTCCTCTTTTCTCGTAGTCAAGTTAGCTAATGACTTGCCAGTTTTCTTCATCTTACTTGAAAATAGTTTTGTTTTCACTTATTTCCTTTTGGCTTCTTTTATTTTATCTACCGTTTTTCTATTATCTCATTAACTTCTGCTCTAAACTGTATTATTTCCTTTCTTCCTCTTCCTCCTCCTCCTCCTCTTCTTCTTCTTCTTCTTCCTTTTTAAGGTTTATTTATTTATTTTGAGAGAGACAGAGGCAGTGTGATTAGGGGAGGGGCAGAGAGAGAGGAGTGAGAGAGAATCCCAAGGATGCTCTGAGCTGCCAGCACAGAGCCCAATGTGGGGCTCGAACCCATGAAGTCGTGAGATCATGACCTAAGCCAAAACCAAGAACCAGATGCTTAATTGACTGAGCCACCCAGGTGCCTCTGTTCTTCCTTTTCTAGTGTCCTAAGGTACAAAGTTAGGTTGCTAATTTGGGATTTCGTTTTTTCTTTTTTTTTTTCTTGACAGGCATTTACAGCTATAAATTTTCCACCAGGCATGGTGCTACCTGAATCCAGTAAGTTTTGATGTGCTGGGTATTCATTTTCACCCATCTTAAAGTTTTTTTCTAATTTTCCTCATGAATTTTTCTTTGACTCATTAGTTATGTAGGAGTGTGCTGTTTAATTTCCACAAATATTTGAGCTTACCAAATTTATGTTAGTTCTCATTTTGTTCCATTGTCTTTGAATAATATATTTGGTATAATTTTAGTCCTCTTAAATTTGCTGGGACTTATTTTATAGCCCAGGATATTATCTATCCTGGAGAATGTTCAATTGCACTTGAAAAGAATATCCTCCTATTGTTGGGTGGAGTATGTCTGTTAGGTCTGATTTGTTTATAGTTGTGCAAGTCTTCTATTTCCTAGTTGATCTTCCATCTAGTTGTTTTCTCCATTATTCAAAGTGGGATATTATTGAATTTCCATTTCTCTCTTTGTTACTGTCAGATTTTGCTTTATACATTTTAGAGCTCTGTTTTTAGGTGTATACATGTTTTTTAGTGTTTTGTCCCTCTGATTATTTGGCCTTATTATCATCATAAAATATCTCTATCTGTACAAATACTTTTTGTATTTGTATCCCCCCTTTAAGTGAATAATTTTTCATTAAATGAATATTTCAATGTAAAATTTTAATATCTTTAATGATTTTTTCTACTTAAAAAATTATTTTCTCAGTTGTTGATCTAGGCATTTTTAAATACATCTTCTTTTTAATGTTTATTTATTTATTTTTGAGAAAGAGAGAGCACACGAGCAGGGGAGGAGCAGAGAAACACAGAGAGAATCCCAAGTAGGCTGTGTGTACAGCACAGAGCCCTACACAGGGCTCCATCCCACAAACTGTGAGATCATGACCTGAGCCAAAATCAAGAGCCTGATGCTTAACAGACTGAGCTACCCAGGCACCCCTTTAAATACATCACAACCTATGAGAATGTACTTTAGATTTATATTAGATTAATTCTATTGAGCTATAGAAACATTATTGCTATATGGCTTGATGTCTTTTCCCCTCTTTTGGTATTATTGTTACACATATATATTACATCTATATACAATACAAACCCAACCATTGTTTTAAGTATTATTTTATATAATTTTATTTATTTTAAGGAAGCCAAAGGAAGAAAAGAGAGCAAGTGTATATTTATTTATATCTTCCTATATAGCATTTCTGGTCTGTTTGTCCCTATGGTTTCAATTTGCCATCTAGGATCCTTTCCTTAGCCCAATACAACTTTGCTTTCATTCACCTCCTTTGTGAAAATAACATTTCTATATGTTATACACTAGACAATATAATTATATACCTGTTGTTTTATACAATTTATTTTTAAATCAGTTAAGAGAAGACAAAGTAACTTTTTACCACATTTATACTTCTCCAACCTTCAAGAATGAGATCAATTTCTGTCTAAGCCTTGAACTATGAGTCTGATTTACAAGTTAGGAAGTCATATCTAGATCTTAATAAAGTAAGACTGACTGAAAGAGATGAGGATTCAAAAGAAAATGTGCAGCCATCCCCATTTGTCCTCAAAGCATGAAAGAAATTACAATTTGAATGTGTTAAGGAGTCATATCCAGTTAATATTTCTCAGTCTTTAAGAACAAAAAATTCTGTAAGCCGAAGGTCCAATGATTTAAGTACAGTTAAAGGTCTAAATTAATAACCTAACAATGCTGTGTGTTGAAAAAGTAGCATTAGATTTTGGTGCCACAGAGCAGCATAAGGATTTCAAACCCATTTCCCTGGCTGAGTCAACAGCAAATTTCTTTGACAATGGAGGGGTGAAATGAATGGCCTGGAAAAGTATCATCCAGTCATGTATTTCTGTGACTTCAATAGCCACAAACATTGTTACTCCATCTCCTCAGTTTTATCCTATTTTTTACCAAAATGTTAAAATCAGATATTATGCGTGAAAGAATAAAGCTTTCATGGAAAGGTAAAAAGAGGTTTTATCTGAAATAAGCAGCACTTCTCATTTTACAACCATGATATCAAAAGACACTTACACCCTGACCTTGCATTTGAAAAGATGCTGTCTGCAGTGTGATAAAAAGTCATGGAAGGATTTAGCAGACTTGTAGGTTCAGGCACTAGAGTCCAAGGGTAAAAGTGGCAAAAGTAAAAATATTTTTAAAAAAAGAAAAGAAAAGAAACTGCCAAAGTGGAATGACTCCTTCCCTCTGGCAAAATCACTGCTGCCCTGAAATCAAATGTAACATTCCAATTCTTTCAAGGGACACCCTCTGATTTTTCCTCGCCACAACCCTGGGGCCATACCCAAAGCCATCCTCCTGTTAATAAGGTATCAGGGTTACAATGAATATAAGAATTTAGAGCAGAAATACAAATGGGAATGCCTCTAAGTTAGAAAAGATGGGTGAGGAGGTCTACAAAGGAGGGCCTAAAAAGCCAAAGAAATAAACGTGGTGGAACTTAAAGACCAAAAAAGGAAATATAAGTTCAACACATCAGAAAAAATAAAATGTGTTTCCTTAATTTTTGACACTTTCTAACCTAAAGCTGGAAGGAATCTGAGAGCTCATCTGATCAAACTCTTTAGTTTTCCAGATAAAGAAATTCAAGCCTAAAAAGGTAAGTATTTCCTCAAGTACACTCTTTAAGATGCTTCTGAACCTATAGTTTTAGAAAGAGTAATAACTAAGAAAAGAAAGCCAAGGCAGTTGAAAGGGTAGAGACAGAAGTTGAAGGGAATAAAGTGTATTAAAAATAAAACGCTAAATTTAAATCTGTATTACTTTCTAGATATATCCCAATTTACTAAAAGAAAAAAATCATTGAAGTATTAATTTTTTAGATGTTTATGGTGGTTTATAACAGTGCTAATAGAAAAGAAAAGATCATAATATTACTTTAGGAAAGAACCATTTGGCAGATGTAAGTATATTGCGTTTTATTTTTGATATGGTGTACATGGTAGTACTAGAAAATTTCCACTAAGGAAGCAGGATTACTTTGCAGTATCGTTTTTTTAATGGACAAAGGATAAATGTTTATTTCTGACAGCTAAAAGTGAAGAAGTTGATGAAGAATTTGAAGAAGGTTCAACAATTTAAATAGCACAAAATCATGCCCAGTAAAATGGGTAATCTTAAGGAGATTATTCAGCTTGAACAAAGGAAAATCGGTCTCCAATTTTATAAAGGGATTTTACACAGAGGGTGACTTCGTGTCTCTTTACCATTAAAGAAAGCACAACAACAGAATTGTTGTTTATGAGAGAATGGAAAATACAAGGAAAATATAAAGATCATGTATAAAAGAGCTCACTTTCTGTACCTAATATGAGGTATCAGTGTATTATAGATATTTGAAGTTGAAAAACAGTACATGAAGGTACACGCATGTAGACAAGGATTTTACATTACTGAATACACGTAAAACCCCTGCAAATTATAAATTATTATTTTCCCCAGGGGATATACAGAAGTAAGATCAGTAATAGGAATCAGATTGTAATTATCTTTCCCAGAGTAGGTATCTACTGGTGGACAATAAATAAAATGAGGAATCATTTAAGCACTGAAGGTTAAATCGCAAAAATGTAACTTATTACACCTCTAGATGGATCTTCCTATGCTCTCAGCTATCTCTTGAAAGTATAAAATATTCTTCAAAATCAATAGGAATTTATTCACATCTTTAAAATCTAGGCTAGCACACTGTATTCTAGATTTGTAATGACTAGTACATATTAGAGATTCAATAAATATTAAATGAGGTCCAGGGCTAAGAGAATTATTCTTTTTCTATTTTTGAAGGGATAGCAAACCCCATTTAGCTGCAAGGAAGGCTACAAATGTGTTATTACAGCTGCACATTAACACTCCTGCTAAAAATGGAATCCAGTTGGAAAAGAAGAAGACAATGCACATTACAAAGGCTCCTGACACGTTCTCTGACACACAGCTCATTGTCATAACAATAACACCCCTCCTCACCAGCAACACCACCTGAACTGGATACTCCTTTGTATATTATTATTATTATTATTATTATTATTATTACTATTCATACCAACATCAATCTAGTTCATGCGCCTCTTTTCTGAAATTCTATGACTTTTTTTCAGTTGCTGCTTCTCCATCCACATCACTGTGGCAAATAACATTTGCATTTTAAGGATTTTGATCCGAGAACACAAGCCAACATACTGTCTCTACTTGGAACAGAGCTGGATTTTTAACTATTAAGTTGTAATGCCTGATGATTTCAGAAGTTGTCTCAAATGGACCTGAGGAGACTAGACTAGGGCCATAAGAGATTAAGTTAGTCATTGGATCAATTTGTTTATATAAAGTCCTCTGGTTAGTTTAATTCTACTTTTGCAATCACAACAACAAAATCCATAGTTGTACATATGTACATGGTGTTATGAACTCCTCTAAATTTCATAGCAAGATAGTAAGAGGAAAGTCAGATCAACCTAGATTCTAGCTTTAATGGTTATTTGGCAAACAGGCAGCCCTATTTTCAGAATCTCCAAAAGACATAATACCAGGCTGAGCTTAGGCGCGTACACACCCACCTGCCACATACGTGTTGTTTTTAGCCAGCATCGCTTCTGATTGGTCGGTGCTCACGTTATTTACATTGTTGAATGTTTTTAATTTTTTGAGAGATTAAATAGATTTTTTTCTATGTAGTTTCAATAATTAACTCCCTCCTTTGATCCACCTTTACTATGTAATATGTAACACATACCAAGTTATCAATGTGCTTTCAAATACAAACTGTATATTCTTTTCTTTAAGATATGAATATTGGAAGAAGAGAGTCCTATCATGCTGAATATCTTAAAGCAGTAACTAGCCTCTAATAAACATAAGGACGAAAGTTAAGTCAATGCCTCTCTAACGCAACATTCTAAGTGACTACTTCTTACGACTATGAAAAGACATTTTAACATATTCTTTACTTGATAAGTATTAAGTAAAACAGATTCTTTTTCTACTTTACTTGTAATATTACTTTACATGCTCATAACTCATAAATTAGAATTGTAATAAATATATTCCTAATCCAATTGACTTAGAAGTACCATCCTATTATATGTCATACTTCTCATTTTTGGTTTTTCAAAGTTCTTATACAGTGCCTCTGAAATTACTGTGATTTAATAATTCAGACATATTGTGAAATAATGAGAATTGTAAAGTACATTGGCGTTTTAAAACTCAGAGTACTTTCCAAGGATAGCAGTCAACTCTAAAAAGCAGAAAATTTTATTCATTATTCAGAGTTTGACTGCCACCTACAGGGTTATTTTAGTCTTGCTTTCAGCCATTTCTGGGATCAATGTGATTAAATCTTCCTTGATTAGATAAAAATAGAGGCGGAGGAGAATGGGGAGACTTATGAATAAAGTCATTTGTCCCACTTAAAGACCGTTCTTAAGAAAATGTAAAGGATCACTCCCCAGGCTCTATGTGGGACTTATACATTGATTTAGTGTCTCATTGAAATGTGAACTAATAAATCTCTTTTACATGATAAAATGCTTATAAAGCTCATTTTAAGACCAAAGTATAAAACCTACATATAAAGTGATCCTAATTTAACGCAACTTATTCCTGTAAACATTGAAAATCTTAATTTTCTAAATACTTTAACCAAGGGTATTTTTTAATGTTTATTTTTGAGAGAGAGAGAGAGAGAGAGAGAGAGAGAGAGAGAGAGAGAGAGAGAACGAGCTCAAGGGGCAGAGAGAGAGGGAGAGAGAGAATCCCAAGCAGGCTCCGTGCCATGAGCCCAAAGAGGGGCTTGAACCCATGAACTGTAAGATCATGACCTGAGTTGAAACCAAGAGTAGAAGGCTTAACTTACTAAGCCACCCGGGTACCCCTAACAGAGGGTGTTGATAGGCAGTGGATAAAACAAATATAAATAGCAAATAGTTTAAAGAAAATATTTCCTGGGTAGTGTAATAATGTCATCATGACCTGGAACCTAAAACACATGTAATAAGTCAAGTCTATCACGCATACCATATCTGTCTAGGCACGAGCTAAAGTCACTGTGCAAACCACAAAAATACCAAACACCCTCCTGTGTTGGCTGACATGCGTGACTGGTTTCTTTCCCAGTCACAGCGGTAGCCTTTCTCTAGTCTTCCTTTCTTCTAGACAAGGTTTATTAAGATACCCTGCTTCCTGGCAGCATCGAGTACAGAGCACAGCGTTCCTTCCTTAAACTGGCCCCCAAACCACCTAGCACAGGCCCACGTTATACACCACATCCTTTCTAACATCCTCTGACTGAGATGCACTCCCCCAGTTCCCCGTAGTGTGTGCTTCCTTTGCTGCAACTGAGAGTAAACTTAAACTCATTCCAGACCATAAAAGTTGTTTTTTCAATAAATCACACAATCTGGTATTTTAAAAAGTAAACTTTTTTTCTTTTTTCAGTAGATTTCCCTACTATCTTTTCTCCAGTGCCTTTTCTCTTGCCCATTTCTTTTCTTCTTCTTTTTTTAATGTTTGTTTATTTTTGAAAGCGAGTGGGGAGGGGCAGAGAGAGAGGGAGACACAGAATCCGAAGCAGACTCCAGGTTCTGAGCTGTCAGCACTCAACAGCGGGGTTCGAACACACAAAGTATAAGATCAAGACCTGAGCCAGAGTCCGACACTTAACAGACTGAGCCACCCAGGCGCCCTTCTCTTGCCCATTTCTAACTATTACCTGATCACTTCCATTGGATGGGTTTGTCACTATGGTAGAGTTTTACAAAATTAACCAAAATTATTCACCTCCCTGAATACAAGCCCCTGTGCAAGGTGATGTTTCAGCTCCTCCTCACAAAAGGGAGAATTTCCTAGATGTCCGCTGGTCTTGTGACTTGTGCTCACCTCTAGACTATGTCAGAGTGATATTGTCAGTCACAAGCCTAGCCCTCCAAAGACTCCTTACGCTTGTGTTCTTTGTCTTGGAATCTTCCCCTACCATGTGCTCAGTTCTGACTCAGTAGTGAATCAAAGACCAGGGAGGAGCAGAAACCAGCCCACCAGCCATCCCCTTGCCAAAGTGGCTGCTGACTGGAGACATGCAAATAAGCGCAACTAACACACGGGCAGCCAGACCCGGTGAACTCAACCCTAAATCCCACCACCCACACCATTACCATAAAGAGGTGTTTCCCAGCCACCAAATTTTGTGGTGATATGTTATAAAACAAGGGTTATTTGATATAGTCTCAGCAACCACTTTCTACTTTGCTAAATGTATAGTTTCACTTTTACCAATTTCACAATTTATGTATCTACCCACGTGGTAGCATATCTATCACTCATTAGTTCAAACAGAGGCAACAACAAGTGAGAGACGAATGCAGTGTATATCACTTGTCCATTATTATGTTTTGTATTACATAGCCAACATGAAAAGTTAGAACATACTTCTAAAGAAAAGGATTATCTGGAAACTATTTGAGTAGTACAGGAAATAGACAGTGGAAATAGCCACTTGCAGTAATTTAATTATGTAGAATAACCTATAACTGAAGTTTCTTTAAGATGAACTATTGAGGTTTTCTTCATACCTTTTGGTATTTGGTTTTAACTTGCAAACGGAAATGTATGGGTTATAAATAGTAATAAGCAAATGGTGCATTGATAACATGGTGGCACTGCTTTTAACCTCAAAATCTTAGTGAATCTGGAATTACCAAGCTACATTTCAAAAATGTTTATACCTTTGAAACACAGCATTTTATGATGCTGAAAATAACTCATTTCCTACAATCTACTGCGAACCCCAAACACAGCCCAAAGTGTGATACAGAAAAATCAAAAACAGAAACAAACCCACAAATGTGTTCTTCGCTTTAATGCTGAGAAGGTGGAGAGAATGCAAAATGGGAAATACAAAGCCTCGTGAATCTAAATGCTTAAATCCATCTGGAAAAAAAAAAAGAATTGTTAAGTTAAAAACCAATTACTCACTGAAATCTGTTTTTTTCAGTGTCAGATGAAAAAACACGATGTGGTTGTTTTAGGAACACAAGTTTGTCTACTTGAGGGAATCAACCAGACGCTCCACTGTTCTTAACACTTGTATTCTCCCCTCAAAAGTTCCAACACTTCCTCTCCTCTCCTTGCCCTCAGATGATAGTTTGCTCCCTGTTGAAATCAGAAGAGAATTTCCACAATGTCTCACCACCCCATCTAATCTCTCCCCGTACCTCTGCCCATAGACTTTGTCTTTTCCTGTTACTATGAATGAATGAACTATCCCAAATCACCTCCTCTAATATCCCCTATACTTTTATATTCCTACTGTGAATTTCCGCTGTAGTTTCCTCATTATCCAGAGCTAATTCCTCTGATACTCTTATGTAAATATGAAGGAAAATCATGCTAGGACAAGCTTCTAGCATGGTGGTTATAAAATAGTGGCCCTCATGGGGCGCCTGGGTGGCTCAGTTAGTTGGGCGTCGGAGTTCAGTTCAGGTCATGATCTCACGGTTTGTGAATTCAAGCCCTGTGTCAGGCTCTGTGCTGACAGCTTGGAGCCTGGAGCCTGCTTCGGATTCTGTGTCTCCCTCCCTCTCTGCCCCTTCCCCACTCACACTGTCTCTCTTTGTCTCAAAAATAAGTAAGCATTAAAAATAAAATAAAATAAAATAAAATAAAATAAAATAAAATAACATAGTGGCCCTCAGACCGGCAGCAATAGGAACAGCCATTTCACTGGGCAACTTGTGAAGAATGTGGATTGAATATCCTACTCCCCCCAGGCCTAAGAATCTGAAACTCCACAATAGAGCCCAGCAATATGTAAATTAACAAGCCCTCCAGGGGATTCTAATGCACCCTCAGGTTTGAGAACAATTGCTAGAGCCATAGGCTTCTACCTTTCCTGGAACAATTACCCTCTCTCCACAAGGTCAAACTATTAGCATAGAATCAGGTTTTATTCTCTGCCATCTTCATATTAAATAGTATCTTGACCCCATATACTGTGCTTGCTAGACACATCATTTTTTTTCTTCTCTTATAGAAAAATCATTTTGTTTTTTATAACAAAATTTTTTTTAATGTTTATTTATCTTCAAGAGAGAGGGAGAGACAGAGCTCTAGCAGGGGAGGAGCAGAGAGAGAAGGAGACACAGAATCCGAAGCAGGCCCCGGGCTCTGAGCTATCAGCACATTAGCCCAATGCAGGGCTGGAACTCACGAACTGCAAGATCATGACCTGAGCTGAAGTCATGCTCAATGGACTGAGCCACCCAGGTGCCCTCTTACAGAAAAATCTTAAAATTACTGCCTAGAAGCAATTTTTCTCCTTTCATTTCTATTGATTCACTCCATTGAAGCTCCTATTGATCCCGTTCCACTGAAACAGCATTTAACAAGATCTCCAGTGACCATTTTGTAACCAAATCTAGTGTATTAATCTGAGTCCTCATTTTATTTGGCCTATGGCAAGATTTAACCCTGTCAAATTCTCCCTCCTTCTTGAAACGCTTTCTTCCCCTCCACTTGGCTTACTGGACTTCATTCCTGGTTCTTCCTGTAATTTACTGGCCCCTCTCTCTATCTCCTTTGCCATTTCCACATCGGCTCGTCAACCACTAAATATTTAAATGTCCCAGGGCTTCGTTCTAGGATCTCTATTTTATATATACCCACTTCTTAGGTGGGCTTATTTGGTTTCATGGCTTTAAATGCTAGCTGTGTGCTAACCACCTTCCATATTGGTTTCTACAACCCAGAACTCTCATGTTTGACTGATGATATTGGATTAATATATTGCACAATACAAATACTAATTAGGAATGTTTTTGAAGCATGATGTTCTGTGACTTAAAATTTTACTTTGAGCTCTGATTTCTGACATGAAGGAGTAAGGTGGTTGACAAATTCTTCCCCCCAAGAACACAGCTATGAAGTTGAATGGAAGTGTCAAAAGCAACCATTCCAGCATTTGGGAAACACTTTCCCAAACAGAAGCATTTGCTCATGAAAACTACTGAGCTTCAGGTAAGGATGGCATTAGTGCCTGGAGGTCTTAGCTGGGGCTCCCAGGCCTCCCAGCTCTCAAGCTCTGCCAGGACACCAGTTTCACTAGGACAGGGCAAGCTAAGAAACCCCCAAGCCCGGCTCCCTCTACAGGGGGAGCTAACTTGATTTAGCTTACTTCTCATCTGTTTGAGTGACAATCTCAGTGACTAGTGAACAGGAAGGCCCAATGGCTCTGCTAGCCCAAGGTCGTTACCTACTTTGGGACCAGCAACTAACCAGTTAGTGCTATGCCAACACAGCAGAGGGGAGAGGGTGTTGTTCAGCAATGAAAAAAGAACAAAATACATGTTAACAGGGATGACTCTAGAAAGTATTATGTTAATGGATGAATACATATGCAAAAGAGTATCTACTGTATAGCTCCATTTTTGTCTAATGCACAGAAAATGCAAATTTATAGAAACAGAGAGCAGACTAGTAGTTGCCTAGGGCAGGCGGTGGGACTGAGAATTGACTGGTTGGGAACAGGGGCATTTGTTCCAGTGATGAAATGTACTCAAGTGCAACTGTGATTTTAGAAAACAAACACCAGTACTCCTTCACTCACTGGTTTTCAGAATGGACTTGATTTAGTTACCTCCTAAAAAGAGTTTTGGAGATCTCTACACTACATCATACATTTTTTTAATGGTTATTAAAAAAACATTTTTTTTTTGAGAGAGAGAGACAGAGCACAAGTGGGAAAGGGGTAGAGACAGAGGGGGACACAGAATCCAAAGCAGGCCACAGGCTCTGAGCTGCCAGCACAGAGCCCGATGCAGGGCTCGATCTTGTGAACTGCAAGATCGTGACCTGAGCCAAAAAGTCAGCGCTTAACCGACTGAGCCACCCAGGCACCCCACTACATCATACTTTTTAAAGTTAATACCTAAAAGTCTTTATCATAAACTTAAATCAGTTCAAAGGACTTCTGAGGTAAGGCAAATGTTGGCACTTTAAAATAAAACTGATATCTCCTTCCTTTAAACTTTATCCACTAGACTCTAAATTCATTTTAATTATACATTGGGCAGAATTAGAAGAGCACATCAACAGCTGAAAGAGAAGAATTAATCCCCATTAAAGGAAGCCTATTTTTTAAATTTCAGGGGCATTATGCTTAAGATTGCATTTGGGAACATTTTGCCCCATATCTACTCACAGGCAGTAGCCCTGTTTTTATGAATGCAGTTTAATCTAACTTGTAACAAACACAGGAAGGCATCAGTCCATGAGTAAGTGAGGGGCTGAACAAACAGTGTATTTAATAGTTGTTGCTAAGTGCATTATTTAAATATTATTCGCAGTGTATTCTCTTAGATTAATAGAAACCAAGTAAGTACACAGAAGGGATTCAGTGCTACATAGAGAAATTGTTGATGGTGAACAGCAAGCGGAAAACTTGCACCCAAATAAAAAATAAATGTGGATTTAATGTCTGCAGTAATTTCTTAGAACAGTTCATGAAAAAAAAATATGTCCAGAAACTAAATAAATTTTCAAAAATAAAACTGATTTATTTCTAGTCTACGTGACTTCTGTCTGAAGAAATAACATTGATCTGTCAGAATTAACATGGCACGCCTCCTTTTCCTATTTCTCAAAATCATTTGAAGTCTGCAATGGAGATACAAAAAGTCTCACCAAGTGCTCCTCACCTTGAGAATGGCAGACGCAGGGGAGAGCTCCTAACAGGTGGGTGTCTTGCATCATGCTGTTTTTTTTGCAAATCATGAAGTTTCTAGGATAAATAAATAGGTAATTAATGAAATCTTGAAATGAGTTTGTCTCCTAGAAGAAATAAGAAACTTCTACTCTCTTACTGTTTTTTAATGACGGTCTCCTCTTTACTTTGCTCTAAGAAACAGAAAAAGAGAGAGAGAGACAGACAGAGAGAAAGCCAGACTGGGCAGAGAGGGACCCTGAGCTGCAATTCATGTCAGGCAATAGCCAGAGCTGCACACTTGGGGAATCTGAAACTAAACATCTTGTCAACCCTGAGATGGGCATGGTCCTAAGGAGGGACCTTGGCAGAAAAAGACACTATGTCACAAGTCCAGATGTCTTACCTTCATTGGAGATCTGAGTAATTCATCACACTCATCACTCTATACATGGAACCCCTTAGAAATTTCTTGGGTAGCTCTAAGAACACTTGTGCTCCATTTGTGAATGCTATTAATACCTCATTTTTTTACAGTAAGGGAGTCATTTTATCTGACTCTGCACACAGGTCCTGAATTGGGAGGCTGACAAGATTAAATGTGATAGCAAAAGCAGGGCCAGTGCAGTGAAGAGGAGAGTTGTCGACTCTGCAATTTCTTTTCCATGTTTCTCTCTCTCTCTTCTCTCATTATCTCCTCCATAAAACAAAAGTTTAAGCAGCAGAAATCCGCCCTTAGAACAAGACTAAGAATGGAGTTGAAGAGTACAGTGTGGGACCTTGCAAGCAAGACAAAGTGTTCATTTGAGAAGGTGGCATGAGAGTGAGTTCAAATGTCAAAGATTATTGAGGAAAAAGAGTGCACTGATGGGATTCTATACGGGGGAGCAGGGGTAGATTTAGCAAAACACCAGGAGTCACGTGCAGAATCTACTTATTTGAAGATTTTACTCTGAGCACAGTCTTATTCAAGAGATAGGTTTTTTTTTAATTTTTTAACATTTATTTATTTTTGAGAGACAGAGCATGAGCGGGGGAGGGGCAGAGAGAGAGGGAGGCAGAATCTGAAGCAGGCCACAGGCTCTGAGCTGTCAGCACAGAGCCCAATGGGGGGCTCGAACTCATTGACCCCGAGATCATGACCTGCGCCGAAGTTGGACACTTAACCAACTGAGCCACCCAGTCCTCAAGCGATAGTTTTAAAACTAAATTTTTTGGTAGTATAAAAGATGGACTGAAAAAGACAGAGTAAGAGCAGAGAAACCATTAGGACGTCAGTGTCAGGATTCAGGTAAGGTGATGAGGACAATGAGGACAGCCAAGAAGACATGATAAAAGCAGTGAGATAAGTGATCTCTAGGAAATGAGTGGATGAAAGGGATGAGTAGTCAAAGTAGGTCTAAAATTTCAAATCACACAGAGATAGGAATGGAAAGAAGACTATCCATTTGGAGGGAAATACTATATGCCTAATTTTAGACACATTAAAATTTGAGGAAAACAAGTCAACTATAAACTAGGCATAGATAAAGAGGACAAGACTGAGGAAAGAGGTTTTAATAAACAGTAATCATGTTGAATAAAAGAACTGCAGTAAGTTTAAAAATATATATTTCAAATTATTTGATTTTTCCAGTTCATACTAAAAAGAAGATAATGGACCCATAAAGATGCCATTAAGAATGCTTTTCAAATTTTTTTCATATTTATTTATTTTGAGAAGGAGAGTGGGAGGGAGGGGTAGAGAGAGAGAGACTGAGAGAGAGAGAATTCCAAGCAGGCTCCATGCTGTCATGCAGAGCCCAATGCACTCAGGTAGCTCAAACTCCTCAACTGTGAGATCCTGACCTGAGCCAAGATCAAGAGTCGGACGCTTAACTGACTGAGCCACCCAGGCGCCCCCATTAATAATGCTTCTTTTAAAAAGCTCTACCCAATCGTATTTCAATTTTAGTCTTCAAATCCTTAAATTTCAACTATCATTATTTTAATTAACTATAACTTAATTATTATTTCACGTTAGAATTAGTCATGTTTTGTAATTATACTTTCATATGTAATAAATCAAAATACATATAAAATACAATTATTAACTTACCACTTTGGTTGCATTACAAGGTTGGGATATAAATATTTGAGATTTGACAAGTGATTATAGGTTTTAATATTAATTCCATTTAATGCATTCTTCTTACCTAGAGTACCATAAATTTGCTCTCACCCTGACATTTATCAAATTAATAAACAATGAATACAATGAATTTAACTGTTGGAATTAAAGTGTTTTGTTTTTTGTTTTTTAAAGTTTACTTGTTCATTTTGAGAAAGAGATAGAGTGCACCGGAGTAGAGGTGGGGCAGAGAGAGAGGGAGAGAGCAAATCTCAAGCAGTCTTCATGCTGTCAGTGCAGAGCTGGATAACTGATGTGAGGCTGGATCTCATAAACCATAATAAGATCATGACCTGAGCCGATATCAAGAGCACCCAGGTGCCCAGGTATTTTGGACATTATATGTGTATCAAATATTGGCTGGAGACAGTAACCGAAATTACTATTCAATCCATGTAAAACACATAGGTTTGATTCTTTTTTTGAAAATGTAGAGATAGGGGCGCCTGGGTGGCTCAGCCGGTTAAGCCTCCGACTTAGTCTCAGGTCACGATCTCACATTCGTGGGTTCGAGCCCCTCGTTGGATTCTGTGCTGACAGCTCAGAGCCTGGAGCCTGCTTTGGATTCCGTATCTCCCTCTCTCTCTGCCCCTCCCCCTCTCATGCTCTGTCTCTCTCTGTCTCAAAAATCAATAAAACATTAAAAAAAATTTTTAATGTAGAAATAATCCTCTGTATGTAGCTTATGCACTTGATTAGAGCAATGTGATTGATAAGAAATTTTAATAATTTTCAAATATAAGATATGATTTTAATCATAAAGGAGTGATTGCAGTAATTCATTTATGCTGTAAGTTAAGATTGCTGTTGATTGAGGTAACATGTAATTCAGAAATATAAAAATGTTACTTCCAGAAATGGAAAAATGTCTTTTGAGAAAAAATCTAAACACTCATCAAAATCCAATAATAGATTTACTAATGGATTTATCTTATAGTGCAAAGCTGATGTTGATTTACCAGCCCATATACACTTATGTGGCCTTCTTTAAAGAAAATGTAGTTAAGCAGAGAGAATTTAAGTTATTCCGCAGCACTCTTTTCATATCCATTTCCTCTATAAAACAAAAGTTTTGTTGAAGTCTGACCCATTAAATAATAAATGTGTACTAAGTGCTAACTTGTAAAATGTGAGTTCTGTATTTTAATGCAGGAGAAATAATAAAGGATGGACATGTAGTGTCAATGAGAAACTTGAGAGGAAACCTGGGGATGTCTGTAATCTGTATATCTGTATGGAAAAAATACAACTTGCACATCAAATCTACAAAAAGTAATTCCAGAGGAACTGTAGCTCTCAACAAGAAAAGCAGTGCAGTAAAACTTCCAGAAGATAATACAGGAAACTATCTCCATTGCCTTGATACAGAGAGACATTTTAAAAAATATGTACAAAAAGCATTATCCTTAAAGGAAGAAATCCATGACACGAACCACATTAAAATTAAGAATGTCTGTTCAGCAACATGTGTCATACAAAATGCATCATGCAACACAAAAAAACAAGAAAACCTCATATCGAGGATGGTTAAAAAAACTCATATGAATCAATAAGAAAATGGAGAGCCATTACAACAGTAAACGGGCAAGAGGTACAAAGAAGAGACTGACAACTGAAAATGTGCTCAAACGTCATTAGTCATCAGGAAAATTCCAATTCAAACTTAGATGAGACATCACTACATATGCACCAGCATGGCTAAAACTGGAAAGAATGGCATCACCAATCACTACTAACAACATGAAGCAACAGGGACTCAGTTGACAGCTGACAGCTCAGAGCCTAGAGCCTGCTTCGGATTCTGTGTCTCCCTCTCTCTCTCTGCCCCTCCCATGCTCATGTTCTGTCTCTCTCTCTCTCAAAAATAAACATTTAAAAAACTTTTTTAATGTTGTCAACATATCTATTTTGACTCAGGTAGTGGTTACATGGCTGTTCACTTCATGAGAATTTATCAAACTCTACATGTATATATTTTTCTGTATATATATTTGCAAATAAAAAGGAACATTTGTTGCTTGTATGGGCAGATATTTTCAGGTTTACAAAATATAGAATTCCTTCAGTGCCTTATGTGGAAGTTAGAAATCCATGCTACCTGACAAAATAGAGGTCAACTGAATTTCACTAATTAAAAGGATAAATGTGACATCAACAAAACTGAAAAGGAATTTCCATGCCATGTGGAGGTCATCTGAGCCCTTATCCGTATTTTGCCTTCTCCACAGACATTTGTTTAATTTGTTAATTCCAAAAATGAAGGATCTTGAGAGTCTTTAACCTCAATGCTGCGTTGTTGTTAGAAATTTTCATCAGGAAAGTTATTTTTCCTTTGCATTGTTTGATAGAAATCCTGCTTTGCAAAGAATTCAGGTCTTAGAGTTGAGTTCCTTTAAGAAGTACAAATTAGTATTTTTAGAGGCCAAATTCTTCTCATGTCAGAGCATAATGCTGATAAGCAGCAGATAGGCAACCTGAAACATGGTATTTAGCAGATACATCTGAGTCCACCAAAGTGCCACATACCTCCGGAACTTCTCATGAGGTGAACTGAGACCTGTTGTTAGTTTTCCTGGATGCAACTGGATGCATCAGGACCTATACTTGTCTCTGAAGTGAGACCAAAGACTGAATTCTGCTCTGAGCAAAGCTAATCAATGTGAAAAGCAGTCGCTTTATTTTCCATATCCCATGGGTAATGGTAAAATGTTGAGTGAAAGAAAATGATGAAAACCTCTCTAGGTTATTAAACTGCTTATATTGCCCTTAAAACAGGGGGCCCAAAGTCAGTTATTTCTGTAGGACAGAAAGTAAAAGACTGGGCTTTGAATTTGGAACTTTAAATAGAGCATTAAGAAATAACAAGGTTAAGTGAAGAGTCAGCCAGTTCTTGACCAGGAGCCAAAATGGCTATTGGAAGAAATCAGACCCTGTCCATAGGAAGCATTCGAGCCAAAATGAAACCAAATTGACTCCCTGGACTGGCCCAGCATTGCAAAGAAACAGAATTCATTGTGCTTTCCAGCGTGGGCCACAACCAAAGCAGCAAATAAAATAGATTATGTGACCTTTTTTTGCCCTTTAAATGTAGTCCGCTGTGGTACAGAACTGCATAAAACATAAAGAGAAATCTATTTCAATTAAAGAAAACCCTGAAGTGATGTAAGGGAATGCTTGGTCTGGCTGGCGATTCTGTTCTTAGTGATTATCAGGCTGGCCATTCACACATGAAACTTTTCTCCAATTTAGAAGTTACCTCACCTTCCAGCTGCCTCTCTGGAAAGAAGGGACATATAATTGGGAAGAGAAGTTCCTCTTGAGACCCCTCCCAAGTAATCAGAGTAAGGTACATCCTCAGTATCTCAGCCCATTAGGGGCTTGCACTTTCCTGTCTGAAGGCAAGATACGGTTGCAATTTGCTTTAGGGGGCTAAAAGAGAAAAGTCAGCAACATGTCAAGCACTTCTCTGGATGCAGAAAATTTCAGATTTTTCCCCCCGAATTACCCCCAGACAATTGCTGTAAATCTCTACTATGGAAATACAAGCTGAGCCTTAGTGGACCAACTCATAACCATCCACTGCCATTCTTACAATAAATAAGTGGGGATTTACTTAGTATACTGTGATATACACCCTCCAAATGATATCTCATGCTATTCAAGATTTAAAATCTCTCTTTTTTTAACTCCACCAATTATATGTGTTATTATCAATTTATATAGTTAATATTTTGTTAGGCTTACCACCAGGTCTACCATTTTCAAAGCTTGGCATTCTTGCTTCTCAGATCTTCCTTCAGGAGATCATTTGTCTTCTTCCTAGACCACATTTGTTAAAAGAAATTCCTTCAGTAGAGTCTCTTGGTCATAAACGTCCTCAGTTTGTATTTATCTGGAACTGTATCTTACCCTCATTCTTTGAAACATTTTTCCCAAGCCTCTAATTCTAGATTGATATTTTCCCTCAATCTTTTAAATCTATTATTCCACAGCCTCCGGCTTCTTTGTTGCTATTGAAAGAGCATCGGTTTAACTACCACTCATTTATGTGTTACCCATTTTTCATTCTGACAGCTTTCAAGATCTTTAATTCTTTTTCTGCAGTATCTGTTTTACATAGATGGAATATATCTTTATCTTATTCGGTATACATTTTTCTTCCCATATCCGAGGCTTAGTATCTTGAATCAATACTGGATATTTATCAGTTTTTATATTTGCATTTTTATATATTTTATATCTTATATATTTTTCATATTTTATATATCTTATACATTATATATTTTTCATCGTGTTTCTGTTGTCATTGACTCACAGAATTCAGATTACACCCATATTAGCTTGCTTCTCTCTATCTTCCTGTTCTC
This sequence comes from Cryptoprocta ferox, assembly GCA_028646485.1. Taxonomy (NCBI): domain Eukaryota; kingdom Metazoa; phylum Chordata; class Mammalia; order Carnivora; family Eupleridae; genus Cryptoprocta; species Cryptoprocta ferox. The sequence goes on from CM053567.1 coordinate 23,051,801, forward strand.
TTTATTTCATGCAAAACAAGCAATAAATGACCCACTCAAATTAGAAAAATTCAAACAGAATGAGGCTGTATATAAAGTGTCTATTTGAGAGCTGGACCAATGAAGGTGGACCAGGGCACATACAGTGACCAAATCTAGCAGTAGCAAACCTGTTGACATCCTAGGTCCTCAGGAACAAGGGGATGGAGGGGTTTCCAACACTAGGAAAGACATCTATACATTGCAATCTGCCTTGTGATAAGCAATGACTTTCTGTGGAAGAATGAATCACGGTGCAGAGAGAAATCAGAGGATTAACTATCTTTCCATTTTTCTTCTCCCCCACCTCCCCCATCTTCTGCCAAGGCTCCACCCTGATTGGCTCTAGCTAAAAGCAGAGAGCATGAAATATAGTCCTTACAAGTCAGCCTGGCAAAGGCGTGAGGGTGGAGTTTCTCCTGACTCTCTCGTGCTTGTGGGTTTTTTTTTTTTTTATTGTGACTTGCATTCCTTGAAATATTAACTGTAGGAGTCATTGGAGCCTGCATTTAAACTCCTTTCTTCTAGATTAAGTTTGCCCTTTCTTTGCCTAGGTGACAATCAATCTTTTTTTGGGGGGAGAAAGAACTTCTATGGTCTGAATATTTATATCCCCCCCAATTTTTATGCTGAAATTTTAACTCCCTAAGGTGTTGGGATTAGTAGATGGGGTCTTTTGTTTGAAAGGTGTTTAAGTTGGGAGGGTAGAGCCTTCATAAGTGGGATTAGTGCCTTATTAAAGAGGCTCCAAAGAGATCCTTTGCCTCCTTTTTCCATTGTGAAAATACAATGGGAAGTCTGTGACCTGGAAGACAGCCTTCACCCACTCATGCCAGCACCCTGATCTCAGATTTCCAGCTTCCAGAACTGTGAGTCATACATTTCTGCTGTTTATTACCCACCCAGTCTGGGGTATTTTGCTATAGCAGCTTGGATGGACTGAGACAGAAAACTGGTACCGAGAGTGTGGTGCTGCTATCACAGATACCTAAAAATGTGCAAGTGGATTTGGCACTGGATTATGGGCAGAGCCCGAAGAGGCATGTTTGTAAAAACCTACACCGCTTTGAATGAACTGTCAAAGGCAAAGCTGGTGAGGGCTCAGGAAAGGAAAGTTATAGAGAAAGCCTCAATCTAGTAAGAGGATACCTAAGTGGTCATGAACAGGATGTTGGGGGAAATAGTAATGGTAAGGGCTATTTTGATGAAGTCTCAGATGGCAATAAGGAACATGTTATTGGCAACTGGAAGAAAGACGATCCTTGTTTATAAAGTGGCAAGGAGCTTGCCTGAATTGTGCTGTGTCCTTGTGTTTTGGGGAAGGTAGAACTGTGCACAATGAAATTGGATATCTGGGTGAAACTACTTCCAAGCAAAGTGTTGAAGAAACAGCTTGGCTTCTTTTGAATGCCTACAGTCAAATTGACGAAGAAAGAAATGATTTGGAGACAGAGTGGTTAATCAAAAAGGAAACGACACTTAAATATTTGGACAATTCTCAGCCTATCCATATTGGAAGAAGAAACCGTGCTCATTAGAGAACACAAAGGTTGTGGCCAAATTTCAATAGAGATTGGTATAGATCAACCATCTCAATGAAAACTAGGGGTTATTCATCAAGATGGTGGGGAGATTGGTCAACTTCTAAACGAGCCCAAACCTACTTTCTAAGGCAATGAAAGCATGTCCCTGAATGCATTTCAGAGATCTTCCGGGCTGGCTCTCACATTACTCATCAGTGGAGCAGGGTAGAAGGCACCTGCAGAGCAAACAAAAACAACAACAAACAAACAAACGCTAGGAAGAAACTCTGCTGTCCAGGGCTACCTCACATCCTGGGTTCAGCTCCAGAATTCCAATTCTGGCACAATAATCCTCAGCTGCCCCGGGTTCGGCACCCACGATGAGGCTGCACCCCAGAGGGCACCGTCTCCACCAGCCTGCAGAGTGCCAGAGCCTTGAGGCACAACGTTTGCCACTACCTAGATGTCAAAGTCTATCCTTGAGCTCCACCACCCAGGCAGAGAGCTTTGGGGGCAAGACGATTGCAGAGCCCCCCGTGGGCACTGCCCACCCAGGCCATGGGAGCAGGGCACGGTCTTCACAAACCCCATACGAGTAGATCTGTTGGCCTGCGATACCAGCGGAAACAAGAGAATTGCCGCGTGAGCTGTGCCTGGCAGAGTCCCGGGGGCAGCCCCCCACCCAGCTCTGGGGGCTCAACGGCAATGTGGGGCACGGAGCCAAGGCGGATTTCTCTGAAGCCTTGGGATTTAACGTTGTTTGCCTTGTTAGGTTTGGGTCTCCCTTTGGAGCTGTTGCTGCCGTCCCCTTCATTAGTGGCTTTGCTCTCTGTGGTTTCGCTTTCCGCAGTTTCCTTAACTGCAGGCACCTGGAAGCAATGCTCCTGCTCCTTCTGACAAATCATCAGAAGGTCAAGAGTCTCCTAACTACGTCACAATGCGTCATTGACTTCGCTTCACCTCCTCATCTCTGCATGTCATCATCTCATGGCATCGCAAGAGGGAGGGTGAGTACAGTACAATAATTTATTGTACAATCTTGTTCTTAGTTATTGTTAATCTCTTACTGGGGTTAATTTATAAACTGAGCTTTATCGTAGGTCTCTCTGCCCTTCCCCCACTGGTGCTCTGTCTGTCTCTCTCTCAAAAATAAATAAACATTAAAAAAATTTAGACTTTATCTTAGGTACGTATGTATGGGAAAATACATAGTAAATAAAGGGTTTCTGGCATTCAGGCAATTTGCCTTAAGATGAATGGTATCTTGAAGTCTCCCTCATACTCGCTTTTGATGATGTGTGGATGAGACTGGATATAGACTTTTGAGTTGATCCTGGAACAAGTTAAGACTTTGGGCGCTATTGGGATGGAATGAATGTATTTTACATGTGAAAAGGACATTAATTTTGAGAAGTCATGGGCAGAATCCTGTGGTTTGAATATTTGTGTCCCCATTCCACCCGCCCCCCACCCAAATTCATATGTTGAAATCCTAATGACAAATGTGACAGTTTCAGTAGGTGAGGACCTTGGGAGTTGCTTAAGCCATGAAGGTAGAACCCTTACAAATGGGATTAGTGCCATAGAAGGGGCTCCAGAAAGATCCCTAGCCCCATCCTCCATATGAAGATTTAGTATGATGACTCTGGCTATAAACCAGAAAGACAATCCTCATCAAAAGGTGACCATGCTGACACCTTGACCTTGGACTGACTTCCCAGTCTCCACAACTGTGAGAAATACATCATCAGTGGCATTTTGTTATAGCAGTCCAAAGAGACTAAGACGGGAACAACTAAGCAATCTAGCTTGAGTTCATTCCAGCCATACAAGGGTTATGAAATTTGACTCCAAATATACGTATGGTTGGGAATTCTCAGGGGATATTTCCATTTTTGACTACTCCATTCAGAGACTAGACTGAGACGTGCAAATACGAATACCACCTTCCTCTCTAGGAAAGATTTTCTCCTACTTAACAGCATGATTATGTCTCCTTCTGAGGACTCCAACTTTGTTTGCAAATCCCCGATTCCTCATCCTAATCTACTTACACCCCAGGCTTGGTACCCTGTCTTATTTGTGCAGCCCAATGAAGCCACCAATGTTTGACAGATATCTTCAAGGCTAAAGCTATTTTCTTCTGTTTTTCTTTTTCAGCTTACTGGGATATCATTGATAAATAGAAATTGTTTATATTTAAGATACAAAATTTGATATTTTGATACATGTATACATTATGAAGACCCCAGAGTCAGGCTAGTTAACATATCCATCACCCCGTCTAGGTACCATTTGTGTGTGTATGTGTGTGTGTGTGTATGGTGAGATCACTTGAGATTTACTCTCTTAGCACATTTCAAGTATACACTACAGTATTGTTAACTGTAGTTGCTATGCTGCACTTGAGACCTCTGAACTCAATGTTTGGAAATCTGTTAGAATTTGTACTTTCTTATGTCTATTCTGTAAGGAATTCTCTTAGATTCCTTGCTCTCCTCACCTATGCTTTTGTTTTGGGGGAGTTTGTTGTTTATATCTCTTCAGCATTTTTAGGATCACTGTAGTATAACAATTTCCCTGAACACCCCATCTGCCTCACTGCTTGAGATGAAACTCCACATTCACCTTTTGAAACTTGGTAAATGTGTTTGATAAATATGTTCTGAAAAAAAAAAAAACACGACTGAATTCCCATCTCTATTGGGAGAATTATATATTTTACTCTACATAATGGACAAAGGAAAATTATTTTTGAGTCCATAGTTCCTTGTTTCTCATACCGATCTTATTGTACAATGTTCAGACTGTCCTGACAAAGCATTCCAGACAGTCATAGCTAATGCGTATGCACCCCGATCACAAGAAGGCTAGTTCTCATTTTCACCCACGGTTGACTTTTCTAATGGCTCCACCTTCTCTGTGGTGGTGACTTTCAAAATGTGATCCACAGACTGTCTGGTTCAGAATCACCTGACACCCTTATATAAATACAGATTTAGGGCCTAAAGGCTAATAAGGATCATTACATTTAGGAATAGGTCCACAAATCTTCATATTAATTCAGTCTCTATACAATCAAGAAGAGTCACTAAATTACGTGATCAGAATTTTATGTAAGCACCTTCATTCATTCTCTTTCCTACTAGGTCCCTTGGAAATGGATTTAAATATTGTTAGGTGGCAACAACCATGACTTCCTATAGAAAGTAGGAACTTCCAAGAGTCCTGTGCATTTCCTGTTTCAAATGATTAAATGCTCATTTCCAAATTCATCTGTCTTTTTTCAATAAAGCATATGGATATTATTCACATTCTAAAATTGAGAAGCTATGAAAATATCACTTGTTTAATATGGTACCCTACTGGTACATTTTAAAAATATAAAAATCAGGGGCACCTGGGTGGCTCAGTTGGTTAAGCAGCCAACTTCAGTTCAGGTCATGGTGTCACAGTACGTGGGCTGGGGCCCACGTAGGGCTCTGTGCTGACAGCTCAGAGCCTGGAGCCTGCTTCAGATTCTGTGTCTCCCTCTCTCTACTCCTCCCCCACTCAAGCTCTGTCTCTCAAAAATAAACATTAAAAAAAATAATAGAAAGATATGTAGGTAGGTAGGTAGGTAGGAATCAGGGTGAGAGAGACCAGTGGAGATTTTATGAAGCAAGCATGACTTGAAGAAGCAATCATGATATGTGAGGATGCATGAGAAGGGATCTCAAGGAGAGGGATCAGACACAGGCCACAGAAGCAAGGATACTAATACAGCATCTGAAGAACAGTGAGGCATCCCAGCTGGAGTAAAGAATCCTGTCAGATAAAATAGAAGCTAAGATGAAGCTCTAGCCTCCTGTACTGGCTTTGGGAATTTCAGCATCTGGCAGATCCTGTAGATTAGCTGAACCACACCCAGTTCCACCCCCCTCATTCCTTGTTCACTTCCACCACAGTGTGTCAGAGATGAATCCTCCCCTCCCAGAATCACAGTTATGGGTGAAACAGTTCTCAACAACAAGATGGAAGTGGTAATTGCTAGATTTCAGGTACCTCCTCTGCTTTCCTAAGAAAGAAACAAAGGGAGGTGGCATAGCCACCTCTTCTTGCTCTGAATGTGGACCTAGCGTCTGTGTCTATCGCGGCCCACCTTGTGACCATAATATTTAAAAGATTTACGTGAAGATAGTAATTTCGCTGAGTGGACATCATAGATCAGCTGAGCTTGCCAGCAGGTGACGTCTGAACTTGATATAATGTGAGAACAACACACCCTTTTGTTTAAATTACCCTTGAATGAGTTTTCTATTACATGTAGCCAGATGCATTCCTAAATTATACTTTATGAATGCAGAGAGTATGACTTTTTTTGGTTTATTTATTTATTTTGAGAGAAAGAGAGAGAGCACACGTGGAAGGGGCAGAGGGGGGGCGGGGAGAGAGAGAATCCTAAGCAGGCTCTGCACCGTCAACATAAAATTTGATGCTGAACCCGATGCAGGGCTCCAGCTCATGAACCATGAGATCATGACCTGAGTCGAAGTTGGAGGCCTAACCACCTGAGAAACTTTGAAGACTTGGATGTTGGTACTGTTTAGCTTGCCTAGCAACTTCATTTTGACCCCATAACATAAAATCTCCCTAAAGCACAGGGCAAATTTACCTTCTGGAGATAAGGAATTGGTCATGCGGAGAAAAATTATACAGAGCTAAGAGAAGAAAAATACTCTACTATCTTGAAAGTTACTGAGTCACTCTCAGGTGGTGGGGAGTCACCAAAGATATTTTAAGCAAGTTAGTAGCATTTTAAGGGTGATTAATGTGGTGGTGGTAATAGCATGAGTCAGGAAGGATAACTCTTATGTTCAGAGTCAAAGATTTTATAAAAATATGTTTCTATTGGAACCAAAGAAGATTATTCATTAGTTACACATGAAAAGAATACCAAAATATGATCATCTATCGATGCCCTGATACACCATAGTTAAAAACGGGAAACCACTCAGAAGTCCAATGCATAGGTGAAGGGATGTGCAAAATGTGGTACATCCACACAATACACTATTGCTCTGGAAGATAATAATACCTGGTTACAGGGGCACCTGGGTGGCTCAGTCAGTTGAGCGTCCAACTTCCACTCAGGTCATGATCTTGTGATTTGTGATTTTGAGCCCCGTGTTAGGCTGGGTGCTGACAGCTCGGAGCCTGGAGCCTGCTTCAGATCCTGCGTCTCCCTCTCTCTCAGTCCCTCCCCGACTCACCCCTGTCTGTGTCTCTCTCTTTCCCTCAAAAAATAAATAAACATTAAAAAATATTTTAAAAAAACCTAGTTACATCATAACATCTAAAACTGGTGCAAACTTTTACACTCAGGTATAAATTAATGCATGCACCACCCTGTTCCATGTATAGGTGGTGAAGTTAATAATATGCACACTGTTGAAAGGATTATAACAATTATTTAGCAAACACTGCACAAATAAGCAAATAAAAAACCTTAGCAAATAAGCAAATTAAAAAAATGACTCAGAAAAAGATCTGGGGTCAAAAATTCAAATTTTGAAAAGGGTCACCTTCACATCCTAGTTTCCCTTGATACTTAGATCTTATTTTTCTGGCAATTCTCCCCTAAACTCTTGGGAAATTAATTTAAACAAAGTTATTATTACTAGCATATATTAATCATATATATTAATATTTAGCATATAATAATATAGTATGAATTTGCTAATATATTATTAGTAATAACATATGTATACATTCTATTTATTATCTATTATATTTATTCCATTAAAATAATTATCATGTAACATACTCTGCTAGTTCTGAGGAGCTGAGGATGATAAGACATGTCTGAGCCTTGAAACTTCAAATTAGAGAGGGCGAGAGAAACACACAACATACACACACATACACACACACCACTCACACACACAATCTTAATAACTATGAATACTGGGCGTTTTATACGTGTTTCATGATCTATAAGCTTCATAAATACCTTTTAAGATTAGATAATACTATCTTCATTATACAAATAAGTTGAATCACCTAAGCATTATGTAATTTTCCCCAAGGTCACACAGCTGGTAGCAAAACCTGTTATTTAAAAAAAAAAAAAAAAGTTTAACATTTATTTATTTTTGAGAGAGACAGAGAGAGACACACATGAGTGGGGGAGAGCCAGAGACAGAGGAAGACACAGAATCTGAAGCAGGCTCCAGGCTCTGAGCTGTTAGCACAGAGCCCAAGGTGGGGCCCAAACTCTGGAATCCTGAGGTCATGACCTGAGCCGAGATCAGACGCTTAATTGACTGAGCCACCCAGGTGCCCCAAAGCCTGTTATTATGAGCTACCTACTATAATTGTAAGAAAGAGGCTTCAGTGTCTAAAAATACACAAGCAATTGTTGGGGACAAAAGGCCAGAATATTTAAAGTCATGTTTTTTTCTGGAAAATGTAGGATATATTGTGATAGTAACTATGCTGAAACCAAATTAATGTAAGTACTATGAAATAAATATAGACAAAATGTGATAGGGGCATAGAGAAAGGAGTTGATAATACTTTAAAAATACATTTACTAACATAATTATTAAATATGGGCAAATATAAAAGTGAAATGAATGACTTCAAATCCTATCCATATAACCCCAGTTATTGTATTAAAAATGAAATAGGGGTGCCTGGGTGGCTCAGTTGGTTGAATATCCTACTCTTGATGTCGAGCTCAGGTCATGAATCCAGGGTCATGGGATCGAGCCCCATGTGGTGCTGAGCATGGAGCCTCTTTATCTCTCCCTCTGTCCCTCTCCCCTGCTCACACACTGTCTCTAAGATAATAAAATAAAACAAAAGTAATAGAAGTACAAGATAAAAACTCAAACAATATAGACATTTTAAAAATAATAGACCTTTACCTCCACCAAGGCTTTTCCTCTGAAGCAGACAGTGTTAAGAGTTAAAATGACAACACATATGCTATCTTCTATTAAAATTGTGCAAATACACTTACACACATATGTTGCATTTGAACTCCAGCCGTCGTGTAATAATAGTGTTCTGTATCCTGTTTCTTAGATTTTTCTAATCTTAAAACTATTTTCACTTCAGAGTTAGTTCATTGCTTTAAGTACTACGTAGTGTTTTGCTACATGGACATGTCATGATATAAGAGAAGGAATCATTACTTCAAATGCTGATGGTTATTTGTAGCTCATAAGAGGTTAATTGTCTTTATTATCTTTATGCAACTTCGATACTCTCCTTTAAGTCTTTTTTTAGGACTTTTTTTTTTCCTTTCAATATCATTTATTGTCAAGTTAGCTAACATGCAGTGTATACAGTGTGCTCTTGGCTTCGGGATTAGATTCCAGTCACCTTAAAGTCTTTAGTGTAGCGTCCTGATGTTCCAGCAGATGGCGATGTGACAACATGCTAGGAAATGTGAATTGGCTAATGGGATGCCAAACTATTTAAAAGTCAAAGGACTGTCTCCTTTCCAAAGTAAAAACAAAACAGAAAGCAACTTCACAAATGCGATCTCTCATGATTTAAGGGTGATTTTGAACAAAATAGCATAACATTATCTGTGCTTCCCTCACTTGTTAATTTAAAGGCTACGTAGAAGGGTCGTAACAATAGGACATGGATCAGCTGAAGGACCTGAGCACCTGTAGTGAGAGTAGTAGTGGTTTCTAATGGCTCATAATTAGTGACAAATCATTTCCACTTACAATATCCTCGCAATGACCCTAAGAGGTCAGAAAGACAAAAGTTATCTTCATTATGCAGTTAAGAAAACTGAAGGTCTGCTTTGCAAAAGCTTAGTCCCAAAATGTGCCTCAAGTGTGACTCTTCTGACTCCAAAATATTGAGCTATTCCCAAGCCACCAGTTCATTTGCTGGATCTATGATTGTCTTGGTGTTGGTTTTGCTTGCTCATAGTGCATGGGAACTATACATTATGACATTTTTAAGATGAGAAAATACATTACTAGTGTGCCTATTAAATCTCACCCATAAATCTCACCCAGTTGAGAGAAGAGGAAGCAAAAGAAACAAAAAGGAAAGATAAAGGGACATCAGAAGGGAGTGAGTACAGGGTAGGGGTTCCTTGGTGGCTCAGTCGGTCAAGAATCTGACTTCGGCTCAGGTCATGCATGATCTCACAGTTCATGGGTTTGAGCCCCTTGTCAGTCTCTGTGCTGACAGCTCAGAACTTGAAGCCTGCTTCAGATTCTGTGTCTTCCTCTTTCTGCCCCTCCCCTGTTCGTTCTCTCGCTCTCTCTCCCTCAAAAATGAATAAACATTAAAAAAAAAAAAGGGCAAAGTTAATGAAGGTGGAAGAGGCAAGAAAAATGAAAGGACTGAAGGAATGAGGAAAAGGAGATGCACATACAACTGAACAAATTTTCAGACGGTGTTAGAATCGGTCCCAAACTCTGATTACGTTCTCTACTACTTACATGCCAAGCTTGGTATCCACAGCCCACAGAAATAGTATAATTGCTTCAATTCTTGAGTGTCTTTATGTAGAGAATATGTGATGTGTGTGTGTGTGTGTGTGTGTGTATGTAAAATGTTTGACATATGTTTAGCATTTTAAGTTAAAGTCACTTAAAAATGGGCAGGTAGAACTGGATTTTTCAACAGGGTTTGCCACATGTTTTCCAGTGAAGTGGACCAATTTAATTCTCTTAAGTCCTACATCTCATCTACAAAACTGAAAATTTGCAGCTACAGAGTTATCGTGAGCCACAAATGAGATTGTCACACAGCAGATGTGCACATGTGCGTTTCAGTCTGGCTGATACACAAGCGCCTGTATATTTTGGCATTACAGCCCTCAGCCTGTGTGGCCGGACCCTTGTTTGTTTGTCCAGCCTTATCTTGTCCCAGGTTTTTCTTCAATCACAGGAACAGCAATGTCCCTCCGGGTTTTTGTTTCCTTCGTTTTGTGTGCGTTTTTACTTCACTTTGCTCTTTTGCTCTTTAAACCCCTTTTCATCCTTGTTTTTGTTTTGTTTTGTTTTCATATGCCTATCAGACTGTAAACAGCAAAGGTCACCCCCATTGTGAAGCACCCAGCTCAAGCCCAGAGCCTAATATGCTGCACATATTCTCTTAAACCACGTGAAGTGTATCACTTCAGACATAAATCAGCATGGTGGTATCTCTAATTGCTAATGAAGAAATCAACTTTTCTTTCAACCAAGGACCAGCTGAAACTAGGTATCCCATCGCTCTAGTGAACCAGGGTGTTCTTAGCTTGTTTTCTTCACTATGTGTTAGAAATTTCAGGACACCAAGACAGTGATCAGTTACTCTGTCAAAGCAAATCAGGAGGTGTGCTGATGTCACCTGTGCAGCCTCCGGTGCTCTGTCTAGGGTGGGATTCTCCACTGTCCACCCCCCCACAAGTGTCCAAGACTCACTTAGTCATGGGAGCTGGTGGGAATGATTGGCACTGACAATAGCTAAGTTTTGGGGGGGAAATAAACTGCTCCAAAGTGAAATGTTTCTTGATTCCTTTTATTACCTCCTTTAGAGCAGAAATTTTAAGTATGTCACCCAAGTTACGCTCACCTTAATGCAGGTTAAATGGTGACATCCTCTCACACACTAATTTGAGATACTAAATACACAGAATATCTTTAGAAGCCACAACAGAAGCCAGAATAATTTGCAGAGAAAGAGGCTTGAGGTGAAGATTCTTTGGGCATACCAATCTATCCTCTCTCAACATCACCTCCATTGCTGGGAATAATCTTCACACACCATGATGCATTTTACTGAAGAATAATAGGCCACAGTCATAATTGATTAGATAATTCCAACTTCTCCACAGGAAAGGAAAAACAAATATCACTGGGTAAGTGCCAGTGTGTTCATATTCTATAAGAGGAAATTAAACTGAGCATCTCATAACTAATTCCAAACTTGAATACTAATTCTTGGTTGGATTTTAGGAAAATCCAGAGGCGTGCTTCAATAAATAGAAAGTCACTTTGCAATTTGATTCTTGCTTATTATGAGGCCAGTGCCATGTTCCTTGATCTGGGAAGAAAGGAGCCACGCCTCCATGTCGAATGTCATTCTCCTTTTCATCCCAGCCCTCTCTTGGAGTTTTCCACTTAGATTCCAACATTTAAACAGTACATAAGGCACAGAGCTACAATATCTGCCTTACATTCCCATAAGTTAAAGCAGAAAAATAATGAATACAAACTGAGGCACAGGATGGCATTTTCTTGCTCTGAAATACAAAGAGATTCTAATTATGACAAGCATTTGAAGACTGTGTTGCTTTCTCTATCTTTAATAGAATGTTACTTTATTCTCTCCGTCTATACATTTCAAAGGTATGCAATGGGTAAAATACAAATGTATTAGCACACTTTTGTAAAACCTTCCTGTTATAAAGCTTACCACAAGGTGGCATTCTTTCTTAGTGTAAATTTCTTTGAAACTCCAGGTTATTCTGAAGTGGTAGATTTCCAAACTTGAACTGGAAAATTCACTATATTATTCCATATCTCCAATAATTCCATTAGTTGGGTGTTTTCTGGTAGATTAGACGATTCATTTTTAAGTGACAAAGACAATTTCCAAGTTTATACTTTCTGTGGAAATGATGCTATTGTGAAGAGGTTTTTCTGAATATGGAGGAAAGGCTTCAGTAGGAGGGTCCAGGAGGCTTGGGGTTTGGATTCCAGCTCACTTGACTTATTCCCTGAACAAAGGGAAAACTCATTAAGCTTAATGAGTCAGAAATACCTTGTCCAGTAACTGGTCATCATTATACATTCCTCACATAGTTGCTTTGATTATTAAATTAGATACTTTACATAAACACTGAACATCATAGGGTTTTAAGAGAGTCACCTTCATGTACATACACACACCCTTAAGGCTAACATGTGCCTAACTTGTCTCTATTTCATAATGGCTTTTTTTCATGTGCTTCAGCCTTTTTAATTCAAAGCATTTTCTTTGAATCATCAAGCCAAGGAAAAATCTATATCATATTTAGGATATTGGGAAAATCTATCTCATGTTTAGTCTAATATTTATCGAGTGTCCACCATAAGCCAGATACCTATATTCTATATGCTTAAGAAATAGCAGTGAATGGAAAACAATACCTTCCCCAATAGGAATCAGACAATAAAGATATAAATAGAGATGATAAGGTCATGAGGAAACCAAATAGGGTTGAGTGGCTAAGAAGCCTTCTCGAATAGGTGATATTTGAGTTAAACTGAAATGTTGAGAAAAAGCCTTGCTCAGATCTGAGGGAAGAGAATTACCAGAACAAGGAGTAACAGAGGTCCTGACAGAGCAATTCTCTTGAATTGACTGAAGGCAGAAAAGAAAGCTATTGTGACCAAAGTGTGATAATCAATGATACAGGAGAGGGACAAAAGTTGACAATGTTATGTAAGGACTAGATCGTGTGGGCATTGAAGATTTTATTCTGAGATGAGTTGTCTCTGTGGTTTTAAACTCAAAAAGTAAATTAATCGTATTATTTTATGTATATTTCAGATTCATAAACATGATATAAATAATAAATGAGGGCTCATGTTGCTTAGATATATTGGTTACTAATTTCCAAACTAATGTTTGTAACTGAAAGCATCATACCTTCTGAACATTTATGAAAAATTAACATTTGATCCTGCGGGTTTAATATAATGTAGAGTTGTTTATAAGGGAACGGTTTTCACACCACAATGAAAACACCAAAATTATTTATCAACAGCATGATATCCCTCTCATACTGTATATTTTCTCTATTCACCAGTAGAATGTAAGGAAAAGTGACATTTGTCTCTTCTGAGCCTTTAGGAAACTGATGAGTTTTCTCCATTCTGTTTTTTCCCTTCTTCCACAGAAAACAAAGGTCTACTTAGACCTGAGGGGCTCATTTCCCTAAATTGCTGAATGGAGGAAAGCCCCCAACCAAGCTGAAACAGTCTCATTAGGCTATTTCTTTACTCTATTCCCACCCATCTTTCGCCTCTCTGCTATAAAGGTCTTTTTCTTCTATGAAGTTCTATTCAGTCCCTGCAAGGTAAATAGCTAATGCTCAATGAACCACTGCTCAGAATCATTCTACTCTGTCAAGTCGTAGCTTTCTTATCTGACCTCCACTTTATCTCATAGAACCCCTTGCCTCTCTTTCCTGCTCTAGAGAGTTGGGGGTTGTGGGGATCTAAGAGTTTAGTAATTTTGCTTGAGAGTTTCTTTTTGCCCTCACTGTAAGGATCAAATGCCATTCTTCCCATATGTCTTCTGCTTGCTAGTAAGGGAGCCACATCTCCCCTTGTCATGGAACAAATAATTAAAAGTGACTGACAAGCTGCAGAAGATTCTGGGGCTGAAAGAAATCCCATTAATTTTTGTCGGATATATGGCATCAAACTGCTAAGGCAGGAGATCAGGTAATGAGAATCAAGGAATTACAAAAACTAAGATGGACATTCTCTTACTTGTTGAAAGAGATACTCATATCAGGAAATCAGGAAATCCAGTGTTGAACCACATATTTAATAAGGACTTCAAGTGAGGAACTGGGAATTTAGAAATACAATAAAGTCATCTCCTGAAGAATCCAAACATTTGACCACAAACTGAGTTGATCATGTGAAATCAACCAGACTATTGTAGATTAAGGTAGAGCTGGCATCTTAAGAAGATGCCCCAAGTTTCTTACATATTCCTCCTAATCTAAAAGGGCATAGACTGAATCATTTGAATAGACTGAAGTTCTCTACTCATGGTTTAACGTGTTTAAGGAAAAAGAGATTAATTGGAGGAAAGAGCAAGGAAGACATTAAGAAACATTGGGAAGGGAAGATATTTCACTAGAGGTTAGTAATACTAGATGGTAAGATTTAAGAATCCCTGCTGTCATGTTTAATACTCAACAGCATAATGCCTGGCACATAATCAATGCTGAATGTGAGTGTTGTGTGAATAAATAGATGGATGGATAAGTGGATGAATCAGGGATGATTGAATAAATTAATAAATCAAAATTTATTTTGTTAGCTCCCTGGTTATCAATTTGTCAGGGAGACAGAGATGGAACTACTCAGATTCAACTGATCATTCTCACTTAAAAGATTTGGATATGCTCCCTGTCCTCTTGCACCATCCTACTTCCTTTAAGAATCATTCATCATGGGCGCCTGGCTGGCTCAGTCAGTTAAGCATTTGACTCTTGATTTCAACTCATGATTTTGGCTCAGGTCATGATCTCATGGTTGTGAGATTGAGCCCCACGTCGGGCTCATACGGAGGGTAGAGTCGGCTGAAGATTCTCCCTCTCCCTCTCTCCCTCTCTCCCCTATGCATTCTCTCTCTCTCTCAAAAAAAAAAAAAAGAATCATTCTTTACAACTCACCTTGACATGTCAGGGAATGAAAGTGGAACAGTGACAAGTTTAAGATTACCAAGGTGAAAGAAAAAGGAAGTGAGAAGTGGGATCTCAAATTACCTGGATCCAAGGTTCTAGGTAAGTAATGAGGACTAAGACATAAAGAAAGAAAAATATATCATTTGGCTTCAAAAAGGTGAGAACCAGAAGGAAGTTTTTGGAACACACAGATACTATATTTGATGTTAAATAAAGACGTATTTCCAATTCAATGCCTACCTCACTTCCAACTCTACCTTTTGTGTACCATCTTTGTACGCATCAAGATTTTATTCCTTTTTCTCCACTAGAGATAGTAAGTATTTCAACACAATTATATTGTAAAAAAATTGGTTAGCGAATTCTATTAAGAGTAGGTGTCTTTCAAAAGAAAACTATGCTCTCACAAACACTTCAGTAATTTTTGGAAAACAGCCAATAACTGGGTAATTGACAATCGGTCTATGAATACTTGCTTTTACTTAACAAATGCAAAGTTGATTGTCCTAGATATATGGAGTGATAATCTTAGGGGGAAATAACACAAATCAAATAGTGAATATTTTTGAGAAGAAAGAAAACAATAAACTTTAAAATGTATATGTAGCCAGAATATTTTAAAAGCATTTCTTAACTCTTTTTTAATAGTGAATTTAAAGAGTACTTAGCAGTACTTACAAGCAACTTACCTTCTGTATGTTAAGTACAATAATGTCCATAAGGCATATATTTTTAAATTTATTTTCCTTTACTATAATGTCTGACTTGGAAATGCCTACCCTGAATCTGGACCTTGGCTTCCCAATGTTGATCAGTTCTCTAGATTACCTCTAGATGGCAATAGCTCTTTAAAATTTCATTAGTAGGCTCCTATTTGCAGTAGACCCTCCTCAAAAAAATCTTATTGGATTCAAGTGCCAGGTATGTAACCTCTGTCTATATAATTCGTCTCTTAAAAGACCGACAGAAAGGTAGGTTCTATCTAACCAGCAAGATCAAAATGGAATGCTCATTCACACTGAGCCCACATTGACGAGCTGTGAGTGGTTTACTTGAC
Organism: Cryptoprocta ferox; assembly: GCA_028646485.1. Taxonomy (NCBI): domain Eukaryota; kingdom Metazoa; phylum Chordata; class Mammalia; order Carnivora; family Eupleridae; genus Cryptoprocta; species Cryptoprocta ferox. The sequence continues at coordinate 23,067,816 of CM053567.1, forward strand.
TTCAATGTATTTTCAGTCATTGATTGGACCACTCTTGAACTCACCTAGCTTTTAGTTCAGTTTTCTTTTTGTTCTTTGCATTAAAAGTTACATGTGTGTTTTAAGATCGTATTTCTCTCTGGCTCCCCAAGACTGATGTTAGGTTTTCCGGTAGCCTGAGGATTGCATAGCTGAACTGCATGAACTCATTGATCATCGGCCACCAGATAAAAGTGGATTGGAATCTTTGTGACCTTAAGCTAGTTACTTAACCTTTGTAAGCTTGGTTTCCTTATTAGTAAAGTGGGGATAATAATATCTAACTTGACATGGTAGTGGTGAAAATTAATGAGATATAGCATGTAAAGCAGTACGTAGTATCTCATACGTTAGAAGCTAAATAGTACCTAAATCTTTCTGATTTTCACTGTGAACACTGCCAAACGGCCACCCGAGAACTAATCTAATCGAATAACTTGGAGTGTTCCTCTTTTCTCCCATCATTTTACCTGTCACCTTGCAATCTCTACTCATTCTTCATGAATCAGCTATAGTTTTTCTGTTGACAATGTTCCAAGTTCCATAATCAAATTGAGCTGTCCATTCCTATTGCTCCGACCAGATTCCGTTGATATTTCTGTTGCAACCTTGCCATGGTGTATTGTTACTTACCTGTTTGCACATCGGTGTCTTCCAATTGACCATGAATTTTGCAAAGTCAGAAACTGTATTTTATTTATCTTTGCCTTCCTACTGCATAGTACAAAGTACAGCACATAGTAGGGTCTCAGTAAAGGTTTGCATGAATGAATGAATGAATTCCCTTTCATAGACTCCATCTTGACCACATTTCAAATCTCGGAATTCCCACAGTCCTTTATGATTGGATTGCAAAATCAGTCTGCTGTGCACTTTTCCCAGGATAGTGGGAGGAATTGCTTATCTAGTCCCTTTGATTTGGGGCCAGAAGGAATTACTTTTGGGAAGATTGCCCTGCTGGAAACAGTAAACCTTTTACTCTTTTTTCTTGATTTTGCTTTCAAACCCCCTTTGTCCTATCAGGCTAAAAAGGATGTAAGCCATGTTTCTATGCCCACTAAATGCTCCTGCCAAAGATAAGAAAGGAATAGACAAAATTGGAATAATCTTTTTAGATTTCTGGCATTATGAATAATTGAGCCTTTTGTGATATGATTTAATTTTTACAATTAAAAAAACAGAGAAAAGAACTGGCAGTAGTTGAAAAATTCCCATTGCTCTATTAAAACCCATTTTCTACTCTACAAAAAATAATCTGACCAATAATGTTTTTTAAAAAATCTGGCAGTTACATGGCATTTTGGAGACTAAAGGGCAGATTGGTTGACTGTTTTATTTGTGCGTTTTTTGTTTTTTTCACTTTTCAACTAAAAGTTGTGTATTTTACATGGTAAGATTCAATCGTTTGGCTGAATAGAGAAATACTGTCTACCTTTGTGTGTTCAAATAACATCTTTACTTATAGCTTTTTAACTGGCAGAGATGTTAATTACCTTCTATACCTCATACCTCTCTGATTATAATCCAAATCCAGTATCTGGTGGAATGAGTCACATCATAGTACATCTTGGCCAAAATTTTAGAGTGGCTTGGAGATATTGGGATGGTTTCAAACTTCCTGTGTCTAAAAGGCTTGAAAAAATAATTTATTAAAGGAAATGTCCGAAGTTGGGATTAATTATCAAATGGAAAATAAGTTTTAAAAGTATCATCATGAGACATACTAAGATATTCTTAATACCTAAATTATAACAAGGATACAAGGGTTGGTATCCAGATTCAGATGCATAGGGAAGCATGCCTGACTACAGATCATCGTGGCCTAGACAAAGGCAGGGAGCACACTCTCCTGCAAGGATCCAATGAAGTCCAGCAGACCTCTCAGAGTGTGCCCACAAACGGATGCCCCATAAGGAGCAATCACTTAACCTTTTAAAGTTGGAGTTCTAATTTATTTTTAATTGACTCTAAGTGGTTTGGAGGCACCTCACCAGGAACTCTCATCACTTGCCAATCTATCCTAATTCTAAGTTACAATCACACAGGTCATGCAGAAAAAATTTCTTAGGAAGGAAAAACTTCATCTTCAAATAAAGAATTCACTTCTAAGGATTTTGTCTAAGGAGTTCAGAAAATAAGCACAGTATCAGATGGTTTCTTTGGACCATATTTGATAATCTAAGCAGATTATGTGCATGGCCTTTTTTTTTTCTCCTTCTCTTCCTTCCCTTTTTCAATTCTCAGTATGTTTTCTATCTCTGTGTCTCTTACAATTTGTAGGTTACTAGTATGTGGCTATGTGGGAAAGGCAATGCATTCTATGGTAATTGGCAGTAATTGGTATTATTCCAAATTATGCTTCTCCCTACCATACAAAAGTTGGGGATTTGATACAACTTAACTAGAAGAGAAACAAGAAGGCAGATAATAAATGTTAGTCTAGGCCAGTTTCCTAGAGCAACCATTCCTTTCCCCATACTCCAACCATTTGGTGTTTGTGTGACTTTCATAAACTGTTGGGTCATATATAGTTATCTTCTATGTAATGAAAGTGGGTTATATTAAAATGCTAAAACAAATTAAAAAAATAACAGTATCCTTGAGTAAATAATGGGTGGTATATATTTCATAGTTAATCATTAAGAAAATTAGTTGAGATTTAAGTAATATATATTTTATAGAGAGAGATCAAAAGCAGTAATTGTGTGACAGGTCAGAGGAAAAAGAAGGATGTCAAAAAAGAGGAAATCAACCTGAGGACTCAGGATTTCATAATGCCTTCCCCGGGTAACTTAACCAAATCGAGGTCAAAGTATAACATCCCAATTCAAGGGCATGTTTTAAATGTTTGGAAATGAGATAAAAGTAAAAATTTAATAACAATTTACTTGAAAAAAAAGTAAATACCTCTGGTCAGAGTTTGCATGTTCCTTTCGTTGGTCCCTCAGAGATGTAAAAGTTCTTGGATTGCTTTCAAGTTCATGCTTGCCCAGTAACATGTCATAGAAGTTATTATTAGCCAAGAAATAAGAACACGCCGATCCATTTTGTGCAATCCATTTTGTGCTCTAGAATATAAAGATTACCAACCATATGGACATATTGCCATAAATAATCTTGGGTAATAAAAATCATATTTTTTTCAACTTTTATACAAGTTATTTCAATTAAAAATCATTCAGAGGTTAATGGATCATCTGACATCAAGAAATGGCAACACATCAACTTCATTGATTATTACACTTAATTTATATTGCTATGTGATTTATCACTAACAACTATTGAATATCCCTAATATATAGTGAATTGAAACCTTATGCTACTGAATAATTATTTGATGTTAACAAAGAACAGATTATATTCAGATCTTGTGCAATTTATAGTACATGTGATTTTTATTAGTGCTTGGCTCATTGCTTCCAAAACTCTTCCAAATTTTTTTATTAAAATTGTTCTGAATTGAGTTTAGTGAGCAAGATGAGTTCTCATTTTATTATCAAAGTTTCCAGCACATAATAATAAAAATCTGTGATGTAATTGTATAAATATCTCCATTGCCTGGCAGTGAGAAAGAACATACAAATAAGATAAATAATTATCAACTGAAATGCACTCCAAAAAATTATCACAATGTTTTTCTTTTATCAGTTCTAAATCCATTATTTTTTTTCACCAAAGGTAATAGAACAATTCTACCTATTTGAACACAGATATACTTTTTATCACATTCATATTTTTTAATATTACTGAGAAGTTATTGGATGGACATGTTAGATATGTTAGGAAAAACAATTCATAATAATTAGAGGTTTTTCAACATATCTAACTTTTCAGAAATTACATTACTAATTAGCAGTCACAGACCTTTAATGTAAAAGATGTTTATCCAAGAAATACATGAAACATATGAGTGCTTTAAAAACTCAAACATTTCTGAAAAATTTTGGATGAAAACAATTATCTGCCTAATCACTATTTTTCTCCATTTCTGGCTTTCAGCAGCAAAAACCCTTTGTTTTTCTGAATTCTTCTGGTAGTTATTCCTTCATTTCTGAATCATTAGTTCATATTGATGCTCTTGATTTATTGACTGTAGACATTGTTTGTTGACTTTCTGATAGGAGATAGGAGAATTTAGCTCACGCCACATTTTTCCTGCTCTTTCCCTCCTAATAGTGACTTCACTGCTTACAGATGCTTCCCTGATTACTGTAGCAAGTTTAAATAATAAATTTAAACCAACTACTCTTGATCCATTAATCACAGCACCACTTTACTTCTTGCCTCGTAGAATGAGGAACTTATTACTCCTACCCTTCTCTCCACTCTCTTGCCCCTTCCACATGTGATGTCAGCCATGTATTTACTTTCTTTATATCATCAACATTGATAATATTTATGTTCTATTGTATCCAGTTAATCTCTGATATGGATTGATTAGTGGAATCTAACAACAAAAAATTTTCCAAATTGGCACTTACCTTAATTACATTCTCAAATTTTCCAAATTTTCCATCATAATTTAGATCACACCCTTTTCTCAGAGAGATGACTCTCCCAGATAATTTTATGAACTTCTCTCATTCTGGTTTTCTGGCCCAAGCCTAATGACCATCTAAGAGTCACTTTATTATTACTTTGGGCTGGAGCTACTGTTTCCTGAATCCCATATCTTTCTCTTCCATATTCTGCTAAAGGTCATTCTCAAAATCTCCAAAGACATGCTAGAAAGTATATCTGAGAATTACTTTATTGTACTCTTATATTTGAAATTTTTAATATATTTATTTATTTTGAGAGAGAGAGAGAGGAGAGAGAGAGAGAGAGAGAGACTGTATGAGCAGGGGAGGAGGCAGAGAGAGAGAATCCAAGCAAGCTAGGCATTGTCAGCATGGAGCCTGATACATCCTTGAACTCACATGGACTTGAACCTACGAACTGTGAGATCATGACCTGAGCCAAAGAGAAGAGTTGAATATTTAACCAACCAGCCACCTCTACTCTCATATTTGATTAATAGTTTGGCTGGGTATAGAATTCTAGGCTGGAAATAATTTTCTCAGAATTTAAAGGCCCCGTTGCATTGTCAGTTAACAATCAGTACTACTCTTCAGACTGATATCACCTGAGTTTTGTTTCCTTCAAAATTGTCTGCATTTTCTCTTACAAAAGCATAAAGAACATTGTTTTATATTACTTGTATTCTTCACTTTTTAAATTTTTTCAATAGTTTGAGATTGCAATGATGCTGTAGGTCTCTTAACTTTTCTGTCAATATTTCTAGTCTGTCCTACACTCTGGAAGTTTACCTCAATTTTTTCCCAACTTCACTTTTATCTTGCTAATTTTTTTT
>CM053567.1:23073686-23136702 GCA_028646485.1 Cryptoprocta ferox
GGATAGAAGGAACTTACTTAAATATCATAAAAGCCATTTATGAAAAGCCCACAGCTAATATAATCCTCAATGGGGAAAAACTGAGAGCTTTCCCCCTGAGGTCAGCAACACGACAGGGATGTCCACTCTCACCACTGTTGTTTAACATAGTACTGGAAGTCCTAGCATCAGGCAACAAAAGGATATAAACGGCATCAAAATTGGCAAAGATGAAGTCAAATTTTCACTTTTTGCAGATGACACGACACTTTACATGGAAGACCCAACAGACTCCACCAGAAGCCTACTAGAACTGATCTATGAATTCAGCAAAGCCGCTTGGTACAAAATCAACGTACAGAATTCAGTTGCATTTTTATACACCAATAATGAAGCAACAGAAAGAGAAATCAAGAAACTGATCCCATTCAGAATTGCACAAAAAAACATAAAATACCTAGAAATAAAACTAACCAAAGATGTAAAAGATCTGTACGATGAAAACTTATGAAGGAAATTGAAGAAGACACAAAGAAATGGAAAAACATTCCATGCTCATGGATTGGAAGGATAAACGTTGTTAAAATGTCATTATTACCCAAAGCAATCTACACATGCAATGCAATCCCAATCAAAATTGCACCAGCATTCTTCTCAAAGCTCGAACACACTATCCTAAAATTCGTATGGAACCACAAAAAACCCCAAATAGCCAAGGTAATATTGAAGAAGAAAACCAAAATGGGAGGCATCACAATCCCAGAATTTAGCCTCTACTACAAAGCTGTCATCATCAAGACACTATAGTATTGACACAAAAACACATAGACCAATGGAATAGAATAGAGAACCCAGAATTGCACCCACAAATGTATGGCCAATTAATCTTTGACAAAGCAGGAAAGAGTATCCAATGCAAAAAAGACAGTCTCTTTAACAGATGGTGCTGGGAGAACTGGGCAGCAACATGCAGAAAAATGACACTAGACCACTTTCTTACACCATACAAAAAAATAAACTCAAAATGGATGAAGGACCTGAATGTGAGACAGGAAACCATCAAAACCCTAGAGGAGAAAGCAGGAAACAGCCTCCTTGACCTCAACCACAGCAATTTCCTACTCAACACATCCCCAAAGGCAAGAGAATCAAAAGCAAAAATGAACTATCGGGACCTCATCAAGATAAAAAACTTCTGCACTGCAAAGGAAACAATCAAAAAAACTAATAGGTAACTGAGGAATGGGAAAAGATAGTTGCAAATGACATATCGAATAAAGGCCTAGTATCCAAAATCTACAAGGAACTCACCAAACTCCACACGTGAAAAACAAATAATCCAGTGATGAAATGGGCAGAAGACATAGACATGAATAGACGCTTCTCCATAGAGGACATCCGGATGGCCAACAAACACATGAAATGATGCTCAGCGTCCTTCATCATCAGGGAAATACAAATCGAAACCACACTGAGATACCACCTCACTCCAGTCAGAGTGGCTAAAATGAACAAATCAGGAGACTATAGATGCTCGCAAAGATGTGGAGAAACGGGCACCCTCCTACACTGTTGGTGGGAATGTAAACTGGTGCAGCCGCTCTGGAAAACAGTGTGGAAGTTCCTCAGAAAATTAAAAATAGAACTCCACTATGACCCAGCAATAGCACTGCTGGGGATTTACCCAAGGGATACAGAAATGCTGATGCGTAGGGGCACATGTACCCCAATGTTCATAGCAGCACTTTCAACAATAGCCAAATCATGGAAAGAGCCTAAATGTCCATCAACTAATGAATGGATCAAGAAGATGTGGTTTATATATACAATGGAATACTACATACATGGCAATGAGAAAGAATGAAATCTGGCCATTCGTGGTAACGTGGATGGACTTTGAGGGTGTCATGTTAAGTGAAATAAGTCAGGCAGAGAAGGACAGATACCGTATGTTTTCACTCATAAGTGGAACAGGAGAAACTTAACAGAGGACCATGGGGGAGGGAAAGAGGGAAAAATAGGGAGAGGGAGGGAGGCAAATCATGAATACTGATTCATATATTGAATCAGGAGGAATACTCCCTCTCTTGAATACTGAAAACAAACTGAGGGCTGAAGGGGGAGGGGTAAAGGGGAAGGGGTGTGATGGGCATGGTGGAGGGCACTCGTGGGGATGAGCACTGGGTGTTTTATGGAAACCAACTTGACAATAAACTGTAAAAAAAAAAAAAAAGAATTGGACACTTAACTAACTGAGCCACCCAGGCGCCCCTATTTACTTTTTCTTTATAGCACTTTGTGCTTTCTAAAATAATCTTGTTTTCAGTCTCCCCTCAGCAGAAGAAAGCTTCATGTTTGGTTGTTTTATCTTTATTTTCACATATCTAATATTTTGTGTCCTGCTCATGTATCTGCATTTTATCAGCATCTAGCCCCATTATCTATATTAACGAGTGGATCATGCTCTCTCGATCTTTTAAAAAAATCCTAGGCAGAACATACATAGTTTTAAAGCCAGAAAGATCTTTGGAGGAATTCTGGGTCTCTACTTTTTTTGTAATCTTCCATGAGTTAGCTTTAGTTGTCTAATCAACAAAATGAAAAATTATATTTGCTCTGGAAAGGATTATTTGAAGAAATTATACGACTGTTTCCTTAGAAAATCAGTAGGTGCTTAATAAGTTTAAATCATCTTCCCGGGGCACCTGAGTGGCTCAGTCGGTTGAGTGTCCGACTTCGGCTCAGTTCATGATCTTGTGGTTCACGAGAGCCCCCATATCGGGCTCTGTGCTGACAGCTCAAAGCCTGAATTGTGCTTTGAATTCTGTGTCTCCTTCTCTCTGCACCTCTCCCCCACTTGTCCTCTATCTCTCTCTCTCAAAAATAAATAAACATTAAAGATTTAAAAAAATAATTAAAAAATAAATCATCTTCCCTATCAGCCCTTATCCATTCTCAAATTACTGATAGAATACCTACTATCTGCCCTTAGACTTTCAGGTCTCCGTGAGTGACCCTAGTGCCAGAATCTTACAACCCCCAATAAAAACTTTTCCACTTTGAATCAACATTAATGTTAGGAGGTTTTACTTTATGTTAATAGGAAATTTGCCCTCTATTACCTTTACAGATTCTTCCGTATGTCAGTCTTGTGACAATACTTTGTTTCTTCTAAGTCTTCTTGCCCCAGCTTAAATATTCCCAATTATAATAAGCGTTCCCCCCATATGACACAGCCGCTATTATCTGGGTGAATTGCTGTTTGTCATTTTTCCATGTAGTGCTTATTGCCTAGAAGTTCACAAAATTCCCCATGTGTTTTCACACTGGGGCATACTGGAACAAGACTGTCATCTCCTGAATTTATTTTGCTCGTCATCACATTAACTTTTATTTTTTCAAGTGGCATCATATGAAGTCTCATGTTGGGAGTCTTCTAAATCTTCCCACATATGTTTCTGTTAAATAATGTCATCTTCATGTTGTACTTTTACAGATGACTTTTTGTGCTTTAATTCAAGATTTACAATTTCCTTAATGCGTTTCAGGCAAAAAGATTTTAGCGATACCCATTCCTATCTAATTTTCTGTGATTTTGAACGGGCAACGAGTGTAATAGTGGAGAACATTCTCAGCTTTTCCCCCAGAACTTGAATAATGTTGAATGCTAACCATTATATAATGCATGTTTGCGTTCATCTCTGCTCACAAAAATGAAGTTTTGAAAATATTGACATCTGGGCTTTATGCGTGTGTGCTTGTACCATCTGGTGGGTGTTATTTCCTTCTGGAATCAAAGAATTACATAGTCTTCTAGGAAGGCAAGTTTGGAATACATAGCCATAAATATAGAACAAAATGAAAAGAACAAATTGGTCAGTAGGTTTCAAATCTGTATTTATTAATAAGCAACTAATAAATGTAAACATCTGGAATGTATAACCACTGAAACAAATTTAAATCTAATTCTTAAATATATCCTCATTTTATTTTCATTAAAATTGGTATTTTTGTGCTACAAATAGTTGCATTTTATGTTCATATTACAGATTCAGAATATTCATTTAGTGGGATAGTTTTATGTTTCAAATAGATTATTTTCATTCAGTGTCTTAAAAAGCAGCAATTGCTCTAAGATGTTTGATAAATATGTATTTTTTTATGTTTACTAAACTTGTATCTTTTTTTCTTTCCAAGTTCTTATTTACATTCTAGTTAGTTAACATAGAGTGTAATATTAGTTTCAGGTGAAGAATTTAGTGATTCATCACTTATACAATACCTGGTGCTCACTACAAAAAGTGCCCTCCTTAATGCCCATCACCTATTTCAGCCATACCACACCCACCTCTGCTCCAGTACCCATCAGTTTGTTCTCTATAGTTGAATCTGTTTCTTGGTTTCTTTCTCTTTTTCCCCCCTTACGTTATTTGCTTTGTTTCTTAAATTCCACATATGAGTGAAATCATTTGGTATCTGTCTTTCTCTGACTGACTTCACTTAGCATAAATACTCACCCATATTGCTGCAAATGGCAAGATTTCATTCATTTTTATGGCTGGGTAATATGCTACCTATATTACTTTATTAATCAGCCAATGGACATTTGGGCTCTTTCCATAATCTGGCTATTGTTGATAACGCTTCTATGAACATTGGAGTGCATGTATCTCTTCAAATTAGTATTTTTATATCCTTTGGGTAAATACTTAGTAATGCAATTGCTGGATCATAGGGTAGTTCTATTTTTAACTTTTTGAGGAACCTCCACACTGTTTTCCAGAGTGGCTGCACCAGTTTGCATTCCTACCAACAGTGGAGGAGGGTTCCCCTTTCTCTGCATCCTTGCCAACACCTACTGTTTTCTGTGTTGTTACTTTTGGCCATTCTGACAGGTGTGAGGTGATATCTCATGTAGTCTTGATTTGTATTTCCCTGATGATGGGTGATGCTGAGCCTCTTTTCATGTATCTGTTGGCCATCTGTATGATTTTCTTGGAGAAATGTCTGTTCATGTCTTCTGCTCATTTTTGATAGGATTATTTGTTTTTTGCATGTTGCATTATATCAGTTCTTTATATTTTGAATACTACCCTTTTATTGGGTATGTCAGTTTCAAATATCCTCTCCTATTCCATAGGTTGCCTTTTACTTTTGTTGATTGTTTCCTTTGCTGTGCAAAAGCTTTTTATTTTGATATAGCCCCAATTGTTTATTTTTGCTTTTATTTCCCTTGCCTCAGGAGACATATCTAGTAAGAAGTTGCTATGGCCACTATTAGAGAGGTTATTGGCTATGTGCTCCTCTAGGATTTTAATGGTTTCCTGTCTCACATTTAGGTTGATAAGCATTTTTTGAGGAACATTGTGTCAGTTTTTAACTGAATCAAATTTTATATTGATAGTATCTCTAGGGATGGAACTCAACTTTAAAACGTTTCCATGGTTTTCATTATCCCTCCACCCTGAAGCAGTCATATATGAGGATTTAAAATATATTCACCTCAAGTTTATTGGAAAACTATGAAAAATAAATTCATTAAGTTATGGTGTATGGTGGACACCTGCTGTTTTTGGTCACTTATTACACATTTCATCAGTTTCAGATATAACAGCTTGATTTTCCTTTGGTGAACTTCATCTACCTCAGTTATCAGTCCATGTGGTTTCATTGGGACCAAACCCGTGCCATATGCAGAGTGTGGGAAGGTGACACACACCTGGCCAAAGAGTCTGTCCCATCCTCTTAGCCATCAGGTGTAAGGAATGACCTTTGATAGAAGTTAGAAAAATTAGCATCATTCCTACAACTTTTGCTGAAAAAGGGAGAGAAGATCCATGCGTTTACTGAGATTACCAAGCAAGTAGGATACAAGTGCAGGCATGTTGGAGAGTATTTTTGAAATCACTTGGAAATTACACCTAAATGTGAAAGACCACATGCAGAAAAATGCAATTGAGAGAGAGAGATTTCTAAATGTATTGTTTCATCATTTGGATCTTGCTGTACCTGAAAATCAATTTCTGGACTCTTCAGTTGTGTGAGCCAATAAACGTCTTTTTCCTCCCTTTAAACCATTTTTAAATTGAGATTCTGCCCTTTTGCAATGGAAAGGTATTGGTTAAAACACATTGTAGCTCACCTTCACAGTTTTCCCCATGCTCTGGTTCCACACTGGACAAGCCTTTTCAGGGCAGACAACTGGATTGCCATGAGAGTTATGTGTAGCTTCCAATATTCCCCCACCAGCCACAAAAAAATATAGTTGCGATGTATCAAGACACATGCCAATTTAACTACATTAAATTATTGCAATAACAATTAGAGAAAGCCATAGTCCTCATGAGCAGGAGACAAAAGAAGTAATCTGGAAAGAATCTTTCAGCTAAAACAGCGGTCAGAAAACTATGGTCCATGAACAAATCTAGCCCACCACCTGTTTTTGTAAATAGATTTATTAGAACACAGCCTTTCCCTCCCCTATGGACTGTTTTTGTGTCACAATGGCTGATTCGAGTAGTAAAGACCAAGTCACTATTATCTGCAAAGCCTTCAATATTTACTATCAGGCCTTTTACAGAAAAAGTTTGTAGATACCACTACTAGAGGATCACCAGGTGCACTGAAAAAGGATCACATGTGGCCTTTATGAGCTTATAAGTAGCATTTGTCTGATCTCTGGAGCCCAGAGTCCAAAACTATGCTGAAATTGCCAGTATGAAGCTCAATGGCCAGTTATCTGCATTTGTATTTTAATAATCACATCAAAATAAGTTAGTTATAAAGCTCAGGGGATGGAAAGGTTTTGCTAATATTTCAGGATATAAAAAAGTAATGATGTATGTTGTTTCAACAATAGAATCCAGATCATTAAATAACCCATATTCTAAAACCTGAGTTCTTATGGTGTCCATATCTGTCATACGAACATTCGGTGCCAGCCATTTCTAATGGTTTTTTATGAATCTCAAAAGAAAAAAAATAATTTACGTGAGACTGTGTTGGGGTTTTACGTACAGTTATGCAGTGTAGAACTTCCTACATTTTTAGTATGCAGGGGGAAGACAAGACTGAAAATAACTTATGATATAAAGGTATCTAGAAATTTCGATCACAGCATCTCAGCCCAGGGCTTAATTCATCTGGCTTCTGTGCTTTTGCCAGTACATCTGTCTATGGTTGCAAAAGTACATCAAGATTTTAGCACACTATATTTACAGAACATAAAACAGACATGACCATGAAAATCTACATGTGGTTGTTTTCCTCTGTGACTTTTATCCTTTCTCCGCTTATGGAAATCTAACAAAAAGGACAACGTAAGGGCCCTCCAAAAAATAACCCAGGAAACATCCATTATGAAATTTTCTGCTGCCAACACTTGGGGAGGAAAAAAAGAAACATCTTCCTCAGATTTCCAGTCCATAGATGAGGAGTCTTCAGCTTTTAATGTCTATAATAATTACTGGGTTCTATGTCCATTTTCAGGTACCTCCCCCTGCAAAGATTCTGTTTCAGTGGGCCAAGATGGGACTTAGCTATCTGTATTCTAACAAGCATACTAAAACAATTCAGACATAGGCACTGGAGGGCCTCTGTTTTGAAAAACTACTGCATAAACGTCCCTACTTCCAAAGTAATGCATTTTCCTATCTGGTGGTATTAGTTAATATTTGCTGTTTAACAACAAAACACAAAATTTCAGTGGCAAAGAATAAGCAGGCAGCTATTGTTTGGCTGAAATCAACTGGGTATCTCTACGTAGCTCTGTGTATAAAGGCTGGACTTGCTTGTATGTCGGGGGTGGGCTGACCAATCTGCTTGTCTAGACAGGCTTCAGCTGATATGACTGAGGCACGTCTCATCCTCCAGCAGACTAGCTCAGACCTGTCTCCATGGTGATGCTGAGATGCTGAGGAACAAGTAGAAGCCGGGTAGGTCTCTAGAAGCCTAGACTCAGGACAGACTTGCTGCCACTTTCACCTAAATTGTATAGACCAAGCAAGTGACATACATAGTCAAACTCAGAATTACAGGCAGGAAAAATCTTTTCTGACATTTTAGTTGGAAGAACTGCAAAGTAACCTGACAAAGGGTATGGGTACAGAGAGAGGTGGAAAATTGAGGCCATTATTGCAATCAGCCTCTAAAACATACAGAAAAACCTCTGGACTGAAAGTGAATAGCGAGTCATGAATTTATTTGTGGGGGCCACAGGTTTGTGGATATGCTGATTCAAGGCCATTTCTAGAATTTACATACAATGGAAATGGCACAGTATAATCTCTTCCTATCAAGCTGCTTATCTGCTGCCTACGCTGTCTTTTCTTCTGCTATCCAGTGAAGTATGTATAAGCTGCCGTGCAAGTTCACACTGAGTATAAATACAACTTTGAGGTTGTATTAACATAATATAGTGCTATGTATCAGACACAATTGAGTTCATGAAGCCATCCGATGAATCCAAGCAAATTAGAGTTTTATATGAAATGATTAGGCTCTCAAATAATAATTATGAACATTTTTAAGAATCATCCATTTCAAAATCAATGATTTATTACTTTGAAAAATCTTAAGATTTCACATTTTAGAATGCATGATATCCTGGGATGCCATGCGCTCAGGCTCAAAGCTATGATAAAATATATTTTTGAGTATGAAAGAACATACATTTTCAAAGGAGGGTGTAAAATGGTAACAATGCAGTATTTTAGAATTTTTCTTGAATTCTTTTTATATTGTGGATAGATAGTAACTGTGGTTCATCCTTACCTGTTAAACTATATTATCTCAAGACCTAATAATTGTATTCATTCTATATTACATGCATGCTGAAATAATAAGACTGGCTTTCTTTAAACATTTCCTGAAATTGATATATCTAAATTCAGTCTGGTTTTTGTTTTTGTTTTAATTAATGTGGATTAACAGAATTTTGCATTATAAAAATATCAATATATCTTTATTTTAATGAATTACTCCAGTACTCTGAAAATTCAAGCTTCTGTGTACATAACATGTAAATATTTAATAGAAATCATTTTGACACATACATAAATCAGTGCTGGGAGAATCACTTTTCTCAAAGTAAATACAGAGAATGAAAAGATAAATTCCTAGTCTTGTGCCTGGTCCAGTCGTGGGAGAACATGAGGACCTCGTTATAATAAATAGACAACTCTTTCTTGTAAACTCACATGATCTCAGACATTTATAAAAATAGAAATTACTGATGATAAATACTCTTGAGCTGGAATGCCACAGGAGATGTCCTGCTTAGGATTTCTTTTTTTCCAAAGTCCTTACTAAGTCCTAATAATCAAGGAGTTTCTAAGAAAAAAATGTGAGAAGGCACACTAAAAATCAAAGTTCTCATTTTAAGACCTTGTTCATCGATAATAAGAATGCAGTGCCCTTATGTCAATGTCATTTTTGTTTCCTGGATGGAGTTTTACCAGCCTTTCAAAAATGCCAAGGGCACCCCGTCCCTCAAGGATCCAACGAATTTGTTGATTTGATGTTATGGACTCAGTGCCATCAAAAATGAAGTGAACAATGTAAGAAGGCCCCTGCTCATTTGGAGCTATTTCGTAATGAAACTAAGGCAGGTTCCTAAACCAAAAATACCAACCACAAACTGCCTATCAAATCATCATCTTTCTATATTTCTTATGATTTTGAAAAGCTTCACATTGTTGTTGTTTTGAAAAGTTACTTTAAAAATGTAATAGCTGCTCCAGGACCTGTCCTTGAAACTTTTTATGCAATTACAGTTGATACTTAAATTAATATGGTGGTATATGATAGAGTCCAGATTAGAAGGGAGCAGTTTCCAAAGAGGGGATGTGAGAACGGCAAAGAAAACTTGCATCCAGCTCTAACTAGAGACTCTCCAGCAAAAGGCACTTTTGCTATTCAGACAATAAAGGACTAAGTTTATGTGCCATTCCTACTGGGCACCCTTAATGTATACGTTCCGTGAGGAAAACTGGGCGGGTGTGCTTTTCCACTGGTTGAGTTACCAAGCAGTAAATGGAAAGTTCCATGAGGGCAGGAAATTTGCTTGTTCACTTTGGTATCACCAAGACCCAAAACCCTCCTGGAAAATAGTTTGTGCACAATACATAATGGAATGAATGAATTATGGATTTTAGATATTTTAAGTTCACTGTAGAATTGGTGATTTTATAACAAATGTAAAGTTCTCATTCATGCGTGTGCTGTAATTACGTCGTTACTGGTTTGAGACAAAGGTCTAAAGCATCCGTAATAGGACCTTTTAGAGATAGGGTTTACATTCAGTCTTGACAGCAGTGAACATTTACTCTTCATCCACCCACCATCACCAAGAAAAAACATTTTCAAATTGTTTATCCATTATTGATTAGAAGTAAAACAAATCAAAGCCATCTGACGAGTTTAATAACAATGTTGCCTGACATTCTCTACTGACTCAATGGATACTTGGGTCTGAATAATGACACTCAGTAAATATAAACATATCCTATAATTGATGCTTCATTAAAGCAATGTTAAGCACACATGGAGGGCTAAGGCTGCCCAGAGAAATTTCTCATAAATATGTAGGATAGGACAGAAGTCAATGCTTCTAAAAATCCCTGTATACTGCTAAACCATACCCCCCAAAAAGCAAATAGGAACCTCAAGAAAGCCATCCCCAGATGGGGCAGTTTTACTGGCCACCTCAAAATAAAAGCCCCACGCAGGTCACCTCTGCCTTCTATTCATCAGCCTGTGGTCCAGAATCCAGGAGTCCTTACCTGTAGCTCCTGAAGGACTCTGGTCTTCCATAACGTTAAGTGAGCCAAGGGCCAGGAAGACTCAGTAGACTTCCCTGGGATTCTCTCTCCACTCCACTTTCCCCCCTCTCCTTGGCCCCTATACAATGGAAGTTTTCTACCAACTTTTACTTCTCTGGGTGAGGAAGACAGTTAAACTCCTTTAAAAGATTTTACCTGTTTCTTCCTCTATTCTGTTTGTCCCTAAATAGCCTCAAGCCAGATACCTCCCATTAAAAAAAAAATTATAATTTTAATTGAGATTCTTAAAGCTCAAACTTGGGGAGCCTGGGTGGCTCAGTCATATAAGCATCTGCCTCTTGATTTCAGCTCAGGTCATGATCTCACAGTTAAGTTCGGAAGCTCAAGCCCTGTGATGGGCTCTGTACTGACACTTGGGATTCTGTCTCTCCTCCTCTGCTCCTCCTCCCGCCTCAAAATAAATATATAAACTTTAAAAAAAGATGTTTAAAACTCAAACTTAACATACCTTTGATTTTTATACCACTTTATTGAGGTATGATTGACAAAAGCTGTAGATATTTAATATGTACAACTTGCCGAGTTTAGAATTAGTGTGCATCATGAAACCATCACCACCATCTATGCTATATATTCACCACCTCCAAAGGTTTTCTCTTGCCTGCATTATTATTATTATTATTATTATTATCAAAAAGTAGAACCGTAGTTACCAGGGATTGGGGGTGGGGAATATGTAGATGAATTTGTCAAAGGATACAAAGTCTCCATTATGTAAGATAACTAAGTCCCGAGGCCTCCTGTAGGAGATCTGCCTATGGTTAACAACACTGTCATGTATACTTAAAAATTCAATAGAAAGGTAGCTCTTATATGAAGTATTCTTACCACACAAAAAATTAACGGTGATTTGTATTCTTTAGTACAGCTCTGTCAGGATTTTTAAGTGAACAAACTGCAATGAATAATACTAGACATGTTTGCTTAAAAAACACTAAGAAATGTTGGCCTGTGTTTATTCTTTTTTTTTTATTTGGTCTTTCCTTCAAGAAAAATGTGTACTAATTTAGACAGGGAATTTGATCCACAGAGGAAATACATAAGGATGCTGAGGGAGAAATGAGCCAGGCACTTGGATTAGCTTAGCAAAATCTAGAAAATCTGTAGTGTGGGAAAACTAACAAGCAAAGAAAAACACATGCTCTAAATATTTTACAAGTTTAAAAGCCAATTGTTGACTGTGAAGGACTCAGTCCTGGTAAATCTCCAGGCTTCTCTGCTTTCCATTTCTTCAGAACAAATTTAAAAAAAAAAACAAAACAAAACAAAAAAAGCATGAATTTAAAAACTGACATGATGTTATTTTTTTATAATCTAGTATCATAATCTTACTATACATATTATTAATAATGTACAGCTTCTATCACATATTTTACTATGCATCAAATTTGTCTAATATTATAAATTGAAGTGTTTACATTTTTCATTGTCATGAAAATATTTCCAGTGTTACAGATCTAATTCTTCACTTCTCTTGTCTGGATAGCAGACTGATCCTTTGGTTTTCCTTGAATGAAGAAAATTCTCTCTCTCTCTTTTTTTTAATGTTTATTTTTGAGATAGTGCAAGCGGGAGAGGGACAGAGAGTGAGGGAGACACAGAATCAAAGCAGGGTCTGTGCTGACAGCAGAGAGCACTATGCAGGGCTCGAACTCAGAACCAAACCCATGAGATCATGACCTGAGCCTAAGTCAAGAGGCAGACAGACGCTTAACTGACTGGGTCACCCAGGCACCCCAAAAATTCTCTTTATGTGTGAGAAAGGAAAAGAGCGAAGTCCTTCTGGGGTATTAAACTGTTCTATATCTTCTGTTTATGCTAGATCTTCCATTCTCTGCTCTTCTTCCTCAACTCAGTGTGGACTTCATGGAAACATACTTTACTTTCTGACTTCAGTTTCATTTGAATGGAGAATGCCAGCAAGAGAATAATAAAGGGAGGGAGGAGAATGGGGTCAGGGATTTAACCTCCTTTTCGCCTCCTTGGAGGGTCACCTTGGAGACTGGCAACTTCTTTCAATTAAAGAGGTCATAGTTAATGTCAGGACCCCTCTTTGCATACCCATCTCCATCTCTCTCTCTCTCTCTTTCTCTCTCTCTCTCTCTCTCTCTCTCTCCCTTCTCTTCCCTCCCTCCATCTCTTTCTCCCTCCTTCTCAATACCATAATGTTAATACCTTAATAGCCCTGGGATACTCACACGTTCTCTCTTAGTTCCCTTACTCCTCACTTACATCTTTGAAAGTAAACTACATGTGCCTCTTCCCTAGTTCTCGACCGCTGCTCCTCTTCTCCCTCTAACAATCAGGAAGAGCCATTTACTTATTGAAAAAGTAATCTACTTTCTCTGCCTGCAAGTCCTCCCTGCCCACCACTGCCCCACGAACCTACTATCTCTGAAGTTACTGGTTTGGGTTGGCATTCACAATCCTAGTCCTCTCAAAAGCCTTCCTTACACTACTTGTGCCATTCAAAGCCCTGGAGAACATTATTCATGCTTTCTTTCTCAAATATTTTTGGTTCACCTTCCACAGTATCACTTTCTTCTTCCATCTCCTTAAAAGCTTTTATCTGCTACTCCTAGCCTAAATGCTCTTGTTCTCCAAGTCTATGCCATCATTGCTCTAATTCTATATGATTTCAACAATAATTACAGTTTTAACTGCCACTTATATTCCGAGGCTTCCTAAATCTATAATTCCAGATCTTTTTGCTAATTCAAGGCCCATATATTCAATGGTTTCATTATCAGTTCTAATTTGATACCTTTGGATACCTCAAAACATAGATGTCTGTTTATTAACCCATCTTTATCTCCAGCCTATCTCTTCTCCTGAATCTTCTCACTGCAGTAGATATTAGAACCATGTCTCTGGGCACAGAAGACAAGAAGGCAAGAATAGAGGATTTTGGGGTGTGCCACCTAGACCCCCCTCCTTTAAGACCAAGGCATGCATTTCCCCAGTTGCTACAAGAATGTTGACAGCTTATTGATGAGTCCCTCTCCAGAAAGTGCCCTTAGGCACACAGGGAGCTCATTGGCCCAAAGTTATACCCTCTTCTGGGGGACAGTCCATATCCAGTGATTGTTAAATATGGAGGAACAAAGGCTCACCCCCCTGTCTCTGTTGGGGACAGCTGTGATGGCTCTCCCAGCCCCAGATCACCAGTAGCATCAGTGAAGTCCTCTACTGCAAGTACATGCTTTCCTCAATCTCTTACGAGTGTTATTCCTGAGAATACTCCCCAAAAATCTGCCTGCACAAAATCTTACCTCAATGTCTCTCTCCCAGGAGGCCCAACCTAAGAGAGCAGGAAGTCAGTGCCAGTCTTCATGACCCCATCTTCCTTATCTCCTTCCTGCAATGGGCCACAGTCTGAATTCTCTCTTCTGAATAATCACCCTTTCTTTGAATCTGCCTTAGTTTAGATCTCCATCATTTATTATCAGTATTACCACAGTTATCTGCTAACGGTCTGCCTGACTCCAGCTTTTCTTTCCTCCATCTTATCTCTACTTCGCTGCCATTAATGACCTTTGCAAATAAAAAATTCCATTACATCACTCTCCAGTTAAATGCCACCAGAGCCTTTCTAATGAATTTAACTGAATTTTTGTCGTCTACATCTGCAGCATCAAACCCTTTACTTCTTACCACCACTTCTACTACTACTACTATTGCTACTGCTGTGGCTTCTACTATCACCACTCACACATACACACTCACTCACTTGGAATTTCAAAAAAGTCTTGTAGCTCTGTTTCTACGAATAGTTTATGCTCGTTTGTGCTTTGCTGTCTTTGAAAATGCTTGTTCTACCTGGACTGTCTCCTTTGGTATATTCTGTCCTTCACCTATGTTTTCTCTAGCTCTGAAACTCTAATATGTGGCTCCTGTTAAAATGTAGATTTTGATTCAGTAGATCAGAGGCTACAAAGATGGTGCCTAGTCAGGGCCCTGTATCTGGAACAGCAAGGTCTGAGTTAACTCTTACTCCTTTGCAGACATGCAGACCTATTGTTACTCGTGGTGACATCTGAGTAGGAGCCATTACTCTGATATAAAGCGTTACTTTCTCCTGTAGTCTACTTACAGGGACTTTCCTCAGCCACAGGAGAATATGTCAAGGATCTGTGAGGTACCTCTTTGTTGCTGGTCATAACTATTCTTTCTGGTGGCAACCCCACTGGTTTTTAATTATTTTACGATGACAGTGTTCTCTAAAAGATCGCCATATCTACCAGTGTCACCAACACAGTGTCACCAGTAACAAATAAAAGCAAATCATATGCAAGCAAAAAAAAAAAAAAACCCAAAATTAATTATTAATTTAAAATGTCCCAAGCTAGTTAGAGGGATAGAGCTGCAACCTGTTATTAAAGTTAAACTAACATCAAAAGTGAGCAGACACGGGATACCATACCATGTCTCTTCCAGCAATGAGTGACCATTTCCTTAAAAATGTTTTGTCTTATTAATATGACATCAGCAAGGTACTAGATTAATGCTGTCATTCATGGAAATTAATGAAGTCCGAATTACAGATTTAAGCTCCTTTAATACAGTTCCAATAACACTCATATATTTCATTTTATTAAAACCAGCATATATTTGCTGGTGAGGTTTTTGCAGTGAGTATCCAAGGAAAAGGTAGAAAAAGGATCACAAAAAGACTAAACTAGTAAAATAAATCAAATTTATAATAATAATCAAAGAAATTATGATTAAAAATTATTATTATCAAAATACTAGGAATAAAAAGTAGTCATGGCAAAAGAAATAATTCAACGGAAATATATGGCAATTCTGATTCTGTAATGCATTTGAAAACATATACCCCAAATACGTAGAGTCACCCTGAGACTTGGATAAATTCATTTTCATACTTCGAGATTTTAGGATACCATTGTCAGAAATGTATAGGTCAAGCAAATAAAACAAATCAAGATTATTGAATTGATTTTAGTATCTTTGGGCCACATCTTGCTAACTCCCCCTCTTCTATTTTTAACACTACTATGGTAGTGGCAATTGGCTGGTGTAATGGTAGACTCCTCCGAGTCCCCTACAGGGAATCTGTCTGTTAGTCGTGGACCTAAAGAGATTTGTCGCTGGTTGTTTTGAAACAAAACCATCTGTAATTTTAGTGGGGGCCCAGCTGGATGCATTTGGCTTTCAGCCAATTAATATAGCCATTAAATTTTTTTCCAGTTCATCTTTGTGGGACTCATTCCTTGAATTTGGCTAAACTTTGACTTTTTTTTTTTTTTTTTAATGCCAAAGCCTTCCCTTTTGGGGGCAGCCCTGAATAATTGCTTTAAATTTGGAATGGTCAGAGAAGATTGCTTCCCAAATGAGGGCTTCCTCTGCTTTCTGAGTGGGGCTCGGGCTCAGAGGCCGCAACTAAAAGAGGCCTTTTGTCCTGAGTCTTTTCTCTGTCAAGTTAGGAAATAAGTGAGAAGCACCCTTCCTGCAGGATACCCCTGGTGCCTGCCCTGTTACTCTCATCCACTCTCTTGTACGGTTCTTAGACACACCCTTGTCAGGTGCACAGTGCAGGCGCACCTTCATGTGGAGGAGTTCTTCTTTCTGTTTACACCACCTGTTACATCTGAATCATCTGTTTACACCACCTGTTACTTCTGAATCATCAGTCATTCTACGTCTCAAGGATTATCAACGTGAAAGGGAACTCTGTGAAGCTGCTCAACTCCTAAAATTGTCATTCTCTCACCTGGACATTGTGTGATGGTTTAAGTAGTAGATGAGTGCCTGGTCTACTGGAACCATCTATTATATACCAACCCACAATGGGACGCCTATTTTCTTATTTATCTAGTTATATCTAGTTATATCCTCTTTGGCACTCTGGACTCCTGCCTTGACAGGTAGAGTTTACTTATTATTATAAATTTGCCACCCTCCCTCCCAATATCCTTTAAGCCCCCTTAAATTGAATTATTTAGAGCTAATGTCCTTCTCTGCCACCAACTTAGAAAACCTCTATATAGGCAAGCACACAGATACACAGCCATGCACACACCTTACACAAATGTAACTAGTCTTTGTATGTGCACAGCACATAGCACGTACAACAAAAATATTTTTATAGCTCCTCTGAACTGAGGGGGAAATTATTGTTTATTCCCATAAGTAGAAATATTTCCCCCTGAGTGCTTCCTTCCATTGGCAGAGGGAAATCATATATCAGAATTAGCGAGTGGGCATTTATACGTCAGGCAAGTTCTGTCTGGAAATTCAGATGTGCCGTGCTTACCTTTTACCCAATTTAAAAATCAAGGTCACTTAAGCCACTTTTGTTGATGAACGTGTTTATTGACTATGTTAGGACAGGAAAAAATACTCCTATTTTCTGATTCTGTAATCCTAAAACAGTCAGTTAAACTTTTCTCAGAATCAATTCTATTTGCAAAAAGGAGCTAAAGATTTTGTTCTCTAATGTTGCTTAGCAATGGGATTTATTAACGCACTGGTGTTGAAGTCAGACACATGGTTTTAAGTCTTAATTTTGTCATTAACTAGTTAGATCGCGTCAATTAAGTTATTTCCTCCCTCTGACCCTCAGTTACCATTCAATCAATAAAATGTGTATATATATACATTTTATACATTAGACACATATATGCGTGTGTGTATATATATATATACACACACACACATACACACATACACACACACACACACACAGAAATAAAAGTATAATAGCCTTTTTTATTTTTCATTTCACAGTCTGTATCCTTTTGAGAAGAAATTTATGAAATCATTCTGATATACAAAAGGCATAAATAATGATTCCATCAACAACTGTATGTTCAATACCCATGTTAGAAACACAGTTGAGGCCTTCTGTGAACCTTCCCCAAATTACATTCCCCAACCTCTGCCATAGTTACCTTTATCATGGATTTACTTTTTATTATTCCCAAGCATTTCTCTGTCCTTTACTACATTTGTATGTATCCTAACCCATCACTTCCTGTGAATCATAGCATACTGGTAAATTCCTTGACAGTTTGCTGTTTCCCTCTTAACGTAATGTTTGTGAGACTCATCCAAGAGTATATATTCACTCTCACTGACTCATTTTTTACTGATGTTTGTATTACTTTTGGTGGACATACCACAATTTATGTACTCATTCCCCTCTTGATAACATTTCACTCCGGTTATTTGCTGGTTTCCTAGTGAAACTATGATCACTGTTGTACAAGTTTCCTTAATTGGTTGTATATATCTTTAGGAATGGTATTGCTGGGACATAAATCATACATATCTCAAATCTCCCAGATTGTGACCAACTGCTCTCCAGCATGATTAAAACTATTTATATTTCCTCATCAGTGAAAAGAAATCTACTTGCTCCATCTTCTCACTGAAACATTTGTTATTGTTGGGCTTTTTAGCTTTTTTGCAGTCTGAGGGCCGAGGAATGGCATCTCTCTGTGACTAGTTTGCATTTCACTCATTTCTAGTGAGGCTGAGAATTTTTTCGAGTGTTTATTAGCCATCTGTATTTCCTGTTCTGTGAATCACTTTTTCGGATCCTTTCCTATTTTTCTACTTCGTTGTTTTCTTTTTGCTTTTGATTTGTAGTTCCAAAAATCTATGTTGAATACTAATCTTTGGTAATTTTTTGCATTCCAACTATTTTCCCCAAACTGCCCCGTTTTTTTTTTTTTCATTTTCTGTTGTGTCTTTTGCTACCCAGACATTTTTAGTTTTAACCTTTCCTTTAGCATTTTTACTTCATTTGTCTTGTTTAAGAAACCCTTCTCCTCACCTCAAATTTTCATAAATAGTCTACTTTCTTTTATTCTAAATAATTTAAAACTTTTTGTTCGTTAATTGTTTCCTTCCTTCCTTCCTTCCTTCCTTCCTTCCTTCCTTTATTTTTTGGGCGGCAGGTATTTGTAATGCCAACCTTGTCACCTACAAAATCTCTATATATGTCAGAGCCAGTTCATAGGATTCTTGTTTCTTTACTATTGGCCTATTTGTCTCTGCTTTTGTATAATACTGTCTTATTCAATAAAACTTTATAAGCCTTGTTATCATAGGACAAAAGCACCCACTAGGTTTTTCTTTTTTAAAAGTATTCTATTTCCTTTGAGCTCTTTGACCTTTTTAAATGTATTTTTAGAGTCATCCTGATAATCAAACCTCTATCAAGATTTCTGTTAGAGTTGCAGTAACTGTATCGAGAAAATGGTAAAGAATTGACATTGATATTAACTTGGTTATTTTTATCCCTGAACATAGAATAGCTCAGTTAATTTTTCAGTTCTTTATATATGTTTATTTTCTTCAGTATCTTTTAGTAAAATATTATTCTGTTCTCCAGATAGTTTCTCCGATCTTATGATTGATTTTTTCCTAGGTACTTTATATTTCTGTTGCTACTGTCAATCATATATTCTGAAGTTTATGTTTTCAAAGGTTTTTTTTTCTTGGATGTAGTAAATTATTTTTGTAGATTGTATATCTAGCAGATTTTATACATGAGTAAATATATATCACTGATTTAGGTTTCATTTTTAAAATTTCCAATATGGGAGGTGCCTGGCTGACTTAGTTGGTTCAGCGTCTGACTCTTGGTTTCAGATCAGGTCATGATTTCACGGTTCATGAGATGGAGCCCCCCATAAGCCCTGACAGTGCAGAGCCTGCTCGAGATTCTCTCTCCCCCTCTCTGTTCCTCACCTGCTCATGCTTTCTCTCTCTCTCTTTCAAAATAAATAAACATTTCCATGAATTTTCAATATTATTTGTACATTCCCTTTGTCTTTTTCTTTGGAAACCTCTTCCAAATTTGACTACTCTATGGATCTCTTTAAACAGTCCATTTTGGATTAAACAGATTAGCTTTGTTAATCCTATTGTAGCTTTTTCTGTTTCATTAATTTCACATTCATTTGTTATTATTACCTTTTTCTACAATTTCAGTTCTATTTTCTTTCTTCTGTAATTTCTTGACTTGGATTTTTATTTCACTAATTTCTAGATAACCTTTATTTCTAATATTTGCATTTATGGACATGTGTTTTTCTAAGTATTACTACCTTTAATGTGATAAAAACCAAACTCAGCCAACTAAATTTGAAGATCTAATTGGCTTTATTAAGTGATTCATGAATCTGGCAGCATCCAGTCTAACACGTAGAGGGGAGCTTTGAGAAGGAGGGTGGGGCAAGCAGTTATTAACAAAGGGAAAGAAAGGACTGTTTTAGGCAAGGTTACTTTCCCTTATTAGGGGGAAGGACAGAGGGTGTTCTCAGGTAGATTGCCTCATCTTCCTTGGGGTTGTAGAGGACCCAAGTGAAGGATTACCTCTTTGCTACTGACCAGAAAAATCCAGAATCACTGGCTTAAAATTCCACTCCAGGAGAGGCTGAAACTTGCTGTCCTGGGGCAGGTGACTCTGCCTTGGAACTGTGGTTTTCTTTCTAACATAATGCAATCATTTGCTATTATTTAATCATTAAGATATGTTAATAAATATACTTACATGATATTTTGTTTGTGAATAGTGTAAGAGAATATGGCTGTCTTTTTCCCATCTTTCTCCATTTCCTAAGCTTTTCCCTCCCAATGTTTGTTTATTTATTTTGAGAGAGAGAGAGAGAGAGAGAGACAACATGAGTGGGGGAGGGGCAGAGAGAGAGGGAGACACAGAATCCGAAGCAGGCTTCAGGCTCTGAGCTGTCAGCACAGAGCCCAAAACGGGACTCAAACTCATGTGACATCAAGACCTGAGCCAAAGTCTGATGCTTAAGTGACTAGGCCATCCAGGTGCTCTGATAAGCTTTTTAATTACGTTGTTCAAATCTTCTTTATGAATTTTTTTTCTGCAGAGTCTATTATTATTGAGAGATGGATATTAAAGTTTTCCCCTTAAAGAACTTTTCAAGTTTTTCTTACAGCTCTAACAATTTCTGCCTATAAATATTTATGATATGGTAATTGCAATCTAGTTTGCAATTGTATTTCTTAGTGAGGGTGAACCTTTTATCATTATGTAATAGCCATTTTATTTTATTTTATTTTATTTTAATTTTTTATCTTTTCAGAGTGAGGTGGGGGTAAGGACAGAGGCAGAGGGAGAGAGGGAATCATAATCAGGCTCCAAGGCCAGCGCGGAGCCCAAAGCAGGGCTCCATCCAACGACCCTAGGATCATGACCTGAGCCAAAAATCAAGAGTCAGATGCTAGGGCACCTTGGTGGCTTAGTCCGGTTGAGCTTCTGACTTCAGCT
Source organism: Cryptoprocta ferox (assembly GCA_028646485.1). Taxonomy (NCBI): domain Eukaryota; kingdom Metazoa; phylum Chordata; class Mammalia; order Carnivora; family Eupleridae; genus Cryptoprocta; species Cryptoprocta ferox. The sequence continues at coordinate 23,094,780 of CM053567.1, forward strand.
CAGGTCATGATCTTGCGGTTGGTGAGTTCGACCCCACATAGGGCTTGCTTCTGTTAGCCTGTGAGTGCAGACCAAGCTTCAGATCTTCTGTCCCCCTATCTCTGCCCCTCCCTCACTTGCTCTCTCTCAAAAATAAATATTAAAAAAAAAAGAGTCTGATGCTCAACAGCCTAAGCCACCCCGCTGCTCCTGGAACAGCCCTTTTAATACACATTTTACTTTTTTGCCCTAAATTCCATTTCCTTACAAGAGGAAAGGAACCTTTTAGATGGACCTTATGTATTAGATCTAACAGTCTCTCTCATAACTGATAGGTTTAGTCCGTTCATATTCTTGGAGATTTGGAATTATCAAATTCATTGGTATTTTTGGCTTTATTTCTACTACCATTACATCTAATTTAGTTTTTTCTCTGATCTCCTTTATCTTTCCTGATATACTTTTTGTTGATTTTTTTCAAATTTTATTTTCTTTATTCACTTAGAAGTCGTAAGTTCCATCTTCCTCCTGGCCCACTGCTCCTTTAGTCTTAAGAAGTTTTACCCACTTCATTCATGGCTTGTGCAAATTTATCTTACTCTTTTTTTAATGTGTGGGTGTATGACCTCAGTTATACACTTGACTTTTTAAATATTCATTTTATAAACAATATTTAGGGGGTTTTTTTGTTTCTTTTTTTTTCTTTTTTGTTAATTGGGAGGGGTTTCCCTCCATACCAGTCCATTCTGTTAGCAGAAAATCTTCAGCCGTCCTCCCTTCTAGGTAACGTCTCCTTCAAACTGATCAGTTGAATAATGAGGAAGATAATTTCCACCTCCAGATAATGGAAATGTTTAATGATTCTTAAAGACAGAAGGGAGAAAGTTGCTTTTTCCTGTTTTCGGATTGTCCATACTGATAGCAGTAATCAAAGCTTATGTGAAGGAGTAGTTCTTTAAAACATATTCTGCTCAACTCTGCCCAAAGAGTTGGCCACAATACCTTCTTGTAGACTCTAATTCTCTAAGGGCAATAAAAAATGTTTTTATGACGTTTAAAAGTTGCTCATCTCTCAATTATGTTAACTTGAAAAGAAAAAGATGGAATGATTGTATCTACTTTTTCTGAAAAATCATTTTTAGTACATGTTCTTAGATTTTAGAGCATAGATAGATGATATTTGCTCCACGTTGCAGCCACCTACCATATGTCAGCCGCTTTACTCTCTTTTAACTATTTGAAATCTAGACTTAGAAGGTTGATGATGGTGGCAGAGACACTTACTTGACTCCCAAAGTTTCATGTTCCCCTTCCATTGTATAGAAGTTCTTGGAAGTGGCTGAGCAAGGGGGAGCTATATCCCCAAGTCCCCTCTCTTTTGTAGATAGGTCAGAGCATGTATCTATTTCTTGCCAATAGAATATGAGTGAAAGTGATATATATCCACTTCCAGGCTGAGATAGTTAACTATCAAATGTGTGAGATTCCTCACTCTTTCTGCCTTCAGGAAGCTTGATGGTGCCAGGGTTATCTTGAAATTACGAAATGGTAGGATCACGAGAGGGAATTCTGAGTCGTCATTTGGAGGAGAGCCATGTAACTCACTCTTGACCGTGATCTGAGCAAAGACCAAACATGTTTAATATTAATCCACTGAGATTTAGCAGCTGTTTATGGTATCAGTTGCCTAACCTAGTTTGTACGGTGACACTTCTTTTCAGCAGGCACCTAATACGTTAAGCCTCCAAAATTCACTGCCGTTGTTAGTTGCTTTTAGGGTAAATATCCCCACTCAGGAGGTGCAATAGTGGAGATGTGTTTTCAGTGAATTATTTCGTATGTTTTAGCTTACAGGTTTTTTTGATGAAATCCCTTCAAGGGAAACATATATGTTCTTTTCATATATATAACATATATATATATATGTGGGAAAACTGTATTTGGAGGCTACAAATAATTTTGGAAGTATTTTTTTGTGTGTGTTGCCATCGAAGTATTTGGAAGTATTTTTTAGTGTATGTGGCCATCGAAGAAAGTATATTTGTTATTTGCATTAAATTTGCACTGAGTTATTAATAGAGTAAATTAAATTACTGTTCAATGTGGTGGTAAGTAGAGCCAATTTCATTATGTTAAGTGGTACTTAAAATGCTCCTAAGTCCTCAATCATTTATTATCTTAGACAGCAGATAATATTAGGCTAGTTTTTCTTTTTTCCTGTGAGTGCTTATAAAGGTAAGGGACAGCTGTGTAAGAAATCAGCTTTAGAATATCCACTCCAATAACTGTAATGTAACTTTTTTTAGCAGCTGGATAAAAATTAACTTCACCTTTAAATTTTTAATTTAAATAATTTAAATTTAATTTAAATAAATTCATGAAAATATATTCAGTTATCTAATAATATTCTAATTATTCTATAGTTAGAATTTTATGTGACTGCAAAGAAAAATAAAGATTTAAAAAATGATTGTCTATTAAGCTCCCGGTGCAAACCTCCCTCTGGATTCACCTGATATTCTAAAAAGGAACATCTGAGCTTTTTTCCAGTCCTAAGCTAAGTGAGGGTGTACGTTACACCACATATTACGCAAAATGAAACTATTTACCTTTCTACCAAGGTCATGATTAGAAGCTGTATTTTCCTATCAAATTTGAGCTCTGTTTTACAATATCAGGATACAGTACCCATAGTGCTTAATTCCATGGTACATTGTAAGTGAGCTTGTAAGGATGGACCATGTGCCTAATACTTAGAAATGCTGCTTCTAATAGCAAACAAGGATAGAGTTCATTTACCTTTACTAATCCACCAGATTGTTAACCCCTTGTAATTGATGGTTTGTCTGTATTAATAAAAGTATTAAAATGGAAAGCCATGCATTTTCCAGATGGAACATGTACACCCTTAGAAACATATAAGGTCATAAGATTTTTATGATAAAATGAGTATATTGGAGCATAAATTAAATAGTTACTACCATTTAGTAGGCAGCTTGTGTGTCTCAAGAGTGTGTTAAGTGATTTATGGGCACAATCCCACTTAATGTTCACAGCATCCTGCAAGTTGAATTCCTATTTTATGTAAGTAAATTGAGTCTCTAGGAGGATAAATAAATTTCTGAAGGTAACAAGCTTAGTTAATGGCAGAACTAAAATTTGAATATTGCTTCCAAAGCCAGTGCATTTTCCACAAAAACACACCACATGCTTTCCCAACTACTTGATACAGTTGTATTATGAATTACATATTTTACATTTTATTTACACAGAATTTAAGTATTTTTTGTATTGATGCACTGATCCTATCCCAAATCAATGGAAAAGGGAAATACCGTTATCACTATTATCATTCCAGAAGCTGGCGACTACAGTTTTCGGGGGGGATTACATATTAAACTGCTGCAAGACAAAATTATAAATCTGCCTCCCAGCAGAAAGGATCCTAAGCAGGGAGTCGCATCTAGAGTAGCAGCCTCTGACACTGGCCATTGCCACCCAGAGTCAGTCCGTTTCTCCTTCTCTGCTCACAGTTCCCATGGCGGAGCTCCCTTCACTTTAGAGATAGAACTTATCACTCCCTGAGCCTCTAGGGATAGATCTTTACCACTGTAAGGAGTTCTTATAGCTTCTTCCTCTTTGAGAAGCAGTTGGACAGTCAAGTCCCCTGGATGGGGCTTCTAGAAAGCCTTTGCTTTCCCAGTGTAGATGTGATTTCTTAAGATGCTGCAGTCATAGGATGAGTATGTCAATGGATGATGTCTGAGGATGGCTGAACAGAAGGTGGAAACAACAGCTTCACTCTACTTGATAAAATTGTGTAATTATCCTCAGCTCCAGTTTTCAGATAAATAGGTCATTATCCTAAATGTGTAGATAGCATGTGTGCTGTTCAGATGATAAAATTCGAAAATAAGCCACGAGCGTATTTCGGTTTTAAAGACCTCAAATTGCACATTTTCTAGGTTTTCTTTTCATTATTCTTTTAATATTTCAAGCAAAAAAGAAATCAGTAAAATAAAATGAGACTTTTATTTCCTGTGACCATGTTTAAATATTAAGATTAAAAGCAAAAATCTGAATTCACTCTCCTAGCTTGGGGCTTTCTAAATGTGTCTCTCTAGGGCCTCCATCCATAAAATTTAGGTGTTTTCCCACTTCTTAACAGCTCCCTTCTGCCTGCTGACATTCAAGCCAATGCAAATGTCACTTGTCCCCTCCCCTCTACACCCACCCTGGCCCCCTCTACCTAGGGAGGTATTAGGAATGAGAAGGGACTGGATAATGAGTAACACAGAGGAGAGGGGATTTCTAAGACATCGGGTATAGAAACTGGGGTAAAGGAACTCGTTACCATACTTTTAACATCCAGATAACTCTTTAAATCCAATTTCTAAATATATCATTAATCCTGTGGCTTAGTCCACAAGGGGCACAGAAGATCATTAGGATAATAGGCTTTATTCCAGCCTTTAGACACAGAGGGCTTCTTACAAACCCAGCACCTGTGGAAAGCATTCTAATGTTCTTTTTTCATAAAGAACAACTGCAGACACAATCACATGACTATTTATAATCCTTGAAGTGCTTTAGAATAGAATAAAGATGCTGTGAAATACAGATTATCATTTCTAATTTCTCTGTATTCACAGAGAAGGGGTTGATTTCAGACCTCCAAAAAATGTTCACTTGCCAAGTATAAAATGAGCCTTCTCCCAGGTATAGAAGGGACTGCAGTGTCTTCTGGGCCACTGTCTTGATTATGAAATACTTTGTCTTTTCTGTCATATTGCATACTGCATCAGAAATTAGAATGGCAGATGCTAACTGTGCAAACTGATCTTCCATTTTCAAGGAAAAAGCATTATTTTATGAATTCAATTTTCTCTAACAGAAAGCATAATCCACCTACAAAATAGAACATGATGATTTAATTAACATCTAACCGTACCTTGGCCACTAATGGATACATTGTCGCTTAACCAGTGTCAAATTCAGAAAATGCGACTGCCAGATTGAACCTCTCTAAAAAGGAAGAAGAAAATATACGTATCTAATCCATTTATATCAGGAGAAATGACCTGGGGCAGTAATGTTATTTTCTATTAAGGTAATCTGGAAAGTGGATGGAAACCAGTTACACAGTAATTTAATATAAGCACAGCACAGAACGCAGAAATGAATAAATTTATTCCTTTAGTGAAGAATGGTTAAATGGTACCTTAAGCTTGTATGTGATCTGAGAAAATTATTTTCAAAGCCTGGAACGTAGTAATTTTATGAGCGCTGCTTCAAAGGTTATTGAGAAAGTATTCCAAAGGAAACATAAAGGACATAGTTCCTCTTAAAAAAGTCATTAGGGAAGGGTGCCTGGGTGGCTCAGTCAGTTAAGCTTCTGACTTCGGCTCAGGTCATGATCTCACAGCTTGTGAGTTCAAGCCCTGTGTCAGGCTCTGTGGTGACAGCTCCAAGCCTAGAGCCTGCTTCCGATTCTGTGTCTCCCTCTGTCTCTCTGCCCCTTTCCTGCTCACGCTCTTTCTCTCTGTCTCTCAAAAATAAGTAAACATTAAAAAAATAAAATCATTGGGGGAAAAAGTCATTAGAAAGTCATTACCTTAACTTACATGTTTACAGTAAGAATTTTTTTTTTAAAGTTAGCTTAAGAAATCTTTACTAAGAATCAAATGTCTGTGCAATATAGTGAGTAACACACTTGACCTGAGCTACCCAGGAGCCCTGAGTGCCCTCGTGCAGCTCAGCACCTATATTGTGACTTTATCACTCTGTGATCCATGAAATCAGTGTGATACCTCCAGGACCCTCTCCGGAGGTTATGGCCAACAGTCATTCCAATTAGTTATTGCCTCAGCTAAACTTGCCGTTAAATATTCTCAATATCTCTCCTTTATGTAAGTATAGCATATAGGTAGATGATGATGATAGATAGATAATAGAGACATAAAGACATAGAGATGTAGATAGATACATTGGTAGATACATAGAGACATATATAGAGATGTAGAAACATAAATAAATGTGCCCAAATCCTGATGGTGTTATGAAACAAAAAATATTTGGAAACAGTTTCTTTTTAAACAACCAGGACTATGGTAATATTCACTCTCTGGTTGGTTTACCAAGTTTATAGCTACCTCAAATACACTAATGTGTGTTTGTTTTACAAACCAACTTAATAGGGGTGCCTGGGTGGCTCAGTTGGTTAAGCGTCTGACTCTTGGTTTCAGCTCTGGTTATGATCTCACGATTGGTGAGTTTGAGCCCCACACTGACAGTGCGGAGCCTGCTTGGGATTCTGTCTACCTCTCAAAATAAATACATAAACTTTAAAAAAATAAAAAATTAAGAACCCCAGTTTAATAAACCATCTATATGTTCTGACCATTCTGTAACTATGCTCATTCTACATCCCTGACTTCTAACACAATAGCTTTCTAAATGTTTTTTTTTTTAACATTTATTTATCTTTGAGAGACAGAGATAGACAGAGTCTGAGCTGGGGAGGGGCAGAGAGAAGGGGAGACACAGAATCTGAAGCAGGCTCCAAGCTCTGAACTGTCAGCAGAGCCCGATGCAGGGATCAAAGCCACCAACTGTGAAATCATGACCTGAGCTGAAGTCAGACACTTAACCGACTGAGCCACCCACGCGCCCCTAACACGGTAGCTTTCACATCACCTCCTGTATCTTGATCTATGCCATATCCAACTTCGGAAACTTTTACAAATTGAGAGTTATGTGTTGGTTGCATCACGTGCCCTCTCATTGGCTGAAAATAACCATTAGGATTAACTAAAGGTACAATTAGGAAGTTAAGTCTCACTTGAAACAAGATCAAAGATAGTTTCACTTGCATGCTGTTTCACAAAACTGATACCTCATATTTTATTCTTTAGTTTTTAATATAAAGGTAGAGATTTTGTTGAATAAAGAGGTAAGTTTTGATTATGAAAGAGAACAAATTAAGTAGTAAATTAGTGCTTATGAAAAAGCTTTGCATAGTTTAAGGAATAAAAAAAAGAAAGGCCTATTAAGATCTTTTCAGAATCTTCTGAGAGATTATTGGTAGAAAGAAACCAATTTTTAGGCAGAGAATATTTTCTTATAATAATGGTAATTGAGCCAATTGAATAGGTATAAAAGGAAATCAAGAAAAAATTGTCCATAGATTCAGTGCAGTCCTGCCTGATAACAGAAGATGAATGAAGGGTGAATCTTCAGGTTCTAAGATTTTAATATATGTCTGATTTATGCTGACTTACAAAGTCATATAAGCCATTATTACAATACAGTAACCTTACTCCCTTATCCACCGGGGATACATTCCAAGACCCCAGTGGATGCTTGAAACTATGCTACTGGACCCTATATATACTATGTTTTTCCTATACATGCATATCTATGATAATGTTTAATTTATGAATCAAAGAGATTAGCAACAATAATAATAAAATAGAATAATCATAACAATATGCTGTTACAAAAGTTATGTGAATGTGGTCTCTCTCAAAATATTCTGTTGTGCAGTACTCACCCTTCTTGTGATGAAGTAGGATGATTGAAATGCCTACGTAATGAGATAAAGCGAGGTGGAAGGTTAGGCCCTGTGACGTGGCGTTAGGCCACTATCGACCTTCTGACAGCCCATCACAAGAGGACCATATGCTTCTGGACTGAGGTTGACTGTGGGTAACTGAAACCTCAGAAACCAGGAAACAAAACCATGGATAAGGGGACACCACAGGCATACTTTGTCTCACTGTGCTTTGTTTTTTTGCCCTTTGCAGACACTGGTTTTTACACATTGAACATTTGTGGCAATACTGTGTTGAGCAAGTCTATTGACGCCATTTTCCCCACAGCATTTGCTCACTTCATGTCTCTGTGTCATATTTTAGTAATTCTCACAGTATTGTAATTTTTCGTTATTATATTTATTATGTGATCCGTGGTCAGAGGTTATGACTCACAGAAAGCTTAGATTATGGTTAACATTTTTTAGCAATATAGTATTTTTTTAATTAAAGTACATACAATTTTTAGGCATAATGCTATTACACACTTAGCAGACTAAACTATGTTATAAACATAACTTTTATATGCCCTGGGAAACCAAAAAGAATGCTTTATTATGATATTGATCTTATTGCAGCGGTCTAGAATCAAATCCTCAATATCTCCGAGATATGCTTATACCATAGACTGGTACTTCATTTATTGTACTGGATTCTGTTGGTTAGAATATTCTATAAAGCTTAATCATACATTCATTTAAGAAATATTTTTTCAATGCCAACTTGTTGCAAAGCCCTGTTCAGGAATGCTAAGATAGGTCGGTAAATAAAAGAAAATCCCCTTTCTCATGGAGTTTTTATTCTATTTGGGTGAGATACCTAATAACCAAATAAATACATAAATAACTAAATGCCATAAAGAAAAAATGAAGCAGGAAAAGAAGGAGTATGGTGGGTGTATTTGCTATTTCCACGGGTAGTCAAGAAAGATCTCACAGTTAAGCTGACATTCGAACTGACATGTAAATGCAGAGAAATGCATCTGGGGAAGGGGTAGTCTGGGACAGTAGTCAGCAGGTCAAGTTCCCAGGGCAGGAGTGCTGTTGACATCTTCGAGGAAGGACCAGGAGGGTCAGTGTACCCAGACAGTGCAGGCAGCAAGTGAGGAAGTTGAAGAGAAGGATGAGTGTTAAGTAAGGTCAGAGAGCTGGGGTGAGAGGCCAGGCTATTATAGGCCATCATAAGGGGGTTTTATTTTATTCTAAATGAAGTCCGAAGTTATTAGAGAATTTTTTTAGGATCACCTGTCAAAGTAGGACAGTATTGGAGGGTCAAGAGAATAACGTGATCTGATTTGGCTTTTAAAGGATCAGCCAGGCTGTTGTATGGAGGAGACTGCAGGGCAGCGGTGTAGAAAAAGGGAAGGCGGTTAGGAAGATCAGCTGGTGGCCAGCTACACTAGGGCAGTAGTAGCCAAAGTGGTGAGAAGTTGGATGATGGATACTTAAAAGAAATTGACAGAACTGGGTGAAGAATGTGTGAAAACAAATTAGAACTACCTGACTGGAAAATGTAACTCGCAGATAAACAAAACACTCTGATTTGTAATACGAGAAGTATGAGTTTATATACATTTTTGGTGAAAATACTGTGCATAAATAACCATAATATAAAGAAATGTCTAACAGGTAACACTGTCCTGAGCTGAATAAGGTAATTCTAAAAACAGTGAGCTATTCCTGTCATTAAAAATTTCAAGGCAGAGACCATGTGTATCCACCCACAGTATTCCAGAGGGCTCTGGTATCATCAGGTGAGGGATTATACTGCTTGGAGTTAAGCCTTTTTATGATTTTCTTCCCGACAGGGGGAAAATTAGAAGAAATGAGTATACAATGGAAAAACTTCAATGAAATGAATGATAAAATTTTATTTTCTTATAATCTTTGTTTCAAAATATCCTTCCCACCATTAACTTCAATGAAATATATGTCGGTCCCTGCACTGATGCATGAATACACCCACAGCAGATTGTACATACAAAACCTCGGTCAACAAATAGAGAATGGTTTCATTGTCTGCAGTAGCATTCCCTGATTGGAAACAGTCCCTTGGGTATTCATTACTGAAGATAAATCCCACCCCTTGAAACTGCAGCCACCTCACTCCTGATATCAGACAAGACATTGCTGGTGAATCCATTTGTTCTTCTCAGCTTTAGACCAGCACAGGTGATTAACCAGGTAAAGCTCTTACTCTTCCTTTTATATTTAATATCATATATAGCCATATCTATATATATATATATATTCATTATTTTCTGAGAGGTTTGCATGTTCACTTGTTTCTGAAAATGTAGTCATAATATTTTACTCTTGAAATGAAGTTATTTAAGTTAAGAGAAATGCCTAAAATTAAATATACATTTAAAAAAACCTTGAGGTGCTTAGGGTCAGTTTCTTGTATTGATTGAAGCTGCTTCATCTAAAAACATATAATGCTTGCTCGTGAAAGTATGAATTTTGAACAATAATTGATAGCTGCAGTGTTCTGTGATTGTTACTAATTGGAAATAAGATTTCTGCTGCATAGTTCAAAGTGAAAATACTTGTTCAGTTTAAAGCAGACAGTACTATGTGAGATTTGCATTTGCCTTCTTGTGTCCATCTCTATCATTTTATTGAATAATTTCAGTACATATATCATCAAGTTATCATTGCATTTTGAAGTAATATTTATATATGTTTATGTTGATTTTGATTAGAAAAACTAATTTTATAGTGTTCTTTTTATCACAAACTTTTAAACAGAATTTTATTGAAATCTATTAAATAAATCATTTATGTCTTCTGACAGTTAACTAAGGCACCAAATGGATCTAAGCATTTCCAGAGAAATATGTTAGCAAGGTTATATTGTCTGAAGGCATAGCTTTCTCAAAATTCAGACCTGCTTAATCAGCAATGTTACAAATGAAATGATTGGTTGCCTTGAGGTTGGGGGCTAATTGAATGAACAGACAGCATGTTTCTCCATATAGCAAACTATAACACTAATGGATAAGCTAATTCTTCCTTCCCTAAAGTAATTGCACAATCATCCTTAATTTAAAATCACTTGCATTTACTTGGGTGTTTTCAAACAGGGCAAAGGTCCTGAAGAGTTATACTGGAGAGATTTAAATTGTCAACGTGATGTAGAGAGTAGGACCTTTCAGTGTAAGTCATTAAGATTTACCGTGCTTTTTTTTTTTTTAATGTTATGTTGAATCTGGTATCTACTATGATTAGCAAGAAAGCTGATATTTCTACACCTTAACCTTATAAAACCCTAATTATGATCTTATTAGTTCTCTGTTGATTCAATTGCTATTCTGTTTCCATATCATGTAGGAAACTCTGAATAAAAATATGAAAGAAAAAAATTCCGTGATTCTCATCAATCAAACTCTGCTTAGATTAGGCAGTGAGTTGTATTTATTAATTATTTTTAATATTTCTAAGACTCGTGAACCAATGAATGATGTCATAAACATTGCATAGAAATGTGTGACTGTAAAAGTCAGCACCCTGATAGTAAACCAAGCCCTTATTTCCATTACTGTCTTTATGCACAAGAATAAATGATTACAAGTTAAGTATTAGTGTGTATATTTTTATTGTTCTGTATTAGAGACAATTTACAGAGCAAGATAAGTTTTTTAATTTTATTAAACAAAAGTTCGTTCTTTGAACAATTTATTCATCTTAAATTTATCTTAAAATTTAGCATTTTTAATTTATTTTATATTAATAGCTCTGCTATCTAAAGTATTGCCACCTAAACACCTTAAGAAATCTTAATTTCTAGTGTCTTAAAATAAGTCTTGAACTTAGCAAAAAGACCTGTGCCTTAAATTCCGATTATATTGTAATGTTGTATGGCGACAGATGGTGACTGCATTTACCATGGTTAGCATAACTTACTGTGTAGAATTGCCAAATCACTACATTGTACACCTGAAACTAAAATAGCATTGTATGTCAACTATACTTCAATTTAAAAAATTCAATTATATTATCAGTGTAGGTGGAAAAGGTCTGATGACAGAAAATCATAGTCGCTGTAAATGCTTTCATCTAAACAATTTTTTTGAAAATACAGGAGAATACAAAAGTCTTCCAGTGAAGCCTTCACAGATTTGGAAAGTATAAAAAACCAAAATTCTTGGAAGTAATAGGAATTTGAAAAGCTTATTTTATTTTTGTTTGCTTGTTCAGTAGCCTGGAAAAAGCCTTTATTTTTGCTATAACTTAAAAAAAATCTGAGAAGAATTTTAACATATACAAAAGCAGACAGGGTCGTGTAATGAACTTCTAGGTAGCCTGGACCAAGTGTGAGCAATTCACACATATGGCCATTCTTATTTCACACATACCCCCTTCAGTCTGTCCTTGTTTCCATGTTATTTTGAAGTAAATTCTAGACATCATATAATTTCATCTGTAGATATTTCAGCATGCATTGCTAATAAGATTTTTTCTTTAAAATGCAGTTGACCCTTCAACAACATGGGCTTAAACTACATGGGTTCATTTATACATGGATTTTTAAAAATAAAAACAGTACAGTACTGTATTTTCCTTATGATTTTCTTCATAACATTTTCTTTTCTCTAGCTTACTTATTGTAAGAATACAGTGTATAATACATATAACTTTAAAAAATGTGTGTTAAGCTACTCTTTGTTATTAGTAAGGCTTGTGGTCAACAGTAGAATATTAGTAGTTAAGTTTTGGGGGAATCAAAAGTTATATGTAGATTTCCAACCATTCAGGGGTTGGCACCCCTAGCCCTCAAGTTGTTCAAGGGTCAGGTGTACCACAATACCATGATCAGAGTTTAAAAAATAAGCCTCCTTAGTTATCACCAAATAGATAGTAAATGTATGACTATCCTGTAGTCTCCTAAATTTCTTTCTTTTTTTACATTTATTTAAATCGGGATCTAAATAAAGCTCACACATGGAAATTCAGTGATTGTTTTTTTAAGATTTTTTTTAAATCCACAAATTCTCCTTCTCTTTTTTTTCCCTTGCACTTTGTTGAAAAATCTCTGGATTTATGTCTTGTGGATTTCCATCTGGACTTGCTGACTGTAGTACTGTGGGGACAGTACTCCATGTTTCGCGGCCTTCCGTATAGTTTGTCAGTTGGTATTTGAGTCTAGAGAACTACTCGGATTCAGGATCCAGGTTCTATTTTGGGGCCAGGAACTTCAGAGTTAGCCATGTTCTTCTATCAGGAGGCATTAGCGTGTGGCTGCATTCCTTTTTGTGATGCCAGCAGCCATTAGTGTTCAGTGTGGTATATTTTAGTCTGAAATGTAAAAACAGAGTCGATTCTGAAAAATAGTGGGCACATTGAAAATACTTATGGAAAAACAACCCAAAATGAAACATGAATATTACTTCTAGGTTACTTGGCTGGCAAAATCACCAAAGCAGGTTTTTTTTTTCTTATATTTTCCTGCAGTTTCTAGAACTTGAAATTATATATAGTAAAAATTAAATGTCTCAGATTTCTTAGAAAATGCACACTCAACTCCTTCCCCTGTTCCCTTTTCTCTGTTTTCTTGTTCTTTGTCCTATTACTATACTCTTTAGTGGACACTTAACCATGTTATTCAAGTTGCCATCTCATATGCCAGCTTTATTGTTACTCTGATTATTCTAACAGTTACTTCCCTATGAATATTAACTTCGTTATAATAATGATGTTTCCAGGAATCAAAAAGAGGGCAAATAGCCTGAAAAATAATATTTGTCCTACTTCTAGCTATCTGAGAAATATGGTTCACATGATAAAATGCCAACATTTTTTAAAGTTCTACTTATGGGATCAAATGGGCAGAATATTTTAAGTAATAATTTTCTTAGATGGGAATTTCCACATTAAAGTATAAGATAGCATCTGCTTATTGGAAGATGAGAACTGGAACTCAAGAGCTAGTCAGAAACCTGATTCCTGGAACTAACCCATGAGAAACCAGACCTAGAGCAAGGCTAACTTATTAGTAGATGGCCAGGCATTATATTAGAACTGCTTGAACGTGTCATCTAGAATAACATTAAGTGGGACAAGAGCATCCTTCAGGCAGGGTTCATACAATTGTATCTTAAGAGATTGGGTGAAAGAGGAGTGTAAGATCCAAAATAAACAAATAGGTATTTGTCAGGAAATACTGAATAAGCAAAATATGAAACACAAATTGGGAAGATATCCATGATGGTTTTATAAAATGGGTGTGACATATGAAATGAGTATATGCCATTTAGAGTAGTTAAATGAGTTTACACTGCAAATAGGTGAATACATACAGTAAAGGCCCTGATCAGTTGGTGCTTGTAAATGTACATATGTACACAAAATGAAAATGAAATAACGAAAAAGAACTTCATTTTGGATGCTGTTTATCCCAATTCCATGATTTTGTGCTAAAATATGTTTACTTTAAATAAAAAATAAACTCTTTAACTACCTAAGATTTTGAAAGGCATAAAAATAAAAGAAAATCTTTATTAAGAATAAAAGTAATCATATCCAGGGGTACCATGGTAGAGTTTTATATTGTCACTGTTCCTTCATTTCAACTGTAGTGTACTTTCTGATTTGGGTCAAGATTATTTGTTTGAGGGTTGTCTAGTAATTGACAAAAAATTGCAAAATTTCTTAATGTTATTTTGAAAATTTTTTGGATGCCCCAGTTGTAGCTAATTTCCTGTGATTCAGATAGCATGAGAAACTGTACAGACATACCTTATTTTATTGTGCTTCACAGACAATACTTTTTGTTGCAAATTGAAGGTTTGTGGCAACCCTGCATCGGGCAAGTCTATCCACACTATTTTTCCAATAGCATTTACTCACTTTGTGGCTCACATTTTGGTAATTCTCTCATATTTCAGACATTTTAATTATGATTTTATTTACTAGGGTGATCTGTCGTCAGTAGTCTTTGGTTATGACTATTGTTTGGGGCACTATGGACCACCCCCCACATAAGATGGCAAACTTAATTGATAAATGTGTCTTCTGATTTCTCTCCAAACCAGCTGCTCCCTTATCTTCCTCCCTTTCCTCTGACTTACCTATTTCCTGAGATACAACAATATTGAAACTAGGCCAATTAATAACCTACAGTGGCCTGTAAGTGTTCAAGTGAACATCAGGGTCTGCTATCTCTCTCTTTAAATCAAAAGCTAGAAATAATTAAGCTTAGTGGGGAAGACATGTCAAAAACTGAGAGAGGCTAAAAGCTAAGCCCCTTGCACCAGTTAGTTAAGCTGTTGATGCAAAGGACGGTTTTTTGAAGGAAATTAAAACTGTTACTCCAGTGAACAGATGAGTGATAAGTTACAATGCCTTCATGATGATATGAAGGAAATTTGAGCAATCTGGATAGAAGATCAAACTAGCCACGTTTCCTTAACTCAAAGCCTAATTCACAGCAAGGCCCTAACTCTCTTCAATTCCATGAAGGCTGGAGGTTGAGGAAGCTGCAGAAGGAAGGTGTGAAGCCGTAGAGGTTGGGTCATAGGGTGTAAGGAAAGATGCCGTCTAATAACATAAAAGTGCAAGGTGAAGCAGCACCTGGTGATGTAGAAGCTGCAGCAAATTATCCAGAAGACCTAGCTCAGATAATTAATGAAGGTGACTACACTAAACAACAGATTTTCAGTGTAGACAAAGCAGCCTTATTTTGGAAGAAGATGCCCTCTAGTATTTTCATAGCAAGAGAAGAGGAGAAGTCAAAGTCTGGCTTCAAAGGGCAGGCTAACTGTCTTGTTAGGGGCTAATGTGGCTGGTGACTTTAAGTTGAAGCCAATGCTTATGTACATTCTGAACTTTCTAGAGCCTGTAAGAACTATGCTAAAGCTACTCTGTGTATGCTCTATAAATGGAACAACAAAGCCTGGATGAAGCACACCTATTTACAACATGGTTTATGGAATATTTTAAGCTTGTTCTTGAGATCTACTGATCAGAAAAATAGATTACTTTCAAAATATCACTGCTTATTGCCAATGCACCTGGTCATGCAAGAGCCCTGATTGAGATGGACAATGAGATGAATGTTGTTTTCATGCCTGCGGACAGTATCCATTCTGCAGCCTATGGATCAGTGAGGAATTTCGACTTTCAAGTCTTATTATTTAAGAAATATATTTTTTAAGGCTATAGCTGCCATTGACAGTGATTCCTCTGATGGATTTGAGCAAGGTAAATCAAAAATCTTCTGTAAAGGATTCACCATTCTTCATATCATTAAGGGCATTCATGATTCAAGGGAAGAAGCTAAAAAATCAATATGAACAGGAGTTTGGAAAACAATTGATTCCAACCCTCATGTATGATTTTGAGGGGTTCAGGATTTCAGTCGAGGAGGTAACTGCAGATGTGGTACAAACAACAAGAGAACTGGGATTAGAAGTGGAGCCTGAAGCTGGGGCTGAATCGCTGCAATTTCATGATCAAACTTGAACAGATGAGAGGTTGCTTACTACGAAGGAACAAAGAAAGTGGCTTCTTGAGATGAAATCTATTCCTGGTGAAGAGGCTGTGAAGATTGTTGAAATGACAACAAAGGATTTAAAATACTGGGGCACCTGGGTGACTCAGTCAGTTGAGTGCCCACCGTTGGCTCAGATCATGATCTCACAGTTCGTGAGTTCAGTCCCCACGTCAGGCTCCGTGCTGACAACTCAGAGCCTGGAGCCTGCTTCAGAGTCTGTGTCTCCCTCTCTCTGTGCTCCTCCTCTGCTCACACCCTGCCTCTTTCTCAAGAATAAATAAAGATAAAAAAAACTTTTTTAACAAAATTAAATAAATAATAAAATAAAATACTACATAAATTTAGTTGATAAGGCAACAGCAGGGTTTGTGAAGATTGACTCCAGTCTTCAAAGAAGCTCTACTGTGGGTAAAATGCTATCAAACAGCATCACATGCTATAGAGAAATTGTTTATGAAAGGAAGAGTCAATCAAGGAGCAAACTTTATTGTTGTGTTATTTCAATAAATCGCCACAGCCATCCCAACCTTATAACCACCCTGATCAGCCAGCAACCATCAACATCAAGGCAAGACCCTTCACCAACAAAAAGATTATGACTTACTTAAAGCCTAGATGATGTAGCAATTTTTTGGCAATAAGGTAATGTTAACTAAAATATGTACTTTTCTGGGGCGCGTGGGTGGCTCAGTTGGTTAAGCGTCCGACTTCGGCTCAGGTCGTGATCTCACAGTCTGTGGGTTCGAGCCCCACTTTGGGCTCTGTGCTGACAGCTCAGAGCCTGGAGCCTGCTTCAGATTCTGTGTATCTCTCTCTTTCTCTCTGTCTATCCCCCACTCATGCTCTATTTCTCTCTGTCTCAATAATAAATAAACATAAAAAATGTTTAAATATGTACATTTTTAGATATAATGTAGAGCATATTTAATATACTGTAATATAGTGCAAACATAACTTTGATATGCACTAAGAAATAAAAAAAAATTCATTTGACTTTCTTTATTCCAATATTCACTTTATTGCGGTGGTCTGGAACTGAACCCGCAATGTCTCTGAGGTATGCTGGTATACTTCTTTAGTAGAAATGTTGAGTCCCATTGAGACATTTTAATTACTTTAGGTTTTAATTTCCCCTAAGAATTCATTAATTGATTTCCTCTTACTTAAGGTTTCAATCAGTGAATTCTATTCAACCCATGCCTTAAGAGAGTTTTTAAATTAATTGAAAGGTTATCAGAGTAACAGGTATGTCTCCTCATAATACAGCTACTTAAATATAAATCCATAAAGAAATAATTGAGAATTACGTAATCCAGGGCACTTACAGTCTGATTTTTGGCACACATAAAAGAAAAGAAGCCTATTTTTTTACTGCCTTCTAATGACAGGTCTTATGGGTTCTTTAGAGATGGCCATCTGGGTCAGCATCTCCATCTAATAAAACTCTAATTTTAATTCTAAACATCTGTTTAACTCTAAACATCTAATAAAACCTCTGATTTGGGCAAGAGTCATTTGAGAATGGTGAACAACAATGGGTACTCAACCTGAATCAGAATGTCCAATAAGTCCATACCTCACACAAACTGATACATACATAGGAAGTTTAAGATTTGTTTTCCTTTCTCAACTGTATATTTTACTTATTATATAAGGACATTTATAATGGATTTTATTTCAGAATTGTCCAAGCTCTTCAAGGACCTTTATGTTTTCCAATTTAGGATCAGATTGTCAATATCTACCAAAAAAAAAGAGAGATTTTATAGGAATTAAATTTACATATAAATTGGCTAAAATTTTTTTTAAAAAAATTTTAAAGTTTATTTTTTAGAAAGAGAGAGACAGAGAGAGAGAGAGAGACAGAGAGAGCTCCAGCAGGGAAGGGGCAGAGAGAGAGAGAGCTGTCAGCACAAAGCCTGACGCGGGGATCAAAACCACAAGCTGTGAGATTATGACCTGGGCCGAAGTCGGACACTTAACCGACTGAGCCACCCAGGCGCCCCAAAATTGGCTACAATTGACGTTGCAATATTGAGTCTTTAGATCTGTATACTTAGTATATGCATCCATTTATTCAGATCTTTGTTAATTTCTCTAATGTTTTATAATTTTCTGAGTAAATTATTTCTACAGCTTCTGTAGTTTATTCCTAGATATTTATGTTCTTGGTTGACCATAGTTCTGCCTTCTTCATCAATATTTGGCAATAAAATTATAAAAGGAGTTAAGATATTCTCCATCTCTTTGTCATATGGAATATTTTGCCTAATATAAAAATGTTAGTAAAGAACCATCTGAGCCAAGCTTCTCTTTTACTGATAAATAATTAACAGAATTTTCCCAAAGATCTCGAATTATTTTTTTGCATTCAATTCACTTTTAGTAACTTATTATTGTTCTAGGACATTATTCTTTTTATTTGAATGTATAAAATTATTGACATGAGATTGGCTTAATGATCTTTATAATTCTTTAATCTTTCCTGCTCTAGTGAATATATCTGTTTTATTATTTCTAATGTCAAATTTTTTTTCTTTTTGATTTGATCACACATGACAGGGAAATTTTTATTATCAGTATTTTTTATAAAAGCAAACATTTCAATCAATATGTTAGTTTTCTTTTTTTTATTTTTATTTATGTGTATTTATTTTAGAAAGAGAGAGAGAGAGAGGCAAAGAGAGATGGAGACACAGAATCTGAAGCAGGCTCCAGGCTCTGAGCTGTCCACACAGCCTGATGCAGGGCTTGAACCCATGGACAGTGAGATCATGACCTGAGCCAAAGTCTGATGTTTAGCCGGTGGAGTCACCCAGTTGCCCCTCTTTGTTAGTTTCCTAATTCACAATTATTAAGTGTCATCTGTGTTAATTTATTTCTGCTACTTTTCTTTTGCTTTATTTTAGTACTTAAGTTAAATGTTTAGTTTGACTTATTTTCAATTATATTTTAATTACAGAAACAAAGTTATAACTTTTCTGAATATAACTAAAACATGGATTATTTTTACAGTTATATTCTGTAAAGAATTTCATATTTTGTTATTCAGAATAAGCAAAATGTTAGTTTTGCAATTATTCCCAATGGCAAAAAATATTATTTCTTAATTATTTTTCAAAATTTCAGCTTGTTCGTGGAGTGCGGCAAAGTTGATGTAACACTGTGTGTGAGGAATTTGACTTGGGATTGATATATCATATTCTAAGGCCATTGCATAAACTGACTTATCACATACTGATTATTAAAGCAGGGTAACAAAAGTAATAATGCAATAATATTAAACTTTACTTTGTGTCAGTTAAAGAAAAATACAAATGTGTATTTTTGTATGCAAATGTAATTTATTAATATCAGCTTATGAATTGAAGTAAAAGATGATAACACACTCATATGTTTTATTTAGCCATGAAACTCATTTTTTTAAAGAAAATAGGTGTTGAATATGTAAATCATAAAAGTAACCAAAGCAGAACTACTGGGAGAGGGCTCAGCAGAGATGAGGAGGGAAGGGCTTGTCCAGTTCTCCCCCTGCCTAGTGAGCAAAGGGCAGCAAAAGGGCTCTGACGAGCAGCATGCACCAAACCCTCCTCTATACTTGAAAAATGACAAGAAGGGGAAAATAGTGGAATTTTAGTCGGATTTCACTAGTTTTGTTACTCCTCTCTGAAGGATCATAATTATTTTCATTTGACATCATAATACTTCTAGTTATGCATAAAAATTTAAACTAACACTCTAAAAACTCAGGAAAGTTAGCCTCTCTATAAAATGAGAAAATGTGGGGAGGGCACCTGGGTGGCTCAGTTGGTTAATCATCAGACTCTTGATCTTGGCTCAGGTCATCATCTCATGGTTCATGGGATTAAGCCCCGCATTAGGTTCTGTGCTGACAGCACAGAGCCTACTTGGAATTCTCTGTTTCTTCTCTCTCTCTCTCTCTCTCTGCCTCTCCCCTGCTTGTGCACTCATGCTGTCTCTCTCTCTCTCAAAATAAATAAATAAATAAATAAATAAACTTTAAAAATGAGGAAATGGGAGCCTAATGAGGTTTATTTAAAGGCCAGACCACTGCTGATGGCAGAGTAAAATTAGCAGTCAGACTCTGATACCTCTTTTCTTTTTCTATGTAAACTACTTTAATTCCTGATAAATATTCAAGTCTGCATTCCACACAAAGGTGGCTAAATTTAGTTGTCTTGTGGCTATCTTATTCTATATATAATGTAATTTCAAAACTTGCATATAGTAATTCAAATTAAAATAGGTCAGAATGTGTCTAATATAAGTGTTTTGCTTTGTTTTGTTTTTTTTACTGTTTGTCTATATAGTTATGAAGTATATTTTGAGTGAGTACCTCCAAGAGAGCAAGATGTTGACTTTGAATAAAAATAGCTTCCTTAAATATATATATATATCCATATATAATATATAATGATATCATTTCTTATAGCCTGGTCAGTGTCTCTTATGTCTGTGCCTACTGTAACTCCATTCAAGATTTTCTCTGTCTCTGTCTCTGTCTCTCTCTCTCTTCTCTGTCACACACACACACACACACACACACACACACAAACACAATGAGCTTTATACTATTGTAGATATATAGAATAAGAGGTGCTTATTTTAACTTAACTAAAGAGAGTAAAATATATCAGTATGCTGAAAAGTATAGTCCAAAAAATAGGATGATTTTCAGGCATATAGTTTGTTAGTTTTAACATGGTATTAAAACTCATTCAAGTGGCCAAAATTAGCAGTCTTCACAAAGATGCATAATTAATTCTCAAGACTAATAGGAGAAGCAAAGCAGATGGCCCAGTCACTTTTTATGTCATTCCTCTGGTTTGAAAATTGTCCAACGTCAGCTATAATAAAACTTGAGATATAAGGCTGGAAATGCATTCATCTTTCATCTGATTTTTTTTCCAAATTAAGTGTGGATCATCTGTTTCAGAATGTGAAAAAATAATATCAGTAAATTTGGTAAGAACTTTGGCTCCAGTAATGCAAGTATCACAGCATTAAATATCAAAAGCCCAAGAAGGCATACATATAGTACAAAAATTCTAAATTTTCCTTGTTCTTGCTGGACTTTTTTATGAAGAACAAGAAGGCCCCCACTCTTCTAATCTCTCTTTCAAACAACAGAGCACTGTAGAAAAGAAGAGGGTGTATTTACATCTGAATTTAGAGGTCAGATGTAAAAGCTTGGTTTCGGTCTGTACCCCACCCCCACACTGAGTACACAGGCATTTAACACGGTTGAACAGTTATAATGACTCTAAAACAGTTACCCCTGTAGGTACCAATTACTAAGACATTGACTACGATAAGTGTTTAGTATTTCTTGAGCTTTAACTTCTTAGCACAACCTTAGTTTGTTTGAATGTTCCATGTGATTATTTTTAGTTTCACGAAGCCAGGGTTTGGGAAGGAACCTGGAGGTCGCTAGGAAAATTTATAAAGGAAATAAAACTTTAATTTGAAAGACTCCCCTGTGGATCCCAGTAAGTATCCCTGTTGTCTCTTCCTCGTTTCTGAGCTCATCTGCTCTAGTTCAAAGCACAAGTGTTCCAGAAAATCCCAGTGCTACTCTTCTGCTAACCTTCCAAGAAGTTAAAGCATAATCTTTCCTATGAAAGTATCAACGAAGTTTAAAACAGATCTTTAGGAATCTCTTGATGCTTGAGGAGCATTGGGAAAGTGCCACAGAACCTCTGTGGCAGAACCTGACTTTAGAGACCCTCAAGCCTGAAGGCTCTTACTTCAAGGTGTGATGGGCCACAGCAGCTGAGAGGCTCCATCAGGAAAGGCCACCCTCAGTCCTCAAACTGTCTCCAACCTCACCTTCCTACTAGTTCCAGAGGACAAAGGAATAATGAAATGGAGTGTGTGAGAGTTCTTAATGCTTTCTCACAAAGCTAAAGCAGCCACCCAGTCATCGACTATAAAATGTGGTAGTATTGGAATTAACTTATTCACTATTTTAACTCCCCCCCACATAAACTTTATCATTTTCATCTCAAAAGAACCTATACAGGGGTGCCTGGGTGGCTCAGTCACTTGAGCGTCTGACTCGATTTCTGCTCAGGTCATGACCTCACAGTTCATAAGATCAAGTCCCAAGTTGGGCTCTGCATTGACAGCACGGAGACTGCTTGGGATTCTCTCTCTCTCTCTCTCTCTCTCTCTCTCTCTCTCTTTCTTTCTCTCTCTCTCTCCCCCTGCCTCTCAAAATAAATAAATAAACATTTAAAAAAGGAACCTATATAAAGTGGACCATTTGCCATAGGTATATTATTTTTTTTTATTCAGGGAATTATTAAACTCATCATATATGTGTCTAGAAGATGCGTACATACATATATGTAAGGGTAGCATATATAAAAGGAAGATATTTCTTAATGTATTTTTCTAGGTCATTTTCGAGTGACAGATTTAGAAACAAAAATTCCAGTTCCATTATGTGTCATTATCATAGGTTTCCCACAAGATTTATTGAAACCATTTTATTTAGGTTAATTTAACAGCAGTGGGTATGTTAAAAAAAAAAAAGTGCAGTTCTATTTAAAGATCTTTAAGATACTGAAATACAACAAACCACAGGCAAGGTTTGGCACTGCATTAATGATACATATTTCCACAATTAGTAATCTTTCTCTACTTGGAACCATGTTTATGCTGAATATGTCTCTCTAGTAGTTGCTGGCATATCTTTCACCAACATTTCAACTCAACAAGAGACAAAACTGGTCAACAAAGTCAGTGTGTGCCTCTTACTTTTGTTCCTTAATCACCCCTTTGATGATTGTGAAGTATCTTTGAAGACTTCAAGATTAAAAGTAAATTTTAGTATTTTTTTATATTCATCTCATTCACGAGGTAGGCCAAAAGTAGGACATTTTGATGCATTTCTCTTTATCAAAATTCCAAACACAAAAATGACTTTTGAGGTGGTGAAAGATAGATTGTTTCTGTTTACCTGTTGCTTCCATTATTTCAAGATGCTGTATTCACTGATGTTGGTTTCATGGTTAATATACTTTCATGAAAATGAACACATTTATAATCACACAGTCAGGAGGATTGTCACCTGACATCTGGAACACTACTCTCTTTCAGAAAGAACATGCTTGTGATTTTTACTAGCAAAAAAGTTTTAAATAACTAAATGTGCCTTTGATTGGGGAAGAGGATCAAGAAGCATCTCTATCATTTCTTTCTTAGTGATCTTAATGCCTGTGACTGAAAATTAATAATGACAATCTCACTGATGACCTTTAGTCACCCCACTCAGATTCTCTACATGTCTGAAGAGAAAAGCAGTGTCTGTGATTCAGACTATCCCATTTTTTCACAAGAAATAGAGATATCTATCTACACAAAATATAGAAAAAGCCACAATAAAATAGGAATCAAAGATTGAGTCAATCAAGTGTCAAATTTGAAAGGAGTGTTCACAGTGTACAAAACTAAAAAGTGATAGTGACATAAATTGTTGACTTCTACATGCTATGTATGAAATTTTAAAATAAGAGCAAACTGAAATTAGGTCATTTTTCCTAACTTGGTTGAAAACCTTCTGCAGCAATCTCTAGATTGTAGGTATATGCCTCGAAAGCAGTCAGAATAGTGTTTTGAAAAGTCAGCGATAGAACAGGTAAAGACTCTGGGTTTAGAAAAAAAAGCAATGTATAATGTGCAATGAAAATGAGGGTTATAGACACTTAAGGAGAAGAATTATGCAGAATATTGAAGAGCTCTGTGAAGGATGGATTTGTAGAAGTTCTCAGAATGCAGGCAGAGAGGTGGAAGTAACTTGGAAGAATGTGATACAGCGTTAGGATAGACAGTAGTGATAGAAGCAAGGAATTTGTCCCCCCAAAATAAGTCAAAACATTTGCTATAAAATCAACAATTACAGGCAACTCTTCTGAACTGAATACAGGGCTAAGTAAGCCAGATTGCCCTAGGCAAAATCAATAAACGAGACCTATACTTCAGAAGGTCATGAGGATTTTATTCGTGTAAATCAGGAAGTCTTATATTTGGGTTTCATGCTTATTTTTATTCAAATTTTATTATCATGTGGTGAGAGGATTTTTACATGAGTATTTTCTCTTAACTGTGCTTTGTCACAATAGGACAATTTCACCCTGGTGTCCAACAGTGTAACTGTTAGGAGCACACCAACATGGATGAAGTTCTTTGTCCCCAGAATGGCCTTTCTTCAAGGACATGCAGGACTGATGTCCTCATCAATTTTTACTGTATCAGTTCTAAGCGTAACTAATAACAATATGTCTTCTTTTTTTGAGATAAATTGTCAAATCAGGTTAGTCCCATAAAAACCCACTTTAAGAAACCCAATTCTGTGTCAGGCAAGAGGTGCTCCATGATGCTCTAATAATAAATAACCCCATTAGGTAAGTGACTTAAAACAACAAAAGGTTTATTTCTCATTGGAGGCATATGTCTACTGATCTCCTGCATGTCGGCCCCTCTCCAGCATCCAGGCTGGCAGGGTAGCCACTATGTTGAACTGACAGGTTGGTAAAGAGTGAATCGACACTTAAAGCCTCCATCCAGAAGTGACACACATCACTTCCACTCAACATTTCACCAATCAGTGCAAATCAGATGGTCACACTCAGTTTCAGGGGGGGCAAAGAATTGCAATCCTACCATGTGCCTAGAAGGAACTAAAAATTTTTGATGGACAGAACTACCACAGCCATGTGGTAATGGCTACCACATGTTCCCCACTGGATTGAAGTAGTTAATTTCTCTGGTGCTCCTAAGGTGGGTGTGCTGATAAAAACAACTAAGGGATCCAGGAACTTGAAATCAGGGTTCCAGATTCCCTCTCCAAAACACCTTCTCTTGGCCTCTGCTCACAAAATTGATGATGGCTTTTATTAAACATCACGTCCAACTGGACCACAGATTGGGTGAGGTGCGGTAGGGAATACCGCAGTGCAGATTCAGAAAAAAATGGAACCACTTTGCTACCTCAGACCAGAATATCTTATTCATAGACTGAAGTGAAATTCCTTAAACAGAAGTAAAAAGAAATAGCACTCAGGCTTGGAATATTTGGGAGGAAGAAAGAAGGGGGCCCAAGGGTGTGACCCTGTTTAAAGAGCATGACTCAATAAAGTTTCTGGGATTAATTACAAGCAACAAATTCAAATAGAATAGTTGGGGAGCTAACTTGACCAAACCTGGTTAACAGAGATTGATCACGGTGTAGCTACTAAAAAAAACAAAAGAAAAGAAAAAGAAAAAAAATCTTAAGGCCCCCAAAACTGCACCATAAGAAGCTTCAGGCTCAGGCAATAGAGTCTTCTGGATGCTGCTCCCATTACGAGTAGTACTCAGGATACTGAATGAGAGAAATCTCCTCAGTAGGAAGAATCTTGGCTGCAAGATTGGCTAGCCACGATTCACTTCATAGTTTCAACAAATGTCTGCTCAGTTATAAAAATGCATTCCAGATGAATTAAAGAGCTAAAGTTTTCTTTAAGAATTCATAAAAATTGAGAAAAATATATGGGTCAAAAATTGAAAAAATACATATTGTGGATGGACAAGAACACTTAAAAGAAAAAAAAATCAATGAGTTATATAGCACCTTAGGAAATGAATAAATTTGACTACAAAAAATGAGGGAGATATTAAAATATAAATGAAACAAACAAGACACTATTGGGGGAGGGAATTAAAGCATTATAACAATCTATCATTGAAGTATAAAAGTCATAAATCACTCAATAGAAAAAAATAGGGGAATGAGGCAGAATGGTTGAATTACAATTTTCTAAAAGTCATTCCAAATGTCAATAAATATCAGACCTTTTGCCCCATGTAGCTCCTTTTTTTCCTTCTATGTGCTCGGTCTCCTTCCTCTGTTTAGCTTCTAACTGTTGGATTACCCAGGGGCCTTAACCTTGGTCTCTTTCTCTATCAACAGGTGCTTCCTAGGCAACCTCATCCAATTGTAAGGCTTTAATTCCCATAGGTCAATGAACCACTATCTGATCTCTACCTCCAAACTCCAGATATTTATATCAAACTGCTGATTTTAAATCTCCACAAATATATGCCAAAGAAGCATGCATAGGCATCTGGGCTAAGAATGGTTAAGTTTTCTAAACTAACACCAGACTGTTGTTTAGACAGATGAAGGATAGCCTAATGAAGAATATGGATCATGTGGTTAAAATACAAAGAAAAACTTGGCAAGGGCTAGCTTTGGTATTTGACTTCTCACTGTGCACTAGCAACCCATAATTGTTATCAGATTCTGTTTTATGTTGAATGGATATGGTCCAGAACTGTGAAAAATATCTTCTCTTATAGGAATGTGAGGGCAATCTGACTCCATCTGTCACCTGGTTGACTGCCCTGGGGTAAACTAGCTTGTTAGGCAGGTGACCCTCTCTTTTCTTACTTATCTCAAAACTATGTGCTTGGTCACAAAACAAAAGAACTTCCCTAATGTGGAGCAAAAGAGTAGCCATGACCCCTCCTAGCCCCCCATATTTCTCCTAGTCTAATAAATATCACTTAACCATGAAACCCAAGTCTATATCTTTAGTCTGTGAAAACAGCTGCTGAGATGGTCAAGTTGCCATAATTTCTGAATTACTGTGTATTGAGCCAAAAGTTCGAGGTAAATGGTACCGAGATTTTTATTTGAACTTTTAGTATTGTTTCTGTCATTTTTATGGAATATAGTTTAATTTTATTGCTTTATTATCCAGTAAAATTGGGGGTTTAAAATATGCTAACACCCCAGGCTATATGTTTTTGCAGTGTAGTGAATTCATATTTAATAATCTTACATTGGATGAACATGGCAATTATAATTTTTTACTGCCTGCAAAAGTTTTATCTTTGCTTCTGCTCTCTTTCCCTGGCTCTCAATCAGTATATTCACCTAGATGTCATATACAGAATTCAAAATAATGATTTCTTCCTCATTACGCAAAACCTCTTTCCTTCCTGGGTAAGGCACACAGTAGCTTAAGGTAAATATCATACTTCATACCATTTTCTCTCTTTTTATCAGTTGGTTGTCAAAATTTATCCTATTATCCCTATTATTTTTTCCATTTTTCATCTATATTCTCTGCCATTGCCTAATTTCAGACCCTCATAACTCATCAGTTAATCTAGGACAATGAGCCTTCGCAGAATGTACTTGGAAAATTGGAAAAACTGGCATTTGAATCAAATCTGGGCTCAAACTAGTACCTATATAATAAAGATCAAGAATTTTGGATTTTAGTCCCACGCATAATGGGAGTGATGTTACCGAAGCATTTTTTAAATGTTAACCTGGAATTATATAGATGTACTGGCATAAAAGCATACTGTGGTCAGGGAAAGAATTAAAAAGTTATTGTAGTCATTAAAGCATGACTTGTTAAGGGTCTACAGTAGTTTTGGGGGGGGCGATTTACGGAAAAGGATGAATTAGTAAATTCCTGACAGAAACTTGAAAATTGGCTAGCACATTATTTTAGTTATCTAATTGTTTTATTTAATTATCAATATATAAAAAAGACTTCATTTTTATTTCCCATGTAAACAGGACCTACTGATTAAAGAATCAGAATTGTATTTCACAACATTGCCCAATTTCAAACATAAAGTCAATGCCACATCACCCGTCAAAACCAAAGTCTATTTGTGATGTTCAAAAGTTTAGTTTTATGTTTGAAAAACACACCAATGCTTTGAATTCTATAAAGCTCTTTAAACAAAAAAACATACATGTCTCTGCCACATTTATCATTTTGTTCAGCAGAGTTTTGTTTGGAAAATGCCTGTGATATCCAAAAACAAAGTTCCAGATGGAGGAGGTGAAAATAGACATATGTTCCAGCCGTTTTTAATCTCTCACTTTTTGGCTGTAGTTAAAATGAAACACCCCCTTTAAAAGACAGAACTGTCGCTTCAAATGTGAGGGGTTCATATAGTGGCCACTCACAGAATTCTGAATCTTCTAATAAGAATTGTGTCTATGCTTGTACAATCTTGTGGTGTGTATGTGTGTGCACAGTGTGGATGCATTGTGAGTATGTGTATGTAAACAGTTTCCCTGAGTAGTTCTAGAGGTGAAGTGGCTACCTATGGTTATTTCCAACACCCCACTAGACAAACGTATAATTCTAAGTTTAAAAAATTCCTCTGTTATTACATTGAGGTCCCTGAGGTAGGCGGATATTAGTTTTTGGCAGATTTCTGGTACCTTGGAGTGATCAAAACTCGTTAAGGAAGAGCCAGTCTTACTTGACCACTATCGACCAGCATCTCAAACTCAGTGGATCTCTGTAGTAATGGAACTGTTCTTTTTTTTTTTTAAGTTTATTTATTTATTTAGAAAGAACGAACCTCAAGCAGGCTCCATGCTGTCAGCGAGGAGCCCAACGTGGGACTCAAACTCACAAACTGTGAGATCGTGACCTGAACTGAAATCGAGAGTCAATACTCAACTCACTGAGCCACCCAGGCACCCCATTTGTTTTTAAGTATTTATTTATTTTGAGAGAGAGAGGGAGAGGGGGAGAGAGAGAGAGACAGAGAGACAGAGGGCACAAGTAGGGGAGGGGCAGAGAGAGAGAGAGAATCCCAAGCAAGCTGCACATAGCCAGTGTGGAGCCCAGCATGGGGCTTGAACTCATGAACTGTGAGATCATGACCTGAGCTGAAATCAAGAGTCGGATGCTTAACTGACTGGGCTACCCAGGCATCCCTGGGACTATTCTGTGTCTCCACTGTATCAACATCCTGCTATGATATAGTAGCATAGTTTTGCAAGATGTTACCATTGAAAGACACTGCATAAATGGTACATCAGATCTCTCTATAGCATTTCTTAGAACTGCATATGACTCTATAATTATCTCAAAATAAGAAATCTGTTAAAAACTCAATCAGTTCAATTATTATGCTCTCCCCCAAGAGAACAAACTTCTTTTATCTTTAATACATGCTGATGACACCAGCATGTACCTGATGGGAACAGAGGCATCGACTTTGTTGTTCTTCCAACCACCCCACATTCAGTCAAGTTCTGATTTACTTTCTGTTTCTAGGAACCACCTATCTCTTCCTCTCTTTCTCCTTCCCACTGCTGATGCCTGTTTCAGAGCATTATTATCTCTTTCCTTGATTAACAAAACAGCCTCAGGATTGGTCTTCCTGCCTCAAGCCTTATCATTCCAAAAAAGGAGTTCTAAATGCAGCTGTATATTATACTCTCTTGAGAAGCTTTTTAAAAATACTATTGCCAGATCTCCACCCCACAACAATTAAATCAGAATGTATAGAAGGAAAGCCTGGGTAGTGGTTTATTTTGAAACTTCTCAGGTAATCCTATGCAGCATGTTTGAAAATTATTACCTTGACTATCTGTCTTCAACTTAAGATTCTAGAATGATTTAGCTAAAATGAAATTCTGCGAATTTCATTCCTATGCTTTGCCAATGCCTCTGCTTTGGTTTGAATTGTGTCTGCCTCCCTCCTTCCCCACTTCCACCCAACTTACATATTGAAGTCCTAACCTGAAGAATGTGTCTTTATTTGGAGATAGAATCTTTAAAGAGATAGTCAACTGAAAAAGAGATCATTGGGGTGTGCTGATTGGCATCCTTATAAAAAGGAGAAATTTGACATGCACACAGGGAGGATGCAACATGACATGAAGGCAAAGATTGGGGTGATGTGTCTATAACCCAAGGAATATAAAAAATTGTCGGCAAACCACTAGAAACTAGGCAAGAGGCAGAGACAGATTGTCTCACACAGTTTTACTTCCTTTTCCCCTCCAAAGAATCAATGTTTTGCTAAGGAATTAGTTTATCTGTATGGCCTACACTGTAAAATGAAAATATTAAATATCATTTTTATGGCGTTATCTTGAAGATAGTGGTTGTGCAAATGCTTTGTTTTGTTTTTCTCTCACACCACTTCATTATGGAAGAAAATCTCCCCAGGGTGTGGATTATCACATCCTGACTTTGGAAAATCTGTCATCCAGGAGCAGAGTGTGATAACCTCCAGAGGCTATAGAAATGTTCTTTCATTTAAGAGATGAAGTTAAATGGATGGGGCGTTTTCCTCAAAGCTTTCTCCCCCACGGAGCCTAGAGTTTTGTCCATCTAGTCTACCTACTTCATACACACACACACACACACACACACACACAGGTTGTTGTTATTGTATTTAATGCATTTAAATTTTTTCTAGGTGACTTTGATGTGTGTACTCCACATTGCATGAAATACAATAATTTTTTTGATAGGAAGACAAAATTACAAACAAAGAAGAAGGAAGAAAAGAGGGAGCTCAAAAAGGGGAATGGGCATTTCCCTGGTCAAATTCCTGAAAATTATCTGTTAAGTGGAGGGCTTCTGCATCTTTAATACTGTCAAGAAATAGTAGTTGTCATTCTCTGTAGCCACAACATTAAAACAAGCCCAATATCTTTTTGGGATTTGGAGACAACAGAGTCCTCACTTACTCATTTTACTTAAGTCTATTTATCCTATTATTTACAAATTGGCCCATATTGAATTGGGGGCCCTCATGACAAAGGGCTCTAGAATTTGTTCAAATCGCAACACAACAGTAGTTTCATTAGTGTTCCCTCTCCCTGCCCCCAGAGAATCATCCACTGTAGAGGTTTTAGCAAGCTTCTCTCATACTTCTCATACTTCCTAAAATTTCTGGACCACCTATAGATTTTTAGTAGAGAATCTGCCCTTCTCGGGTCCATAAGTGTGGCAGTTGGGAACTGTGTACTGAGCTCTTCTGGAAACAGAGGTTCTAACAGGCCCTGGGTCTTTGAAGCTCCATATCCTTCTGAGGGTCATGGAGGCAGCATTCACCAAGCTCAGCAGAAACACCGGAGCCTCCTTGTTAAGAGAGTAATGTTGCCTACAAGACAGAGTGAAGTCTGGACCCTTAGGAGTGTTCCACAAGAGAGGGGGCCTCTTCTGTCCTCAGTCCCTTGCCAGTTGATAAGGTAGGAGAGGTGGTTACTCTTCTCTCAAACCCCTAGGTACTTAGGTAGCGCTTCGGCATCACATGAGTGAACTGCAATGGGGGCATGTACCCTTGATGGACAGCATCAAAACTACACAGAATGGAATTTACTGCAGAGCTGCTGCTTTTAATTCCTTACTCTGGACATCCTTGGTAGAGAACGGGAGCCAAGGGTCAGCAAAATTAGCTGAGCTTTAGGTAGTCATCTTACGCTGGCCAACAATTGGTTCCATCCGTGCATGTTTACAGACTCTTGGGCCATTGCCAGTGACTCCACCAAGGAGAGCAACAGCAATTACGTATCCAAAGTTTCTCTCTTTGGTGAATATAACTACAGGAATCTCTTGCCTGACAGATCCTCAAAATATAAATCAAGGTTACATATTAAAGCCACAGTACAGGCCTCACTTTATCCACTTTGGAGCTCCAGACATTGTTAAAAGTGACCATTTCACTTCAAAAAGTACACAAGTTTGGTCTCTTGAACAGGTGTTCAGTGGAACTTCTATTACCCTCACGAGTCTCAGGCTATGGGATTCACAGAGCGTCATTACAGCATACTTTAATGAGTTAAAATTTCATTAAATGCAATCTCGTGTATTTCTATCATCAGTCAGATATCAGGGTGACTATTATAAAGAGTCTGATTCTATTTTTGATGTTTGACAGTCAAAACTTGCCAGCCCCATCCTTCTGCCCTCCATTTAGATTAGCTAATAAGAAAGCCCAGGTGCTCCCTTATTTGTCACTGGCAGGAAATTCAAACCATGCTGGTCCCAGCCCACAGGTGGAAATCCTCACCTCAGCTCCACGCTTGAATCACAAGAAAAGCCAAGCCAGTTTCCTTTCCTCTCTTTCAAGCCATTTTGAGATCTGCTCGGGAGTTTGCCCTGTGTCCCCCTGAGAAGCCCTCATTGTGTGAGTCATGAACCTTTTCATAACCTCTCAGGCATTGTGTGGGGTCATCAGTCTTGACATCCAAAGCAAATTTTTGGTGGGGTGGACCACAATGTACTTTCTCCTAAACCTCAGTTAATACCTCAACAAACAGTGGGGTCAACAAAACCAAGCTTTAGAATTATTTGCGCCACCCTGATAGAATCTTACATTTTTCCCTCTAATTGGAGTCTGCTGCAAATTGGAAAATTTCTGAATTTCCTATTCTAAAGGGTATAATCAACTGAGAATAGAAGTTCAGCTGTCTTTTCTTTTTCTGTTTTTTAAATTAACTATGTCTGTATGTTGTTTTCATCTGCCAATTCCAGAAAAACTGAGGGGTCAGCCCACACCAGGTAGAACCACAATTCCTATTTCTTTGCAACTTGTTCATTCTGCTGCGGATATAACTAAGTTACTATATTAGGTCCCATCATGAAATAAACTAATATGTTCAAAATGGGAGATATTCTGAGCTGGGTGTCCCAAACATTCCTAAACAGCTCTGAGATTGGAATTTGAATGACTCAGACGTTCAGAACTGAATTTTCTTTTCTCTCAGTCTGACACATCACTTACTCCTGCTTTAAGGATTTCATTATTATGTTTGTTAAATGCATAGAGATTTGCAGATGCAAGGATTTTTTGATAACAATTCTAGATGACAGAAGGTAAACTAAATAGATGCATATTTCTGTAATCTGTATCTTACAATTACACAAATTGCATATTTGTATAATCCTGTCCAAGTTGCTGGATACGTTTTTAGTGCATTAAGGAAATATGTGGTTTTTCAGCATCTGATCTGGTGGACTTTCCTTCCCAGCTGTCCTGGAATCTCTTGAGTGCAGCTATAAAGAGTTTGGAAAAAGGATATTCATTCCTTTTGAATGTACTCAGAGGCAATAAAAAATTTTGTTCAAGTTTAGCAAAAAGAAGTTTTACCACCCTTCAAAATTGTAGAAACTTACGAATTATCTTTATTTTTTTAATTAATTATTTTATTTTGAGAGAGAGGGGGGGAGCAAGGGAAGGGCAGAGAGAGAGAGAGGGAGAGAATCTCCAGGCTCTGCAATATAAGCACAGAGCCTGATGCTGGGCTCCATCTCACAAAATGTGAGATCATGACCTGAGCCGAAATCAAGAGTCGGATGCTCAACTGACTGAGCCACCCAGGAGCCCCTGAATTATATTTAAAATTAATAATTCAGATTATTTTTTTCTATCTGAAAATGTGGATTCCAAAGAAATATTTTTATATTCTTTAAAATGAATATTGTATTAATTGGTCCCATACTTCTGGAAAGATGTCTTATCAAAAACATCCTATTTGCCACTGAGAAAATGTACATATATTCATGATAAAAGAGAAAAATCAACCCATGGAAAGAGAAATATGATAGAAAATAGCTACACAAAAGCAAAATGTTCACAGGAAAGGTATGCCAGAAGATTATTTTTCTTCTTTTGGTGCAAAAGACATATTGAATTTAAATCATTGCTTTGATGCACTTGGTGTTTAGTCCATGAAACTTTTGTTGGGCACCATTCATGGTCAGCTGTGCTACACACCATAAATATGATGTAATGTAAAGTCTCTATGCTTGATATGCTCACAATCAAGTAATAAGGAAAAACATATTGAGACACAAGTGTTCTTTTTTTAAATGTTTTATTTATTTTGAGAGAGAGAGAGCATGAGCAGGGGAGGGTCAGAGAGAGAGGGAGACACAGAATCTGAAGACAGGCTCCAGGCTCTGAGCTAGCTGTCAGCACAGAGCCCAATGCGGGGCTCAAACCCACGAACCGTGAGATCATGACCTGAGCTGAAGTCGGACACTTAACTGACTGAGCCACCCAGGCACCCCAGACACAAGTGTTCTAATATGAATTTATGTTAATGCCATGGGAGCATAATTAATTCTAATTGTCAGTGTTTTAGGGTTATGGAATGAGTGCAATGAAGACAAGGTTTTAGGCTGGGTTAAAGAGTACACCAAACCATATGATCATCTCAACTGATGCAGAGAAAAAAAAAATTGGACAAAAATTCAACATTTTTTGTGATTAAAAAAAATTTAATAAATTTAGAAGGGAACTTCTTCAACATAAGAAGTCCACTTATAAAAAATCCACAACTAATAAATTCAGTGGTAAAAGACTGAAAGCTCATCCCCTAAAATCAGAGACAAGGCAGGAGAGCCTGGGTAGCTCAGTGGGTTAAGCATCCAACTTCGGCTTAGGTCATGATTTCAGGGTTTGTGGTTTTGAGCCCTGCATCAGACTCTGTGCTGACAGCTTGGAGGCTGGAGCCTGCTTTGAATATGGTGTCTCCTTCTCTCTCTCTGTCCCTCCCCTGCTCACACACGCTCTCTCTCTTTCTCTCAAAAATAAATAAACATTAAAAAATTAAAAAACAGGGACAAGACAAGGATGACTGCTTTCACCACCTCTATTCATTATAGTACTAGAAGTGAGAACCAAATTAAGCACAAAAAAAAAAAAAATCCAATTTGGAAGAAGTCAAATTATCTCTGTTCACAAATGATGTAATTTTATAGCTAGAATACTCTAAAGATACATTTTAAAAATCGGTTAGAACCAATAAGTGAATTGAAGCAAATTTTCAGGATCCAAAATCAACATGCAAAAAATCAGTTGTATTTTTATTTACTGGCAGTGGACATCAAACAAGAAATTGGATTGGAAAAAAATGCATCTACAATAGCAGACAAGGGAATAAAATACAGTACTCATGAACAGATTCAACAAAAGAATAATACAACTTATACACTGAAAACTACAAAACATTGCTGAGAGAAATTAAAGACCTAGATGAATGAAAAGACATCCCTTGTGCTTGGATTGGAAGGAAGACTTAACATAGTTACGATGACAATATTATCAAAGCAATTTACAGATTTAATGGGATCCCCATCAAAATTCCAATGACATTTATAGCAGAAATGGAAGAAACCATCCTAAAATTTATATGGAATCTTAAGAGACACTGAATAGGCAAAACAGTCTTGAAAAAGAATAACAGAGATGAAGATTTCACATGTACTCATTTCAAAACTATCAAGCATAGTAATAAAACATGTGGTACCAGCATAAGGAGACCTACAGATCAGTGGAATAGCAATTAGTGTAGAAATAAACCCTCACATTTATAGTGAACTGAGTTTTGACAAGGGTGCTAAAACTGTTCAATGGGGAAAGAGCAGTCTCTTCAATAATTGTGCTGGAAAAAAATGGATATCCACATGTAGAAGAATGAACCCTTATTTCACACCATAAATTTAAAAAAAAATTCAAAATGGATTAAAGAATAAACACAAGACCTAAGACCATAGAACATTTAGAAGAAAACAGAGGGACAAATAAACATGACCTTAGATTTGGCAATGTTTTCCTAAATGTGACAACAAAAGCAAAAACAACTAAAGAAAAAAGAGAAATTTGACTACATTAACAAACTTTTTTTAATTTTTTTTTTTGAGAGAGAGACACACCAAGTGTGAGTGGGGGAGGGTCAGAGAGAGAGAGGGAGACACAGAATCCGAAGAGACACAGAATCGGAAGCAGGCTCCAGGCTCTGAGCTGTCAGCACAGAGCCTGACGCGGGCTCAAACCCACTAACTGTGAGATCATGACCTGAGCTAACGTCGGCCGCTTAACCAGCTGAGCCACCCAGGCGCCCCTAAAATAAAAAACTTTTATGCACCAAAGAATACTATCGAGAGACTGAAAAGGCAACCCACAGAATGGAAGAAAATATTTGCAACTCATATATCTGATAAGAGTTTCCTATCCAGCATATATCAATAACTCTTCCAACTCAATAAAAGAGTCAACCCAATTAAAAAAAAACAAACAGGCAAAGGCCTTTGAATAGACATTTCTCCAGAGATGATACACATATGACCGATAAGCATTTGAAAAGATGCTTGACCTCATTAGTCAGCTGCAAAACTGAAGCAAAATGAGTCACCACTTCACACCTACTTGGTTATAATTTTTTTTTAAAAATGGAACATAACAAGTGTTAACAAAGACGTCGAAAAATTGGAACCCTTGTACATTGCCTGTGGGAATGTAAATTCTATAACTGCTATGGAAAAACCTCCTGGCAGTTCAAGAAGTTAGAATTACCATGCGACCCAGCAATTCTACTTTTAGCTATCAACCCCAAAGAATTGAAAACAGGTGTTCACACAGATATCTGCATGCCAACGTTGATAGTAGCATTATTCACAATACCCAAAGAGTGGGAACAACCCAAGTGTCCGTGAGCAGATGAATGAATATACATACATCTAATGTATATGCATATAATGGTATCATATTCAGTCATAAAAAGGAATGAAATTCTGAAGCATGCTACAATATGAAAACGGTGTGTGGTAAAATAAGCCAGACACGGAAAAACAAATATTATGGGTCCACATATATGAAAGGTCTAGAATAAGCAAATTCATAGACACAAAGTACATCAGAGACTACCAGGGACTGGAAGGAGGAGAACATGGAGGCTATTGCTTAATGGGTCTGGAGTTTCTGTTTGGAGTGATGAGAACTGTTTGCACAACATTGTAAATGTAAATAATGCCACCAAATGGTACAACTAGCCATGGCTAAAATAGCAAATTTTATGATATATATACATATATATACACACACTCACATAATAGGGGGGAAAAAACAAGGTACAGAAGAGAGTACATAATAAGTTATCTTTGATGTTTACGTTTGCATAACCACTGGAGAGGTATAAGAAACTAGCATTAAGTGGCTACTTGCAGGTAACATGAATATTCAGTTCATATACACTAATTCAGCTAATACTGTTTAAAATATAGAAATACTCTGTCCTGATAGGGAAATGGCCACTCCCCAATTCCCTGAATCTCTTCTACCACTGCCTTCATCCTGGGATACCTGATTGTCTAATGATCCAGCAAGGAAAGAGTTAACCCCTGGCAAGCAGGGGTCTGGCTGGACAGCATAGAATGATGTGGGATGGGAACAGGGTGGCAGGAAAACTGTACACTAAACCTTTTAACAGCATCTTGATTTTTCAAATCATGTAATTTTATTTCCTATTTACTATAATGAAACATAAAAACTAAAACAAAGAGTAAACCAGCTACAAAAGACAATTAAGAGAATGTGAGTAAAACAAACGTGTACTTCTAAACCACAGCAGTACAGAGAACAAGAGAGGTCAGGCAAGTGCAAGTTTTGTAGAGAGGATAAAATATGGGGGGTTGGGGGGGGAGGCCTAGAAGAAGATATTATGTAAGTAAATGGGGGCCAGATATGAAGGAACCTCTATGTGGCATTAATTAATCTGAGCTATTTCTATAGCACTGATAAATCATTACTATTTTTTTCATCAAGGAAGTAAGTCCGAACAGGTCTCTGGGTTAGAAAAATATTTCTGACAACTGTGCAGACAATGGCCTGGAGAGGAGAGAAGCCAGGAGTTAAGAGACTGAGATGATGAGGGAAGTGGTAACGAGATGGAAATGAGAAGTCATGGTCAGAAGATACTAAAGAATGATCCAGTAGTCTTGCTGAAAAGTAGTTAGCTTGGGAGTTGTTAAGAAAAAAGGAGGAGGAGCAAATAATGACTCTAAGATTTCTAGCTTAGTTGACGAAAGGGGTGGATTATGACCTTTAATGGGGAATTCTAAATGGGAAATTATTCAGAATTTTGATTATGTGAAATGTGAATATATTGAGATGGCAAAGATAAAGAATGACATCATGTGGACTTCAAATAAAAAGTTACTATGAAAATGGTAATGATTTGGTTTTCCATCTTATTTAGGAATGACTAAGAGGAAATATGCTAAATTCTACGGGACAAAACAGTATCTTTTTACGTAAACGAAGGTCTAACCGCAAAAGAGTTTTATTGGAACATGATACAAAAACTGTTTTGTGCTGAGTTTTACAAAATTTTTTGACTCTGACAGCTTAGATGTTAGACACGTAGAAAAATGATGTCCAGATGCTGTCAGTAATTCTAGGATTTATATTTTTATAGAGAAATAACAGATAAGATTTCTTTTTTAATTTTTTTAATGTTTTATTTTATTTTTGAGGGAGAGAGAGTGTGAGCAGGGGAGGGTCAGAGAGAGAGGGAGACACGGAATCAGAAGACAGGCTCCAGGCTCTGAGCTGTCAGCACAGAGCCCGAAGCGGGGCTCGGACCCACTAACCGTGAGATCATGACCTGAGCTGAAGTCCAATGCTTAACCGACTGAGCCACCAGGCGCCCCCAGATAAGATTTCTCAGAATGCATCCAACACTTTTCCAACAAATGTGTTTTCAGATTACAATGGTATTCTCCAGGGGGTGATATTGTTTCATCAGAATGGAAATTAGGATAAACCAGAAAAGTTTCATAAAATCTGTATGAACAAAATGGCTTTTATAGAGCGTTCTTTCCTTAATTCTCTATCTCCAGCTACCCCCTCCCCGTTGCCCTGCACAGTTAACCATGAATATAGCATATTCATAGTCTTTATTTTCTTTACTTACATTTACTCTTCAATCCACTTGTCTGTCTGCTCAATTTCCATAAGTGAAATGGCTATTGCTAAGGTCACCAGAGTCCAACACATTACTAAATTATCTCACAGTTAACCTCTGTTGAGTTAGCATGCTTAGACAGCCCATCCTTTTTGGAATATTCTCTTTCTTTGATCTCTGTAACATTACACATTCCTGGTTTCCTCTATCCTTCTAGGATCATTTCTCCTCACTCTCCTTTGCTGGCTTATTGCTCCCACCCAGCCATTAGTTGCTGAATTTCTCAGCAGTTGCTCACAGCCCCTCCTCTCTGTCACTCCACTTACTTCTAGAAAAGCTCACCATATCTCTTACTTCAATTCCCAACTATATGTCAACGATTCCACCACCACCACCCCTCCAGCTTTATTTCAAATCCCTAGGCTTAACCTTTTCTCTAGACTGCGACCACAAATAACCAACTGTTTTTCCACCTCTCAATGTGGATGTCTCAAATACACCTTAAACTAACCGTGTCCAAATAGTCACACTCTTAATCACTACCATCAAGCAAGATCCTTTTCCAATATTCCTATCTTAATGATAAGTTATCTTCCATCCAAGTGCACCAGTCAGGAACTTAGCAACATTCCTAACATTTACCTTATCCTTTATTAAATCCCATATCCGTTTCTTTACTGTTACTTTACATTACTTGTTACTTTACCTTCTAACTATCTCTTGCATTTCTGTACTTCTTTCCGTCGGTATGATCAAAACCCTAGTCTAAACTACTGGATTGTAAAAACTTTGCAAGTATACCAACTACAATGTTGCCCTCTATACTGTGAAAAATGTCCTGGATGGAAAGGTTTTAGGCCTCATCTCTGTGAAGAAAACATAGTGAAGTCTTAAATTAGTTTCCAAAGTGCCTGTAAGAATGATGATTATTCAAATATACAACAGAAACACTTATCCACATTACACATTATCATTAATAAACAGTTTGTCCTGTTTGGATAGAGTACGTGGTTTGGACAGGTGGTGGAGAAAAGGTAAGTGGCAAACACTTTTTTCATTCTGCCACACCTGCTCTGTGTCTGACCTTTCACAACCAGAGTATCTGATCTGACTTTTCTCATTCAGTCTTTTCCAGATTAGTCTGGGATCATCTGAAAGCCTGGGGAGGCCCTGATGTGCATCTCTGATAAGGGTAAGAAAGTCTTTGGTATAAAGATGCTCGTCTATTTTCTCTCGGAGTAGAAGTGACTCCAGTAAAGTCTTCTTTCGTCTCAGAAAGGCCGATTGAGCCAGTTCTGCTCTTTTTCTGTTGCAACTGGGGCACTGAGAAGAAATGTGTTGCTTATCTGTTGCCACCTGTTTCGGTGCTGTCCTTACATTTTGTAAGTAGATTCTGTTCAAAAGTTCATCGGGCACAATACAGTTTAAGGCATCTGCCGCTGAAGCCTCTGCATCCAATCTAAGCGGTGGCTTTTTTGGTCTGCTGCTCTTTTTCTCCTTCAAGTTTGCTCTGTGATGGATCAGGCTTATCTTAACGGCGCAAAAAGACTGCAGAGCTTTCAGTTCTTCATCGGATACCCGAGCGGTTTCTGTTGGAGGTTTAGCATCTGGTTGGGACTGTCCAGAGTTGGTTTCTTTGCCCTTGAGATAGTTGATCCATTTTCTACTGAACTTCTTTTCAGTATTTTTGTAGTCTGACAGCTCAGATTGTTTGTCTCGATATTCCAAGGGTGTGGTCAGCTTTCCACTCTGAGGTCGGCTTCCGGAGGCATGGGGCCCGGGCTGCGGTCCTCCAGAGGAGCTGAATGAACCGGAACTCTGTACCTCATCAGGAAAGGTGTCCTCAGAAAGGTCTGCCATAGCCCTGAAGTCCGTTTGGACCAGTTCCCCTGGCTCTTGTGAATTCCCAGGCCTCTCAGCGGAGGGCTATCACACTCCGGTCCTCATCTGCTTTGTTCTGGTCCGTACTGGCTCAGGAACTAGTCAGGCCTGAGCCCACCCACCCGGGATCAGTCTCAGCGCGGTCGCTCAGCAAGGCTCCCCTTCCGGGCTACGCCTTCCCGCTGCCTTGGCAACGAGGGCTTTAGCGTCATGCGGTCATGCGCAGTGGGTGCGGTGCTGAGCTCCTCCTCTTCCCCCGCCCTCCCCAGCTCCGCCCCTGCACTGCGCAGGCAAGCGAGGTCTTGCTGGCTGTGCACGGCTCAGACTGCGTTTGCGCTCCGGTGGCTCTTCCGTAGTTCTGTTTTAAATATAAAATCTGACAGTCCTTTAGAAAAGCTAGCAAACTACTTTTCCTCAGAGGTCAGATATTTGTGTGAAGCCGACGGGGATAGGTGGCCCCTGACTAATTCGAGAATGTTGCCCCTCCCAGATTAAAACAAAATGCGGGCCGAAAAGCACAAGCAAAAACATGTCTGCAGATCCTATAGACAGGAGATCGCCTGTTTGTAGACGGTGTCTTAGAAGAAATATCGAACTACTGAGACCATCCTACAAGACTGCCTGCACAGTCTTGCACAACTTTCTGTGCTCTGGTATTGGGACGACCTTCTGTGCTCTGGCTTTGCCAAACAGAGTCTCAGGTCTTTGGTTCAAGCAGTTCTCCTCCGACTAGCATGTCAGCACCCCTTCTTTTTATATGATTTATTATTGTTCCTCCTTCAGATCCCATTTCCTCAGGAAGGGCTTCATACCCACCCCTTGCCCCAAACTCTACAGCCTTGCTTTCATGGTTTGCAGCTATTTGATGACCACCCCCTCCCCCCCTCCGCCCTACACACACACACACACACACACACACACACACACACATCACTCCACAAGATGAAAACCTCCTTGAAGGCAGAAAACCTGTGTTGCCGAGCACTCACCGAGTCCCTGACCCATTAGAAGGCGTTTTATACATCTGTTAAGTAAATGAATTGAATGACTGTGAACACAGAAGTAAATACAACCTCACACAGTGGATTCTGTGAAATGAGTACTACCAGGGCAAGGAACTCCCATCTTTATCTTACTGACACCCCCCCCCCCATTTACTCTTTACCGACATAGCCTTTTAGAATAGCCTCTTTTAAAACATGGTAGAATTTTATTAATAACTATTCTCATGAGTCAGAATATGTCAACTCTGAAGATAAACTTTTTTTAGGTCTTAATATCTGAGTCTAGGTCTTAGTAAGTATGGGAGATAATTTCAAGAGAATGGGTTCCCTTGGTCAGTGTCCTGTGTGTTACTCAGGTCTAACCAGGATATATGTAATGTTATTACAAAAATGTCCACCTTGGCAAAGAGTCAAAAGTCTGAAATGTTCAAAAA
>CM053567.1:23137202-23174544 GCA_028646485.1 Cryptoprocta ferox
TTCTGAATATTTAGGAAGCACTCAAAATCATTCTAATATTGGAAGGGCTCCTGGGGGGCTCAGTCCATTAAGCCTCTAGCTCTTGATTTCAGCTCAGCTCACGATCTCATGGTTTGTGGGTTTGAACCCCACCTCAGGCCCTGTGCTGACAGCACAGATCCTGTTTGGGATTCTCTCTCTCCCTCTCTCTCTCTCTCTCAAAATAAATAAATAAACTTAAACAAATTATTTTAATATTGGAAATAGTAGCCATTTGTCTGTGAGGTCAGTCCCAAATGATTTTCCCACTTTGTCTTTTTATTTACATATGCTTTTACCATGCAAAAGTTGGATTTTTTTAATTTCATGTAGCAAATTTACCAATCTGTTTCCTTATGTTCTAGAATTCTTAATCATATTTAAAAAAATTTTTGTCTAGTCTCATGTTATAAATAAACTTACCCATGTTTTGTTATAGTATTTGTGACTCCTTTTATTCTCTATGTAAATACACTAATTCTTTTATACTGTCTTCTCTAATATGAAGAATAAATCTAATTTTTTATTTTTCCATATGGCTATCTATTGATCCCAACCATATATACTAAAAGGT
Source organism: Cryptoprocta ferox (assembly GCA_028646485.1). Classification (NCBI taxonomy): domain Eukaryota; kingdom Metazoa; phylum Chordata; class Mammalia; order Carnivora; family Eupleridae; genus Cryptoprocta; species Cryptoprocta ferox. The sequence goes on from CM053567.1 coordinate 23,137,795, forward strand.
TCTTTGTACCCCACTGTCTTTAGATGCTGACTTTATATGACTTTATGACTTTATTCATAAATTCCCATATGCACTTAGTTTTTGTTTTTTTGTTTTGGACTGTGGTTTCTTTTATTCGTTTGTTTTGAATTTCAATTCTAGTACACTGGTTTGTCTTCCTATTTCCACATACCAATACTGTACTGTTTTAACAGACTCTGTAATATGTTTTAACAGCTCATAGGGCCAGTCCCCTCTCCTTCATTTTCAGAAAGTTCTATGTTCTTATTTCTTTATTTTTCCAAATGAACTTTATGACCAACCTGTCTTGCTTCAGGATAAAAGTAAAAAACATACATAGTCTTTTATTAGAACACACTAAATTTATAGACATTGAGGATTTTTTAAATTGGGTCTTCCTTTCTAGAAATACCGCATGTCTTTACAAGTATTCGAATAGACTTTGACATCTTTTAGGTAGTTTCCACATTTAGACTGTGTCCATTTCCTTTTTAAGTGTATGGATTTTATTTCATTTTATTTTATATACTTTTATGTTAGTGATTGTACAGTGATCCACCATGTCTTGCAACGAATTATTATTTATATACTGGAATGCTATAGATCTCTGTGTTTTTATTTTATAGGCTGCTAGTTTAGTAAATGTTAATTGTTTCAAATAGCTGTATCTTTGTCTTGGACTTATAAAACATACATAAAATTTCTGAAAATTTAGAAATGTTTTTGAACTTATACAAACAAGTCAGAATGAGCTGCATGACACAGAAATGTCCTGTAAAATGCTATTATAGCAAAACTCTGGTAGATATATAGCTAGACGATAGATGGATAGATAGATAGATGATAGATAAAATATTGAGGAGATTCATCGATTAATAGAGAACAAACTCTCAGCTAAAGATTGTAAGTAAATTTGCCATCTGTGCTTTTTTAATATTCCAGGAGAAATATTCATATTACCTGGCTTTGTGGTTTTAAAACTTAAGTTTAGGGGCACCTGCGTGGCTCAGTTGGTTAAATGTGGACTTTGGCTCAGGTCATGATCCAGTTCATGAGTTCGAGCCCCATATTGCTGTCAGCACAGAAACTGCTTCAGATCCTTTCTCTCTTTCTCTGCCCCTTCCCCATGCACATGAGCATTCTCTCTCTCTCAAAAATAAGTAAACATTAAAAAAATTAGCATTAAAAAACTTAAGTTTAAATAAAATGAAATCCTGCAAATGCACCAGGATACACATTATTTTTTTAATTTTTAATTTTATATGTTTATTCATTAATACATTTTATTTGAAAGAGCGCTCACATGCCCAGGAGTTGGGGAGGGGAAGGGGAAGAGGGAGAGAGAGAGAGAGAGGGAGAGAGAGAGAAGGAGGGAGAGAGGGGAGGAGAGAGAGGGGGAGAAGTGGGGGGGGGGGAGAGAGAGAGAGAGAGAGAGAGAGAATCCCAAGCAGTCTCCATGCTCAGTGCAGAGCCCAATGTGGCGCTTGATCCCAGGACCCTGGGATCATCACCTGAGCCGAAATCGAGTCAGGCACTCAACTGACTGAGCCACCCAGGTGCCCCTACTGAGTTTTTATTTTTAAATAATTTCTAAATATGTACTATTTATCTAATTTTTAATAGATAATTATAGACAAATTGATTCATACATAACTATTATAATAAAAACTAGCAACACAGTTTGAGCCAAGGCATTCCAAGTGTTGCAATTTTAATTTTTTAGAATAAAGAAAATGACCATCATTTCAGTTACCTTTTTTTTTTTAAAGGAAATTGCCAGAGAGGTGGAACATTCTTTGTTATCTGTGTGATGGATTACTTTGCTGGGGCTACTATAATAAAGTACCACAAACTGAGTGGTTTAATTAAACAACAGAAAATATCTCACAGTCTGGAAATTGGTCATCTGAAATCAAGGCACCAGCAGGGTTATTTCCCTCTGAAGGCCACAAAGGAAAGGTCTGCTCCAGGCCTCTCCCTGTCACTACTAGATGGCTGTACAGCTTCATGTTCATATGGTATTCTCACTGTATGTGTGTCTGTATTCCAAATTTCACCTCTTCTAAGGACACCAGCCATACTGGTGTCCCACCCGAGTGACCCCATTTTAAGTTGCTTACTTCTATAAAGAGCTGATCTCTAACAGATGTACATTGTGAAGAACTCGGGGTTAGGACTTCAACATAGGAATTTGGTGGGGATGCAGTTGAAGCCACAGCATGGGTTTTTTATGAAAAATAGATTAAAGGCTAGTTAGATAGTCTGCCTCCAGGATAGATGGATAGACTTTTAGTGTAAAACTGCATATGGTTTGCTAAATGAGAAAAATAGGGCAGTGAAATACAGGGACTTAAGACAAACTGTAAGTGTATGCAGAGCTCCATTCTACTGAGTGATTTTGACTTTATTTGTCTGTTAATTAAGAAGTATCTTTGTTTTAGATGAAGGTCCTTGGGGGCTTGTGAATACAATCTATATTCTCTGATACTATTACAAACGACACTGGCCAGACTTTAGAGTGGTTGCTCATATCTAGTGTTTTAAATAAGAAGTTATTGTTCATCCTGGAAAATAACTAGAATTTAAAATTTTAATTATAAACAGTTATTTTAAAGTATTTTGGTTCATGTATTTCAGAGTATTTAATGTTTCAAGTAATGATTTTCTACTGCTCCACTTGAGTATCTGGTAAAATTCCAAACTAGTGTAGGGCAGAAATTACTGTTATTTTAGAAAATAAATATCTCTAATATATTTCACGGCATCAATGGTGCTGTTCTTCACAAGAATAATGTTAACTATGAATTTGAATTGTATGATTTCTTTGCTATTTTTCTTGAAAATTCTATGATAACATATAGATTTTCTAGCCTTATTTTCTCTTTACTGTAGTTCAAATTGAGAACCATTCTCAGCATCTTTATGCAACTTTATGAAATTAGAACTGGGTCTTTGGGCAATCCTATTTCATAGTGTTATTGACATCTAGGAAATTATTATAAATCAGAACCTAATCATAATACATTTATCTTCAAAGCACAGAGGATGTATGAAATGATTCCAGAAATGTTGCCATTAACTTGAATTTGAGTTATGTAGTTTTGCGTTTTCTTGAGAGACAGTGGTGTGTGACTCTGGATGATGGGGGGGAAATTGGAATTCACAGTTTTCCTGAAAACTACTACATAGATTGATTTTTCTTCTCGGCATCTTTGCAAAGCATTTTACTGCAATTCTCCTACTTACAAAGTAAGCTTTCACTGTAGAATGAATATTCATATGATTGCATAGGGTTGAATGACATAGAAACTGCAAATAATTTCATTTGAGACCAATATTTCCGTAGAACTATTTTACTGAAGTGTTCAAAAACAATCGTAAAAATACCACTATGCTTGGGAAAGACATCTAATGTAATAAACTGAGCTCACAGACACAACTTATTTTATCTCCTTATTTTAGATAGGCATTTTCCAAAAACAAACTCTATCACTGAAGAATGTAAGACTGTTTCTTTAGAACCTTCCATGCTTAACTTGAAAGCTGTCAACCCAGGAGGCTGAAACAGAGCAAGATTATGAAACCTGAGTGAATAGCTCATTCTTTGCGCCCATGCCCTTGCTGCGTGCTGCCCCGTGGTACAAGCCCGAGAGGTATGCACTATGATAGCTAATGAAGCACTTCCTTTATGTCTCACTGACCAGAACTCTTATTTGAAGCCTGTATATTATGCCATTGAAATCTCACAATATCAGCCTTTGTTCTGGCTAGCAGAGACTGTTTCTTGTCTTTTCTGGGGCTAAATTTCACGCATCAAACTTGTTAGACCCTTTACGAATAAGTGTGGCTATATGCTACTAAGCTAATTCCTGCTGTTTGTAAAGTTGCACAGTTTTTTGTTTTGTTTTGGTTTTGTCTGCCCCTTTTTAGGATCACATCCCCCAAAGCCAAGAATTTATAATTTTGAAATCATGGGGAGATAAAAACTTGGAGGTGAAAGCCGCCGAGCTTCCTGCAGGTCCCTCCTCTGGGTTAAATATAGTGATAATAACGAACATTATAAGAATAAGAACAAGAATGAAATTCATCCAGAATGGAGACAATGGCATCAAATAGATCAAAACTAATTGGACTCCGTAATCCTAAATGAGAAGTGTTAAAAGTGGTCCCCGTGTTATATTTTAACATATTATTCGCATACTGGGTTATCTGATTGGGCCTCTTTCTTCCCTCAACTACTGTTATATAGATGGCCCCCAACACAAGTTTTGATAAAGTGACCTAAAGAACATTGAGTGATTGTCATAGCTTTCTATAAAATATGGGCTTCAGTTAACCTAAATACAAACAAGAAATGTTGAAAGGTTCCTCAGAGCTTATGAACTTGAAGAAGATAAAATTTGAAACTCCTCCCCAAACTCGAGTTGTATCAGCTCCTTCATTTTTGTTTCTTGTGATATGAGAGGGACAGCAGCCCCCACCTTTTGGGTGCTGTTAACTATTAAATAAGGTAACATAGACTAGAGCCTGTTACCCAACATATGGTAGTTGCAGTCAGCATCATTGCATTTCCAAAGTACATGTAATAGGGAACCTGAAGACTGAGATCCTTCTAATGGGCTCCTACATTATGAGTAAACTAATTTTTACAAGTATTTTACTTTTCGGATTCCCCAGTTTTGCATTTGTATTCTACCTACCCAATACGACTTATCCAAAGCACTCATAAAATTAAATGTGTAAAAATACTTTGAACAGCAAATAACTGAAAACATGTAAGTTACTTCCTCAAATGAAAAACAAATAGAAGTACTTAAAACACAGGAATTCCTTGGGCTCTACCATCTCAACATTTCTTTCATCTTCATATTTTTTTCTGAGTGTCTGATCTCTCAAATTTAGTGAGATTATCAAACTTTTCAAGTCAATAGAATATAAATGTCAGAAAAGTAAATCTCACAATGCCAGCCATTGTTCTAGCTAGTAGAAGTTGAATTCTTTCCTTTGCTAAAATGCATGCACCAAATTTGTTAAACTCTTTAAGTGTAAATGTAGGTCTCTACCTAGAATTTATCTTGCTTTCCTCCTCCCTTCATATTTTTATTTTTTGTAATTTTATTCTCTTATATTTTTACCTTTTTAAAATTTATTTTGAGAGAGAAAGAGAGCACACAAGTACACACATGAGCAGGGGAGGGGCAGAGAGAGGGAGAGAGGGAGAGAGCATTCCAAGCAGGCTGTCCACACAGAACTCTATCTTAAGAACCTTGAGATCATGACCTGAACCAAAACGAAGAGTTGGACACTTAACTGACTGAGCCACCCAGGCGCCCCTCTCTTCATGTTTTTAGATTAAAAAATGTTTTCTAATCGTTGGTAAGGAAAACACTGTTAGTGAATAAGACTATCATCTGAATTAGTTTCAGATTTTGATTTTATGTTAGGACACAGGTAATAGCATTATAATATATTCATCTTTTATAATCATAATATTAATAAGAGCATGAAAGGCAATTGTATTAGACCTATAGTTTTTCCAGTCATTTAATTGCCTCTCCACACCACCTATTAAAACTGTTGAATTCAAACTAAAAACTCTGAAATGTAATAACATCTCTTTTGCTCTTTCCTCACCTAATATTTGTATTGCTTGGAAGTATGCTAAAAATTAAAATCAATTTTGGTGTGGCACTTGTTTCGAGTGAGAGTTGAAAACTACAATTATGGTTTCTGCCAACTTTTTAAAGAGTGTATATAGGTCTTCTAAGTATTTTGCTATCTCATAGGAAAAGATATATAGGTGTTTATTTAATACTTGACAAATATGTCTGAACAAGATGATTAATCAAGGTAAAGACAAATTCCATGACTTTGTCATGGTATTTTGTCAATATTTCGGCAATTTATGTTTGAATTTAAAATTCTCATTTGATTGGATAAGATTGGATGTTTCTTTTTTTTTATTTCTTTTTAAGATTTATTCATTTTTCAGAGACAGAGAGAGACAAAGCATGAGTGGGGCAGGGGCAGAGAGAGAGGGAGACATAGAATCTGAAGCAGGTTCCAGGCTCTGAGCTGTCATCACAGAGCCCAAAGTGGGGCTCAAACTCATGGACTGCAAGATCATGAACTCTGCCAAAGTTGAACACTTAACCAACTGAGCCACCCAGGCACTCCTTGATTTGATGTTTCTAAAAATAGGTGCTATTTTTTCCATCTATTTGGCATGTCCACTCCATCCCAACCTCCCAGCATAAAACTGTATCTCGCAGTCAGTTCTGCCATGGCCCAGTGACTCGGTAACAATATGTTCTAAGGCATATGGGAAAAAAGGAATGCCTAGCAACATACTTCCATGGACATAGTATATCATTTCCCATTAAAAAGACAGCAGATCTTTTGAAAAATTAAGTAATTTGATATTCTACACTTTTTCCTACTATTACAAAGTTTTTGGAGATACTTCTGCCATCAAAAATCTAGAATTACTGGATATTAAAGTAATTAGACAATAATAGAGCTTGGGGAATTGGCATATGGTCAAGAAATTGTCATTACAAGGTTAGAAACTCATGAAACACAGGAAAGAAACCTACAAGTGAGTCAAGGAGTCTGAATCCTTGAGGTCATCTATAAGTCCTTCCACTCCCCAACCAGATCCCTCCAGTCAGTCACAAAATCCTGTAATGATACCCACCCCCCACCCCCATATAGGCTGCTTCTCTTTAGTCAAATCCCCAGTATAGGACATCAATGTCCTTCACTGGATCCAGAGCACCTGTCTTCAAGATGGCCTCACAACCTCTGGACTCTTCTCACACCTTTCACTTCCTTTTTTTCCTTCCTTCCACACCAACTTCTTTTGAAATAATTATCCACATTGCACCTAGAGTAGAGCACAGCTCTCCTGCTTTGTGTTTCTTATTGCTTCTCATCAGTTTGTCTGGTCTGGAACCATAGTTGACATGGATTGGGTCGTTCATATTGAAAACACAACAGTAAAACATTTAGGATATTGTTATTCTTTATCTAAAAATACTTGAAGAAGAAGGAGAAAGGAAATTGTTTATGTAGCTGAACATTCCCCTGAGAAGTAACCTAACGCTCAGTATTCAACAGCAGATTCCCACTGCCTCCAACCCATTCTCCTCACTGATTATGATTTCACCCTTCAGGTCTCAGTTTATCCATCACTTGGGAAAAACCTTCTCCTCAGACCTCTACCTACTCGTGCCTTCAGGAAGCAGAATATGTATACAACAATGACCACATTATAAATAAGCCTGCAATCATGTTATAAGTTGTTTATGGTAGATCATACTGATAGACTGTAAGCCCTACCAGGACTGCAAAATTTCTGTCATCTTTACCATTAAGTTATATGTCTTGCATATATCAAAGCATCATTACATCTTGAAAATATTAAATGAATTAAATGATCAAATAATTAATTTGATGGTCTGCCAACAGAGGGCAGCATCTCTGAGAGCTTCCTCAGAAGTAAACATAGATTTCCCTACTTTTGCACTGCATATAATAATTGATTCAGGTACTCGAAATAATTGACCAGTCAGGCCTCATTCAGTAAAAAGCACGCTGGTTAAATGTACAGCCTGTCTCTGCATTTGGGTCCTAATAGTTGTCAGGTGGCCTTGCCTGAGCAGTAACACCAAGTAGACCTCTGCCCCAAAACCCCTCAGAAGGAGGCTGAAGCAAACAGGCATCACGAGGGAGTCCTTAGAAGAGGCAATTTATTAGTAAGTCACCTGGCCTGGAGCCCCTCTAGTGATTCTTAAATTCTGATGCACTTTAAAATCACCTTTTAAAATATCGGGTAGTTGGGTGCCTGGTTAGCTCAGTCAGTTAAGCATCTGACTCTTGATTTTGGCTCGGGTTATGATCTCATGGTCATGAGATTGAGCCCAGTGTCATCGGGTTCTGTGCTGAATCTGGAGCCTGCTTGAGACTTTCTCCCTCTGTCCCTCTCCTCCACTTGCTCTCTTTCTCTCTTGCTCTCTCTCCCTCTCTCTCTCTGAAAGAGAGGAAGGAAGAGAGAGAGAGAGAGAGAGAGAGAGAGAGAGAAAGAAAGAAAGAAAGAAAGAAAGAAAGAAAGAAAGAACGAAGGAAATGTTAGGTGGTAGCCAGACTACTCCCAATGATATAATTAAATCAGAATCTTTGGGAGTTGGAGTCAGACATCAGTGTTTTCTGTAATGCTCTAGGGGCTTCCGTCCAGTGTGCAGCCAATTAGAGATTCCACACCACAGGACCCTATTTTCTGTACTCTACAACCAGTAATATTGGCATCCCCTGGAACAGTCTTATAGGGGACACAGCCCCTCTCAGACCAACTAAACTGGAATTTGCACATTAAAACAAATCCTCCATATTTCCTATGCATGTTAAGGCACTGCTCTATGACATCTGTCCTAAATACCCTTTTATAAAATAGCCACTCTTACCATTATTACCTTATGTTTAGCCAGTGCTCTTTCTCATCTTGCTTTCTGCCTTTTGCCATTCTCTCCAATCTGTGCTCCAGCCATTCAGAGCTACAATTGCCTGATGTGCCACCCTCTTTCATTCTTAGTAAATTGTATTTCTTTAGAATTATAAAGTATTTTAAACATTCAGAAAGTTCAGAGGAAAGATACTGCTAGAACCCTTATACCCACCATCAACATGAAAGAAAAATAAACTCTTCCAGTGGTTGAGTCCTTTATCATTAAAAACCAAAAACAGGCTACAAATAATGAAATTAAAGCTACTTGGTCGTCTCTATCCAATTTTATTCCTCACTGATCCTCCCCAAATGTGTTCTCTACTCTAAAACTGGTATATTTTGTATCTTTCCAAACATGCTCCCCGCCGCCCCCGCCATTGGAATAACATAGCAAAACAACAAGAAAGTCTCATCTCACAGAGCTTATATTCTACTGTGTGGAGACATATAATAAACATAATAAATAAGTAAATTACATTAGAAGGTGGTGTGTGGCATGGAGAAAAATAAAGCAGCAAAGAGTAAGAGGAAGCTCTGAGGAGTTTTGTGATTTTAAACTGGGAGGATCTCTCCAAAGAGATGAAATTTGAACAGATATGAAGGAGATAAGGGAATAAGCCATGAAGTTGTTGGGGAAAAGTGTCATAGCCTGAGGGAACAGCAAGAGCAAAAGTCCTTCGTTGAGAACAGTCTGGCATGCATATAGAACAGCAAAAGTGTTTGGGCTGGCTAGAACAGATTAATGGAATTGCAGGTTAATGGTGGAGCATTAATGAGAACCCAATCATGTAGGGTCTTGTAGGCTGTTGGAAACTCTTTGGTATTTTCTGTGAGTAAGATAAATAGCCACAAAAATGTTTTGAGCAGACATTTTAACAAGATATCGCTGGCTTCTGTGACAGATTTTAGATGAGAAGGGGAAGAATTATAGGGTTGGAGTACAAAGGTATAAACAGAAGTTCAAGCAAGAGATAATAGTTTCTTGAACGCAAATGGTAGCAGTGGGAGTAGTAAGAAATGGTCATAGTTTGGGGACATTTTGAAATCCAAGCTTAAAAGATTTCTCAATGGCATTGGGCATGAAATGTGAAAAGGAAAAGAGTCAAGGATGAGGGGCTACTGGGTGGCTTAGTCTGTTAAGCATCAGACTTCGACTCAGGTCATGATCTCATGGTTCATGGGTTTGAGCCCTACATCGGGCTCTGTGCTGACAGCTCAGAGCCTGGCGCCTGCTTCATATTCTATGTTTCCATCTCTCTCTGCCCCTCCCCTGCTCATTCTCTGTCTCTCAACAATAAATAAATGTTTAAAATTGTTTTTTTAAGTATTAAAAAAAAGAGTCAAGGATGAAGAAGGATTGAGTCAAGGATGAAAAAGTGAAGGATTGACTTATCATTAATGCAAATAGAAAAAGTAAAAGACAGACAATTGGAGGGGAAGACTGGAAGATCAGTGTTTGAAAATTTAAACTCTGAGATGCCTTTTGGACACCAAAGTAGAGATTTCAAGTAGATAATCCAATATATAAGTCTCGAAACTAAGACGAAGAAGCTAGATGGCAATATAGAAGTTTGAAAGTCATGTGTATATAGATAGTATTTAAAGCCATCAGACTGGATGAGATCATGAGAAGAATGTTTATAGATGAGAAGATAAACAAGAAAACGCTGTGTATTCTAATATCAAGGGTTTAGGAATGTGAGGAGGATCCAGCTAAGGACACTGAGAAGGAGTAGCAAGGGAGATACAAAGAAAACCAGGAGAATGTAGTGTTATAGAAGCCCAGTGAAAAAAGTAGGTCAAACAGAAGGAAGTCATCAACCATATCAAATGTCCTCAAATAAGATAAAGGCCGAGAATTAACCATTAGATTTATTAACGTGGAGGACTTTGATGACCTTGACAAGAATAGCTTTGCATTAGAGGGATCAAAGCCTCATGGGAATTAGTTTTGTAGAGAATCAGAAGAAAGAAAATAGAGACAGTGTGTGTAGGTGACTCTTTTGAAATGCTTTGCTATAAAGGAGAACAAAAAATCGAAAAAGAGCTGGCGAAGCAAGTGGGCCCAAGAGAGGATTGTTTTTGATATGAGAGAAAATAGTATGTGAGTGTGCTGATGAGAAATCCAATCAAATGCAAAAATATCCAGATACAGAAGACGAGAAAGGCAGAAATGATGTTCTATCTACAGCAGGTGAGAGAGGAAGAGATTTAGTACAAGAATGGAAAGGTTGGCCTTAGACGCACAGATAGTTCATCCAAAATAATAGAAAGAAAGGTATTCCACACACGTATAAAAGCTGCTGGTATGTAAGTTGCAGTATAATGATTTATAAAGTTATTTAATTGACTACAAACAATCAATGGCACATAAGTGGCTACTGCTATCAAAATTTAATAAGGTTCTGTGGGTATCGATAGCTATTGCATTAATGAGACTAACGTTGTGTAAGCTGAAGTAACAAAATTTTAGTTTGCTATTCTTATTCTTAATTCTGTGGATAGCCAATGGCAGCCAGCTAAATTCCTTAAAATCATACTGCTTTTCCCTGGAAGGAAATCACTCCCTCCAGTGTTCCTTTGCAGAAGGGAATGTAGGGAAGGAGAGAGTAAGCCTGCCCTCATGATCAATCCCCAGACTTGTTCTTAGATCAATTTTAAGAAACAAATCTGAGTTCCCTTAGAACCCTCTGTGCTTACATATGTCTGGAAAACCTGCTCTCAGAGATACGTGTATACAAATTGAAGACCATGGTTTGGAAGGATGAGTGCCAAATTGAAAATCTAAAAGCTCTGTTCTTAGTCTTGGCTCATATAGTTGACTGTGTACATCACTTAACTCACTGAATCTTAATTCTGTCTTTACAAATGAGTTGGGCTAAGGCAATATTTACAAAGCGTTTTCAAATTAATATTCCCCATGAAGTATTCTTAGTCAAAGAAGTTTGGGAAATGCTGTCTTTTTACAGAAAATACAATACACATTGGTAGAGTAAATACACTGAGAATTCTTACAGGAGAAAAACCTTACCTTCATTTAGTCCATAGATTTCTAGACTATTTGACCACAAAAAGATGTTTTTTTGTATTAAAGAACAGACTTCAAGGGGCTCTGAACCAGAGTTTTCTGTGATTCTCTCTAGTTATATAATTCCATGATTTAAAAACATATATATTTTTTAAATTCAAGTGTAATTAACATACAGTGTTATATTAGTCTCAGGTATACAATATAATGATTCAACAATTCTATGCATTCATTCATCAGTTCTCATTATGGTAAGTGGACTCTTAATCCACTTCACCTACTTTACTTGTTTCTCCCCACACCACTACAAACCTCCCCTCTGGCAACTGCCAATTTATTCTCTCTATGTAAGAGTCTGGTATTTTTTTTGTTTGTCGCTCTCTCTCTCTCTCTCTTTTTTTTTTTTATTTGGCTCATTTGTTTTGTTTCTTAAATTCCACATATGAGTAACATCATATGGGATTTGTCTTTCTCTGAGTGACTTATTTCACTTAGCATTCTGCCCTCTGATCCATCCATGTTGTTGCAATGGCAAGATTTCTTTATGGCTGTATAGTTCCATGATTAGACATGAAACACGTAGCTAGATTCAAGTAATAACTGTAGTCACCAATCTGATTAAATGACACATCTATTCAATAGGGTTTAGGGTAATTTTAAGACAAAGCTGCTGTAGAAATAATTTTTAAAAATGTATATAATATTTTGCTTTAAGATTCTGTTATTTTTTTCTCTTTCTACATAGTGCTTCTGCAGAAAACCATATATATACATATGTATGTATATATGTATGTGTATTTCTTCACCACTGGACAGGAATGAAGATTATCCTCATCTTTAGTATTGAAACTCAAATTGAACATCTCAAGCAGATCATGCAAAACCTCAGTCTGAGTTAGTGTTTCTCTGCTCTATGGTCAGGGCAGTTGTCTGGCTCTCGGATTAGATTCTGGAGTCTCAGGGTTGAAGATACATCACTGGTTTCCTCTAATCTCAGTATCTGCCTGGCACAGAGTAAATACAATAAATATTTCCCACATGAATATAGCTGTTTCTGCCTATCCATATGTATTTTTAAAACATGCCAGGTAGCCATCTTTGAAAACAATGGAAAAGAAAAAAGAAAGGATAATGTATTGCTAGACTGACGTTAAGCTCCATATTTTCATGTGACCCTTGAAAATCTGAATGTATTACATCCCTGAATTGCATTTGTCTCTTTGGGCAGTAATACTCTCAGAGCTCTTTTGTAGATTAGTTTAATATGATCTTCCATTCCTGAATCCACGCAGGTCTATTTCAGTCAACCTCTTCTTTTCCAGGTGTTTTCTCTACTACATCCTTTAACATGGTTTAAAAATTTAATCCCTCTGCTGTTTAACATATTAACATTTTGTAGACAAGTTGTGTCACATACGTGAATTATGCGTGTTAGCTGCCTAACAATGGTTCTGTGTGATTTCACTGGGATAGTTCATGGGTGTATGGAAGCACAGATCGTGGAAATGTAATTTGAGGGTTAAAGCAGTTAAATTTGTCTACCTTACCTAGCTCTTTGTAGTATGTTTTAAAGAATTTTCAACTGAGATGGAAGTACTTTCTAATACAGTTTGTAATTTTGTTCAGGATAATGAGCTCCCAAAGAAAAGACTTTCTAAAAAGCTATTAACAGTAATACAATTATGTTATCCGACCTTCAGTGTTTTCTTCTAATACTCATAGACTTAAAATCTCAGTAAGACTGATTATTGAACATAACAGACTTTAGAAGATTTGACTTAATTTCTGCTTATCATGTTTGTATCCTTGCTGCGTTTTTACTGCTAAATTTTACCAGCCCTAGAGTAAGAATATCAGTCTTTTTTTTTTTTTTATGTAAGTGGAGACCCATTTCTTGATTTTTAATGTAGTTGGTCGGTTATAACTAAATTTAAAAAGTTCAAAAGATAAAATAAACTTCTTATTATTTTGTAAATCAGGGACATAAGGTATAAAAGAGAGAAGAGTTTTTACTGAATTTCAATAATTACAATTGTCATTTCAATCAATGCATTCCAATATTTTTCTGGAGTGCACAAAGGTGTTTTCTAAAAAGAGGAATTCTATTATCAAAAACATGTGAGATACTCCCTATGACTCAGCTAAAAAAATAAAATAATAATAATGCCATCCAAAGAAACTAGATTGTGTTGGTTACCACTTATCTCTTTGTTTACCGATATGTTGGCATAGATACAGACCATATTTTTATGCTATCCAGAAGTGATGTCCTTTTAGGATATATCGTCAACTAAAGCCACAGTATTGCTACATCCACATAAAAGCTGATCATAGGGTTCCTAGGTGGCTCAGTTGGTTAAGCATCTGACCATTGATTTTGGCTCTGGTCCTAATCTCATTGTGAGTTCAAGCCCCACATCAGGCTCTGTGCTGACAGGCGGATAGCAAGAGTCTGCTTGGGATTCTCTCTCTTCCTTTCTCTCTGTCCCTCCCTCTCTCGTGCTCGCTCTCTCTCTTTCAAAGTAAATAAATAAACTCAAAAAAATAAATATAAAAACTGATCAGAGTAAGGATGGTTTCCTAAACCTCCACTGCAATTTCTATATCAAACTTCTTTTTCCAGAAATCATAATATTTATGTCTATTTTTATAATTATATTATTGTGCTTAAAGCAAATACTTGACATTATTAAGCATCAATTATTACACTAAAAAGATTACATAAAAAGAATTACCTCCGGTTTAACTGATACTATTTTTCTTGAAGAAGATATAAACAAGGCACATTAACTTTGAAAAAAAAATGTCTTAGCAGTTGATGTCAGACAGTTGAATATTTCTAATGGAGCTGGAGTCAAATGATGGGGGTGAACTCATTGAACTCATTCATTTAACAATTCTCTACCACTTTCTGATGAATAATCCTTTGGGACATATAAGTAAATACCTCAAGTGTCCTTTATTTTACTTTTCTAAATATTTATTTTATATTCCTTATATCTTTTAAAGTTTCCTTTAAAAATGGCTTAATGTAACCTATCATCTTCATACCTACTTCTGTAGTCCAGACCCTCACATAGCTCTCCAAATCTCACCTCTTATTTTCCCTCTGGAAACTAATTCATCAATTCAGTTTTATACTGGATGCTTGGTTTACAAGAATGAATGAGATAGACCCAGAAAGAGAAATTTTAGTCAAGTGTGTAACGGCAAGTATGGAAGTACAGAATGCTCTGAACTCATATAAAAGAGCTAGCAAATCTAGACTGCGGGGGGTGGGTGGGAGAAGAAGAGGGAAGATAGTTAAGTTTAGCATGAACTAATAACAACAGCAAACATATTGAACTCTTACTATGTCCTAGGCACTATATAAATATAGAAATCAGCACTTAATTTTTAGCCCTCAGTATTTTATGACTTAACATTAGCACTTAACTTTAACATTTCATATTTTAAGTGTTAGTTTTGATCAATCTATGTTGAAATCTGGGGTGCTTGAGAAAATTTTAAAGAGGTGTTAACACTTGAATAGAATCTTGAATACAACAAAATTTCATTCAGAAGACAGAGATATTCTAAGAAAGGAAGCGTCCAGTGAGAAATGAGCTACAAGTATTTCAAAATGGGTAAAGTGTCTATAGAGACAGATGCTAGGAGCAGACATTAGCAAGAGAAGAGAAATCAGGTATATGAAGGTGAGCATTGAGGCAAAGGTACAAATAGAGGCTAACCATTTAAAAATTATAAATCAAGCTAACAAACACTTAAAGTATGTTGTATTTCCCAGCCTCAACAAATATCCCTTCTTAATGCATGAGCCATGTATGTCTCTGCTGCCAGCAGAGGAAAAAACCCATAAACCTTCATGACACTGAGAGCAAGAGGATGTCACCACCTTCTCTGGAGGACAGAGGATGACACATGGAAAGAAATTGGTGCCTGAAGAGTATTAGCCAAGAGAGTGATATTGACATAAAGTTTACACATTATGCTCTATCACTGAGAAGTGCCCATTTTCTTCTTTGTTAAATTTAGTAAGCGCAACTTGTGATATGAGTAGCCCTTTATGTTCTGAGTTCATGGCAAGAGAGGTCCTTTTACCCAGGTCTAAATGAAGACAATTTCATACGGTACTGAAGGCTTTGAGTTCTATCTGTAAAGCCACAGAAAGATCAATATTTGATCAGTAATAACTCTTAAGGATCTCCAGAAGTTTATAAAAATCTGTTCAGTTGTTTATTATGAGTTCTGAATTAAAAATACTATGATGTCCCAACTGAACAGCTTTTGATACAAGATAATACTTCTATTGTATCATCTTCTGTCAGAGAATGTGAAATTTTCCTCATTATTTAATTGAAACAGTCATATGCAATAAAACTTGTTGATTTATCAAAGGATTTTAAGAAATTATAAGTCACAGATATTTAACATATGATTATTATTAAGCTAAGAGTATGTTTTTTTCTATACAACTTCATTCAAGAAGAAAGACCTTCTCCAAAGACTTCTTTACTCTAGGATACATAGAGTGTCTATTTCAGGAAATGTAGGGTTGTTTTAACAATATACAGCATTCCAGAGACTCTAGCCAAGTTATGACAGAAACCATGATTGATGAATAAAATATGGAAGATGGAAAGAAGCCTAAACCTGGGATATAATATTCCACAGCGATTAGGGCCAATTACTAAGATGTCGACCCCATTCGAAGCAAGGCCTATCTTCTCATGCTGGCTTTCATTATCAAAAGGCCATACAGACTGAGTGGATCCTATAATAAAAGACTCAAGAGAACAGAGGACTTTGGTATTTCCTTACTTTGCATAAAACTTCAATGCGGAAGCAGAATGACATTTTGGTGATTCATGGATGAACCAGTCATATTCTATAAATGAGACATCTGGAAGGTGATTTCAATTGCACCTTAAACATAATCTTGTAAAACTTTGCAGCTAAATATGGCTTTTTAAAAAGTTCCTCTGTTGCTTCCAGTATAAAAGATGTAATTCAATCCTGTTAGGGCTTTTTAAAGTGTTCCAAAATATTTCATCATATTAAAATAGTTTTTTAAGATTGAGATTCATAAACATTTTACATTGCAACTGATTAAAAGAAAACAAATTCTTGAATTCTTGGTCTATTTTTAATGCTAGAGCATTAAATTGCAGAATAATTTCAGACCATGAAATTCCATGGGTATTTGGAATTTATGGTGCTCTGCAATTATTGCTGAAACCAAGATTAATGACCAATATGAGAAAACCATTACATCTGACAAGCTGGCCATAGGTCTATAAATAGCATATGCTTTACAGGATTTTCAAAACTATTTTTGACTTTATAAAAGATATGAATTATAAGATACTATAAAAATTGTTTTCTTAATCCATTCCCCTATTCTCTTCAATGTGTCTTCAAAGCCAATGCACACATCTAATGATTATGTACAAACTATTGTGCTTGGCTGGTATCCCAATGTGCCTTTAAAAAATCAACAAAGTTGTGAAAATGGTTAATTTTTAACATGTTTAATAGGGTTTGTAGCATTTGATTCATCATAAAGTATGGAAACATCAGATTCCAAATTGTTTCTTTGCCATCCATAATAGTATAATAATATAAAAGTTGTTTTTAATGACATAGACAAAAGATATCAGACAACTTGAGAGTCTTTTTTTTTTCGAATATGATACCATTTATCTTAGCATAAATGGTTCAGCCAGATGTAGAATTTTTATCTACGGATTCCAAATTCAATGCCTTGTCATCATTAGCCTCGTCATCTGGCTAAGTGCTCGTGATATAAGGTACAAAACTAGAACTGACAAAATATATTAAACAGATAGAGTCCAACACTACCACAAAATCTATTTACAATAGACTGAGGTTTTAAGAGCAGAGAATAAGAAAGAAGGGTAAACATTGTGCATACAATGTACCATGATCCAATCCTGAGACTTCAAGAAGCCACACTGGGCCCCACTTTTGGCCAGTAAAGAAAGAGCTGGCAAGCAAAGGCAACTTAGAAGAAACTCGAAGCCCTCCTCCACGGCATTCGTAAAGTTGGAGCTTTCCTAGTTCTTTTCTTTATAGACACTTCCCTGTTACCTTTTGGTCAAATGTTCTGCTCTGATTTAAACAGAATCCAGAAAATTTGGATCCTATTATAAATGGGCATTTAATGAAATATTAGTTCTGAGCACTCAAATATTTTGTTTCTAAGTCTCGCAGTTTAAATGTAGTTACATATGCATTCATTCATAGTTAATAAAAAATTTTAAGTACCTGATATGTGCCATACACTATCCTGGCCCTGGAGATACAATAATGAACAAAACAGAAACTTTAAATCCCAGCGCGGTGGACAGGATTGCAGTCCTGCACAATTCCAAGGGGAGTGTTGTTAAACTTTAAAGCTGTGTGAATAGCATCCCCTGAAGTTGGCAACGTGCTGAGTGTGTGGCCCTTATGTGGTGACTGCTCTGCTGTGGATACATCAAATTCCTCTTTTAGGCAGCATTACTGAACAAAGAAACGTTGAAGCATATCGTCCAAGTGAATTTCCCAAAAGAAATAAAGCTTACCCTAAAAAGTGCCAAAATATTTTTAACTATTTTAATGGACAGTTTTTTCAAATGGAATGTACACTTCCATGCCTTGTTAAACAGAATAGGCTGATTAGACTTAACTTATTCTTAATGACTCCATTTCATCATCTTGAACATAGGCTGTTAGACACTGCAAAAATTCAGTGATTATTCTCAGGGGCATGAATCATGCACAATAGTATGTTATCGCTGAGCGGGTCCAGCTGCTACACTTTTCAGTTCTTTTGTCTGCTTTCTGTAATCTCTCCCTTTATACTGTTGGCTCTCAGATCCTCCCATCTCTGCACCTATTACAAGTTTCATTTTCTCATGCTAAAGGACTGTGTTTAATCTGCTCGGTACAGATAAGTCACAAAATCAAACTTGCTCCAAGAAATTATACCATATATATATATATATATATATATATATATATATATATATATACACACACCATATACCACTTATTAAGACCATGAGGAAAATGACTGCTAAAATTTTTTTCAGTTTGGCTGTTCCATGACCTTAGTAGTTTCTCTGGGGTTGCAAACTGTTGACTTTGTCAGTTAAGTGACCAATATATTAAGGTACTTCCTGTTTGCATGTGTACGTGTGTGTATGTTTATGTGTGTGAAAGAGAGTGTTAAAGACAATGATAGAGAACAAATTGATTACTTTGTGTGCGTATATACAGTTTATCTATTTATCTACAAGTTATCTATAAGGTACCTATTATACATGGGCTGCAAATGATATAAAATCACAAAATAATTGTATTTGTCATTCTTAGATTCTCGGTTCATGATATTGATGACTGCATTGGCTGTTTGACCATGATATTGATGACTGCATTGGCTGTTGTAATTTCTGAAGTTAAGGAAATTTACAAAACAAAATATCACAGTTCAACAAGGTACTGCTTTAGGAAAGAATAAAAAGTTATATTTTTTCTAAGTCTAATCTTTCAAAAGTGTTTTCCCTGCTTTGCATTTGTTTCCTTAATTGACTATATTTAAAAATAAATGTTCACTAAACATATGCAAGGTATAGTAATTATTACAACAAGCAATATTAGCTGCTGCTTCCTTAATTTAAAAATCATTGCCAAGTAGAGTTTATCCTCATGTAAGGCTAGTTTATGATTAGATAAATCATAGATAAATATGTAATTTATATTAACAGCAAAAAGAAGACAAAACATATAAGAATTATAATAAATGCAGAAATATATTTATTCAAATATATGTTAAATAAAATTGTCATTAATAGAGAACATAATCATCTATATAGAAAATTTTAAGAAATCTACAAAAAGCTATTAGAACTGAAACTGATTTAATTACATATCAAGTTACATCCATATACAAAAATCAGTTGTGTTTTTTGATTGAAATTGTAAAGAACACCATCAAAAATATAATTGCTTATAGATAAGTTTAACCAAAATAAAAATGGAAGACGTATAACCTGCAAACTATAGGACATTGGTGAATGTTTAAAAAGACCTAAATAAATCTAAAGATATCCCAAGTTTATTGACTGAGAAATCAATAGTACTATACAGGTATATTTTCCTCCAATTGATCTATAGATTGAACTCAATCCCAATTAAAATTTCAGAAGACTTTCTTTTGAAGATATTCATAAACTTCTTCTAAAATTTAGGTGAAAAATCAAAGGACCTAGAATACTCAAAACAAGTTTTGGAAAAAAAAAGACTTATTATAAAATTACTATAGTAAACACAGTATGGTATTGTTGAGAAAGTAGACTCATAGACCAATGGACTAGAATTGTTAAAGTTCAGAAGTATATGGTCATATATGGTCAACTTAATGTCAATAAAAGTGCAAATTCAATTCAGTAGTTAAATGATTGTCTTTTCAGTAGTCCTTTGTTACTAAAAAAACCGCTTATCCATATGCGAGATAGATGATATAGAGAAATAGTACAATCAATTGATCTTGGCCCTTACCTGACACCATATACACTTAATTACCTCTAAATAGATTATAGAATTAAAAATAAAAGCTAAAGCTATAAAACTTCTAAAAGGAAACAAATAAAAAAATATTTGTGATCTTAAATAAGTATTTATTAGAAAAGACAGAAAACTCTCAAGCCAAGAAGAAAAAAAAAGAACTTCACAATTGAAAACATTTTCCCCCTCAAAAGACTCTCAAGAAATAAAAGGAAAGCCACAGGCTGAGAGAAAATACTTGTAAAATATATGCTGATGAAGGATTTATATTCAGAATATATTAAATATATACAGCTCAATAATAATACATAAAACCAAGTAAAAATATGGGCAAAATATTTGAAAAATACAATATTTAAATATATAATATATGCTTTACAAAAGAATATCTGTAAGTATATGAAAATATTCTCAGTCATATGAGAATTTAAATCTTTAAAAATATGAAAATTAAAATCACAACTAGATACCAGTGGACACCAATTAGAATGACTAAAATTTATAACTCTGACCATACTTAGTGCTTTCAGAATATAGAGCAACTGGGTCTCTCAGAGATTGTTGTATCAACAAAATAGTTATACAAAATCGTTGTATAACCAAAACCGTTTTTTAATTAAAAAATTAACAGTTTGGCAGTTTTTAAATATAATTAAATAGACACTTAATATATGATCCAGGAATTCTATTCTTAAGTACCTAACAGAAAGAAAACATACTTTCACCCAAATATTTTAATATAATGTTTGTATCTGCTTTATTTGCTATAACTAAAAACTGGAAATAATCTAAATGTCTATCAACTTGTGAACATTGTGGTAAATTGTGATATATCTATATAATGTGATACTCAGAAATAAAAAGGTTGAACTACTGCCATGCACAATGACCTAGATGAATGTCAAAACATTATCCTGAATGAAAGAAATCAGATTCAAAAGAAAATAAAATGTATGCTTTCATTTATATGAAATTCTAGAAAAAGTGAAACTTTTTTTGACAGCAAGAAAACCAATAACTCCTAGGGCCAGGAATTGAGAGAGAAGAATTAACTGTTTACTAAGGGAACTTTCTGGTATGAATAAGACATTCTATAGCATGTTTTTGGTGATGGTTATAGGAATTTATATATTTACTAAAACTTCGTGAATGAATATACTTGAAATTGGTGACTTTGTATGTAAATTATCACTCAACAAAGCTAATAATAACAATCAAAAAGAATTAGCCTGTTAAACTGTTTATTTGATAGCACAGTAATGTGGAGTATCAGAGAATTGTGATGGTTCTAGTCAATATCCTACATTTATTATATAAAAACCAGTAGCACAGAATTTGCTAACTCCTGAGAGAACTCTCTGAACTCCCATCCTGGTTTTCATCTGTGATCAGTGTCTATCCTGACATTTCAAAACTATGTCTTCAGACTGCTATTTGAACAAATCCCTAGATGAGTGATTGGCATTGTCAAGGCTTCATTGACTAACTGGTTCAGCTTTCTTATCTTGTCTTAGCCTCATTGCTAGCCTTCAGGATAATTAGTAGAATACTTCAAGCCTAATAAGCATTTTGATGATAACAGGAATTGATTGATCTGAATGCATGCTTTTTGATCAATACTTGCAGAGGATACATGTGACACTTACATCCAAAGCAGATGGTTTGTCCAGACATCAATTTGTGAGGGATGGTGCTTATCTGGTTTATTCAGTTCAAGAATTGGAATGTTGAGTGGGATTTTCTGTTTAGTAACAAGCTTCAATCACTGTACTTTAATCATATCTAGAGAGGTTCATTAAACTTGGGATTTCATAAAGACCACAAAAGCCGTTTGCTTACAAGAATTGAAATTTCACTGTGGAGTGGAATGTATGGATGATAAGTTTTAAATTTAAACCTATTTTTAATCATAGCAGTCCTTTACTGAGGTAGGAGTGAAATGCTTACCTGGGGCCATGGATATGTAAACTGTGTCTCCGGAAAAGATTTAAAAATAGGCCAGTAGGCTGGTCTTATAAAAATATCTTTCTTCTCTTTATTGCTGCACTGGAAAAGATTTTAAAGTTTATCCTCGCTTTAATCAAGAATAATAATAATAATGTTCTAACTCAGCATTACCTGAAATCATTTTCTATCACCCCATCGTTCCCCGATACTTAGAAATCATTCACTCTGTGGAGTCTTTCAATATTTAAATGTTAAAACTTCCCCCAAACCTCCTGCCACTCTTCAAAGCCTCATTTCCAGGAACAAAAACAAAGAATAACATCTATCACTTGCAGACCTTCAGAGGTTGTGATATTTAACTTGAAAGGCATTTCCTGGGCACCCACTCTGCATCTCACTGGCTGGGGGAGGAAGGCTCCTACCTCAGTGGAGCAGATTGGAGGGAGGTCGTTGAAACTGCTCTTCTTTAAAAGAGATTTTTTTAATGATTTTTTTTTTTTTTGAGAGAGAGAGAGAGCACAAGCAGGGAGGGGCAGAGAGAGAAAGAGAGAGAGAGAGAGAGAGAGAGAGAGAGAGACAGGATCCAAAGCAGGCTCTGCCCTGACAGCAGAGAGCCTGATGTGGGGCTCAAACTCACAAACCATGAGATCATGACCTGAGTGGAAGAGAGACACTTAACCGACTGAGCCATCCAGGCACCCTGAAACTGCTCTCCTTAAAGTAGCTCTCAACGTGCTGATCTCATCTGAACTTTCACCAAAATACAACTAAGCGCTCTCTTGAGCAAAAACAGAATCAAATGTTGCCAATAATCTGTATAAATAATGATTATGGCCAAATATAATGGTAGGATGTGAAATTATTCCAAAGAATAATATTTTGCAAAGATTAAAGATAAAGATGAAAAAATGTAAATGACTAAATGCAACACACAATGACAATGTTTAATTGGCTATATATTTTAAGAATGCGAAGCAAATGTAAAACTAGGAAAAATTTTATGAGATGAAATGATCTTTTGAAGGCAAAAGAAAAAAGATACAGTTGATAACATTGTTATCCATGTAGCTGGGCGGCAGAGGAGAGGACTGTTTCTTCCAACGGTACTTTATTCACACACAGTGCAGCAATAATAAGGGAAGAGCTGGCGTCAGCCATCCTGAGGCTGAAACCGGTCTTGACCACGTACTACCTGAATGAACTCGGGCAAGCTACATAGTGATGCTAAGTCTCTGTTTCTGTCTGTAAAATGGGCTGCTCCTCTCACCCTGCTATGATGCTTCAGGAGGAGTTCTGATTGAAGAGGACATGTAGTCCCACCCACTGACGAGCCACCCTCTTGGGCTGGATGAGCTTCTTATTTAACTGGCCAAGGACACACACAAACTTGTGAAACACAATGGCCACACAGCATAAGAGGAGATGCATCTTACTTATTGTATCCTATCCCTGGTGCCTTCAAATTCCCTAACAAGGACACAGCGCTGCTCCTGACACCATCTGCAAAGAATGGGGGAGGGGGGGGTCTCACCAGATCTGGAAATCCTAATACTTGATACGTTCCTATTCTTTTATGCTTGGGTGCTTGCATCACCATTCCAGAAGTGCCTGTCCAAAATAGATGCATTCCCATTTACAGGAATGTTTATAAACATTGGGTCCTCCAGGCTCCTAAGCCACATTCAGTCTCAGTATGTCCCCTTCCTCACCTGGAGGGAGAAGGCAGCCACAATGTTCAGTAGCAACATCTCTGCTCCCACCTGCGGGTATTTCAGACTGTGGTTACTAATCCTGTACTGCATACTTGAAGGTTGCTAAGTGAGTAGATGCTGAAAGTTCTCATCACAAGACATTTTTTTGTAACCCTGTAATGGTGGATGTTCACTACCCTTATCTGCTGGTCATTTCACAAATTTTGAATCATCATATAATTACTCTGGAACTAACGTTATATGACAATTACGCCTCAATTACAAAAAAAAAAGGCCACTTTCCCCCAGGGAAGCTTGGAGGGTTTTGTGAGGATTAAATGTAATAAGCTTGTAAAATTTTAGACACATAGTAAATACTCAATATCAGTTATTTAATAGTTATTAAATAATTATTTAAATTATATTTATAATAATATTAATGACTTTTGTTCTTACTTCATAGAGTCTTTATGAGATTTAAATGAGGTAATTGATATAATATGTGCAGCCCGGAGCCTGGGACACACTGAACTTTCGAGAGTTGGCTGTTAATAGTGTTACTGTTATTACTCTTGTTGCTGTTGTCATTGTTCTTGTCGTCAGTAGTTGCCCTCACTCTGCACTGATCGTTTGCCTAAATGTGCTTCAGTCTTAGGGCCTGTGTGCAGGTTTTCACTAAAACCTTGACTCAAGACATGAGATTATTTCCCAGTGTAAACAACTTGTACTGTGTTTGATTGAGATGAATTGAATGGATCCTCAGCTTGAATTTCAAACATGTTCAGTGCTGTATTATGCTCCGGAGGCTGACAAAAGAACAGTCAGTGAGATTCGGGACGGCCCTTCATACTATTTTATAACACTATGTGTTAGAAGGATTGAGTGTAGCCAACTTGTGGAGAGTAGAGATGAGAGAACCAGAACACAGCTACAGAAAATAATGTTAATGGAAACATTATGTGTTGATGGAAAAACAGAATGTTTATTTTCCTTGACTTTGTTCTCTTGATCTAAAAACAAGGGAGACCTTTTTTGCTTGAATTTGTGCTAATATTCTCAGCAGACTAGTGTGTTTGTATTTTCTGTTATGATTTTTGACTAAAGATTTAATGTGCTTAAAATAGAAGCTTAAAGATTCAGAAATATAATGCCTTATTAATAGCATCACACCCAATAGGTCTAGATCCTGTCAAAGTATATTGGCTATTTTGTAAGAAAAATGTTAATGATTTAAGATTCCCTTATATGTAGGGGTGCCTGGGTGGCTCAACTGGTTAAGCATCTGACTTTGGCTTGGGTCATGATCTCGTGGTTCATGGGTTTGAGCCCCGCATCGGGCTCTGTGCTGACAGCTCAGAGCCTGGAGCCTTCTTTGGCTTCTGTGTCTCCCTCTCTCCCTGCCCTTCCCCAGTTCATTCTCATTCTCATTCTCATTCTCATTCTCATTCTCATTCTCTCTCTCTCTCTCATTCTCTCTCTCAAAAATAAATTTAAAACATTAAAATTCCCTTATATCTAATAATACTCCAAAATGATATGTTTTCCAAAAATATGGTAACTGTGGTACTGATTCTTAGATGCATGGAAACAATTTTTGACATGTAGATGGCCTTCATAGTTACAAAGGATTAATGAGAAGATTGAAGATGCTCTAAATACATGACTTATTTCATCATGTCCTATGGACATGGAATATCCCTTCTCCAAAAGTTGCCATTGGCTTATGGCTGTAGGTCACTGTGCAAGTCCGCCCTGTGATTTTGAAATTCAGAGGCCACCCACGGCAATGGAAGAAGACTGTGACCTTGGGCAATGTAGCGTGGATTAGTCCTACCTTGTAACTAACTGCCTATCAAGGGGCAAGGCATTTAACCTCTAGAGCCTCAGTCTGATCATTTGTAAAATGGGAGATGGGTGTAACTGCCTTGCCGCTTTACATAGGTAGTGAGAAGTGCTAATCAAGTAGCTCAAAGAAGCTTGTTTCTTAAGACTTTTATTCCTTCTTGATTGTAGCCTCTCCTAAAAATAATACATCTTTTACCTACTTCTCTGTACATTAAACCAAAGCCTTGAACTCCTTAATTCTGCTCTGCAGTCATAACCTATAATCCTTAGAATTCCCCACTCCCTCCAGCTTGACCTGTCGTCTCTCATGATAGGACCTCTCAACTTCATGTGCCTCTCTGCATTCTCCTACCCTCCATGTTATGTACCTCTTACTCTTCATCAATCAATACCTACAGCTTACTTAGTGGGACACTATTGGTGTATAAAGAAGGAGATACTGTTTATTCTTCTTTGCTGTTAATATTATTGGTGGTAGAACAAATCTCCTTTCCCCAAAAACTAATTTATTAGCTGTATGAGAACCAGGCTCATACCTGTAACCTCTGTATGATGTGCAGTATAGACATAGTATCTTGGTTTTGTTAGGGGCCCAAGAAGGTCTTATTAGCAGTGATGTGAATATGTACCTCATCCATCAAATGTGTAGTTGGTTCTATAAGACCAAGGAGAAACTACGGTAAAACCTTGGATCGCGAGTAACTTGTTCTGTGAGCGTTCCATAAGACAAGCAAACATTTCTAATATATTTTAACTTGATAAATGAGTGATGTCTTGCAATACGAGTATGTGTAGTACGTGACACCGAATGTCACATGATCACAACTGAGCCAATGGTTCTCTCTTTCTCTCTCTCTCCCTCTCTCGCTTGCTTGCTTGTTCACTGCAGGATTATGGGTGATTATCTCCCATGTTCAGATGCTCAGTCTCCAGACATGGTGTTTGTAGAATTCAGGAAGTTTTCAGAACATTATGAGGTGCCCACAACTGGCACTAATGTATTTTTTTGTCACTTCAAAGCACCTACAACAGTCCTTGGCTTTTCCATTCAAGAGGAAGCTTAGGAATGCTTTGCTTCATTCTAGGTCAGGCTGCCTGCAGATATAGACCCTTTCCTCTGCTGCCTTATTGCCAGTTCCATTATACACAGTATATGACAAGAGTTTATTAGTACTGTACTGTAATCAACACCCATGCAAGCTTATACAATGGCCCCCATGCAGAAAAAGGTTGAAAAGAAAGGTGGAGATGATTACAGTGGAAGTTAAGAAAGAAATCACTGAGAAGTACCAATGAGAGATGTGAGTAGCCAAAATTGCAAGATTTTATAAGAAGTCTATGTCTGCATCTTGTCTGCAGAGGAGGAAGAGGAAAAGGAGGAGGAATCCCTCACTTCAAATGAGATTAGGGACATGTGTAAATTGTGGGAAACTGCAAAATTTTTAGAAAAGCACCCCCTGAGTAAGGCTGTAGCAGTGCAAGCGATGAATCTGTCTCATAATAATGCAATGTCACATTTCTTCAAAATCCTCAAAAGGTGGCCAAAACCAAGGGTCATTGGATAGGTTCCTTGTTAAAGCTGAACAAAAAGGAAAAGAAAAAGATTCCATTAAGCCAATAGATAGCAATGATTCTGTTAGTGATAGTGAAAGTTGTCCTACATAATAATCCTCCTCTCTTGTCTCCATCACACCAGTCATGAAGGTTTTCAAAGGTAAATGCATGTTAATTTATTTTCTGTATATAGTGTATTTTTTATTATTTTGTATTATATTACAGTATTGTAATCATTTTTATATGAATATTTTTGGGTTGTGGAATGAATCATCTGAGTTTCCATTATTTCCTATGGGGAAATTTGCTTTGATATAGAAGTGCTTTGGATTACAAGTGTGTTTCCAGAAGGAATTGTGCTCACAAACCAAGGTTTTACTGTACATAGAATGTTGAATTCTCAAAATCTAGTAATAAGATAAGCAGAATTATATAAACAATAGACATTTATAAATATTAATAATATACCTCAAAATATAGCATTCTGTTTTGTTTAATCATCCTTAATATTTGTGTCACAATGTGGGGTGCCTGGGTGGCTCAGTTAGTTAAGCGTCTGACTTCGGCTCAGGTCATGATCTTGCGGTTGGTGAGTTTGAGCCCTGTGTTGGCCTCTATGCTTACAGCTCAGAAACTGGAGCCTGCTTCAGATTCTGTGTCTCCCTTTCTCTCTTCCCGTCCCCCACTCATGCTCTGTCTCTCTCTGTCTCTGAAAAATAAATAAACCTTAAAAAATTATAAAAATACATTTGTATCACAATGTATAACTTTTTGGTTTGTTTGTTTTATGAGCAACCATACCCACTACCTCACTAGATTCTTGCTATAAGCCAGTGTGATAGTTTCAAGAGACAATAGCCATGTCCCTGGGCTCCCTTTAGGAAAGAAATTATAGTTTAGACATATACTCTAATTTTTAAATGTTGAAATTTTCCCTTATAAGAATTTTCTTGAGAAAGTCTATTCCATTTCTTCATAAACCAATAAACAATGTATAGTATGAGACTCAATTTGTGCCTAAGATGTGTCCACCCTGAGTTTCAGGGAGATCCAGATGTTCTTGTCTCGTAGCATTTATATTTCCTTCTCCCTTATCATGAAACCCCTTCCCTAAGCTTTTGTTCAGATGTCACTTGCTCATAGACCTCCTTCCTAATGACCTATCTAAAATAGCGCACATGCAGGCATGCATGCACATGCACAGACACACACACACACGTGCACACATAGATATCACTATTTAGTCCATTGCTCTAACTTATTTTCCTTTTAGGAGCCTCCGTTACAATCAATATATACTCACATGTTTAATGTCTGCATTCCTCTTTAGAATATAAATTCCAAAAGGGAAGAAGCTTTGTCTTGATATTGATCTAGGACAAAAAACTTGGTCAGTGCCTAGCACCCAATGAATTTTCAATACATATGTACTGAATAATCGAATGGATGCTTATGAAGAAACAGGGATCTCCTGTCATTTATGTGAGTGGGAGTCGGGTGGACTAGGTCAGTGAGAGGAGGGTGGGCAGAGGGGATGTTCAGTAGAAGATCATTCAGATTCTCCTCCATTACAATCCTCAGAGACTCACAAAGGAGTGCAATAACAAAACTATTTTAACAAATGAAACTCTATAGAAGGAACAAAATATTAGAAGAATCAGTCCTACAGTTTTCACTGCTGAGAGGGAAGGGTGGCTTTGGGGGTGACCACAGCTGGCTCTGGCTGTGGCAATGACAGGTAAACATCCATGAGCATGTTCCATGCCTGGTCAGCCTGAGTGATACCTTTCCTGGAGATCCATACCTTAACTTCCACTGAGGATCTCTAGGACAGAGAGCCACCTCTTTGCCTCATTTGAAGCAGGAAAGGGGAGAAAATGGTGCATGCCCTATGGGAGCCCGGAGTTTGCATGGCACACACACCACTTTCCAAGAACGTCCACCGCAGTGTGTCCTAATTGTGTCCCCAAAGTGATGTACTCTGTGAAATCCAAGTTATAATGTGCTGAGCCTTCTATTGAATTAAAGGTGGTGGTGGTGGTGGCGGTGGTGGTGGTGGCGGCGGTGTTTGTGGTGGTGGTGGTGGTGGTGGTGGTGTGTATGTGTATGTTTAAGAAAAAAAGTAGAAAAATACAATCAAGTGATGATATGATCCTTAACATTAATGAAGGAAGAGGACACAAACATACAAGTTTGTGTAACATTATTGTAACATTAATGTAACATTAATGAAGGAAGAAGACACAAACATAGTCAAGTAGGCTCATCAAGGAAAAGTTTTTAAAGAAATAGGTGAGATACTCTGGGAGAGCCAGCATAAGTGGGAGTCACCTGACCAAGAACTAAAAAGCTTGGAAGGAATTTGGAGATTAGATTCAAAAGGATGACATTAAGAAAGGGAGTCATAAATAATCAGAACTATAGAAGCAATATATGAAATATTTGTGATTAAGGAGATTTTAAAAATCCTCTTTGGAAATACATGATTTTGGTTCTTGGTCCTCACTGCCTACTGTTTGTTTCTTAAGTATTCAGAAATTTAACTTCCTTGTTCACAAAGAGTAGGCTAATGTCCACTTTTCATGATGATTTGGAAGATTAAGAATTAATGTAAATGAAAGTTACAATGTGATTTATGGGAGTTGTAATTAATATTTAGTCCCCGCCACTAATTTTAAAAATGAGGAAACTGAGGTCCAAAGTTATTTGCCTGAAGCCACATATATAGTTGTTGACTGAGACTTAAAACATTAACTTTTTACAAATACTATTTCCACTACATTTCAAATATATTTTGTCCTTGTAGTACTATGGACTCACCATGGAAAACAGAAACTACTAAAAATTAGAGAACATAGAAATATATAAGCAAGGTTCTATTACTTAAAGAGAAGTACTGTTGAATTTTGTTATGTATTTTTCCAGTGCTTTTCTCTAGGAATAGATTTTTGTGAATATTTGCTTTTACTTTATGGTAGTTTAATTGCTTCCTGTTTACAGTAATTGGTATTCTAAAGTAGGCATTATTAATGTTGTAGAGCATTTCCACTAATGCATACACCAGGTTTTTCTTACAATAATTAAAAAATAGGCTGTTTTCAAATTTTCCATGGAATTATGCTGCCATAAACAACTTTGGATATAATTTGGAAACAATTGGCATTTAAGGTATTTATTGTGCACTTGGGTGGCTCAGTCGGTTGAGTGTCCGACCTTGGCTCAGGTCATGGTCTTGAGATTCGTGGGTTTAAGCCCCGCATCAGGCTCTGTGCCTACACCTGAGCCTGGAGCCTACTTCGGATTCTGTGCCTCCCTCTCTTTCTGCCCCTCCCCCACTCATGCTTTCTCTCACTCTCTCAAAAATAAACAAACATTAAAAAAATTTAAAAAGTATTTATTATTTTCATTTTATAAAACTGAAAGATTTCAGGTTAATTTTGAAAAGAACTTTGTCAGTGGTCAAGTACAGTGTTTAGAGATGGAGAGATGAGGGTCAACGGGGTGAGAAAGGATAGTGAGGTGTAGAACACAAACAGATGGAAAGGCAGTAGCTAAGAGCTTGCACCTTGGAGTCTGATGTACTTTTCAATGTGAGGACCTTGATGAGTTCAGCCTCAGTGACCTTACCTACCCAAAGAGCGTATTAATAGTTCCTAGTTCCTAGGATTGTTGTCAGTTTTAAATAGCAATTCCATACAGCCCTGAGAATAGGGCTTGCCAATTAATGAGCCCTCAATACATATCTGTTATGATTCCCAATGTTTTAGTAATAAAAAACAGAGTCAGGGAAAAAACAGTTCCAAGTGGAGACAGGATTGAATGATGGCTTCCTCATTTTAGGAGAAGTTGAAGTGTATATAAGTACAGAAGGGAAGAAACAGATGAAGAGGGACTCTGAGAGATGAGTTATCCTTAAAGTATTTTTTAGTTTGGCAGAATCATGTTCAGAAAAACATTTCCCCAGTATCCTCTTTCCCTTTCATTTTCTTATCCCCATTCCATCCCATTAAGTAGATGCTTCAGCACTTCTTGCCTCACGGGATGTGTGAGGAGGAAGCAGGGAAGAGAAGTCTCTTCAGACTTTTGCAAGATGTCCCCAACTATTTATTTTATTTTATTTTATTTTACTTTGTATTTTATTTTGTATTTTATTTTTATTTTATTTTATTTGGCCCCTTTGGGTGCTAGTCACGCCTTGATGAATTCAGAGCATAGACAAAATATTTTGGAGAAAATATCATAGGCTAAAGCCAGGTGTCTTCCCTGAGGCACGAAGACCTTTTCTTGGGCTGAGGGTAGGGAGCCTTGTTACTAGCCAACTGAGTGACTGGACCAGTCACCTAAACTAATTGAAGTTCCATAAATGGATGTATTTTTTTAAGTACCAGAAATATACAGTGTTTTTTCCATATATGATATGTCTTTCTAAAAATAAGCAGGCAAAATGTTTTGATTCATCTTACTTAGAGATAGCAGAGCTAAGAATGGTTTATGTACTCACTATATATATAGCACCTATATTTATTTAGAAGAAAGGATAAAATTTCATCCTATATTAACTGACTTTCTTCCAGGGATTTTAGCAAGAAAGAAGTAGTAATTCACATTAAATTCCAACCATTATTATTACCACTACCACCACCACCACCACTAATAATAATAATAATAATAAATAAAAATACTAGATATTGAGTTTCTACTATCAAGTTTTACTTTAAATGCCACTAAATGAACACTCCAAACTTGTAAAACACTGTTAGTCTTCTTGGACTGCTATAAGAACATACCATAGACTGGAAAGCTTAAACAATAGACTTTGATTTCTCACAGTTCTGGAGGCTGGAAAGTCCAAGATCAAGGTATCAGATGATTTGGTTCAGGTTAGAACTCTCTTCCTGGTGTACAGATGACCACCTATGGTGTCTGTGTCTTCACAAGGCACAGAGAGAGAGCTCTGGTGTCTCTTCCTTGTATCATAATGACACCAATGTCATTATTAAGCCCATGAAGAGTCCTGTCTTTGTGGTCTCATATAAACCTAATTCTTTCCAAAAAGCCGCATCTCCGAATACCATCACATCAGGGGTCAGGGCTCCAACATATGAATTTGAAGTTTGGGGAGGGTGGGGACACAATTGAGTCCATAGCAAGTGCCAAAATATGTATATGTCAAGTATTTTTTTTTAAGCAAACTTCATTTCGTGACTCTGATATTCTGCAATAGGTTGGATCTGAAGCTAGATTTTATTTGTACTCAAAAATCTTGATAGAACACACTCTTCCTTTCTTTATTAAAATATGAGTACTAATGTAAAATTAGAACAATATGTCATCTAATTTACTATATTTTGGGTCAAGTGGTGAAAGAACTATTCAGACAACCTGCCAGGTTTTGTTAGGTTACACCCAGAGCTTCACGGTTTAAGACAAATGCAGGCTGAAATATTGACTCATAGGCATGTGGTCTGGCTGAAGTGTGTGCTACATGTTTCTGGAAACACACACACACACACACACACACACACACACAGCCAAGAAACACCGAAATGTCGTCAGAATGAAAGCAAAAACCTGAAACAGTGTATCTTGTCCTACCAATTCCCACCATTTCTTAGAAAAGCAATTAGGTATTTCCTTTGTGGTTTGCATTTCAAGGAATTTTTGTAAAACTCAGAAGTAAGCAAGTTTCTGTATCATTGTATAATTCCATTTGTCTTAAGAAATTGGTGTATTAGCCTTATGAGTAAGGCAGCAGGTTGGTAAGTAAGCACAGAGCACTTAGAGAAAGCATATAAACATGACATGGGAAAAGAAAAATAATACATCAGTCAAGTCCAAATAAAGTTGCAAAACAGCCCTCATATTTTGACTTTTGCCTTCATTCCCTCAGATGTCAGCATGTTTCCTTCCAGTTTATATAAGTCCCCAAAGTGTCTTTACAGAACGAATGTTCAGTCCCTCTGTGCACAGATGTGCCCCTTGTTCTAAATTTCCCCTGCTTCTCCCCCAACCCTCCTCCTCCACCATCCACAATAATCAAACTTCCTGTTCTTTCCAATGTATGGATAGGAGAAAATGATCTAATTAAATTAATGCTCAAAAATCTGATTTCCTGATAACCTTCCATGCCTTCTTTTCCTAGCTCCTAAATGTTTGGTGTTAGGAATAGAACTGTGAGTAAGACATGGCCTTGCACTCACAGTAGGAGAGTCCGATGGGATTCAACTTTGTATGCAGAAGAGTAACATATATGTACAATACAGGAAAAACTAGGACTCTGGCAGTGACATCCCCATTGGCTTACAGGATTTAGTTGTTTCATCTTTCTGGCAGGATAGAGGTTCCCTTTATTCTTATCTATTTGCCTTCTTCTGCCCTGAAATTCTTCTCTCCATTGCAGGGAATGGCCTTCCTAAATGTGAGTATTCATCTTTAGTTTGGGGTACTAGTATAACAATTTTCCCTTTCAATATCCCCAAACAAAAGGCATGTCTGAATGGAGGTATAAATAAAGTATTAAGAGAAAACAGAAAAGAGAGTAACTAAATAGGCTTTTTGGATCATTTGGCAAGGTATTTACAGAACAGCAGATATTAGAGTTAGGCCTTAGGAAAACAAAGATCTGGAGTGAAATTTTAAAACATAGTTTACTTAAAATGGAAAATAAAACAATATCAAAAGAGGGACACCTGGGTGGCTCAGTTGGTTAAGCATCTGACTCTTCATTTCAGCTCAAGTCATGATCTCACGGTTCATGAGTTTGAACCCCACATGGGGCTCTAAGCGGGCAGTGCAGAACCTGCTTGGCGTGTTTCT
Organism: Cryptoprocta ferox; assembly: GCA_028646485.1. Taxonomy (NCBI): domain Eukaryota; kingdom Metazoa; phylum Chordata; class Mammalia; order Carnivora; family Eupleridae; genus Cryptoprocta; species Cryptoprocta ferox. The sequence continues at coordinate 23,171,750 of CM053567.1, forward strand.
CTTTCTCTCTCTCCGCCCCTCTCCTGCTCTCTCTCTCTCTCCATAAATAAATAAATTAATAAATAAATTAATTAATTAATTAATTAATTAAAGTAAAACTTAAAAAATATATTTGTTATTTGCTAAAAAAAAAATGCCATGTAGGGTGCCATGCAGGTCTATATATTTAAACAAATATCAGATTAAAAAGTAATTGGTGCGGTTATCTTTAAGTGGTCACAATCATCTTCAAAATCTTCCCCACTACTGAATCCTGCTGTAGGTGTTCAAAAACATTTGCTGTGTTTCATTGATCTTCTCTATTCTAATTAACATTTGAAAAAAAATAGATTCATGCTAACAGAACTACTTGGCCCACTCTAAGAAAAATATTTCTTCTAATTCACTTATTTCACTTGCTTACATATCTTGCACAATCTGTGGTTTCTATCTCCTTAGTGTTTAGCAATAATTGTCATTATTATTGTCTTCCCAACTAGGAGAGAAGCAAATAATCTCTTCATAACTATTCAGACATAATATAAAACAATTTTTCATACATGCAAAGTGTTGGGCATACATACTAGGAATAGAACAATCTTTTCTCAAGAGCTTCAGGGCCATTAGACCCTGGCACAGAGGCCAAAGGAAACAGAGAGACCAGGACTCCGGGGATTCGATCTCTAAGTTCTGTGCGTCTGTTGCTCAAAATGACTTTGCATGTGGAGTTGTTTTTGTCCTAAACTTTAAAGTCAAATGTCTGTGTTTTTGATAGTTCACACTTTCTACTCAAAACCCAAAATATTATTTTAACTCATTAAAAATCTTGCCGCTCAGCAAGGCCCCAAATAAAATAGCTACTGTGTTCCTGTGATTCATTTGTCTACATAGGAACTTGGCAACCATAATCAACACACTGCTTTGGCCCACGAATAACTCATATAAGTAGAGGAAACTCTGCTATATTTTATTCCACAATAGGATTATTTTAGTAGTGAAATTCAACCTTCCAACATAAGGATAGAAGAAACCTATTATGACACATGTTTTATAAATTCTTTCAAACTGTGTTTCTAACATTTGAATATTGGCAAAGTTTTTGCTACATTTGCCCAACCTATTTTTTTCCAACTCAAAATGAGATAATGTAATTTCACAAAAACTTTAATTTTAAAGACTTTTTAAAATTTTCATTATTCATACTAAATGGAAACTTGGTTATTGAAATTCATGAAAAAAACCCCACTATTGTGTGTTGTTTTGTCTAAGAAAATAATTAGGAGCAAGATATAGATGTGATACTATATAAATGTGATATGTCCTACTGGTTATTACATAGAATATCAAAAATTTCCAAGAGTTTAAGAAAGAATTGTTTATTTCATTTCATTGAAGGACAGTTCTAATTGTGTTCTTTATTTTTAATGGTTAACATGCCACTTCTATCAAGGGTGATAATTTATAAGTAAGATAATGATTTCTATTAGATGCCCAAACAGTCATATGCACTGACTTGTTTACACTTAAAAACTGGCTGAATCCCATTGTCAAACATTTGACTCATACCTAGTTGATATTTATTTCAAATATAAATGATTATCCTACTAGTAAGAAGAATTTAAACTGGATAATACTTAAAAATTCTGAGAGCAGAGTAACGTCTGTTCCAGGAAATATTAGGTTGCTCAGTGGGAATCCATTGGAACTAAGGGTTATCTAAAGATATGTCTCCAGTTTATAAATAATTGATGGTATTTCTTCCTTCTTGGAAGATAGTGGTGAATATTTTTCAATTCTTTGGACCTTGGTCAGATATTCACATATGAAAACATTATAAGAAAAAAATAATACACATTCTTTTTGAAGGTGTTTACCAAAATGGACCATATTTTTAGCTATAAAAGAAGTCTCAATACAGTCAAAAATTCAAATTATCCATAGTATGTTTTCCAACCATAATGGAATTAAATTAGAAATCAATAGCAAAGATAACAGACAACAAACCATTATTTCATTTGAATATAGAATGCAAAAGCTCTTCATAAAATGTGAGCAACTTTAATTCAATGATTTATAAAGCAAAATATATCATAAAATATACATCATATAAAAGATAATAATACATCGTGACAAAGTATCCTAGGAATGCAAGATTCATTTAACATTTGGACATCAATGAAATGTGCCATTATTAACAGACTAAAAAAAGAAAACCTTTGTACCTACTAAAAAAGAAAAATCTTATTCAGAAAAAAATTGGGAGGAAGGGATCCCAATATCCTTTACTGGTTAAAAAAATATTCTCAGCGTACTAGAAATAGAGCAGGTCAGGATTTTTCAACCTCAACATCGTCAACATTTTGGGTCCGATAACCGTTTGTTGTGGGAAGCTGTCATGTGCGTTAACAGTATGTTTTTCAGCCAAGAGCATCACTGCCCCTGTTGTGACCCAAAATATTTCCAAACATCTCCAAATATCCCTGGGGAACAAAATAACTTCCAGTTAAGAACCACTGGAATAGAAGGAACTTCTTCACCCTGATAAAGGCATCTACAAAAATACCTGCAGCTAATATAATTAATTGTTAAAAAATGCTTTTTCCCTTAGATTCAAGAAAAGACAGGAATGTCCACTTCATCAATGTTATTCAGTATTGAAGTGCAGATTCTAGCACGTGAAATCAACAACAACAACAAAAGAGAAATAAAAAGCATTCAGATTGGAAAAGAACAAGCAAAAGTGTCTTTATTCACATACAATATGTTCACTTATGTAGAAAATCTTAGGGATCTTCAAAAAAGCTATTAGATCTAGT